>CM040245.1:123590747-124257418 GCA_022545495.1 Chrysanthemum lavandulifolium
GTTTCTTGTTGACCAATGCCCGAATATTTGCGCCCATGAGCTTAGGGTGCTCATAGTCGCCGTCACGACCGTAAATGACTTGGTGATGATCATGTAGAGAGTTCTCCGTGGTTGAGGAATACTCTTAAGCTCTACGTGAGAATGCTTGTTGATTACTCCCGTAGCCTCGCCATAACCGATATCGATTAAGAATTGGAGAGTGAGCTCTTCACAGATGAGGCATATAGTTTGGTTGGTTCGACTTGAGAATTAGGAGAACAACCCTTAAGTCTGCAGTGTAATGGTGACTTGTTTGTGATTGAGGTCACCGTCACGTGAGCTTGTCCTTTGACCTTTCCATAGTGTTCCGAACTGTTGGATGTAGATCTCGTGAACAGATTGCAGAGTGTGTAAGCATGTTCGATACGGATGAGTCCTCGAATATCAATAGCAATAAGACACGAAGATTCGTGAGCAAGTGAGGGTGTCAAAGTCAACACGGAGGTTATTCTTTCCTATCTTCATTGGATAGCCATGAGGATAGATATCGCAATGGAGAGAGCTTCAGTGCATCCATATTCATTTGTGCACCATGTCGTGATCTGAAATAACATTAGCCAAAAGAACCAACATATCGAAAGACATAATGTTAGTCAACAGAAGGTCTTATTGTCTAGTTATTGAATGTATAGTGATAATGATTGTTACGAGTCCTAAGTCACTTGTATGTTCAATAGTTCAATGATATCGTGAAATGTTTCATGAGTTAGTTAACTTTAAGTTTTAAAGTTTATTTTATCACTTATTGTTCACAATATATCAGACGATTTAAGTTTATTAGTGACATTTTTGGATTCGTGATGATATGATTAGTTTATTTACAAGTTTGTACAAGTAACAATTCATCATGAAGGTAAATCCAGGGATAAGCGTAGTTTTGGCAAAGTTATGCGTAGACAGGAATGATATATGCTTAGGCGTAAACTTACGCGTAGAATCCTATCTTACGCGTAAGAAATGTTACGCGTAGGAAAAGGAGACTTTATGCGTAGAGCTTATGCGTAGGCATATATTTACCTTACGCGTAAGGCTACTCGTAAGAGTTGACCTTATGCGTGAGGTCATCACACGCATATCCTTCACGTGATACGCCGTAGTCCATTGTAGAACCTTATGCGTAGAGCTACGCGTGGACAAGTCTTACGCGTAACAAGCTACGCGTAAGGTGATCCTTATGCGTAGATTAATAACCACCTTGATTCTGAATATTATGTGTAGCAAAGCCTGAAATAAATCCATCAAATCATCAACATTAACACAAACCTTCATTTTATCAACAAAAAATGGCATGAATCATTCATAAACCAGTTACGCGTAGAAAGTCATACGCGTAGGTCAAAACCCTAAGGGTTATGACTTACGCGTAAGTTTTCTAACCATGGGATTTGCATCAAATAGATTCTGGTAGTTCTAACATGTTGTATGAGCATATAGACCAAGTTATAACATCTAACTCATGGTGAATCAAAAATACCCAAACTTATGAACCTTAAACCCTAATTTCAAATTCTGAATAAATTAGTGTTTCTGGGTAGTTATAGAGCAAGGATATAATCAATTCAACATCATATAAGCATAATCCAACAATCTTTTAGACCAAAACACATTACATTTGGAAACACCCAAATCGACACATAAACCCTAATTTTCAAAAATCGAGATTCAGGATTCTCGGGTGTGTTATGAGCATAGAAATGATATCATAGATGTTGTTACAACATTTTGATACAATCCTTTTAACCATAAACATTAAATATGATTGTGTGTTCATATACTTACGCCGTAGAACACACAAATCAATATATCACATGTTTTAACCGTAGGATTTATGAAAGATTTAAAACCATTGTTTAAAAACATGATCCAAACACAGAAACACTTACAGATTGATAATCGAAAGCACGGATTTGTAAAACGATTATGGATCGTGGATGATATTAGGTGAAATATTTAATGTGATGAAAATAAATGTGGTGGGTGGAGTATTTTGTATAAAATAACTTTAAGGTTTTGACAGTTTTAGTCCCTCCACCTTTTCCTTTTTCACACAAAGCCTTTTTAACTTCCATTTTTGGTTGCCAAATGAAGATTTTAGGAAAGAAACTTGACGACACTCCCCCTTTACTTGAGAAAATAATGAAAGGTTGTTAATTAAAGTCCAAGGAGTGTCTTTGAATCAGAAAGTGTACCACCATTTGTAAAAGATCAACCGAGATAGGATAACATGCAAGTACACAAATGTTTTGAAACAATTAATAGCTTATTTTCTCCCCCTCAACACTTGATCGGAAAAATACTGAATTTTGAAAGATAAAAGTGTTGACGGAAGAAATGTACTTGTATGTTGAAAGAAAGGTAGATTAGGAGAATATTTTTGTTGTTTTATAGGATTTTATATTTTTGTATTTTGTTTTTGAAAATTTATTTACAAAAGATGTTTTGGTGTTTGACAGGTTTTTAAGACTGTTTTAAGAAGTCATCCAATTCCTCTTGAGTCAAACACCTCATACCAATTCGGTGGACCAACTCATTAAACCTAGCGGGAGGCAAAGCTTTGGTGAGCGGATCCGCCAATTGGTATTCAAGACCACAAAGTATAATTCAATGGTACCTGCTTCACGTGGTCCTTGATGAAATGATAGCGTAGATCGATGTGCTTTGATTTCGAAAGTGTCGAATCGAGTTGCACGAGATTGCAATGACACTCCGATTGTCGCAAAGACATCGGATTCATCAAATACGTAACCATAGTCTTTGAGTTGTGTTCTCATCCAAATGACTTGAGCACAACACGCGAACATGGCTACATATTCGCTTGGTTGATGACAACGATGTACAATCCTCGCTTCTTTGATTGCCAAGACACCGCTTTATCACCGAGAAATTGTAGAGCTCTCAAGTACTTTTCCTCGAGTCTAAGCATCCCGCGTGATCGGCCCTGGCGATTAGTTCAAAACCGTAATCCTTCTGATACCGATCCCCGTGTTAATGGTTCCCTTGATGTATCGGAGGATTCTTTTAGCCTCGTAGAGGTGGGTTTCAGTTGGTCGCGATCGATAACGGGAGCATAGATAAACGGCAAAGACAATATCAGTCTGCTAGTCGTTAGATACATGAGGGACCCAATAATACTTAGGTATTTGGTAGGGTCCACTAATTTCCCATGTAAATCAGCATCTAACTTCTTGGTATGAGCCATTGGTGTGGCATAAGTATCACAGGTTGTCATTCCAAATTTGTTTAACAATTCAAGGGCATATTTGGATTGACTCAGGAAAATACCACGGGGTGATTGATGAACTTGCAATCCTAGAAAGAATGTAAGTTCACCCATCATGGACATTTCAAAATTTTTCTTCATTAGTTTTGCAAAAGCGATTGAAAACTTTTTATGTGTTAACCCAAAAATGATGTCATCCACGTAAATTTGAACAATTAAGATGTGTGCTTGGTGAAATTATTGGCAATGAGGAAAGATGATAGCTTATCGTACCATGCCCAAGGGGCTTGTTTGAGACCATAAAGAGCTTTGTTCAGTTTGTAGACATGGTTCGGGAACTCGGGATCAACGAATCCATCCGTTGGTCGACATAGACCGCTTTTTAAGTTGTCCATTGAGAAACGCCTGCTTTGACATCCATCCGATAGACCGTCATATTCATATGAGCAATGACGCGAGAAATATCCGAACGACCTCAAGACGAGCAACCTGAGCAAAAGATTCTTCAAAGTCTATTCCTCTTCCCGACGATAACCCTTAGCAACTAGTCGTGACTTGTTTCGATGACATTCCTTCAAAGATCCAATTTGTTTTTCCAAATCCATTTTAGACCAATGACGAGATTCCTCGTTGGTCTTTCAACCGCCCCATACTTCAAGACGCTTGAATTGGTTGAGTTCTTCTTGCATGGATTCAATCCAGCTTGTCTTTTGTCATTGCATCTTTAATGTTTTTAGGTTCAGATTGGCGTACGGTGAGTGCATAAATGCAATGTTCACCGTCTCGAGTGAAGACGTTGTCTCGTAATGACCGGTTGATTTGGGTTGCCAATAATGTTAGCCGAGGATGGTCTTTTGTCCATCTATGTGTAGAGGTTGATGTTGGTATACATTGTGCGATTCGAGGATTCAAATGGTTTGTTGAAGATTCCGCGACATCCGTGCGGCGAGCCTCATTGGCAAACGGGTCAAGAACGATTTGGATCAAAATCTGCAGGTGGGGTACTTCATTCGTAATATCATCACCGGTTCATCATTGTTGGAGGCGGTATGTTCAATCTTGTGTTGGAGTCAATTGGTGTAGGTGCATCTTCAACAAAGAGTTGTTGTAGCAGTGTATCGTATATGAATATTATCGTCAGTGCAATGAAACAATGGATACACCAGAGCATCGCTCATCAATATCATCCGCGTAACGTAGGGCAAATAACCTTTCCATTTGTTGACGAGTTAGTGAGGGCTTTCTTCACCGATGATGGGGTTTGAGGAAGTTTAAATGGTTGTAACCGGGTTCTAAGTCATTATACTCGTGCCATTTCCGTGAGTTCATCGAAATGAGCATGAATCGCTTCCATTACCTCCTTAGTTCGACGATTCCGTTCGAAACCTTTAGAATTGTCACAAGATCCTATAAAGACTCCAATATCGACTTTGGCTTTGAGCTTTCCAAAATCATCACGATCATTATTTGGATAGCAAAGGGAGCCAAATACATGAAAGTGTTTGAGGTTCGGTTTATAGTTGTGACAAGCTCAAAAGGTGTTTTGTTGTGGTGTTTTGTGATCATAGAACGGTTTTGAGTATAGCATGCGATGAATACACACGCCCATAAGTAACTGGAAGTTTAGCATTGATTAACGTTGTTCTTGCAGCTTCCACTAACGCTCGGTTTCGTCTTTCAACAACTCCGCTTTGTTCGTGTGTACGTGCAATAGATGTTTGATGTCAATTCCACTTTCTCATAAAATTCACGAAGGGTTTTGTTAACAAATTCAGTTCTTTATCTGCTCGATGATTCGGACGGTGTTGCGGAGTCGAACACAGATCTTTGTGAGAAAGGTGATGATCATTTGTGGAGCTTGGTCTTTGCTACGGGCGAAGTAGACCCAAGTCCATCGTGAGTAGTCATCAACAATTACTAAGATGTAGCGTTTGCCGCTGATCGCTTGCACACGCATCGGGCCACACAAATCCATGTGAAGAAGATGAAGCACATGTCGAGAGTCGTGTTCCACCTTTGAAGGAAAATGAGCACGAGTGCTTTTCCCTTGTTCACAGTCGAGCAAAGGTGATCTTTTGAGTACCGGAATCGTGGGAGTCCTTCAACTAGTTTGTGTCGAGCAAGGTTGGTGATGGTTTGAAAGTTTAGATGTGAGAGACGACGGTGCCATAGCTGGATTTTGTAGATGTTGCCTTTGAAAGTAAGCAAATGGGAGAGGAAGCAACCATGTCTTGCATAGAGATAGTGTATAGACTAGAATTACGCGAGCCGGACATAAGGTCATTTCCATGTAGATCACGAATGAAACAAGTTTTCTCCCGAAAGCAACCTCCAAATATCCATCACAAAATTGACCCATCGAAACAGACAGACCGAGGCCTTCCACATAGTAAACCCTGCCGATTTCGATGTTCCCATTAACATAATCTCCGTAGCCCATGATGGTCGCAAGTGATCGTTCCCGAATCGACAAAGTGCCAATGAACTTTGCAATAAAGTTTGATAACAGCTTAAGGTTGCTGTCATGTGTCGGGAACATCCGCTATCAACAATCCAGAGAATGATCTCAGACACCGCATTACACACATGCATTTACACGGATGGAATAGAAGTAGATGTGGAACCCGAAATGTTGAGGGTTCCAAGCGTATATTAGACATACACATTGAGAATTTTAGGCATCCACTTAAATCCTAGTGTGTTATATATCCATTTCGCCATCTGTAACTACTCTTTGCTTTAGTCTTAGTGAAAGCACTAGGTGGTACTACATGTTAGGAGGTGAAGCGGTAGCTACCGTGATAGCAATGATTGCCTTAGGATCTAAAGAAGGTGGTTTACCAAGCACGCACTTAGAATGATTAGTGGGCCTAGAGGTATTCCGATTCTTAGGATTCCGTAATCGAGAGATTATAGCTTTAGCAACACATTTGTCATGACAATCGAATTCATACTCTTTCGACAAATAACACAAGGTGCATCGATCAATATCAAAAGTGCTTAACGGTTTAGCATTTGTTACATCACTATTTCTATTACATTTGCCGACGTAACATCTATAGTGGAAGCAACATGATTTTTATTCGAGACCTAGGGTGTTCTTCTACTTTAGCATTCCTTATTGATCTTTTCTTAGGTCGCAACTTCCTATTCTTCGATTGAGTGCTCCTAGGTCGTGAAGTGCGGACGCTTGGAAAAGATGCAACTATTCTGCTTTCAAGAGAGGGAATCACATTAGCAACTTGTGATTTGGCAAAGGAATTCTAGGTTCACGATTACTAAGTGTGACCGGTGCTAATCTCTTAATCACGAGGGTGGGAGTTGTTCATACTTTCCTAACATTTCCGTAACTTAGAGATCGTGTGAATCGATCTTGATTTTCGTAACTAATATTACCAAGAAAATTCATGACTTCTCTAGTGTGAGCAAGATAGTGATCAAGTTCGTTTGATGCTTCAAGTCGAGTCTTTTGAGTAAATCAAATATGACACTATATTCTGCTTAACTTTTAAAAGTTCTTGTTCATATTTTGAGATTTGACTTTTCAAAGACACGCTTTGATCATCCAGCTTGCTCAATTTTAGGATCGTAAGATTTTGCACTCAATTGAGCGATTTTCTTTGAAAACCGAGTTGATGGTTGTGAATATCTTTTCACACCAATGAAGACGACGTTTGCATTGTTAATTTCGTGTAATCGCTTATTTTCGCCTTTTAAAGACTCGATCCAAGCACATTATCGGTGTTCTCAACAAGAATAACAGCTTTCAACAATATCGCAGAGATATGATTAGATGCATATGGCAACTAATAGAATAGCACAACATTATGGATATCAAGACATATAACATCTTCCAAGAGTCGATCAACATCTTTTCTTATGGTTTTTTTGCGCTTTGTGTTAGTAATAGATGTTTACATTTTTCAAACGTTTTCATTACCCCAAGTTCCTTATGAAAATCCTTTTCCCAGAAATTGCACAACTTTTCAAGTTTTTAACATTAGGTAAAAGATTTTTCCAAAAATGTCTCTTTGTTCTCGCGCCAGAGGCTATTGAAAATGTTCAACTTTGATTTCGGATCGATATTCTATATCATGTTGTAAAATTTTGAGGTCACCATGAAAATGTCAAAATATCAAGAATTTTTCGATTTTCGGTTGTGAGTTTACTTCACTAATGGAAGGTAAAGGACCATAAGTTTGTGCAAAGACTGCTTTGGGATTAACAATAAGACTCGTGTGTTTTGATGATAACCCCAGGTGTGTTTGAAGAATCCGTTGGTGTGACGAAGTGACCGCGTTTTATAATTAAAAGGTTTGTTGTAGACAACGGTTTTAATTTAGATCGACTCGCCTTCTCGTGATCTAATTCCTCTTGACGATGATATTCAACAACACTCATGACAAGATTATCAATTTTGTATTTTGCAATCGAAACTTGTGGAGTTGGTTTGAATGTTTTAGTGAAAGCTTTGGTTTGTAATCGCCAGATTTTTCCATATCCATTTGGATTGGGTTTTAAGGTAAACTTTTCAATAGTCACATCGATTCACCATGTTTGTAAACAACAGCTTTAAACTCTTTAAGTTTGTTTTGCAAACCGAGAATTTCTCAAAGAAGGTCATCTACCCGATTCGTTGAATGCTTTTTGTATGCGGAGAACTGCTTTTGACAATTTAACAACTCAACCTTAGCTTTTGATTTTCCAAGGTGAGAGCGTTAATTTTCTTTTTATGTTCATGTTTCAGTTGTTCTAATTCGGACAACAAAGCATTCTTCGAGGCGGCTAGAACGCGATCCGTCTCTAAATATTTTTCGCTTTGATGAGATTTTGCAAAGCGGCTTCAAAACCTTTTTCACGGTTTTCTTGAGTTATAAAATAGTTGAGTTGCATTTGTAAACATTCAAAATCTTTGGTTAACAAAGCATTTTTACTTTTAAGGACCGATTTAATGCATAACATTCCTCCATTTTGATTTTATGGTCTTGAATTAACCGAGCAAAATCCGGATGAGGCAACAGAGCATCTTGTTCAACGTGAGTCTCAACATGATCATTCTTTAGATCCTCGGCACGACCACGGAGTCAATTTGATTATCAAAGGAAACCGAAGGTCATCTTGATCGCCAAATGTAACTACTGGGTTAACTTGAAAACATCGTAACGAGATGTGAAGACTCATTTTGAATCGATCGATCCGTGCTTGATTCGATATTGGTGGAGATATTAGTTCGAGATATGATGATGGTTTGTTCGGCACTGAGACAAGCCATCGCTGTCATACACCGGGCTCAGATCACCATGTGCGGCTCATGCATATTAGCCATCAACATAACAAATTGCATTAGCCTGCAAGTCCTCCATATCATCATCCGAGTCTCAGATCCGCCATAAAGCTCGTTTTGTCCGTGAGAGATCCACCACTTCATCCTTAAGAGCCAAAAGTAAGGCCTCTTTGAAATAAGCACCGCCCCTAGTCCTTGGCTTTGGGCATGCATTAGCCAGTGTCCTTCTCATTGCGCTTGTAGCATCTAAGACCATTTAACCAATTCGAGCATTTCCTGCTCCACCACTTGAGCTCGTTGTTATTCCTACCCACAAGATAAACCCTTGACCACCGCCCATCCGACGACCATAATCACGATTCGAACTTCAACACGCCCATTGTTCACAATAGCTTGAGTCCGTGTGTTAGATGAGGAACGAATACGATTGTTGGATTTGTTGGTGTAACGCCAAAAGCATTAGCAATCATCACAAATCCTTGTTGCAATGCTTCGAACGGATCTGCTTCCTCGCTTGTTTCATCGACATATGCTTGAGCATTGTTGTTTGTATGGAACCAATTGATTTTGTTGAGGTTGTGACCGTGAAGGTGTGTTTGAAGCAGCTTGGTTGTTGTTGTTGGTCGAGAGGATAATTTTGTTGAGCATATAAGGCAAGTTGTTGATTGTCCGGTTGTGATCTGCTTAGCAATTTGAGCACGGAGAATCCTTTCCGATCAACTTCCTTTTCATGAGGCTTCAAGTAATCGTACAACAATCCATAAGTAGAATGATGCATATTCTTCGCTTGACGGAGAAAAATGACATACTTCTCCCATTCGGACCAAGACTACTCAGAACTTAGTATTCACCGCAATTCTTGGCATGATGATGTTGTGTTTATCCAAATCATTGATGATATCCAAAATCGATGATGATAGGACTCTAGTGTCTCTCGTGTTCAATCATGAAGTGTTCATAAGCCAAATAAATTTTGGATTCCAAATCCTCCCGATTGAGCATGATCCTTCCATAAGAAGACGAATATGATCCCACATTTTTTGTGCGATCTTTTGAGCATCGACACTACGAAGAATTGGGTTTGGTAATCCTAAGAGGATGTATTCCATTGCAAGTTCATCACTTCATAGTGTAGAAGTTCAGAGGATTTAAATCATAAAGAGCAATGTTGGTTTGTTCATCTCTTGTGGAACAAATAGCTGGATCTCCGCACAACGACAAGAGGCATTTCAAATGGACCTTCCAAGATAACCTTCTTTAAGAACTTTCCATGTGGCTTCTTTAGATCACAAAATCTAAAGAACCTTATCACCCATTGATCGTAGTTTCTGGAGTGAGCATTGGAGGTCTATCAGTGATCCACTTCATGAATTGATTGTTGGTCGCTAAAGCTTCACACATCTTTGCAAACCAAGTGGGTTCCTTCATAGTGCTTCGTGATGGATGTTGATTGAAATCGCTTGTGTAGGGTAGAGCTTGAAGACTTGGTGGTGGTTGAACCATTTGTGGTTGTGGAATTGCACCAAGTTGTGGAGTATGTTGTCGATTAAATTGTTGTTGATAAATAGCTTGTTGTTGATTCCATTGTTGATGTTGTGGAGTTAATTGTTGTTGTTGTTGATGATTATAAGTGTGAGGGAAATAGTTAGAGTATGGTGGTTGAGACATGATGATAAACTTGTGTGGTAAAAAATGGATCTTTGTAGTCGAATGAACCTTTGTTGATGAAGTGTCCTTAGGCGAGAAAAGACAAGAACCAAGTAGCACTTATGCGTAAAAACACCAAAAATTACGCGAATAAAAGAGTTATGCGTGGGATTTAGCTTACGCGTAAGTAGGATAAAAGCACTAAAGTTAGGCGAGACAAAAGTTAGGCGTGAAAGTTAGGCGAGGATTACCTTATGCGTAGACCTAAGGTTACGCCAGTAAAGTGAATCTTATGCGTAGAATTTCTACGCGTAAGCTTATGCTTATGCGTAATTTTAGGTTTTGCCCAAATGATCTTTTACACTTCACAAGGCAAGAGATATCCCAAGTCCATATTTTCGCACTTATCCAAGTAAGAAAACACGGAATAAACCGTAAAATTGAAGATCAAACCAAGGAACAATCTTACGCGTAATTTTAGGGTTTTGTTACGCGTAGGATTACTCGTAACTTTGATTCTCGCTTCAAATGTGTTTCTAAACCGCTTTTGTTATGGAATAGCTTCAATAGTACCAAAAGAACACAAAAGTGTGAATTTTGATGTACCAAAATCGCTAAACGGGTTACGCGTAGAACGACACCCCGAACAAAAACAAGCTTAAAACGAACCACGCAGAAGTTTGAAACTTTTGCCAAAAACAAGTATTTTAACACCTCAAAACATTGAAAGTACAAGAATCTTGGATTAAAAGTGTAAAACGAGTTTTAAGATAACCAAAGAGCGCGTTATCTTTACGCCAGAAGACCCAAAACTAAAACTTCAAAAACAAACGAGTACACCCAACTATTTGGCGATTGATACCACTCGTTAGGTCACTAGTTTTACAACACAAGCTTATGAGAGAAGAGATGAAGGCGATTGAACAAGTAAATCACACACACACATACGATAGTAATACCGGTTATGCAAAGAGTATGAATGAGAGAAAAACTTGAACAACCAACCCTCAAATGAGGGTTTACAAGAGTTTATATAGGCAAGGAGCTAGGGCAACACTCCCTCTCCTTCCCTATTCCTTATTGGACTTGGATCAAGCTTATGGGCCTTCTACATAAGCTTGACCTTAAACAAACATAAAGGCCATAATAAAGCTACCTATTACATATGAAATATAAATACTTGAAATACTGTTTAGGAGTGATTCCAACAACGGTCCACCAGATTGAAGGCGTTTTTGAAATCCACCAACAACATCGAAAGACCCACATCATCACCACGGTCTTCAACAAGCCGATTCACGGCATGGAGAGTGGCCTCCCCTCCTCCAGAAACCCCAACTCCGAACAGTAGATCATTCAAGTATCCATCTAAAGAGTGGCCAATCATAGAAGCTCCCACCTTGGAGACTAAACTCCTCCAGACAGTCCCCACCGCAATAGACGGATACCACCACCGGTTTGATCACAAAGTGAGAGAGCACCGGCAATATACTCGCCAAAGCCCGAGGACACTTACCATCAAGAAAAGATTTACCACCTGGGTGATGGAGTTGATTAACTCATCAGATATAGCCACAGCAGCACCGCTAAAACAATCCAATAGGTGTTGGGCGCGTAAACCATCTCGACTACAAGATGTACCACAGGGGAAACTCTTAATCATGTCAAGAACCACAGTAGGAGATGCAATGAGGTTATGATGATCAATAGGTATATCGGGCAGTGAAGGAGCAGACTTGAAGAGATGCTTAGCCTTAAGGTCCTCAAGGGTAGTATCATTGTAAGGAGCAACACCTGAAGAAGAAAGAACTCTGACGGCAGTAGTATAATGACCATCAAAAATCTTCCTCCTACATTGCTTGACATTACGCCACCCAACCTGTGTTTTCCTCCTCAATATTAGACCAAGTAGGGAGGGTTCAAATAAAACCTCTCTAACAAGCCGCAAACTACCACCGACGCACCCCAAGACCGAATGGCATTAGCGATATATTCTTCTTGACGGGCGCTTAGTAGCGCACTCCACACCCTTGTTACTCCTCGGGCAAAAGGTTTTAAGGAGACAAAGAGGCAAGGCTAACATGCTAACCCAACAAGAAATGTCTTCAGTTATGCAGATCACCTTATCAAGAGCTCCTTTCAATACACGAGAGAATCCCAAACGACACTTTTGGAGGTATGGATTTGACAGTGTGCAACCCTTTAGCGAGCAAGGTGTCAAGTAAGTGTAAATCAAAACTAGAGTGTTCTTCCAAAACCAAATCTTCAACGCAAGCGAGCTGAACAGAAGAGGGAACTTGGGGCTTAGCGAGATCAAATAACACAAACCTAACAACACCATCTCCGCAATCGGGGGGTGGCACAAAATCATATCCATGCCGACATTTAGAGCGAAGAGTATGCGTCTTAAAACAAACCTCACACAACCAAAGACCCATACGTTTCAACGTAACCTCAGTAGCCTAAAAAACAACCAGATTAGTGGCCAAAGAAAGTTTGGTGGTGGCTAGCGCATCCTCATTGAAGTGACGATCACGAAGATGAGAAATCAACGAGGTTTTGGTAAGCCCATTACCACTACCGTTCTTGACAACCACATAAACCAGCAAAGGGACAATGAAACCGAATAATAGCCATAGCTTTTTTTTTTTTTTTTTTTTTTTTTTGCCCGCATCGAAAAACCTAAGACTAAATTAAATGAAAATAAAAGAAAGTGCAAACATGTGTTGTATACCAGCGCGGGCCCCACCAATACAAAACACAACCAAACTATTGAAGGCAAGTCGTTGCCTAAAAAGGAAAGGTCAAGACGCTATCCAAGAAAAGGAGCAAGCAAACAAAATGTGTGGGCCCCACCAAAACAAAACACAGCCAGAGTTTAGAGCCAAGTTGCTACCAAAGTTGGAAAAAGGCAAGTCGCTATCCCACAAGAGCAGGCAAACAAACTGCTTTTCCAGAATTCTGTGTCAAAACAAAGAAAACCCCAAGTCGCTACCAGGAAGATTATGCAACCCGAATGGAAAGCCAACCCGAACCCGAACCCGAACCCAAAAATTTATAGGTTTTCTGATGAGATCACCATGGCCAAAAAGTCTCGCCCCTGTAAACCAACCCAACAGTTGATGAAACTCTGGGCAAAACGCAACCAAGAGACCTTGGATCAAAAGGCAAGACACCGGTAAGGATGAGGATCAAAGCCAACGTACAAAGCCACCAAGAAAACTCAAAACACACTTTTCACACAAGCAACCCAAGATAGGTTCCCAGAAAACGGCGCACTAACCTTGAAACAACAGGATGTTGAAACACTATACTGATACAACAAGAATGTTGAATCAATGGGCCTAATGGAGCAACAGATTAAGGAGACGGGAGTTGTCGCCATAATCGCCATAATCGCCCACACAAGCGACCCATTATTATTATTATTATTATTCTTGTTTATTATTATTAACATTATCAATATTATTATTGTTATTATTTATTATTATTATTACTATATTTATTATTTAATAATAATAATAATATTATTATTATTATTATTATTATTATTATTATTATTATTATTATTATTATTATTATTATTATTATTATTATTATTTATCATTATTATTATTTACTACTATTGTTATTATATTATTATTATTATTATTATTATTATTATTATTATTATATTTATTATTTATTTATTTATTATTATTATTATTATTATTTTCTAAATTACATTACGTTGCAAGTCAACCAAACAATCAATTACAATTCCAACACATTGCAATTCCAATATATTCCAACTCTTTGAATTACAATTCATTCAAATTACAATTCCTTCCAAAGATTACTATTCCTTCAAAAATATTCTGCGAACCAAATGCACCCTTAGGCTATATTTATATCCGAATAGGGGAAGACTGTTGGGTCAGCGAATTCCCAAACTGCCTTAAACTAGGATTTAAAGATTAAATAACCTAAGTGTTTAATAACATTAAACATAAGCAAGTTACTGAATGAACAGTTGTTCAGTGAGTCATCTTTAAGAAACTAAGGACGAGCCTAAAAAGAAAAAATATCCATTCAGTGAGGTGGGACTCAGTAAATGATACCTGAGCCAAAGAATAAGATAATGGGTTCAGTGAGTAATGACAATATATCACTGAACTCTAAGTCTTATCAACAACTATAAAGACTGAAGACATAAAGACTGAAGAGATTGAGGGCTAAAAGACTGAAATGAAGGCGGGATAAGTTTGAAGCGACTAAGGGGGAGTCCTTATCAAGCAAAGGTCAAACTTTCCCTGAAAGGCTAAAGACAAGAGCAGTGTCATCACTACTACTCAGAAAGCACCATTGTCTTATTCCTAAAGTAGACATTGTGATGTGTGCTTAAACACACATCATTTTATATCTAAAAATATATACCAAAACGGACTAATAACCATTAAATATGTCAAATGATATTGCAAATATATTAGATATATGTTATTATATTTTGCACGTACAAGGGTTTGAAAACAAAGCAAAAACGTTGATTTTTGGATGAGTATCGACAACGTTTTCACGTTTTTTGAGGTTCAAACGAAGTCGTAAAAAAATTATCTAAGCACACTAATGGAAAGAGCATGAAGTTACGAGTTTATCGGTAATTTTATTTGGAGCATCCAAAGAGAAGAAAATTTGAAAGATTAAACGGGTATCGAAGATTATTGATTAATATTTTCCGGATTATTTTTAAATATATTTGGTTGATTGTTTTAACGGGCAAAAGCCGTTTGGATACTTAATTATATAGATCTTGTGATTATTACCTAGAAGAAAAAGGATTGTTTCAAATATAAGCCAACGTTGTGAGAAAATAATTTTATTTCGACGGGTATTAAATAAAAAGGGCTTAATAGATTATTCACACTTAATTCCGTTTTCACCTCACTTGACAAACATAGCTTTTAATATCATATTTTAGCTTAACCTTTAATTCGGTCATTAGTTTAATCTTAATATAGTCTAAATAGTTGATTTTAATTAGTTAAAATTAATTTTAAATTCATCTCTAAAAATCCAAAACCAAAAATATTTGATAATCAAGCATCAATCAAAAGACATAACGCAAATTTTAATTCATATCTCGCCGTGGATTATTACTCCAGAAGGTTGATTATCATTTGTCCTCAAGTGATTATTAAACCTTAATCGGGAAAACAAATTTAAAACTGCTCTATATCGCAAACGAACCAGTTTTTTGCGCCGTTTCCGGGGCGATCTGTTAAGATTTTTGTGTTTTTTTCAAGTTAGTGCCTTGAAGATCCTTTCCTTTGAAAGTTAATTTTTGTATTTTTAAAAGAAAAATCACTAAAATTTAAAAATTTCAAAAATCCAAAAATATTTTCCTTTTTTCACATCTTTTAAAAAATCCAAAAATATTTTCCTTTTTCAAAAATTAAAAATATTCTTCTTTATCCCCTTATCCGTTTAATTCTTTATCTCTTATCCTCTATAACCGTTTAATTCTTTCATCGCTATGTCTTCATGTCCATCTTGGGTGGAGGAACTGTCTAAAGCCGTCGAAACACTGTCCCATTTTATGGAACAAAGGCTAAGACAAAACAATTCCTTCCAATATAGTTGTGAATGTTGTGGGGGTCCTCCAAATGGTGCAATTTGTCCTGGTTGTAGCATGGTGGGATCGAAAAACAAGTTTGTCTATGACCAAAATCCATATTCTTATCATGAAACAACCGACTTCTTCAATCAGACCCCACAACACGAGATGGAGACATACTTGTGTGAGTTTTGTTTGGAGGTAGGCCTCATCAAGGTTCTGATTGTTAAAATGGGAACATGCTTGTCTATGAGCAGGTCCCGTGTAACAATCAAAATTTTGGTTAGGACCAACATCTATATGATTCACGGAGTCAGACGCAGCAGTTTTACTATTGTGAATTTTGTGGTGGTCCTCACCAAAGTTTTGATTGTCAAACAGGGAACATGCTTATCAATAGGCAGGTTCCGTGTAACAATCAAAACTTTGGTTTTGATCAAGATTCATATTACTCACTGATCCAGTCACAGCAGTCCTACTATTGTGAGTTCTATGGAGGTCCTCACTATAGTTCTGATTGTCAAACTAGGAACCCGCTTGTCTATGAGCCTAATCCTTGTAACAATTATGACTTGCCTTATTTTGACCAACCTCCACAAAACCATATTGATCACTCGCCCTCTCAGGATTTAGTATTGTTATCTAATATGTTAGTTTATGACAAACTTTCCATATATTTACAATTAGAAATTAACCATCTTCAGGATGATATTCTTAGAGCTCAAATGCCAAAACCCCCTATTGACCTAGTAGAATATAAAGAGAGTGATGATGACACGGAATTAAATTTGGACGAGGTGCATTATTCTAGCCCAAAAATTACCGCACATGTCCATTCTCCACCACTAGCATACACACCATCCTTGCCTAGACTTGTTGTTTTGGGAGACAAAAATTTAGATATCGACTTACCTTTTGGAGAGCATATAGACACCCTCTCAATGGGGGATAGGGAAATTGACCTTAATCCTAGTGATATAAAAAGTTTACCTACCAATGACCTTTGTCCCAATCCCAAGGATGTCTGATGAACCTTTAGGCAATTCTGATTCGATTTCTAGATCTTTCGATGTAACTATATCGAATCCTTTATTTGACTTTGATGATAACTTTACATTAAGAATTGATAACAAAATTTTTGATGACGAGTTTGAGGATTTGTGTAGCTTGGACCCCCTAAGTCAATACCTATAATTGATAAGTCCACCCTGATAGTTACACCACTTCCATATTCTAAGCAAATTTGCTTAAGGGAAGTGGAAAGATTTGATCCTTTTTTCTCCCTGACTCAGTCGGTTGAAATGACGTGGGTAATGGACAAACCTTTTGTTAGATTTCACCATATGCCATTACCCCGTCAGGTGGCATACTCACCTAAGGAGGTGTTGTATCATTTTTCCATCCAAAATTAACATTAAGTGATGGATGTGACCATGAACTTAGAAGTAAGTAACCCTAGAGTCAAGGTAGAGACTCGAACAAAAATAAGCGCTTCTCGGGAGGCAACCCGTGTTATCTATTTATCATTATTTTCTTTTTCTAATAAGCATGTCATGGATTTTTCTGGGGTTGTGTTTATTTCCATATGTGTTTGCAGGTTCCCGTTTTGCTTGTAGATTCCCTATGATCGAGATTCGAGCAGACCTCTGTGCTTGTTTTCAAACCCTCCAACATTCGGTCTCCGATCATTATATTTTATATCTTGGGATAGCCATTTGTCATAATTAAAAATGATTTTTCACCTTTCACACTTAATTTTTTTAAAACATTCGCCTTTTTCAATTCTAAGTGTGAGGTTAACACCCGTAAATTTTAAACATTGAGGACAATGTTAAGTTTTAAGTGTGGGCTGGATTTCTATCGAAATATGACTTTTCATGCTTTCTTCTGGTCCCCATGCAACCCCGTTTTTCCTTAAAAAAATAAATAATAGAAAATGAATAATGATGAAAAAAGTGAGAAAATTCAAAAAATTTGAAGCTTTTACTAGTCTTTTTGATTGAAAATTTTTGAAAATCTCTTAGACAAGAAGCTATAAAATGCGAATTCTAGCTCACAAGGCCAAGAATTTGCAACTTTCCCTAATTGACTGTAAATATGCAAAGCTTGATTTCATTCAACGAATCATTTGCAAAAATAATATATATATTTTGACACCATGTTGACTTTCCGCTTGTGAGAGTAGGAATAAAATTTTGACTTGATCGGGCGTGTTAAGCTCTAGCTTGTCCCCTTAACCTGTATAATTAAAAGCTTTTGCTAGTCTTTCATACAATGAGCTATAAAACGCGAATTCTAGCTTAACAAAGCCAAGAGTTTGCAAGTTCCCATGATTGACTTCAAATATGCAAAGCTTGATTATTTGGCTAAGCATTCACAAATCTTATTATTTAAGATTTTAAATTTGCGGAGAACGAGAAATAATAGAGTTATATAGAAGTTAGATGTTAAGCGTGGAGTAGTTGGATCTCTTTAGAGCTCATAGAGGTTACTTGTGGCTTTTTGCTCCAAGCAGCTAAATAAACCCAAAAATAAAAATTTCAAAATAATTAAAGCTGTTTGGTTTTGGCGACAATTAGTTTTTACTATTTCTTTAGAGAATATTTGCTTATGAGAGTTGGGTACACATCAAGGTACTGCTAGTGTTACAGTGTAATAGACAACTGATCCTTGATAGTACGTGCTATTGTTTTTATTGTTATAAAGACCGTAGGACTCGAGGTTTGGCAATTAATTAATGTGAAATGAAGCTTAAATGCATAAATGTAAAAATCCAAAGCCATAAAAGTTTTGTATGTCTGACGGTACCCTTGTTGTCATGGACTTCAAAAAGGCAGAGGAAAAATTCCAAAGTCATAATAAGACTTCTAATAAAACGGTAATCCCATTGAATTGGTTGTTTAAAAGACTGAGGGCAAATGTGCTTAATAAACGTTACATAAGCCAAGCTTCGACTCCGGGGATATCCTAATAAAAAGCTTCTATCTCGAGTCTCAAGTATGGGATGTTTCGGTCGTAAATAAAAAGAATGTCCCCTAAATCGTGTTAAATTAGGATCTTGATGTGGACCTCATTTTTGTGAGCAACAGTTCTCGAGGGAAGGTTTGGAAACTACTTAGCGTCGAAACTCGATGCTTTTATCGGACTAAAAATCTATCGAAACAAGAAAAAGAGAAAAACAAAAAAATTCTAGGTTTTTAGAATAAAATCCTTAGAGGAACTAGGATTATGGGAGCGAGAAGTAGCTATACGTACACAAGTAGCATCTATGGGTAGTGTTAGCATCTAATTTGTGTATAATTGTGATATGTTTTTAAGCTTAGTTTGGGGACTCGTGAAAAGTCAAGGACGATGAATTTTATCTATATGGTCGCTTCTTTATGAGTTGTGCTTCCTACTCTATGATCCTAAAAGTTATTTATTTATTAAATAATGAAAGTTCAACATCCCGTCATATAAGATAATTAAAAATAATAAAAATAAATAAATAAATAAATAAATAAAATTATACTTGATAAAATGGTTTAAACTGGGCGTTTTCAAAGCTAAAGATTTTTTGTACCCCTTGATGAACATCTTTCTGTTCTTGTTTGATGTGAGGGATTATTAGTTAAGGGGGTTTAAAATATTTGTAGAAAACTAGAAGGGGGTTGAATAGTTTTACCGATTAAAAACTTCGTTTTAAACTACTTATATCAACTTATGTCAATCTATTTAAATGTGTGTGTTGGATGTTTGATAGATAACCATATAACTAAGAAAAGCAAAGATAAAGAGTAAGAAGCACAAAACCACAACGCGAGTATTTATAGTGGTTCGGCTATAAGGACACCTTCCTTGTCCTACTCCACTCCCCGAGTCACCTACTCGAGAGTTTGTAATCACTACACAACACAAACTCCTTGTGGCGGAGAAGCCTTCACAGCGTCGCCTACTCTTTATCCGGTACAAGGCTAGACACCGGGTTCTTCCACGAGGTAGAACCAAACCTATCACAACGTCGCCTACACTTTATCCGGTACAAGGCTAGATACCGAGTTCCATTACTAAGTAGGAACTACTACCCAACACAACACAACACCTATCCCAAAGGAGATCCACTCCTTGTGACAACATCAACAAGGATATCAATATCCTTTGACCCAAACTAATCTATCTTGTACATCGACACACCATATCGAATGTACACCCTAGGCACCTTTCACTAATGCCTTTGACATGAGACCTAGGCACCCTTCACTAATGCCTTCAACACGGACTTTCGGCACCCTTCACTAATGCCTTTGACTTGGATCTTCGGCACCTTTCACTAATGCCTTTGACTTGACCCTTTTGACATCTTTCACCTATGTCTTCAACACAACACTTCTAATGAGAGAGGGAAGAACTATCAACAAGATAACATCAGTAGTCTTGATGATGACGAAGCTTGGCAACCCATGGACTTGAGCTTGCTCGACTTCAAGAGGTGGTGATCTTGCCTTTAAGAGGAACCTAGAGAATCACACAAAAACAAACACAAACTACATAGAAAGATCCTTTGGATCTGAGGTTAGAGAGTTTACAATACTAGGAGAAAGTATGTGTAGAAGTGGTACCTTACAATGAAGAAATGACTCACTATTTATAGATAAAAATTCACTACTGTACCACGGATCTCACGAATCCCTAACATGAGGGATTCGTCCAGTGTATTTCTGGGGATCCATAGGACGCTCCTAAATGGGTTATGGGTCATGGATCATGGGTCATGGACTTTGGATCATAGGTATCCAAATAGATACAATGTATCTAGAAGATGCAATGCATCTAGTCAATGGGTCATGGGTTAGCTCCATGGTTTATGGATAATACCCATTATGACTTCATGCATGATGTCATGCAATAGGTCATGGGTTATGGATCATGCTCCATGGGTATGGGTCATGGACTTTGGGTTTTACCCAACTATATTTAATATATCTAGTTAATGGGTCAAGTACTTATATTCTTACCCATTACATTACCCATTACAATACATACTAAGTATGAATATATATGCCCATTATGTAAACACTAGTTGTTATACATATGCATTACTATAACATGAAAACACTATTACTTGTTTAGTGTTTTATATGAAAACGTAAGTGTGTTAGTAAACTATTGGCTCAAACCATTTACGTATTTTATTTGTTTCGTTAAAATGATTTTACTTTTGTTATCGACAAAATATTAGAAGATCATAAAATATAAATAAACGTTTTTACGGCTTATTTGTATAAACAATCTTCCTCTTTTTATTGATGACAAAACATAAGATTATTTTAAGGAAAAACTAAAATTCATAAAAGTTTGAATTGGAGTTTTTACTCTCTTCTCCCCCTTTTTTGTCGAAACAAAAAAAGCGTCGAAAAGAAACTAACACATTGTTTTAAGAAAAAACATGTGAAAAGAGAAAAATATGAAAAATAGAGAGTAAGGGAAGATAAGTATTCTCGTCTTAGCTCTCCCTTGACGAGTCTATCCCTTTGTGAGGGAGTCAAGTAAGTAGGAACACTAAGCGAGTGAATTGCAATTATGTTTGCAAATGGTTTCGTCTTTTTGATGAATATGCTCCCCCTTGACGAGTGCTCCTTTGCAAGGAGGATGTCATGCAGTTATTGTAATCATATGTGAAAGTATTGCAAATGATTTTGCAACTGTTTTGCTTTGACAAGAAACTCCCCCTAGCTAAGGGTGTCATCAAAGTCTTCATGTGTATATTGAAAATCTACAAAAAAAAAGGTTAGAAAATAGGTATATGATGTATAATTTCCTGCAAATAAGACTCAAGTTAGTAATAAAAATGTCTTCTGTTGCACGGATCCCACGGTTCCTCCTTTGGAGGGATCCGTCTATGCTAAAATGAGGGATCCGTCTGCTTGTTAGTGTAAGACAGCAATGATGTAAAATGTGAAGTTAACATCAACAGGAGTTATGCATTAAGGCACTAAACATATACATAAAGTTATATGACATATAACATGTAGTTTTATTCAATAAAAACTTAGAGAAATGATGTACATAACTCTAAAGACTAAGAGAATGAGCAATACATGGATTAAGATTCCTAAACTATCTAAGTTAAGCTTAAGACTAGGACACCACTTTAATTCTTAAGCTCAAGGTTTTTTAGGTTTGTTGACCTCATCGAAACGTCGAGGAGGTGATAGAACATGAAACGTTGCTCTTCACGTAGTTCATGTATCAAGCCTTCAACATGTTGACAATGATAACAATCTTTGTCATGGCTCAGAAATGGTGGTGGTAGAAATGAAATGGCTTGAGATGAAAGGTTGGGTTGAGGTTCCACAAAAGTAGGAGGGATTTGTGGAGGCACATTTGGAGGTGGTTCAACCAAAGGTGGTGGTGGTGGAATATGTGTTGAGTATGGTGGTAGAGAGGTATCTACTTCCATGTGATCGGGTGGTTGACTTTGATGATTCCTCATAATCCAAAATGGACTATTTGAGGGTGATGGAGAAAAGGATACTGGTGCTAATGTCGTTTCAACGCCTTGGTTTTGTTGTTGCGTTATTCTCTCTATTGAGGAGAATATTAGCAAGGGTGGAGGATGAGATGGCCTAGAAGGCAAGTCCTCTAAGTTGTAGAGGTGTGGAGATGAAAGTGGAGTGGTGAATGATAAGGCTCTAGGCACCAAAAGTGATGGTTTAGTGGAAATAAAAGTGTTTGGTTTAGGAGGTATAGTACTGTTTTTCAATGGTAGTTTTGTGAGAACAATCCTTTTGGGGATTGGTTTGATTGGTTGAATTGATGGAGGGGAAATCCTAGCGTTTGTGGATTTAACGGGAGATGATTCGGTTGAAGAAATTTCGTGAACAACATGAGCATGTTTCTTGGGTGGTCCTTTGGTGGATGAGTTAGCACTAGGAGCTTTTCTCATGATGAGATGATAAAATATTAGTGAGATAGGGGCTTCTAGTTGTTGGGAATTAAGTTGTAGATGGTGACTTAGAAGTCCTAACAAGATGGTTTATAAAGGGAAGGATTTGGCAAGTGCATTCAAGACTTAAACCACTAAAATCCTTTGAAATGTGATGATTTGTATGCACAAGAGTCAACTTCAGATTTGTACTGATCAAGAAGGTTAATTGAAGATGGAGTGTTTAAGTTAGCAAGGAGATCCTGAAATGATTATTTTAGCTAGGATTAGCTGAATCTGTCAGCCGGTTCCCACGGTTCCCTCCAATGAGGGATCCGTCTAGGCTAATTCTAGGGATCCGGCTCTCAGCAGCCAAGAAAAGAAGGAAATGATGTTTTTGTAAGGTCTAGAACCTATACATCTTGAGTGTTTCAGTCTTCTTAAGTGTTTTAAATGAAAAAGGACTTAAATGATCAAGAGCAATGAGTGGTGGTAGCTAATGATTGTCTTTTATGGAAGAAAATAGAACTTTATGAATACCAATGGATGATCAAAGATGACAATAGGAAATTTGAGAGTGTCAAGTGGTGTTAAATGATCCTAGAGATCAGATGGTAGTTTGAAAGAAATTAGGAAAATTCTTTAAAAATCATGATAAATGAAAAACTAGTTTTTGGCCTATTTTGAGGTAAGGATGACTATGATCAATTTGCTAAAATTGAGAGCAATATCAAACTAAGTGTTTTGAGATGTGAGGAACAATGTGTGAGCATTGGAGCGGAAATATGATGAGTTTAGGTGAATTGATAAATCAAAAGCACTTTGAATGTTATCCTAAGTTAGCTATGAGTGAGAGTGAGACCTACTGATTTGGAGGAAGGCTTAAGTAATCCTAAAGAATCATGTTTAACTGTTCTACAATAATGGTTTGATGTATGGATGTCTGCAACTGCATTTCTGTCTGCCCGGATCCCATGGATCCTTAAATGGAGGGATCCGTCTAGTACAAAGTGATGGATTCGGCTCCAGCAGATCAGTAGCATTACATACGGTGTGCAGGTTTTGCACTATATTATGTATACTCATTGCTATGAGTTTCTACTGTACGTGAACATCAAAATAAGTAAATATCTCATAATTCATAACACAAATACGAGTAATAGTGATAATATCCAAACAAACAAGGAAAATCTTGCACAAACATAAGCATCCATTGTAAATTGATAAAAGAAATGTCTAAGACAGCCATAATCCTAATGTCTCTTTTGTTAATCTCTTCTCTTCCTCTTTCCCGACGTCATGAGGTAGTTAGTTAAGCATTTGATCATCCTCTTCAATTGTTTGAATTCTTCAGACTCGTTTGGAAGAGTTAGAAGCTGTTCAAAGTAGGTTATGGGGTCCATTTGGACGTTGGCAACGGGGTCGACTTTTTCTACTTCTTCGTTCGAAGAGTCCGAGAGAGCACGAGGCATTTTTCCATTGATCATGAGCCGTTTATAGGGTTTTTGGTGTGTGGTACCATAACATGATTGGAAAGAAAATGATCATCGTTGATAGGAGAAGGTTGCATTACACTAACATACTCACGGAGTCGTGTTAGGAGCATACCATAGGGAAGTACCATGGTGTTGACTTTGAATACACCTACCATTATTTTCACCATGTAATAAGCAAGGTTAAATGGTCTTTGGTGAATGAGGCAATAGATCATTTGGACAAGATATGCATTGGGATTGTCTTTGTTCCCGACCAAACAAATGACATTTTCTCTAAGAATTTCTTCCCACTTTCTATAGATGGGATTCATTTCAGAGAGTTCCATTTGAAAGGGATCACAATGGATGAGCTCTTTGTTGCGGTTGAGGCAAGATTGGTCAGCTCTAATTTTGAAGATGGTGTCTCGAACAACAGTGGGGTCATCGAGAAGAGTGTGATAGATTGGTTTTGGGTCTAATGCAAAAGATTGAATGGATATTGCCAATCTTAGGAGTACATACAAATACCTTCACATGGAATGCGAAGAATTTGTGCAAAGGTGTTGAGGGGTAAGGTGATCGTTTGATTGTTGACAATGAAAGTGACTGAGATGCTTTCATCATTATTACGAATGATCCTAGCACTTTTGTAAAACTCAAAGATAAAACCGGAAAATTTTGTTCATCAATATCTAGGAGACAATCAGAGTTAATTGCCGAGAAGACTTGACAAATTTCGGTGTTTTCAAGGAAACATTCCTTAACAACACGAACTTCATGGGTAAGTCGTTTTTCAAGCTTTTTGAAAATTTTGCGATTGGTTTTTGAAAGCTCTTCTTTTCGATAATATCTAGAGAGGTAGTGGACGGTGTCATGATGATCTTGTTGGGTTGCTTTGGGCATGATTGATCCTAGAAAACAAATATTCCAATTAGGTAAAATTTGTCAAGATGGGCTTATGGTTTTGTATTAACAATGTTGTTTTTGAAAAATCTTTAATTACATAGAATCCTTTTATAATTACTTTTTGCAATACTTAATTTCTCCAATTGGAAATCAATTGAATCTTAATTGAAAAGTCTAAACCATAAACCCTAGGAAGAGGATGATGATGAATAGAAAATATGAGTGTAATTACTTACAATGTTATTTAAGAAGGAGATGCTTGAGGATATGAAGCCCTATGGAGATGGAAGCAGAATTTGGGTCGTTTATTGTGTTTGTGAGGAGAGAGAAAAGAATTAAACTAGTTTTGAAAAGCGTATATTTGTTTTCTGTCACACGGTTCCCCTAGATCCCTTGTATTAGGGATCCGGCTAGTACAACTTGTGGGATCCGGCTACTGTGGACAGAAAAAGGAGTGTCTGGTGTTATTTTTGTAATAAGTTATACAATAGCTTATAGTACAAAAAGAACTTTGTAAAATGGGGTTCCTAATTTAATATGCGTTTTGGTCAACATGTTTTGATAGTTTAACTATCAAGGATCTATTTTGCGATGACAACGTAGGTTTGACGATAGAAAATCATAGAGGAATACTTCCCGATAAGGAGTAAGTAGGAAAAGTAGTGTAAAGAGAGATTTTTTAGAGACTTGTAACTATTGAAGTTAGCGTCCTAATTCATGTGTTTAATAAGACAATATTAACAGGAAAGGTTTTAATCAGGAGAAAGACATATATTATCAACATAAACGTACTATAGATAAAATCAACTAGTTTATGGGTAAGTGAACATACCTCTAACCTTTTGGTATGGTTTTTAGAGACCATATACCCGAAATACTTCATGAGCTTTTAAAGTAATTCATTGTACTTAGTAGAAGTAGGTTGTGATTACTTTTGGGTTCTTTCTTGAGTGTTGACTTCATTTTTCTTTGGATAGAAATGAAGACTTTGGAAGAGTCTTAGCAAGAGAATTTCTTAAGAAGAAAATGTTAGAATAATCTATCATTATCCAACATAAAAATTTGTTTAAAAAGATTTCCTTCTTTATAGTTTTCAACCATACATGGATCGTATCAAGTTTTTTAAAGTAAAACATACTCTAAGAAACTTGGTAACGAAGCTCTGGTACCAATTGCAGAAAACTAGAAGGGGGGTTGAATAGTTTTACCAATTAAACTTCGTTTTAAACTATTTAGATCGACTTATGTCAATCTATCTAAATGTGTGTGTTGGATGTTTGATAGATACCCATATAACTAAGAAAAGCAAAGATAAAGAGTAAGAAGCACAAAACCACAACGCGAGTATTTATAGTGGTTCGGCTACAAGGACACCTTCCTCGCCCTACTCCACTCCCCGAGTCACCTACTCGAGAGTTCGTAATTGTTAATACAAATAAGTGATTTGATAAAAAACCAATAATAAGAGAAGTGTGTAGTATGTTGGGTAACTCAAACGTATTAGGTTTGAGCACCGAGATCATTCCGAACGAGGGTTGAATGGAATTTCCAACTCACGTCCCGATTTTTGTGATTTGAATAAGAGAAGGGGATTAAAATGATGTATTCTAAACTACGGGACCAGGAAAGTAAATGGAACTAAAATCTATGGGGAGAACCTAAGAATTATGGCAAACTACGCAAATCTATATTAAAACGCAAATACGGGATTAAAACGAAACGCGAATAAAATACAACTACGTCTATTCTAAATCCTAAAAATAACCTAAAATTACTTTTACTCTAAAAATGATATTAGAAAACTATTTATGAATTAAAACTATTTTTTAGGATTTTTCTGGATTTTATTAAAATTAAAAACTAATTTTTAACTATTAAAACTAAATTAAAATACTAAAAATTATGAGAATTAAGGGGAAAAATATGAAACTATTTTTATAAATTCTAAAATACCATAAGAAACTTTTCAAAACTATTTTTTTATTTTTCTGATTATTTTTCTATTTTCTACTAATTTAAAATTATTTAAATCTAATTTAAATTGTGAAAATACCTAATAAAAGGGAAAAATAAGGAAAATATTTTTATGCTTTTATATTTTTCTTAAACTGGGAAAATTGAAAAATTATTTTTTGGAACTTTTTCTTAATTAATTGCAATAAAAACTATTTAAAAGTGACTAAAAACTATTTTAAATAGAGAAAAATAGCAAACAGTGACCAAAAATTATGAAAAACTCAGGAAAGTTCTAAAATGTTATTCTAATTCTAGGAAAAATATAAAATATGATGATTATATGGAGAATTTAAGAGCTGTAGAGTAAACAATTTATGAATAAGCAAATGAAAATAAGCAAATAAGCTCTAAATTGCACCAACTGATTACATAAGCTAGATAATACTAAAACTACGCTAAGGCAACTTATGCAAACTAATCCTAACACCTAAAAAGCAGTCTACCTAGATTTAAGCTAATTGCTACATAAGCAAAATAAGCTCACCGACCCCTACTTACATCGCATCGACATCCAATAAGCTTAAGTGAAATCCAGAAGTTGAAATCAGTAGACCACCAACCAGATATTGCATATCCAAATTTTCAGCTAATTAGGACTAGTGATGAGGAAGTTAGAGATCAAAAGCTAAAGGCTGATGTGGGAAATAGTGGACTGATGTGCAGAACAGTGGAGTGACAGGAAAGAATTTCCAGGCTAAATAAGCTAACCTATAAGCTTCTAAAGGAGATTCCTACAGGACCTTTACTACTATCTATCTAATGAATCAATAAGCTAACAAACTCACTACATCATAAGCTGAAAATCAGCTTTGAGAAAGCAGTGCAGCAACAGGTGGGACAGAAATGGAGTTGCAGGCCAAATAAACTAACCTATAAGCTTCTAAAGGATAAACATATACTTAGAAACTACAAGCCACTACTATAAGCTACTAGGGGAAATCACAATTCAAGCAACAAGCTCAAGTTAATAAGCATAAATCAAGTTAAAAACAGGACAGTAACCTGGAGTTGCAGCAGTCATGAGCAAATTTGACAGATTATGAGATGGACTTAAAAATGCATATTAGACTAAAACAACTTGTACTTTGATTTTAAAGGGCTCTAAAACTAGTAACTAATACTGATTGACTCAGATTCAACACACTAAAATGACTTCAACTATCAAAACAAGCTTGACCCAAACACACCTTAAAAACTGAACATATGCATTTTAACTTAGAAAATAAGGTGTAAACTGAAATGGATGATCAAAACAATCTTAAAAACTCAACTCCAAGGCATCTTAAAATCATATTTAACTCTAAAACAGATTTGACTCTCAATTTTTTACCCGTATTGACTTTCATTGACCACTCTCCAAAAACTTAAAGAAATGCAATTAAGGACAAGAGTAAGCAAGTAATGACTCACAAAAGCTCACACAAGCTTTTGTGAGCTTCTAATAACAGAAATGGAAGCTGGAAAAAGGTTGAGCTCAAAAGAGTAAATACAAATTAAAATCAATAAACTCTTTAACTTTTATTTATAAAAACTGAGATTACAATTTAAAAAGAGGATTACAAATTGAAACAACTATACTAATTAAACAATAAAAACTGAAAATAAAATGTCAAAACTTCTCTAAGACATGAGAAATTGGAGGAATTCAATGTGAGCCAAGAGGGTCTTTTTATAGCCTTATGCAGCCTTGGGATCCCTTTCAGAAGAACCTAGAACCTTATCCACAGCCACATGATCATCCATTGTCACTTCCTCCAATTACATTGCTCCAAATCATCCCATGAGGTGTCGCGTCCAATAGAAGAGCTTCATTTAGCCACGTTGCATTCTTATCTGACAATTCAGAGGTGTCTAGAAGGTGGGAGATGCTTAGGATAGATTCTTAGTACGAGGTAAGGTGTTTGGGATTGGTGGCGTTTGGATTTGGGGAAGACAGGGGATAAAGGGCGCGTTTGGTATTGTTTATTATTTTTCAAAGGGTTTGACCGGGTTTGTGGGGGGAAATGGGTAGATATTAAAGGGGAACGGGTTGGGTGATAACCGGGTATTGGTTTAGAGGGTTGGACCAGGTATTGAATGTTGGGCCGTGAGTTTGTGATATAGGATTGGACTTGAAATGATTTTGATATTATATTTGGATTAGTAATGAACCAAAAATGTATTTCAAGGACCAAGTGTGTATAGACTGAAACTTCAGGGACCAATTCTGTAAATTCTGATAAGTAATCCAAGGGCTAATCTTTACAACTTCATAAACTTCAAGTACCAATTTTGCCAATTGTGAAAGTTCAGGGACTAAACTTGACATTTTGAGAAAGATGATCCAAACTTGCAAATTCCTTCCTCGGCCTCAGCTTTTGCACTCTTCTCTCTCTCGTGCTCGGATTTCTTTGATTTTTGCTTTCTTTTTGTCTGTTTTGTCATATCCGTACCTGCACGAGCATAAACTCAAGAAAACCACAAATATTAGCAATAAACGGCTCTTTTTTGGTTGTTTTGGGTCAGTTTTGATAATGAAAAGGTATGTGTTTTAACACATACCAAAATACCCCAGACGAGACCATTGTCGTGTCCTCACGCAATGCAATCAACTCACGCTTCTAAAACCAAGGATTTCAATCTCTTTCTACTAAACCTATGAAGAAGTAGCAAAGATTCCTCAAAAGAGATTAAGAAAGCCTTAATTCTAAAAACGCCCCGTTTACCTCTTAATTCACATATATAGATATTTCAATTAAGCACATTCTGATTATGAATGACGGTTTTTTGAACTTTTGTGTCGATCAATAACTCCAACATTTTTCAAACGACATGTTAGGATCACGGAGTAGAAAACACAACACAGCGTGAAGTGACCATACGGATAGAATACATCGTTCCTGATTTTTCACAAGTCCCAAACTAAGCTTAAAATCGAAATCATTGTTAAATATGACTCTAGATGCTAACACTACCCATGGAAGTTACTTGTGTAAATACCTTTTGTTCCCATTTTCCTATTTTCCTCTAGATTTTTTTATTTTTGTGAGAAATGAATTTCTCCAAATTCTCGTTTCGATAACTTTTATTCCGATAAAGATACAAAACTAAGTCGATAATTAGTTATCCACCTTCTCTCAAGAACCATTGTCGTAAAAATGAGGTCCACATCAAGGAATTTTTATTCACTTATACTTTTGATTTTTTCAACATTTTTCATACTTTTTTTTTTATTTTTTTTATTTTTATTATTATTATTTTTTTTTACTTATACTTTTTATTTATATGAGCTATGAACCACGGAGCTTCACGGGGTAATTCCAAGACTATAGGCTTCATGAAATGAGGATCCCGGTTGGCTAGACTAAGACCTCACTCAATCCCGGCTAAAGATCCAAGGGTCCGATCTCGACACCGCAGCTCACAACTTTACTTATTACTTTTCACATATCACTTATTGCTTAACATTTATTTATTACGGATCCTTGATGTGTACCCAATTTTTAAAACAAAGATTCTTTTAAGAAGATAAAGAACTAACTATCGCCAAAACTCAACATCTCTAATTATTATTAGATGATATGGGTGAAACAATTTTGTGGGAACAAAAGCCATAAGTACCTTCGATGGGCTCTAAAGAGAACCAACTACTCCACGCTTAGCATCTAAACTCATAAGTAACTCTATCATTTCTCAATCTCTGCAAATTTAAAATCCCAAATAATGAGATCCATGGATGCTTAGCCGATAATCTTTAGATTATCTATGGTTAAGGGAACAAGCTAGGCTCAACACGCCCGTCAAGTCGAATTCTATTCCTACTCTCACCGTGGAAAGTCAACAAGGTGTCAAAACATATATTAACTTAGCAAATGCTTCGTCTAATGAAATCAAGTTATGCATATTTAAAGTCACTCAGGGAAACTTGCAAAATCTTGGCCTTGTGAGCTAGAATTCGCATTTTATAGCTTCTTGTCTAAGAGACTAGCAAACTTTTCAATCAAAAAGACTTAACAAAAGCTTCAAAAAAATTTTAAATTTTTCACATTTTTGCACAATTTTTTATTTTCTAAGGAAAAACGGGGTTACGAGAGAAACATAACAGAAATAACCAAGTGCGGTCAAGTCAAATCGAAGATTACCCTACCCCATACTAGCACGAAACATTGTCCTCAATGTTTAAAGCAAGGGTATCACGAAAATCTAAAAGCCGTTTATTAGGTATGCTAGAAGATAAACGTTAGTCGATAAGATTAGGATATCGGATTTCCATTAGCATCGATCATGAAACTCGAGTGGAGAAAAAACAAACTTCGAGCATGAGAGTCTTCATATCGGGAACATCCTAAACACAACATCACAAACAACCAAACACGAGAAATCGAAGAGGCTAACCCCTTCACGTCACTTATTAGAAAATAGAGATAAGCATGGGGTGCCTCCCACGAAGCGCTACTGTTTTTGGTTACCGAGTCGCTAGCCTGACTCGTCCCCGAATTCATTTGTCCTTGGGGAAGAAAGTGGTAGAGATACTGTGGTCAAAACGTGTCCTTATTCCCGAAGGAATGAGATCAAGGCGGATGGGTGGAGAAGAAAGTGTCGGGCTCCGGACATAAGGGATAACATGAAAGAATGATCCATCATTCGGCGGTTTTGCGGGCGGACGTCGGGATGACGGATCAAAATGAGAATACTCCAAAGAAGTCGGGAGTACATGGTAGAGGATAAGAGGTGAAAGCTCAATATCAAGGCATCCATCGGAGGATCCTTATCTCGAACAACGTTTCTAACAAAGAACTCATCAATGCATATCCCGGGTTGAAAATCTTGTCTTCACATGTGGGCTCAACGGGATAAGTGAGGGTCGACTCAACAGAGAAAGGAGAATCATCATTAAGCAAGCTTTCAAGAAAAAGGACATCTTGATCAGAGTCGCACCCGTCACTCTCAATACCTGGCGGTATTGGATCATCAAGAAATAAGTCGATTTCTTCCATATCAGAATCATAAGGAGGATTATCAAGAATATCGTCTTCAACCACTTTAATCAATTCATCAATCTCCATAATATCTTCAGTGTCAGATTCATCACTTTCTTCATCTTGCATAACATCACATGACGGGAGAGAAAGGTCGGAACACAGAGATGGGACAAGTAGTGTGCTCTGAGAGCTAGCAATATCCACCACTTCCGTTGTGGTCTCTGAATCGGACTCAAAATCGTTGTCGAAAAGAGGATTGACTTCGCAAAAGGTGTAGTCATCACTGAACTTGAAAACTGGATTGTGTAGTATTGGGTAGTAGTTCCTCCTTTGTAATGGAACTCGGTATCTAGCCTTGTACCGGATAAAGTGTAGGCGACGTTGTGATAGGTGTGGTTCTACCTTGTGGAAGAACCCGGTATCTAGCCTTGTACTAGAAAAATAGTAGGCGACGTTGTGAAGGCTTCTCCGCCATAAGGAGTTGTGTCGTGTAGTGATTACGAACTCTCGAGTAGGTGACTCGGGGAGTGGAGTAGGGCAAGGAAGGTGTCCTTGTAGCCAAACCACTATAAAAACTCGTGCCGTGGTTATGTGTTTCTTACTCTTTATCTTTCCATTACACATTTACATATCTATCTATCAATGTCCAACATACACATTCAAATAGATTGACATAAGTCGATCTAAATATTATAAAACGAAGTTTAATTGGTAAAACTAGTCAACCTCCCTTCTAGTTTTCTACAATTGACATCAGAGCTTCGTTACTGATAACATCAAATAGTCTTGAATATAAAGTGTCATTTTCCCCCGATAATGCTTGTAATTTATATCATTTACATGGATTTACGCTTGTTTTCTATTGTTTTCCACTTTCAGGTAAATTATGAGCATTAGAGCTAAAGAGACGCGGAACTGGAGAAATATCTAAAGATTTATCACAATATACTATTTTGAAGAAGTTACGGCATAACTCGTCTCTCACATTACGCCGTAACTATTGCGTGACTCAGAAAACCAACTTATCATAAGGTTACGGCGTAACTCTTCCCAAAGGTTACGACGTAACTACATTAGGTCAAATGAGGTTTCACGCCGCTGTTACTTACGCCGTAACTACTACATCTCTTATGATGTAACCGAGTTTATTGAAGACTACGGCGTAACCACTCATAAGGTTACGCCGTAACCAGCAGATCTAGTGTATTATACGAGGAAATAGAAGGTTACGGCGTAACTCTTATATTAGTTACGCCGTAACCCAGATCTGGACTATGAATACCCCACCAATTACAACATTTCTATTCATCCCATTCCACACACAACACTCAGAGAACGTGGGGAAAAGCTCAAGGCAGGTCTAGAGGAGCATACGGAGCTGTCTCCAAGGAGAAATCACTCCCCACGATAAGCATTAGCGTTTATATTTCTTTACTTTCAATTCATGTATTTCGCACCTTTGAATATTGAATTGGTTTGCATGATTAATATGAGCGGCTAAGCACCTTTTGGTGTTGGCCTAGTTATGATTCCTTAATTGTTTTGTTTGCGTTTACTTTACTTCCGTATAATTATTTCTAAGTGTATGCATGCAAAGTTTATTGGTAGCCATCCCTTGGTTCGGTAGTTTTGAATGGCGATAGAGGCCAATTGCCTAGGAGATATGACCAACTGACCCTAGGTGAGCTGGATCGAGACGGAAGGGTAAGATATGACCAACCGACGACCCTTTCTACTTGTGCGATTTGACCAACCGATCACCTATCGCTTGGATGAACTTAAGAATTAGGGGTGCGTGTCTAAGTTCCTAACGGCCGGGCATTCACTATTATAAATCTAGCATGTAGCGGTACTTAATGACTTAGCTTAGGGGACCAGGAACAACAGGACTTATGAGGGGACACCTGACTTCTCCTGTAGTGGCATCTTTGCTAATAGGTTAGGGCGAATTGACCAAATGTTGTCCTCTCGACTTTGACCCAACCTAAAGTAATTGGAAATAAGTAGACGTAGACAAAACTAGCTAGGAGGGTTAACTAGGTTAGCACCACTCTCCTCTATTGATTTCCCTTTTCCATTTATTTGCATTTATTTGCTTTATTCTGCATTAGTAGTTTAATTAATTAAATCCCTATCGAAACCATTATTAATTTGTGACATCTAGACTTGGTAATAATCCATCACACATAGCTCTTGGGACGATCTTGGCTTTACCGTTTACTACACTACACACGACCGGGTACACTGCCCGTTAGTGCACTAGGGTAGACCATAGGTATAACGAGACACTATAAATATTAAGACCTGGTCAGTAAAACATGCATCAAGTTTTTGGCGCCGCTGCTCGGGAGTTATTTTAGGATTGATATTAAGTCTTTCATTTTGTTTTATACTTTTCTCACGATCATATTTCAAGTTTTCAGGTACCATGGAAGTTGTTAACATCGATGACCTCACTCTTGAGGAATACTTGGCGTTGACAAGAGCGGAACAAGGGCCGGGTCTCGTAAGACCGGCAACTGGAGCGGACCTCCATTTCGAAATCAAAGACCAATTTATGAGGGAGCTTCGTGCTAACCCTTTTTCAGGAAACAGGGACGAAGATGCATATGAGCACGTTGAAAATGTCCTATACATCGCAAGCCTTTTCAACATTCCAGGCGTGTCTCATGATGCTGTTTTGTTAAGTGTATTTCCTATGACTCTTACTGGAGTTGCCAGAAGATGGATTGAAAGATTTCCCGCCGGGGCACTTAATACTTGGGCGCTACTTAAGAAGCACTTTATTCAGAGATATTGTCCACCATCGAAGATTTCTAACCAGCTTTTGGAGATCCATAATTTCAAACTAGAAGACGACGAAACATTGTATCAAGCCTGGGATAGATACAACGATCTCCTTTACAAGTGTCCTACACATGATCTGAACAACTAGCAGAAGGTCAATATTTTCTACAAAGGAATTAACGTAACTACAAGGCAAATGCTGGACTATCAAGGACCTATCCCGAACATGACTCCTACTATTGTAATTGAAGCCATTCAAAAAATGGCGGATCACTCTAAAAAATGGCACGACAGAGGAAGTAAAAGAAACCAAGGCGGAAGTTTTGACGGAATTGCAGCAATCGCTAGTAAAATTGAAAATCTCAGTCGAGATATGTTGAAGTTCAGAGAAACCATTCATGCCATCCAAGTAGGTTGTGAAAGCTTTGGAGGAGGACATCTCACGAATAATTGTTCTCATGTGGACGAAGAGAATATTGAAGAAGCCAAGTATGGAGAAAATCGACCATTTTACGGAGATAATCGATAGTAATGGGTATCGTAGAAATTACAACCGTGGGCCTTATGGAGAAAGAAAGTCTAGTCTTGAAGAAACAATTAATAAGTTCCTGGAAAGTTCAGCCCAAAGACAAAAGGAGCAAGATGAATGGTTAAAAGAATTCCAGGAAAACACTGATAGAAACCTTTCTAAGCACGACACAACTCTGAAAAACCTAGAATCCAAGGTGGAAAAGCTCAGTGAAAAAGTAAGGATGAATAATAATAACTCGAAGGTTCAGGCCAATGATACGGATGCAGGGGATGATTTCGTCGACAAATATGAGTTACGGCGTAACTATGTTTTTGACAACGATAACGGGGTTATGAAGAATACTGAGGAAAACGACTCTAACGACCACGCCAGAACAAGAATCTCGCCACGGCGAATCGATACGCAAGCGTAAAAATTCCTCAAAGTGGACGAATCAGGAAACGAAAGGTCTCACGACATTGACTTGTGCCCTATGCCCAAATCCAAGAAGAAATATCACAGGTGCAAAATGATACCGGTTGCTAAGGGGGATTGGTATGATCTTTGGGCCTCGTGTGACCCGAGAAATGAGGTTTGCAATGAAGGAAGCAATAAGGATAGGATCAACCATAACAAATTTATGTGGCCTGCATATACTGATGATGAAAGACTCGAGAAACTCTCCCTTGAATATGAAGAAGAGCCACTTATCACTCACTGGTGTACTCCGATCATCATAACTGACGAGGAGTCCACACGAACGTGGCCCACATGCAATCCCTTCCGCGAGTATTGCAACGGTGGGGATAGTGAAAGAGAGGAAGAGTGGACATGCCCTCATGAGCATGAAAGACATTGTATTAAGTTCGGTGACTTGGCATTTGATGACTGGTACGCAATACAATTCGGAGATGCCAAGATTAACCCGAATCTTCTTAAGAAGCTAAAAATTGATTATGAGGAGCACATTCGGAAAAAGGAAGTGGCTAATAAAGACATCTACTGCATGGATGAGCATTTAAGTGAAACTGACAACAAGGAAATACGCAGTCACTGGTGCGAAAGAGTAAAATCTCCTGGGGAAATTTTCTAGGCGTCATGCAACCCGTATGACGATATGTGTAATGGGGGAAGCAGCTCTGGGAGAATAGGAAAAGACGAATTCTTTTGGTCCTCAACCAATGATGAGGGGAGAACGAGTTTGCCTTGGCTGGACAACCTAGGATTCGATAGTTGGGTAAAGATTAAGTTTGGACATGTGGATACGTTAACCAAAGAGAAGATTTGGAAGGAGTACATGGATCGCGAAAATTCAAACAACGAAAGTCTCAACAACACGAGTGAAATAACAATTGAGAATGACAAGGAGTTGGTTAGAGATGAAAAAGAAGAGTGCAAGCGCGTACTAGTGGAGAATCTGCTCGATGAAGAATGGTTCAAAGGTACAGCTTCAGATGATGATGACATTGAAGGGATCCTAGATTACCTCGAGTTGCAAGATAATGAAGAGTTTACTGATCCCGACGATGAAGTTTATGAGCAAAGGAGGTGCAAACTCCTTGAGAGACCACCACCTATTATTGTCGAAAAATTCGAATTCACTCGCTACCACTTGGGACCAGAGGAAAAATTTTGTAAAATCCGGAAAATCAAAACTGATAAATACCTCATAACGGCTACGAATGTCGCCTGGATGAGGCATAACTTGATGAAAGATATTGAAGAGGTCGGGGAAGTCCAAAGGCCCCCATAGAAGCCCCGCGGCTCTGAGTCTAACTTAAAGACTCGAAAATAAAGAAAAGTGCTCTTTCGGAAGACAACCCGAATTATCCATTTCTTTTGTTTTATTTCCATTTTTGTTGGGTTTTGTGTTTTCTAACTATTTTTGCGTGAAACGAGAATTGTTGCCGCAGCTTGTCGATCGAATAGAGTTACTGGTAGAATCATCTTGGTGATTACGCCGTAACCAACCTTTTAGCAGCAGAATTCTTGACGCATTACCAATTACGGCGTAATACCATCTCAGTGGTTACGCCGTAACTACTCGCTTTGCAGCTTATACCAGGTTTTTCCAGTTACGGCGTAACTCCCTCAAAAGAGTTACGATGTAACCTTCCTCTCCTTTAATTCTTTCATTTTAAAACACAATAACCTTGTATTAGTATTTTAAATGAACTTTGTGGGTGTGTTCCCTGTAAACCCTCAAGAGACTTCACTCGTCCACTTGGGACACCAAGTGGTTTAAAAGGCTTGTTGCATATGCTAAATGCAACCGTGATTCTAACGAAAGTGAGTTAGGTTTGTTTTTCATTTTTCGTTTTTCATTTTTTCTTTTTAGAATTATGCTTGTCGGTATTATGATTTCAGTGATTGAAGTTTGTTCATGATGCTTATACGAAGGCACGTCTATTTTTCGTGGGCCTTCCTTCTTTATGGAGCAAATTTCAGGGAAGTTCTCGCTCTAATTCTACTTTTCTCTTCACCTTTATTTAATGCTTAGTACAAATGGGACTTTGTACAATTCAAGTGGGGGACGGGAGTAGAATTATATCTTGAACATTATTTCGCTCTCATTTTTCTAGTTTATTTTGAGAAATTATGCCATTTTTAAAATTTTGACATGTTTTTCTTAACCTAACTAGATTAGACCTTAGCCGAGCACATACAACCCTTGATATTATATGGTGAGATTAGCCTTATCCATTTCCAATATTTTACCCCAAATCCACCAAATTATGTGTGTGCCGGTAGCTTGTAAACTTTAGAACTTGGCCTTTGCATCATTTCGAGACCATAGACGAGGTATGTTGAGTTAGCTCGATGTATTTAGACTTTTCAGTTTTAGAAGGCAATATTATAGGATTATCACCCAAACAACCTACCATTGTGTGTCTATCGATTAGTCACCTCGACTTCTCGACCCTCATGTGAAACCCTTTTGTTGCACTCATCTTTAGTGCAAGATACCCCTAGATACACCCTTCTGAGCCATTCCTTTCATTTTGTTTACCCATTTTATTGTTTCGATATACCTATACACCTTAGCCTACCCTGTAGTGTTTATTTGTGATTGGGAAGTCATCATTTGCCTAAGTTCAAGGTTCGAGTGGAAAGGTTTGGAAATCACGCTTTCATCGACAACATTTTTGAATATCATTGAAGACCCCCCGAATTCCCATTGTTCATCTCAAGTGGGGGGATATTATGTTATGTTATTATTATGTTGAAAAAAAAAATAGTTGTTATGATTATGTTATTATAAAGTGCGATGTTATAAGCAATCGTAGTATGAGCTTTATCGATTTAGTATCGAGGAGGCCACCTCGGTCACATTTGAAGATTGGAGTTGGTAGTTATGCCAACAGCTTGGAGAAACAGTAGTGTGCCCATCACGACGCCCTCTAATGACACATCTACCTTGCATTTCATGATCCGGTTTCTTGACTTCAAAGCTTGAACTTTGGGCAGACGGTAAGTGGTGATGACTTGGTTATAGATTTAGACTACCTACTTGTTTTTTATTTTACACCAATTATATATCCCATGTCTTATCCTACCCTTTAGTCATGAAGCGTGTCTAGGTAATGCAACGAGCAATCTTTGGTGTCTTGGCCATGGATTTGGTCATGTATCATTGATTTTGTCCACTTCGCCGTGACATGTTAGTAATGACGAGTCACCCCTTAACCTTTGTCGTGTCTACCCATATTGCCTTCGTGAATTGTTTAGCCCTTAACTCTAGTGGTGGAGATTTATGTAACCGCCAAGCTTATGATAGAATACATGCTATGATCATGCGATTGGTGATCACCCCAAAATTGACACTTAGAATAGTTGAGAGATTTGAGTGTTTTGTTCCCCTTCGTGAGGTGTTCGGCTTTATTTTATTCTAGCATAAGGGATTTGTAAACTCATATTTTCCGTGTTATGGGAGATATCTTTTAGGAATCTTTCTAATAAGGTCTACTTGAGGGCAAGTAGAGTTCAAGTGGGGGATATATGATAACATCAAATAGTCTTGAATATTAAGTGTCAATTTCCTCGATAATGCTTGTAATTTATATCATTTATATGGATTTACGCTTGTTTTCCATTGTTTTCCACTTTCGTAAATTACGAGCATTGGAGCTAAAGAGATGCGCGAACTAAAGAAATATCTAAAGATTTATCACAAGATGCTATTTTGAAGAAGTTATGGCGTAACTCGTCTCTTATATTACGCCGTAACTATTGCGTGACTCAGAAAACTAACTTATCATAAGGTTACGGCGTAACTCTTCCCAAAGGTTACGACGTAACTACATTAGGTCAAATGAGGTTCCACGCCGCTGTTACTTACGCCGTAACTACTGCATATCTTACGACGTAACCGAGTTTATTGAAGACTACGGCGTAACCACTCGCAAGGTTACACCGTAACCAGCAGATCTAGTGCATATATGAGGAAATAGAAGGTTACGACGTAACTCTTATATTAGTTACGCCGTAACCCGATCCGCCTATAAATACCCCACTAATTCCAAAGATTTCTATTCATCCCATTCCACACACAAGACTCGAGAACGTGTGAAAAGCTCAAGGCGGTCTAGAAGAGCATACGGAGTCGTCTCCAAGGAGAAATCACTCCCCTACGATAAGCATTAGCATTTTATATTTCTTTTACTTTCAATTCATGTATTTCGTACCTTTGAATATTGAATTGGGTTGCATGATTAATATGAGTGGCAAAGCACCTTTTGGTGCTGGCCTAGTTATGATTCCTTAATTGTTTTGTTTGCGTTTACTTTACTTCCATACAATTATTTCTAAGTGTATGCATGCATAGTTTATTGGTAGCCACCCTTGGTTCGGTAGTTTTGAATGGCGATAGAGGCCAATTGCCTCGGAGATATGACCAACTGACCCTAGGTGAGTCGGATCGAGACGGGAAGGGTAAGATATGACCAACGACGACCCTTTCTACTTGTGCGATTTGACCAACTGATCACCTATCGTTTGGATGAAGTTAAGAAATAAGGGGTGCGTGTCTAAGTTCCTAACGGCCGGGCATTTACTATTATAAATCTAGCATGTAGCGGTACTTAATGACTTGGCTTAGGGGACCAGGAACAACAGGACTTATGAGGGGACACCTGACTTCTCCTGTAGTGGCATCTTTGCTGATAGGTTAGGGCAAATTGACCAAATATTGTGCTCTCGACTTTGACCCCACCTGAAGTAATTGGAAATAAGTAGACGTAGACATAACTAGCTAGGAGGGTTAACTAGGTTAGCACCACTCTCCTCTATTGATTTCCCTTTTCCATTTTTTTGCTTTTATTTGCTTTATTCTACATTAGTAGTTTAATTAATTAAATCCATATCGAAACCATTATTAATTTGTGACATCTAGACTTAGTAATAATCCATCACACATAGCTCTTGGGACGACCTCGGCTTTACAGTTTACTACACTACACACGACCATAGGTATACACCTTGCCTGTCCTAGTGCACTAGGGTAGACTATAGGTATAACGAGACACTATAAATATTAAGACCAGTCAAGAAAACTATTCAACGCATCGCGAGCTTACAAGGTTTCTTAAGAGTATATTGTACTTTTAAAAACTTAACACGGTCTATGTATGTTTGAAAACTACAAGGAAGGAACTTCCTTAAAACAAAAGGTCACGTTTAAAATCATCATATTTTATAATGTTGGACAATGATAGATCGTTCTAATATTTTCCTTGTTGAGAATTCTCCATACTTGGATTTGGGCATCTAAAGAAGATCATGAAGAATTTCTCTCTAAATACTTCTTTCCTTAAAAACAATATTTAGCAAAGGTATGATCTTTAATAAATTACAAATAATTTTTTTTGTTTATATTTTCTTTCTAGATAAATTAATAAGGTAATCCTTTTAATCATGATTAAGTTTCAGAGTATCTTTACACTCTATTAATAATCACTAAAGTAGTTATTTATATTGAACTCATCATCAAGAAGAGTATTCTTCGTTGATCTCTATAGACAAAACTACAAACTAGTGATAATGATATCTCAGCTATTCGAGAGCCTTGATCATCACTCCTCACATAAGGATTATTGACATTTCATCTATGTCAATAAGTATCCATGTGAAATTTCTCACATTACGATAAAATGGGATTTTATCATAATCTTTAAAAACTTCCCAAAGAATTATAATTTATTCATAAAAAGGGAACCTCATCAAATACGACTAGTATAACCCGTCAAAACCCCAAACCATAAGTTATAGAGCATAAACATCGACCTAGGCCATTTAGAACTCCCAAACCAAAATTATCAAGGATCACTTAAGCTGTCAAATTGCTGATATGTCGGATCCATGTGCTTGAACTAGCCGGATCACTCATACAAGGGATCTGTGCAACAAAAGACAGCATAAGAAAGAAATGATCACTGTGGAAGTTCCACTACCCACTTTACTCTATCAAGACTCATGAACATAAACCTATTTACTGTTCATAGGAGCAAATTGATCATCTTCTTGAAGCAAAACAATCTCTTGTGTAAGTATAATCTTCACTATATTGTTATTTCCATTCCTTGATTCCTAGGATTACAATTTTCATCTTTAGAAGTTGAGCTCAAATGGGTTTGTCACAATTTGTTACCACATTGTTTTCTAAGATAATCTAAATCAAAGAATTAACATTGTTAATACAAATTAAACTCATTCCTTGAATTCAATGAAGATTTTTTGAGCAAAATTGTGATCAATCCTATTAGGTTACTATTCACACAAGTAACACTACATTGTGGTTTTGTTGTATAGGAACAATCATGCCTAGCAACCGCCAACAAGATTACCATGATACCGCCCACTACATCCCAATGTACCATCGTAAGGAAGGCCTAAGCCCGGAGGATAGGAAAGCCTTCAAGATGTTAGAAAAGAGGCTCTTCCATGAAGGCCGTGTGGTTGAACCATCATTCCTCGCAAACACCAACATTCGACAAGTCTTTGGAGGAATTAACTTTGAGTGTCTCTTGGACATTAATGAGCAAATTTGTCCGGGGTTCGTGCTTGAGTTTTACAAGATAATGAGAATCGTTAGGAATGAAGACGGGACCATCTCAATAGCCTTCATCATCAATGATCATGAGTACACCCTCACTCTTGTAGAATTTGGAAGGATACTCCGTGTCCCATATCAAGGAGTGTGTATGTACTCTAACGAATGGTCGTTGGCAGAGCTACATGACATAGGAGATCATCATGAATTATACTTCACGGCCATCCCGGAAGCAACCACGGTAAGGGATACCGTCTTCATGGAAAGAGAATCTCCATCAAGGGTCACGAGAAACTCCAAGGTGATCTATAGGGATCCATTTCAAATGGAGCTTTTAGAAATGTTCCCAATGTACAAGAAATGGGAACTCGTGGTAAGGGAGAACGTGCTTTGCTTGAGAGGGAACAAAGATCATCCCAATGCGTGCTTGAGCTTCATGATTTATTTCCTTGTGACCGACACTCACTTCAACCTCGCTTATTACATGGTAAAAATAATGGCGAGTGTGAAAAGCATGGACAAGATGGTAGTCCCTTATGCAATGCTCATGACCCGTCTCGCAAACTTCATCTATGCTCTAGATCCTTCTCCTTATTCCTTTGACCATAGTTTTTGCAACAAGGTCATAGTGCCCTTATCCGATGGAAAGACTACAAGGATCATGGTGGATGGCAAAAGACCTCTCCCACCAACGGATTCATCGGATGAAAGGGAAAGACAAAGAGAAGGAAAAGGAAGTAGCAAACCCTTTGGCAACACCGATCTCGACCCTTTAGATTACATCAATCAACTGCCGGATATTCCAAGCCCATCACAAGAGTGGCAACAAAATAAAGTGATATTCAAGTATTTTGCTAACTTATTGAAGAAGAAGAAGTAGAGATGGTGGGATGAAGAGTGAAGGGGATAAAGATGGAGATAAAGACGGAAGTGAAATGGAAGGAGGTGGGATAGAAGGTAAGGTCATAGGACCTTAATTTGTGAAAACAAATTCTAAAACAATGGTCTGTAAACATCTTAACAATATTTATGTAGCTTGTAGGAGTTGCCATGATTTGGCATTAGACACTTTAACTTAGGGCCTAGTAAAATGAGATTTTACGACGACTTAATCCCATTCAAGTAGTCGTTGTCACTCATTTTTGATTACCTTTTAGTCCCCCCCCCACTTGCTATGCGTTATACTTGTTGTTTGCATGTGTTTACTGATTGTAGAAATGATTAGGATAAGCATTTGCTAAGAGTGCAAAAACTACATAATTGCTGAGAAGCTACTGGTCAGCAGTAGCCGGATCCCTCAGATGAGGGAACCGTGGGATCCGGGCAAACAGATATCAGATATAGATCATTTTACATCAAACATGTCCCCTAGATCACATCATTCTAGCTAAACATGATTCTTTAAGACTACTTAAGTCTTCCTCAAGCTCAATAGGTCTCACACTCACCCATAGCTAACTTAGGATCAAATTAAAAGTGCTTTTGATTTATCAACTCACCAAAACTCACCATATTTCCGCTCCAATGCTCACACATTGTTCCTCACATCTCAAAATACTTAGCTTGATATTTCTCTTAATTTTAGCAAATTGATTTTAGTCATCCTTACCTTAAAGTAGGGTTAAAACTAGTTTTTCATTTCTTTTTATTTTTTAGGAATTTTTCAAATTTCTCTTAAGTCATCATCTGATCTCTAGGATCAATTGTCATAATTTTTCATTCTCAAATCAAAAAGTATCTTCCTCAAACACTTAGTTGCACCCTCAAAAAGTCCACTTATTTACCCAATACCATCATTGAGTATCCTCACTCCTTATGGTTGGATATTTAAGTCATCCATCACTTAAGACATCTAAGGAAAGTCAAACCCTCAAGATTTATAGGTACTAGACCTTACAAGAGCATAATCACCTCACCACTTTTCTGTCTGACAGACGGATCCCTGGTTTATAACCAGACGGATCCCTAGTGAGAGGGATCCGTGGGATCCGTGTCTACAGAAAGCTTCTAATAAGCTTTTCTTTCAAAATTCAAACCATCTTTGATAATCTAAACACTTTTTCTTACCATTTAATGATTCCCTAGAGCTGAACAACACCATAGTTGACCTTGTTGCATGCTAAATTTTCTTAGTGGTCATGAAGTTAATTCATTAACTCAAATTCATCCTTTACAAACCAAACACTCTTGAGAGCTTAAGTCACCATTCTTACCACAATCCTAAAAATTAGTAGTTGAAGACTCCTACTACATCCTCAACTTCACTATGACTAAAGCGTCTAGCAAGAACTCTCCAACCAATGGTTCATCCAAAAGGAATACTCATATGGTTCATGAGATATCATCCACCGAGTTATCACCCGTAAGAAGTCCAAATGTTAGAATCCCACCTCAACAATCTCAAATAACAATAGCCAAAAGAACCGCAAGAATTATTATTAGACCTTTCGATTTAGAAAAGGCTTCATCAAGCTCTAAACCAAATGCACCTAGTTCTAGTAAAACACCTAAGCCTTTATTTCTAGAACCTAGACCACACTCCTTTACCGAACCTCTTTCCCATCCAAATCTCTACTCATTAGAGCACTCACCACCAAGGACTTCCCATTCACCAACCTTCTCATCAAATAGGGAACCACCTACATCACCAAATAGTCCACCTTTGGAGACAAGGAATCACCAAAGATCTAACCATATAGCGGACTCTCCATTACCACCACCAAATCATGCATCATCACCTTCGTTTTTAGTAGAACCTCATCCTACATTGCTCAATGTACCTCCACCATCTTTTGTGGAGCCTCCTCAAAACAACCAATCTTCTCCGGTTCCTAATCATGACAATAATTGCTCTAATTGTCAAATCACCCAAGGACTTGTTCAAGAAGTACGAAATGAGTTGCATTTAATGTTTAATCATTTTCTTGAACGATTGGACCAAATCAACAAGTCTACTCATCCTTAGATTTAAGCACATTGATGCTTTTTAAGTTTTTGGTCACTTATTAGAATTAGTAGAAAATGTATTACATGGATAAATCATTCTCTTAGTCTTAGAGATTTGTAGATCATCTCTCATAGTTTTATTGAATGAAGTTACATGTTATATGCCATGTTGTTTTGAGTATATGTTTGGTGCTTTAATACATATCTCATTTTGATGATAACATCACTTGTTACATCACCATTGTTGTCTTAAGCTTTCAGACAGACAGATCCCTCAGTTTTGCCTAGACGGATCCCTCCTAAGAGGGAACCGTGGGATCCGTACAACAGAAGACTTGTTTTCTACTAACTTGAGTCTTATATGCAGGAAATTATGCATTATATACTTGTTTTCTAACCTTTGTTTTGTAGATTTTCAATATACACATGAAGACTTTGACACCCTTAGCTTGGGGGAGCTTCGTGTCAAAGCAAAACATTGCAAAAATCATTTTCAATATAATTCACGTTAGGATTACATTACATGTCGTCCCCTTGCAAAGTTGCAATCATCAAGATGGAGCGTATTCGTCACATAGACGAAATCATTTGCAAACATAATTGCAATGCATTAGTATAGTATTTCTTCTTACTTGACGCCCTTACAAAGGGATGGACTCGTCAAGGGGGAGCTAAGTCGAGAATTCTTCTCCTAACTTACTCTCTATTTTTCAGATTTTTCTTAAAACAAGGTGTTAGTTTCTTTTCGACGCTCTTTTTGTTTCGACAAAAAGGGGGAGAAGAGACTAAAAACTCCAATTCAAACTTTTACGAATTTTAGTTTTTCCATAAAATAATTTTATGTTTTGTCATCAACAAAAAGGGGGAGATTGTTAATACAAATAAGTCAGAAAACGTTTATTTATATTTTACGATCTTCTAATGTTTTGTCGATAACAAACGTAAAATCATTTTAACGAAACAAATAAAATACGTAAATGGTTTGAGCCAATAGTTTACTAACACACTTACGTTTTCACATAAAACACCAAACAAGTAATAGTGTTTTCATGATTTAGTAATACATATGTACAACAACTAGTGTTTACATATTGGGTAGATATATACATAACTAGTATGTATTATAATGGGTAATATAATGGGTAGAAGTTTAAGTATTTGGCTCATTGACCAAATACATTGAGTGTAGTTGGGTATAACCCAAAGTCCATGACCCATACCCATGGAGCATAACCCATCACCCATTGCATGGCATCATGCATAAGTCATGAATTGGTATTATCTATGACCCATGGATTTAACCGATGACCTGTGGACTAGATGCATTGCACCTACTAGATACATTGAATCTACTTGGATACCCATGGTCAAAAGTCTAGGACCCATGACCCATGACCCAAAACCCATGGGCAAAGAGGAGCGTCCCACGGTTCCCCCAGTTTACACTGGACGGATCCCTCAAGTAAGGGATCCGTGGGATCCGTGGAACAGTAGCTTATTTTCTTCTATAAATAGTAAGCCATTTCTTCATTTTGGGTCACCACTCCTACACATACTTTCACCTAGTATTGTAAACTTTCTAACCTCAGATCCAAAGGATTTCTCTATTTAGTTTGTGTCTGTTTTTGTGTGATTCTCTAGGTTCCTCTTAAAGGCGAGATCACCACCTCTTGAAGTCGAGCAAGCTTAAGTCCATGAGTTGCCATGCTTCGTCATCATCAAGACTACTGAGGTTCTCTTGTTGATAGTTCTTTCTTCCTCCCTAGAAGTGTTGTGTCAAAGGCATTAGTGAAGGATGCCGAAAGAGTCAAGACGAAGGCATTAGTGAAAGGTGCTTAACGTCCGTGTCAAAGGCATTAGTGAATGATGCCAAAAGAGTCAAGACGAAGGCATTAGTGAAAGGTGCCGAACGTCCGTGTCAAAGGCATTTGTAAAGAATGCCAAAAAAGGTCAAGTCAAAGGCATTAGTGAAGAATGCCAAGGGTGTACAATCGATATGGTGTATGGATGTACAAATAGAGATAGGTTGTATCCAAGGATATTAATATCCTTGATGATGTTGTAATAGGGAGTGGGTCTCTTTTGGGATAGGTGTTGTGTAGTGTTGGGTAGAAGTTCCTCCTTTGCAATGGAACTCGGTATCTAGCCTTGTATCAGATAAAGTGTAGGTGACGTTGTGATAGGTGTTGATGACGTATAGTCTATATCTGGGTCACGAACCCGCCCAAAGGCCAGCACGAACTGGGCTACGCTAATAAGTGACTTCTCAGAGAACAAAAGAAGACGCATGCCTGCCAACGTAAAAACCTATGACGGAACAGGTGACCCTGATGATCACCTCAAAATTTTTGAATCAGCCGCTACAATTGAAAATTGGCCACAACCTGTATGGTGCCACATGTTCAAATCCACGTTGGTGGGAAATGCACGGAACTAGTTCAGCAAGCTTCCACGCCGAAGCATCAATGGCTTTGAGGAATTAAGAAAGGCGTTTCGCCTATACTTTACTCAGCGGAAGAAGTGCGCTAAAAATCCTGTCGAACTAGCTGTGGTAAAGCGGCTGTGGAGAATCTACAAGCGCATTCATGGAACGTTTCAAAGATGAATGCATGCAAGTTAAAGCATGCCCTGAAGTGCTAAAGATCTCTGGTTTCATGAATGGGATAAATAACCCGGAGCTCATCAAGAGGTTGAACGACAAGATCCCCGAAACATTTGATGAACTCATGAAACGCTCTTGGTCCTTTGTCCAAGGAGAAGCCGCCGCGGCGGATAGCAAAAGAAACTACTCGAACTATCGGTCACAGGAACAACCTGGGAGATAATCCACCGACCGGGGTAGTAATCGCAACAGGATCCATCGCAGTCAGGGAAGCGGGAGAGATAATGATAGATACACCCCGCTGACCAAGACTCCTAAGGAAATACTCGCAACAGAAGGGGCGAACTTTCCAAGACCACCGCAAATGCGCACTCAAGAGGATCGACGCACCAGAAATGGATACTGTGACTACCTCGCACAGAAGGGCCATACTACTAATGAATGCGTTCAACTGCGCCAGCTCATTGACAAAATGGTTAAAGAGGGCAGATTGGACCATTTGGTCAAAAATATAAAGGAGGGAAAGGATAGACAGAAGAATGGAAACAAGAAGGACACACCCAAGGATAAGGCTGACACCATCTACATGATACAATCATGGCAACGGGTCACTAGACAGAAGGTCAGCCAGGAGTTCTCCCGAGGAAGTAAAATCTCTTTTCCCACCTTAACTGTGGACAACGCAGTGGTAGAGCCACTCACCATTGAGATTAGTGCGGGGGTCACGACATCCACCGCATGTACGTTGATGGCGGAGCATCGGCGGACATCATGTATGAGCACTGCTTCAAGCGATCGCGCCTCGAATACGCAGCCGGTTAAGCCCGGTCGAGCGACGCTAACCGGTTTTACGGTGAAAAGATATGGCCTATGGGACAAATCGACTCTTGGTTAGCATTGAAATGAGGAACACTCCGAACGGCTTGGATGGAATTCATGGTGATCAAATCTCCTCGCTATACAACGGCATTATCGTAAGACCAGAATATCACTATGCGCGCGCAAGCGTCGCCTACAACAAGACGGATGCTTAAATTCCGGTGGAAGGTGGTATTGTTACTCTTTACAATGCCACCATGACGCACGAGAATGTAACATGGTTACATGCGAAATGGCACCGATACGTAACAACGCGCAACCGTAGTTCCAAATCAAGGTCGCAATTCACCGAATACCGAACAAGAAATATCCATAGAGGGTCACTGCCGGACAACGGCAGAGCGGCCGATGTGCGCTCCTCGCAAAGAACTTGGACATTTTTGCATGGGAGCCAAAACACATGACTGGGGTACCACGCTCAATAACAGAGCATAAACTGAGAATCCGACAAGGATACTCACCCGTACGCCAGAAGAAGCGCGGCCAGGCTCCAGAGCGCGCGCAGGCAATCCTGACAGAGGTACACAAGCTCGTAGAGGCAGGAATTATGCGGGAAGTGTACTATCATGACTGGCTTTCCAACCCAATCATGGTAAAGAAGAGCGATGGTAGCTGGCGGATGTGCGTGGACTTCACCGACCGTAACAAAGCATGTCCACAAGACTGCTATCCATTACCAGAGATAGAATGGAAAATAGAGTCTTTGTGCGGATATCCATTAAAGTGTTTCCTCGATGCATACAAAGGATATCATCAAATACAGATGGCTAAGGAGGACGAGGAAAAAACGGCCTTTCACACAAGCCAAGGCGTTTACTGTTACACAAAAATGCCCTTTGGCTTGAAGAACGCGGGCGCCACCTATCAGCGCTTAGTAGATAATGCTTTCGAAAAACCAACCTAGAGGTCTATGTTGATGACCTCGTCATAAAGAGCCATACTGAAGAGGAGTTAGTACGCGATATTGAGGAAACGTTCAAAACTCTACGAGAGATCAACATGAAGCTGAATCCCAAAAAGTGTACCTTCAGTGCTACTGAAGGCATGTTCCTTGGATACCTGATAGAACCTAACGGTATAAAACCGTGTCCAGAAAAGACAAAGGCAGTCATCGATCTTCCTTCACCGCGCACGTTGAAGGAAGTTCAATCTCTCAACGGAAAGCTGGCCGGTCTAAACAGATTCCTATCCAAGTCAGCAGACAAATCATTACCCCTTTTCAAAACACTAAAGAAGTGTATAAAAAAGGGTGACTTCCGGTGGACTACAGAGGCGGAAGAGGCCTTCAAACAACTTAAACAGCATCTGGAAACACTCCCAACACTTGTCGCACCCCGACCAGGGGAAGAGCTGATCATGTATTTGTCTGCAACTAATGGAGCAGTCAGCGCAGTGTTACTCACAGATAGGGATTCAGTACAAACCTCTGTCTATTTTGTAAGCAAGGCGCTCAAGAAGACGGAGATGAACTACAGACGCCATGGAAAAATTAGTCCCGGCATTGGTGTTTCTTTAAACGGCTCGCAGTACTTCCAAGCGCACCGATAGCGGAATAATGCATCAACCTATCAAACAAATCATCTCCAAGCCTGATGCGTCAGGACGACTGCAAAAATGGAGTGTGTTGCTCGGTGAGCACAACATCACTTACAGACCACGGACTGCGGTAAAAGGGCAAATACTCGCAGACTTCATCATTGAAAAACCAGACATGGATGACGCACCCGCTCCAAGTACAAAGGAACTACCAGATCCATGGATCTTGTTCACTGATGGATCCTCTTGCATAGATGGGTCAGGAGCATGCCTCATCCTCACAAACCCAGAAGGAATGGAGTTCACATACGCACTGCGTTTCGAATTCACAACAACAAATAACGAGCGGTATGAAGCCCCAATAGCCGGACTACGATCGCATCGCTGCATGGGTGTCGCAACCCGAAGCGAATGTAGATTCCAGATCGGTAGCCAACCATGTGTTGGGTGAGTATGTAGCCAAGGAGGAAAACATGATCCAGTACCTCGACAAAACAAAGGCATTGATTCAAAGTTTTGACAGGTTTACCATCACACAAGTACCAAAAGGGGAAAACTGCAAGGCTGATGCATTAAGCAAAATCGCATCCACAAGCTTTGCACACCTATCCAAACAGGTGTTGGTGGAAACATTGAAGAACAAATCAATCTCCAAAATGGAAGTATCCACGGTTATAGAGGAAGACGGACCTACGTGGATAGTATAATTTATAAGCAAGGGAGTATTACCCCAAGAGCAGAAGGAAGCCCGAAAGATACGGCGCACAGCGCAACGTTTTGAACTACGGGACAACGTACTGTATCGATGCTCCTTCTTACAACCATGGCTCCGCTGTGTTGGTCCCCTACAAGCAACATACGTACTGCGAGAAATCCACGAAGGTTCATGCAGTATGCATTCAGACCACTTGCCTCGTGGTAGCGCGCTTTACGGTCCGGATACTATTGGCCCACCATGCACCGCGACGCACGGGATTTAATAAGAAAGTGCAGCGACTGCCAAGTTCACAGACCCATTCCCCGCCAACCACAACAAGAGCTAACACCAATTACGGTACCATGGCCATTCCACAAGTGGGGTATCGACATCGCACGTTCCTTTCCTGTCGCAGCCGGAGGACTAAAATTCCTCATAGTCGCCATAGACTACTTCACCAAGTGGATCGAAGCAAAAGCAGTGGTAACAATCACTGGAAACCAGGTAAAGCGCTTTGTATGAGAAAACATCGTATGCCGTTTCGGTCTGCCTGGGGAAATCATCTCGGACAACGGTAAACAATTCTGTGATAACCCTTTCAAGGACTGGTGCGAGAAGCTAAACATCACACAACACTTTGCGTCAGTTAAACACCCACAAACCAACGGCCTAGTTGAACGGGCTAATCGAAGCCTGGACGAAGGAATCAAGGCCCGCTTGGACACACACAAAGGAAGATGGGTAGAAGAACTTTCGCATGTTCTGTGGGCGCACCGCACTTCAATAAAACCAAAGACAGGGACACCCCTTCTCTCTAGTCTACGGATGTGTCGCCATACCAAGAGAGATCGGAATGCCCATTATCCGCTTCCAAATCAATGTGGCGACCAACGATAACGAGAGACGTGTCGACTTAGACTTGATAGAAGAAAGGCGCGAACGCAGCGACTATCTGGAGGCAAAATCAAAGTCGAGGATGAAGGGATACTATGACGCTAAAGTATGCAGTGTTTCATTCAAACCAGGTGACTTCGTCTACTGCGCCAACGATGCGAGCCACGCAGAAGACACGGGCAAGCTTGGACCAAAGTGGGAAGGACCCTATGAGGTTACTGAAGCACTAGGAACAGGCGCGTACAAGCTGCGCGGCTTGGATGGCCGTGAACTACCACGCACATGGAATATCTGCAACCTCAAGAGGTGCTACCTATAGGAATGGCTACGGCCCAGCGCACAAGCGCTCAGGCACTTCACTAAAGTACTCAATAAACACCTATGTATTTACTTTTTATTTCCTTAGTATAATGTCTTATTTGTTTCTTATAAAAACTTGCAAGTCTTAATAAAACATCGCGGTTTCTAGCTAACTCCGTGACACATTCCAATTTGTTATTTCCATATACTGTATGTTTTAACAACTTTCTATTTCTTGCCTACATGGCGTGCATGCACTAAATAAACCCACAATGGTAAAAGGATAAGTTAACCTACTAAACAACTTGTGAGTAAGAGGGTTGCAAACCCATCAACACCGGATCACGTATCCTTGTTAAACACCTTGTTCTCAAGACGTTGGAATAAGCTTTTGCGCGCATCCCATGATTGGTGCGCAACTTCGCATATGGTGCACGTTTAACAACTTAGAAACCAAGACACTTGATTTCTTAATATGATATTTACAGTACGCTGCATATCATAACATACACGACTATGATTGAAAATACTTAGAATTTTTTTTAGGTATACTATGATCTTCATACATGACTATGAATTTCCTATATTATTCACGCTGATGTACATATCTGACAATACGTTACAAGTACGTACATTACAAGTTACGACAATATCCATATGAACTTAACAAAAGAAGATTTTATTAATAACTACGCGTTATTACAAAAGGATTGTTACTTTACAACGTACAAACCTACCAACTGTTACACCGCTCCAAAGATGAGCTACCTACGCGGTTAGTTGCCTCTTTAACCTCACTCAGCCTCTTCAGAAGGTCGGAATCTCGGCACGATACGGTTACAACACTGACTGGTATCCCATCAGATCTGGGGAGATGTGTCGCCCACGCCACACACATGATGCCTTTACCTTAATTCCTTCCTTTTCGGCAAGTCTCGTAGTATGCGCTTCGAACTTGCTTCATGGCACTTCCTTCTCCGGCAAAAGGATTCAAGATATCCTTGGGGCGCAAAATCTGAACACGTGAAGTTGAGATTCATAAGGCTTAAGAAAATGGTCCGGCACAAGAACGCCTCTCCACCAAGATGTCAAGCTAAGGTCAATCCTCCATAATGACCTTTATCGGGAAATCCTGAACACGCTCTAACTCAGCAATCATGGGCAGCTCCACTGTCTTCATCTTTTCCATGGCAAAGAACTAGGTTATCGTGGATCACAGATCATACCTGTGAACCTTTTCGGCAGGTACCTTCAACAAGTCAGATTTCTGCAGCGCCTCTATAGCTTCTGATTTTCCTCTCTCCAAAGCACATTGGACTACCCCACCAAATTTGTCAACTACATCCTTGGACTCAAGAGTACCAGTAGCAGAAGACGGACCATGGTCGATAAGCCACCAAGCCCGAGATGACAGACATTAGATGAGGATATAATTCCTCATCATATTCCAAACTTAGCCTACGTAGCTTCATCTCTTGGGCCTCTAGAGCACTCCTCACGGTGGCACCAAAATCTTCCAACTCAAGTGAAATAATGTATCCTTATTTTCTCTAGATACTTTAGTGCCCGTGAGGCATGAAGCCTTGTACCACGATGACTCATGCGCTCTTGGCTTATTTGCCCCATCGCCAGGTTTCTCCTCGGCTGCCTGCATGCGTACATGCTCAAGCTTTCTACCTCAGCACTAGCCAACTGCGCTTCCAACAAAGAAATTTTCTCATCTTTTAGAGCACTTTGGCTGCCTTCACCAGCTATGCGCACCCTTAGCTTCTCCACTATTGCAGCTTGGTGCGCAGACACATGTGCCAACTCCCCAACCATTCGACCCACTGATGTCTCCCCAACAGTTAAGTCTTCATCTTTTTGACTGTCTGGCTCAGACTGTACCGGACTATCCTTGGGGGGAGACTCCGCAACCTGTTCAAACCTGCATACACGGACATAGCATTCTCAGTTTCCCATACAAATAGCTGGTGCCCAAAAAAAAAAGAAAAAGAAAAAAGCATTTCACGATATCACTTACTATGGGCCAACGACATCAGCAGATGGGTGCGAGGACGCAACATCACTGGTAGATGATTCCACAGTGACAATTACAGGGCGTTTTTTCCTCGAAGAGCTCGCACCATCCTTTTCATGGGATCTCTTGCTACAGAACCTAGATTACGCTCTTCCTCTTCCTCTTCCATAGGTTGCGCCACGGCTACGGTGGTGGGCTGCAGAACGGAGCAGCACACGGGGCTCGGCATGCTCTGCAATGGTCGCCTCCATCGCAATGCAGGAGCTAGTACCTATTCCTCCTATGTTCATCTCCATGGTATGACTGCGGTGCCGCTAGTATGGCCTCCTCTCCTTCTCTCGGGGGCGTCCTACCTTCACCTCCGTTGGCTTCGCTGGGTGCACGACGGTGAAAAGATCCATCTCTGCGCGATACAAGACAACAAATAACACAGGTTATATAATGTGCAAAAGAATGTAAAACTCTTACATTAATGATAAAAGGAGGTGCGAGGCGAGTACCCACCCAACCATTAGCGCCCAAAAGATTGGCATCTCATCCGCATACCAAAATAGTTACGGTTGATGCCCATATGCACCAAAAATTCCTCAGGATAGGAACTAATGGGGATGCGGTTTGCATTAATCAGTTCCGCATCCTCAGCTACATATGATCCAGGCACGGGGCACTCATCCCTCGACAATGTTCCCCGGGTAAAAAAGTCATAGCGCCACGGAAAGCATGTGTCGTCTACCCAGAAAAACGACTCTCTCCAGTTTCTAAGCGCATCCAATTTCTCAGTATAACACTGAAATCTGCCGGCACGCTTAGCAAAGGATACCCACCCATGTGACCATGTCGTGTGATAAAAGGCACGAAATAGGTGGATGGTTGGATTAACCGCCAGCAAACGGCAGTTTACCTCAAAGTTAGTAATTTTAGCCGCACCAATACAGTGCAGCTGGGATATGTGCAGCTCGTAATAATTTAAAACATCGCACATAAATCGGGATAGGGGCACACGTTGATTGTAAAATTCAAAGAATCGTGTGTATACCCCTATTTTCCCTTCGGGGAAATCCGCGATAGATGCTCGCGCACCCGGAACAACCGGATGCACGTCAAGCGGTATAAAGTAATCCAAAGTGAACTCTAGAAGATCACTTTCGGCGAGGTTGGAGGTGAAGTCAGACAACTGCTTGACCATGGTATTGTTTTTACAAAGCGCACGCGCGGTTACCTTTTAAATACAATGTTTTTCTGGGTTGAAGTTTAATGTCTTGTTAGCAATGGCGGATGAATGTTTTCTTGTGAGAAGCGAAGAGAAATGAACGAGGGTTATATAATTCTTCTCACCCACACGATGGTGACACGTGGACCGCACTAACGCTAATAGTGTGGTGAGATTGCTCGATGGGACGTCACATGATAACTTTCCCCCGATTTACGAGGAACCAATTTTCTAATCCTATGTCTAGATACAATGTAGGGGAAGATATATTTTTATGGCTTCTTGGCTACGCTTCGATGTTGTTTCTCTGACTAAGGCTATTAGTCTAGCATCCGCAGTTATTCACTGCGCATACTAGACTGGGGGGACATGATGACGTATAGTCTATATCCGGGTCACGAACCCGCCCAAAGCCCAGCATGAACTGGGCTACGCTAATAAGTGTTTAGGCCCACGAAGGCCCAAATACAAATCTATTTACAGAATAGATGGATGATATCTCTTAATGAAGGAGATAATCATTCCCAACCGATTTAGGCGGGATACGCCGAAGTTTGGGGAACACGGAACCAACAAGGATTCCGTGTATATATAAAGGGAATCACATCCCTCGTTAAAGGTGCGACTTACAAACCCTAACTCTTCTTTAACCCTAAACCGATTACTTACTCTCACGCGGAGGATAATCGTGGAGACAATCCCACGGTAAGCCTAACGGTGTTTTCTGTCTCTTAGTGCGCAGGTCTCAAGCAACAATCAACAATTGGTACGAGAGCCGGAGCCCCAAATAAGGAACGTCCAACTTTTGTATCAACAGGTGTGGTTCTACCTTGTGGAAGAACCCGATGTCTAGCCTTGTACCAGAAAAAGAGTAGGCGACGTTGTGAAGGCTTCTCCGCCATAAGGAGTTGTGTCATGTAGTGATTACGAACTCTCGAGTAGGTGACTCGGGGAGTGGAGTAGGGCAAGGAAGGTGTCCTTGTAGCCGAACCACTATAAACACTCGTGTCGTGGTTATGTGTTTCTTACTCTTTATCTTACCATTACACATTTACATATCTATCTATCAATCTCCAACATACACATCCAAATAGATTGAAATAAGTCGATCTAAATATTTTAAAACGAAGTTTAATTGGTAAAACTATTCAACCCCCTTCTAGTTTTCCACAGTAATCACTACACAATACAAACTCCTTGTGGTGGAGAAGCCTGCACAACGTCGCCTATTCTTTATCTGGTACAAGGCTAGACACTGGGTTCTTCCACGAGGTAGAACTAAACCTATCACAACGTCGCCTACACTTTATCCGGTACAAGGATAGATACCGAGTTCCATTATTAAGGAGGAACTACTACCCAACACAACACAACACCTATCCTAAAGGAGATCCACTACTTGTGACAACATCAACTAGGATATCAATATCCTTTGACCCAAACTAATCTATCTTGTACATCGACACACCATATCGAATGTACACCCTAGGCATCTTTCACTAATGCCTTTGACATGAGACCTAGGCACCCTTCACTAATGCCTTCAACACGGACTTTCGGCACCCTTCACTAATGTCTTTGACTTAGATCTTCGGTACCTTTCACAAATGCCTTCGACTTGACCCTTTTGACATCTTTCACCTATGTCTTCAACACAACACTTCTAATGAGAGAAGGAAGAACTATCAACAAGATAACATCAGTAGTCTTGATGATGACGAAGCTTGGCAACCCATGGACTTGAGCTTGCTCGACTTCAAGAGGTGGTGATCTCGCCTTTAAGAGGAACCTAGAGAATCACACAAAAACAAGCACAAACTACATAGAAAGATCCTTTGGATCTGAGGTTAGAGAGTTTACAATACTAGGAGAAAGTATGTGTAGAAGTGACACCTTACAATAAAGAAATGACTCACTATTTATAGACAAAAATTCACTACTGTCCCACGGATCCCACGAATCCCTAACATGAGGGATCCGTCCAGTGTATTTCTGGGGATCCGTAGGACGCTCCCCCTAAATGGGTTATGGGTCATGGATCATGGGTATCCAAATAGATACAATGTATCTAGAAGATGCAATGCATCTAGTCAATAGGTCATGGGTTAGCTCCATGGGTTATGGATAATACCCATTATGACTTCATGCATGATGTCATGCAATGGGTCATGGGTTATGGATCATGCTCCATGGGTATGGGTCATGGATTTTGGGTTTTATCCAACTATATTTAATGTATCTAGTTAATGGGTCAAGTACTTAGATTCTTACCCATTACATTACCCATTACAATACATACTAAGTATGTATATATATGCTCATTATGTAAACACTAGTTGTTGTACATATGCATTACTATAACATGAAAACATTATTACTTGTTTAGTGTTTTATATGAAAACGTAAGTGTGTTAGTAAACTATTGGCTCAAACCATTTACGTATTTTATTTGTTTTGTAAAAATGATTTTACGTTTGTTAACGACAAAACATTAGAAGATCGTAAAATATAAATAAACGTTTTTACGGCTTATTTGTATTAACAATATTTTCTTTCACTACGTGTGTAATAAACATTGCGTGAGGGACGAGCAATGACTTAAGTATGGGGTATTTTGCTGTGTGCTTGACTACACATCAGTTTATATCTAAAAAATGTCAAAACGGACTAATAACCATTAAATGTGTCAAATTATATTGCAAATATGTTGGATATATGTTATTATGTCTTGCAGGTGCAAGGGTTTGAAAACAAAGCAAAAACGGTAATTTTCGAATGAGTTTCAATAACGTTTTCACATTTTTCGAGGTTCAAACGAAGTCGTAAAATAATTATCTAAGCACACTATTGGAAAATGCACGAAGTTACGAATTCATCGGTAATTTTATTTGGAGTATCGAAAGAGAAAAAAATATGAAAGATCAAACGGAGCTCGAACGAAGATTATTTGATTTTAAAGATAATAGCTAAAATTCGGATCAAGTGAAAAGGGTTAAAAAAAGCCTAATGCAACATCTAACACAAAAGAGCTCTTTGTCTAGTGGTTGTGTTCATGTTTGCTAAGTAAGAGGTCAAGGGTTCTATCCCTAATAATGACAATTTTTGTTAGTATATTTTTTGGTATTTATTTCTAGTAGGGGTGTTCATGGGTTGGGTAATATCCGAATAAACCGAAAACCGAACCGAACCGAAAATAACCGAACCGAACTCGTAACCGAACCGAAATTGCCAAAACCGAACCGAACCGAAATAAAAGTTCGGTTTTCGGTTCGGTTATGGTTTTAGCAATCCAAACCGAAAACCGAAAATAAATAAATATATATATATATTTTTATATACTTATATTAAAAAAATATATTAAAACTCTTTTATAATATATATATATAATATTTTTAAGCTTGAAAATTATTATTTTTTCAAAAAATATATATAAATAAATGAATAAATTATTAAATTTAGGTAATTGGGTTATTCGGTTCGGTTTTGGTTATTGGGGTTCGGTTTTGGTTGGTTTAGTTAAATTTGAATTCGGTTCGGTTCGGTTCTCGGTTATACCCAAAAAAAAAAATTAACCGAACAAACCGATAACCGAACCGATGAACACCCCTAATTTCTAGTAGCCAAAAGCTCCAACAGGCCACCAAGCCCAGTCTATGCGCCAAATCAGCCCAACAACATCTCTAGCTGCGAGCCCAAGAAGATTAGCAGCCCAAGAGAAGTGCAACAGCAAGTAGTGGCCCAGCGCATAAAGAATGTAAAATAGTTAACAAATGCAAATTGCAAACTGTTTCACGTAGGGGTGTTCATGGATTGGGTAATATCCGAATAAACCGAAACCGAACCGAAATGAAAATAACTGAACCGAACTCGTAACCGAATCGAATTTGTCAAAACCGAACCGAACCGAATTAAATATTCGGTTTTCGGTTCGGTTATGGGTTTAGACATCCGAACCGAAAACCGAATTCAAATAAATTTATATAATTTTTTATATATTTATATATATAAAAAACATTAAAACTCTTATATACTATATATATATATATATAACATTTTTTGAGCTTGCAATTTTTTTTTTGCTAAAAATATATATAAATAAATGAATAAATAATTAAATTTATGTAATTCGGGTTATTCGGTTCGGTTTTCGGTTATGGGTGTTTGGTTTTCGGTTATTCGGTTCGGTTTAATCAATTTAAGTTCGGTTCGGTTCGGTTCTCGGTTATACCAAGAAAAAAAAATTAACCGAACAAACCGAACCGAACAAACCGAACCGAACAAACCGAACAACCCGATAACCGAACCGATGCATCAAATTAAAATCCTCATGGCGCGTGATTCCTTTTTTTTTCAGTCCCACTCGCAGACCACCAAATGATCCAGCCATTAAGATAGCTCCACGTGGCGTATTGTTGGGAACATCTCGAATGCGAATTTGTTATAAGAGCATAAGGTATGCAAAGACCCAATAACACGTTATTGGTATGCCACCTCAACGCCACATCATACACCTCCCAATAACACACCAATAACTCAAACAAACCTCCCTCATAACACACCACTAACATCACCTATAGGTCCCGCAAAATACCTCACCAAATATACCACTCACTCACAATAAAAAAAAAACACACACACACACACAAAATGTGCATTTGGCTTGAGCTAGTGGAGTGGCTCAAAACATAAAAGAGTTCATTTGGCACAAGTTTGACATGTTGGCCGGTAAGGTTGGCATACCAATGGCTCACGAATGGCTCACCAATGACACCTCATACCTTGTGCTCTAAGGGACAAGATATATAAACCCCATCTTTTCTACAAAAGGCACCCTTTTTATTTTTCTATTTTTTATTTTTTTAATTTTTTATTTTTATAATTTTGTTTATATAAAAAAAACTATAAACCTGAAAGTATAGAACATAAAATATAAAGTTTGATAAGTCAATCGCTTAAAACTGTCAAAAATACGGAGCAAAAACTGACAAAAAACTGTGTTGTACTAAAAAAAACAAAAAAGACAAAAAGAATAAAAGTAAAACCCCCCTTGATTTGACATCCAGAAAAGGTTTGTATAAGGGTATTGATACTCACACAAAATTTTTTATTCTTATACCATAATTATGCATATCTCACCTTGTAACATGTGTATTAGGTGTCTAACATTATGGTAAAAGTATAAAAAAAAATGGAGTTGAATATCAACCCCTTTGTATAATATGACCATTGCTATAAATTGAGAGTAGCACCTGATTCGAGGATTATTAATCACACCAACACAATTTTTTCAAACAATTTTTATTTTTTAAGTAGAAGTATAGTAGTGGTTTAATTTTTAGAAGTATGATAAATTTATGGGAAAATAGCGAAATAGATCATGCTACCGACGATATCACCTGTGGATCACTTTTACTTTAAATTTGAAAATAGACCGAGGGAACCATTGTCGTTAAGAACTCAACCACATTCGACAAGTGTCCCATATGTGTAGGTATTGTTTTGAAGCAACTAATGTTATTTGGGCAACCGTATATTTTTAAAAGGGTTTTATCGTCATTTGACGTTACATAAAAGTACACATTTGAATAGTGAAAGTACGGTGAATTTATATGCAAAATCCAATACTCACTGCCTTCATCAATCGTCTTCTTCACTCTCGATGTTTTTGCTTCTCGCATAAAAGCATTCCTAGTTAATTTTTCATAAATCAAAGCGATCTGCTGCGTCGGCACCTCTCTTGCTCATAACGTTACCTTCGCTCATAACAACCGATTATTTCCGTTCGTTACATTTTGTACAACAAGAAAACCACCTTCAATTGCTCAATCTTTTGTTCCAATAATGTGGCAAAGTATGAGTGCGTTTAATTCGATTATTGTTATTCGTTCCATGTTATAATTCATCGTTGTTGTTATTCGATCCATGTTATAATGAATCGTTGTTGTTATTCGATTATTGCCTATGTTACACACGTTTTAATTCCATTCTACAATCCATTGCTCTTTTTATATCTCATCGATTCGTAATTATGTAGTCTATAATACGTTGGTATAGATTCCTTCTATGGTCGCCTTAATTTTGTTTATTGTTATAAAAATGTCACATTAAAATGTCATGTTTGGTGGGTTAAACATCCAAACTCGAACCTTTTCAAAGGTAATCTGTTAAACTTTGTGGTTATTTATTACTTGTTTATAGGTAAAAAAGTAAACATACAGAAAAGTGAATTTTCCATTTCCACTATTTAACTCAAGGCATATGCATAAATACTACAAAGATCTCGCACAAATAGTCACAGCAGATTTTAGGTGCACATATTATAGATTAAACAGATAACAACCATTCCGATTATTTTAGTACATCAACAAACCAAGAGATAAGGTAACGGATGTTACTTGTAAGCCATTTTTCTTTTCCTTTGCCTTTGCCTTTGTCGGCCGCTCCTACTGTTGTGGAGGATTATTATGCCAAATTTCTTCTCTTTAATATCATCCCATGTTTGTTTATTTGCAAGTCCTATTACCCAATCCTTTTACCCGGGAGGTTCGACTTTCGGCATCACTAATCAAGCCTTTTTTCCTCGAAACTCATAAGCGTTGCCCTTTTCAACAGATCGTCATGATAGCTACCACATCGGGTCTGTCGAATAGTCACTTGAGTCGTAGGTAGACAAATAGCTGGATATAGAGCTTGAATCACTTTCGGAGGTTTCATTTGGGAAGTATGAACCCATGGATTACATGGTCGCATTGTATCTGAATCGCTTGAGGACACTTTGTTTTGCTTGATTCGGAAGAGATTGTTATGATATCGCAAAATAAACAAAGTCTTTAAAGATGCGTGAAACCAAGCTTAGCATTAGAAAAATAAGATTCTGAAACAAAAACCCACTACCTTTTTTAGTCATTTTATTAGGGTTTTGCTAATATGTGTGTAAAAGCGGTGTTAATGTAAATCTGCTTATGATTGCTGTGACTATAAATCTCACTATAAAAGAAAGCTCTACCTAACCGCATTTAAAAGCATTAACTGCCTAATAAATGTTAGGTTGTTTACCTTATCCCTTAACTTTGAACTTATAACTACAGATTATGCTACAGCTTAGTTTTGCACCATCCTATACATCCTAACACAATTACAATAAAACTTTTTTGACCGTCATACAAGCATTTGTAACCCTGCTCAGCACTGTTTACTTAAAATCAACACTGTACATGCATCTGTAACCTTTTATTACTTGGTCTTCATGACTGGCAGTATCAACTTCCACTTTCAGTTTATTACTTTAATTATATATCCCTTAAATAATGGTGTCTTATCTCACTATGTGTTGTTTTTTTTATGATACGCAGTATTTTAAATATTGCACACGATCGTATTTAAACTGTTGTTTTTCAACACATTATCAGCCAATGTTGCATCCTTATATGTTTCTGGTTGTTTTTTTTTCCTTTTATCTTTTATCAATACAATCTACAAAAACATAAGCATCAGTTATCAATAACTCTAGTATTTGTCAAACTCCAGCATTATTCTAGACGATCCTAACAACCATCACCAGTTCTAGAATATTACAACTTAAACCGACCTACAGAATAGTACCAGTTGTTCAAACATACAAGCAGTAGTTCCAATCTTATACTAGCAGTGGTATATCTTGAGCAGTCACTCTATCCTCATAACCATAACCAAAAACCCAACAATCCTCCCGTAAACTTGATATCTTCGTTCAAAAAACATCCAGTTTCTATTTACATTACACTGTCTTCAACTGGAGGATTGTAACGCCCCGTGAATGACACGACTTAAAATCATTGAAATTTAAACTTTTACGCGGAAACGATTTGACTTAAAACTGACCTGCTGTTACTAATCGTTAAATTGATAAAATTATGTAACAAACTGACCCTTGAAAGTATTTTTACATGAAACTAGACTCAATTATCTTCGAAATGACGGGTGGCTCGACCCGTGACGACTTACGGTTAAGAAGATATGATTTTTCCAAATTAGTTCTCCAAATTAGTTCTCCAAACTAGTTCTCCAACTATTTTAACCACTTTACAAACACTTATCCATGTACTTTGTTTTTACAAACATTCTTGACCCGTTTGACCCAAAATGGGTTAAAATAGACCTTGTCCCAAACACCCCATTTTCTGCATATCCCTTTTATATACTTTTGACCCGTTTTCCGGAAAACGACTTCTACAACATGACATAACACCAAAACTTTCAGAAATCATTAGGTCATTATAAATATCAAATATATGCATAAACTTGGTCATAATGACCCACGGAAACGTGCTTTACAAGTGACGGGTGTTATGCCAAACACCCGTTTTGACCCGTTTGCATACACCACTTAAACATAACTCTTTAACATGCTTTAAAACCTGTAAAATGACTCTTAAAACATTTCAAAGACTTGACACTATAAACATTAAACCTTTTATGACTCTCGGGGGACAACCTTCTCATGAGCTCGGTATCTACCTAAGCTTTACCTTCTTATCAATCTTCTAAACTTTCGCATAATCCAACCTTAGCGCTTAGTTCCAAGCATTTCCTTTTCCTTCACATTTAAACCTACAAAACATTAACATCTTAAACCGTAAGCACAAGGCTTAGTAAGTAAAGCTTTCATAACATGTTATCATATACATTCATACATTATACATCATAACTCATTTCAAATCATTAAACATTAACAAGTACTTTGGTTCACTTAAGTAAAACATTTCCTATGGTTCAACATCAACATACCTTAGCCTAATCCACCTTGCCTAACCTTCATGACTAGTTAAGCCAAACTAGTCTCAACCACACTTTATATAAACATATATTCAATTACCCCATTCCTTAGCATAACAAAATCACATAACATATAATGTGTAGAATCATATAACAACATATAATGACCGGTTTACTTACCTTAATTCCAAGATAGTGATATCAATTAGAATCATCATCATCAATACCATCATTAGCCTCTTCTTCACATCCTAGGTCAATTATCATAACACTTAATAATCATAATTAAATAATTATGAAAATGGTTTATATAACCATATCCCATTTCTTACACACCTCTAATCATCATATAATCATATCTTGATTATGTGATGATCAATCCATAAATTGCTAACTTAATAAAACTTAACCCATCATCATCATAACATCTTTAATTAGCTTAAAAACATCATTTACCCAATTTCCCCAAATAGGTATATGAACCCTAATTTATAATTCATCAATTAGCTTAGGGTAAAGGATTACTTACTTGTAAGGATGATTAGCACTAACTTATTTCTTGGTTTGGAGCATTAATCCTTCATCAATTTGACCATTGGAGAATCTTGTTCTTTTCCCTCCTTTTTCACTTCACGATACACACATACACACCTAAATTATTCTGGAAATCTAATGATACAAGGAGAAGGATTCCAGACATATGTAGTTGTTATGTTTGCCTAATTGGCACATTAGGTCCTTCAAGTCTCATTCCTTCTATTTTGGCCACAACATACTTTATAACATGTTTAGCACTTGGCAACTTAGGTCCTTTAAGTCAATTTTCCTTATAAAAGTGACATATCATATTTTCCATAATCATTTACATAACATTTGTTGACTATTAGTTTGACTATCGGGTTGACTACAATATAACATTCGTTGACTAACCAATCACGTTAAAACTTGGTCAATTTCATCTAAGGTGGGGCCTATTTGTATCTGGGATACGGGTCTAATAATTCTACCCTCCTTATTTAGATTTCGTCCCGAAATCTCTCGTCTATTACTAACCATGACTTGGTCATTTCTTAACCCCATTCTTTTTTTTGAAAGGTGAATTTCTTATAAAGTGCTTCATTTCGCGGTTCGACAGCGGGAGGTCTAGACTACGTTGTCTAAACCGGGTCCGCTAGAGCTCCCTCGGCGAAATGCCTATTTCAAATACGATGGAAAACCCCTACTAATCCGCCTCAAGGCACGACAATTAATAGGGGTAAACCCTTGCCTTTTCAAGATTCGAACACAGGGTTACAGGCCCAAACTCCTTCATTAAAGGACTACCTTGAAGGAAAATCCTCATTCAAACCCCTTGCAGGATTTGAACTCAAGACCTCCCTCCCCCAAGAGCCCCTAAGGACTCCAAGGTGGCCAACTGAGCTAAGCCAGTTGGTTGATCTTAACCCTATTCTTAGTACTAAGCACACTTTCATTCAAACATTTCATTGCAAAGATCTAAGTGATCCTGCAACACAAATTGACACATTCCAAAAATCCTAAATTCACTCTACTTCTTGTTGATTTATCTAAGAGCATAAGGCTCTTACTAAGGTTGTTATGTCAAACGAGACACATTTATCATAACCAAAATATCATTTGATCACTTTATCACTATTACACCACATTCTTACTTGCTTTACTCTAACTTTTAATCAAGGATTATATGTCACTTGAGAAAATTTGCGCCAATTTGACTTTATATAAGTCAAATATAAACTAATACAACTTAAGATTCTCATCTTTACCGTAGTCATCTCAATACCCTTTTAACATTTTTTTTAACACCTTACTTTCTTTACTTCATTTTAAGGATTTCCGCTAAGTATTATAAGTCACTTAAGAAATCTTAGGTCGCATTTGACTTTCACAAGTCAACATTGACTAATACCTTCACATTCTACTATGGTCATTCCGTTATTTCATTAACGTTTTTATTATAGGGCCTTGTTTCATTTACTTCTTTCTATAATTTCCTTGTCAAAGACTACAAGTCTCGTAGGAAATTTCAATATTTTGACTTCATAAGGTCAAACTTTAACTTACATCATCGCATTTACACATAAAGGTGCTAATAAAGGTTAGCATCCATTACTATCATTATTCACATTTTGTACCACTCCTCAAGGTACATTATAATATCATTACAAATTCTTAATCTTTCCAAGTCATATTTAAGAAACTTAAATGATTGGTTTCACTTAATGTCTCAATTTAAAGTCGCATTCTAATTATATCCCACCTATCTTAGTTCTTAAGACTTCTAACTAATTCTAGGCTTTCGTTTTCCACCCTTTTTACCTTACTCACGCCATGTCGAGAACACATAAGCCCACTCATTTATATTTTCTCATTTACATGGAAAGGCGTCCCAGTCTATGTAAATCAAGAAACATAAACTCATGGTTCGGAGATTCACAATTTCTTTAATTAAATGAAAAGGTGTCCCAATCCATTTAATCAAGGAAATCATAAATCGTCTTACTTATACACTTTCGACATAACATTCGTATTTATTACTAGTTTTCACTTTACTTTCTTTCACTTCGTTCTTTTACACTTCACATTAATTTTTATTTTTAGACTTGGATCCATACCATTATCACATTTACTTTGGGGGTTTTTATATGCCAAAGATATAGGCAACCCTTTGCCGGTGAAGGGAATACATTCCTTCATTAACATCATTAGCTTCGTCATCCCGAAGGATACCACCATTAACATTAGTAGCTTGGTCATCCCAAAGGATACCACTATTAACATTAGCTCGGCCATCCCAAAGGATGCCATCATTAACATTATTAGCTTGGTTATCCCAAAAAGGATACCATCATTAACATTAGCTCGGCCATCCCAAAGGATACCACCATTAACATTAGCTCGGACATCCCAAGGAATACCATCATTAACATTATTAGTTTGGTCATCCCAAAAGGATACCACCATTAACTATCATTAATTCATTTGGTTATATGATAGCTGCCTTTAACCTTTCACATTTAACATTAGATCCAAGTCATTAACATTTTAACACACACACTTTTCTATTCTTTTTATTAAGTTTAAGCAAGCATCATTGGTATATGAAACCCGCTTGTCATATTTACACATTTTTATATGTTTACACTTCTCATTACAACTTACATTCTTTAACTCAAGTTAACCATTTCCACATCTTTACCATTACCTCTTTTAGGCCACTCGATTCTTTTTCACTTCTAACCTTACATAGGTTAGATTAATAATACCTTTGTTAACATACATTTATCCTTTACATTCATTTTAAACATCAACACGATCTTTTCGCGTTTTACTAAACAACATATTATTATGTTCTTACTTACATTCTTAACTCATCCCTTTTTAGTAATTAGCACAATGGCTATACCATTTTCATTTCATCATTACTTGTCATCATTTCTTAATCTCATTCATTACTTTTTCACATTAATAGACGCTTAATAATTAGCGTGACAATTCTTATCTTGCTATCACATATTATACTTTAGCACACTTATCATTTATTACGTTTCACACCTTAAGCGTCAAATACTTTAATTCACAATTATCCCATCTCTAATATCACTTATCATTTCTAATCACATTCCATACCGTTATTCCAACACACATTCATATAATCATAATACGATCACTGACACTAACCAAGGTGTACGCCAATCTAATCATTTAGATACCTCAAGGCCTCTACGGACTTATATCACATAAAGATCAATAGTATAGCACGCATTCATTATTATCAACTTAGGTTCATGTAAACTATCACATGATCTGATTCAAAACTTAAACATTTACTTTCTCGCTTTAACTTCTCTTACATTCAACGCATCTAATAGTGGTTTAAGTCTAGGAAACCTAAAGTGGAAACCTAATTCACTTAAACCGAAGCTCTGATACCAAGTTGTAATGCCCCGTGAATGACACGACTCAAAATCATTGAAATTTAAACTTTTACGCGGAAATGATTTGACTTAAAACTGATCTGCTGTTACTAATCATTGAACTGATAAAATTCTGTAACAAACTGACCCTTGAAAGTATTTTTACATGAAACTAGACTCAATTATCTTCGAAATGACTGGTGGCTCGACCCGTGACGACTTACGGTTAAAAAGATATGATTTTTCCAAATTAGTTCTCCAAATTAGTTCTCCAAATTAGTTCTCCAAACTAGTTCTCCAACTATTTTAACCACTTTACAAACACTTATCCATGTACCTTGTTTTTACAAACATTCTTGACCCGTTTGACCCAAAATGGGTTAAAATAGACATTGTCCCAAACACCCCATTTTCTGCATATCCCTTTTATATACTTTTGACCCATTTTCCGGAAAACGACTTCTACAACATGACATAACACCAAAACTTTCAGAAATCATTAGGTCATTATAAATATCAAATATATGCATAAACTTGGTCATAATGACCCACGGAAACGTGCTTTACAAGTGACGGTGTTATGCCAAACACCGTTTTGACCCGTTTGCATACACCACTTAAACATAACTCTTTAACATGCTTTAAAACCTGTAAAATGACTCTTAAAACATTTCAAAGACTTGACACTATAAACAATAAACCTTTTATGACTCTCGGGGGACAACCTTCTCATGAGCTCGGTATCTACCTAAGCTTTACCTTCTTATCAATCTTCTAAACTTTCACATAATCCAACCTTAGCGCTTAGTTCCAAGCATTTCCTTTGCCTTCACATTTAAACCTACAAAACATTAACATCTTAAACCGTAAGCACAAGGCTTAGTAAGTAAAGCGTTCAAAACATGTTATCATATACATTCATACATTATACATCATAACTCATTTCAAATCATTAAACATTAACACGTACTTTGGTTCACTTAAGTAAAACATTTCCTATGGTTCAACATCAACATACCTTAGCCTAATCCACCTTGCCTAACCTTCATGACTAGTTAAGCCAAATTAGTCTCAACCACACTTTATATAAACATATATTCAATTACCCCATTCCTTAGCATAACAAAATCACATAACATATAATGTGTAGAATCATATAACAACATATAATGACCGGTTTACTTACCTTAATTCCAAGATAGTGATATCAATTAGAATCATCATCATCAATACCATTATTAGCGTCTTCTTCACATCCTAGGTCAATTATCATAACACTTAATAATCATAATTAAATAATTATGAAAATGGTTTATATAACCATATCCCATTTCTTACACACCTCTAATCATCATATAATCATATCTTGATTATGTGATGATCAATCCATAAATTGCTAACTTAATAAAACTTAACCCATCATCATCATAACATCTTTAATTAGCTTAAAAACATCATTTACCTAATTTCCCCAAATAGGTATATGAACCCTAATTTATAATTCATCAATTATCTTAGGGTAAAGGATTACTTACTTGTAAGGATGATTAGCACTAACTTATTTCTTGGTTTGGAGCATTAATCCTTCATCAATTTGACCATTGGAGAATCTTGTTCTTTTCCCTCCTTTTTCACTTCACGACACACACATACACACCTAAATTATTCTGGAAATCTAATGATACAAGGAGAAGGATTCGGACATATGTAGGTGGTATGTTTGCCTAATTGGCACATTAGGTCCTTCAAGTCTCATTCCTTCTATTTTGGCCACAACATACTTTATAACATGTTTAGCACTTGGCAACTTAGGTCCCTTAAGTCAATTTTCCTTATAAATGTGACATATCATATTTTCCATAATCATTTACATAACATTTTTTGACTATTAGTTTGACTATCGGGTTGACTACAATATAACATTCGTTGACTAACCAATCACGTTAAAACTTGGTAAATTTCATCTAAGGTGGGGCCTATTTGTATCCGGGATACGGGTCTAACAAGGATGTATCCAAACACCCAGCTGACCTTTGAACACAAAGCTCCAATATTATTAAGAAATAATACTAGTGATCTTGTTTATCACTAGGGTTACACCTTGAAGCTAATATGAATGATACGTATGTAAAACAATGACCTAGGATCTCCTTTTATAGCACAAGGAGTCCTTTACAAGATAGGTATAAACCTAACAATATAGAATATACACAAGATCTTTTCTATACTTATCAATACACGTTTACTTAACAATTATCTAATAGCAGTGGTAATATTGTACTTGCAGTGGTAATGTGTTTCCACTGTTAGTGTAAACATCAATGATATTAACCACAAGCATATCGGTGGTAATCATATCTTCATTCCCAACAATCCTCCCCTAAACTTATGATTTCTCTGCAAATCACTAAGTTTCTTCAATCTTCATCTTCTGTAAGGATTTGGGGAATTCTTTCAAACACTTCATCTTCTTCTCAATGCTTGAATAGCTCTTGAACATTGATCTTGAAGTCTGAGTAACAATGCTCTGACTTTCTTACTATCTTCATGAACTCTGATGGTTGTACATAGCATCACAGTGAGAGTTCCAGCTCTGAGTGGATATTCTTTGTCAGCAAGAATGAATGCATCTACTCCATTTGTTGTAGAAACATGATGAACTTCACATGAATCATAATAATACCATTTAGTACCGGGACATGAACATGAGAATTTAAAGAAATCATCACTTGTATCTGGTTCATAGAGCCTTCTAAGATTAACCCACAACTGCATCTCTTTCCTATCTTTGAGATCTTCAACATTAAACCTTTCTTGAACTAACCTCCATAGTGTGTCAAGGTCATCTCTGTCAAAAGCTTTTATGAGATCTTCAAAATGAATGAATGATGAAGTTTCACCACCCAGCCTTGTAATCTTCCATGTTGGAGCAAAATTGCTGGCAGTAAATACTTCCCAATCAATGATAGGATGTCTGACTTGAAGTGGTTCAGGGTAAAAATCTTCTTCTTCAATCAAAATCATCTCAGTCAATTGTTCTTCAGTGAATTTCTCAGCTTGAACATCTTGTTCTTTAGCAAACTTTGTCTTCTTTGATGTCTGAGTTTCACTGTGTTTGGCCTTTCTCTTCAGATTAGGATACTTTCTTGCTTCTTCTTCAGAGTCCATTGGAATGAAATCTTGATCTTGTCTTTTGACTTTGTAGTAGACACTTTCAACTTTCTCATCAGGCATTCCTTTAAACTGATATCTTTTCCATCCACCAACATTGCAGCAATACTCTTTCATCATTGAAATCACCTGTGCCTTTGTTGGTTGTCTTGGTTTCTTCTGGCCTTTCTTGACTGAAGCAACAACATCTTGAAGTGCTTGATTGTTCTTCATCTGAATAAAGTCCTTTAACTGTGCAGTTCTTTGATCTTCAATTAAAGTCTTATTAGCCACTAGGTCAATTGCTTTCTTCTTGATAACTGGCTCATTAGTAATTAAGAAATCAATCTCTTCTTCTGTTGGTACATAGCTGAATTCTGGAGTCTTTTCTCTACGTCTTGTAGGTTGAACAATGGAAATTGGATCTTCAATCCTATCCAGCCTTTTAGCCTCCATAAAGCTTGCAATCTCCAATTCTTCTTGCTTTTTCTTTTCAACAACTTCATCTTCATGGATCTTTCTTGCAACTTCAGCATCATGAGCAATCTGAATCTGTTCCTTCTTTGAAACTTTTCTTCTTGTTTGCTCATGTCCAGCAGTGGGAATATTTGGCTCTGCAGTGGAAATTGGGTCAGTGGTAAAATCTGTTGTTGCATCTTCAAAAATGTCTTGCTCTAGTTGCTCTTGCTCTTCTTGAGTATCAGCTCCCTCTGATCCTTGGAACACTTGTTCTTCATTTTTTCAATGTTTCAATCGGTTCGAGAAGCTTTGTCATCTTTTGCTTTTTCTTTTCCTATTAATTACATCAAGATTTAGTTCGGATGTACTCTTCGAAATGCTACGCATCATAAGCCTACGCTCATCTCTACTTTTAAACTTCAAAGCCGATTCCGCAATTCCTTTACCCTTTCCAATATCTAGTTGACCAACAACCGACTTCACAGCTCACCAATCTTCAAACTTCCCAAGGGTTTAGGTGCATAAGGTTTAATTGTAGCAGAATGGGTGCAACGATAGGTTCGAGGATTGGTAAAGATTGCTTTAGGTTTAGCGATTGAATGCCAACCTCCTTTTCAGCTTCTTTTGACTTTGGTGGTGATGTAACAGTGGTTGTGATTGTAGTAGCAGTGGTTGTGATAGCAGTGGCTTCTTCTTTAGAAGCAGTGGATGCAGCAACATAGGCAGTGGTTGTTGCCTGCACCACTTCCTTCTCTTTTTCTGCACAAGTAGCTTTCAAAGCATCATTTATCGCTGCAGCTTTTCTTTCTATGTCAGTCACCAGATAACCATCCTGATTAACACGACTATCCAAGTCCAAAACCACATCGAAATGCACATCCTCCTCTGAATCTATCCTTTTACTCCTCCCCTGTTTGGATGCATCCTCCAAACTCTGATCCTTTGATGTCACACCCCGCCAGAGGCGGAAAAGCGAGGTGCAACATAATCAATATACATAGCAAAAGAGATATAGTACAATACCATATTTAAATTTAAAGAAATAATAAAATATTACAATATTGTTCAAGCCGACTTTGACAATAAAATCTTATAACTTGGTTTCCAAAAGACATCTTCTTATACTTAATGACCAAAGACGACACGTGAAGACTCCTTTATGCAAAATACTTCATAAATCATGCTTATTGACGATCACCTGAAATGCATGAGAAAACGGGTCAACTATAAAAATAGTTGGTGAGTACACAGGTTTTATGTATTACAAAAAGCCATTTTTAATAAAGATCCTTTTACATATTATAAAATCCGATTTTAAGAAAGTCTTTAAATTGTACGAAAACATTTTTGAGTATGTCTGCCTTGAAAATGTCCTGTCAACTCACCATGTTACAAGTCCCGCCCATACAAGACTTGTAACATATAAGTTGACATACATTTCCATATTTCAAGTAGTAAGTCTGGTCGTCAATGTACCTAGGGTCATATTAACGCCTCATATATAATAAAGTTATGCGGCAAAGCCCCTAAAATAAATAATATGCGTTCCGTAGACAGGGGAACGAGAGGTTGGCCGACCTCTAATAGCGCTATCCATACTACCTACTACTCCACACAAGGAAGCCGTACGAACGGTACGTATAATTGGAGTGCGAACGGCAAACCATTTGGGGACTAACAATGCGAATGTACTGTTTGTACGAACAGTCCATCATAACAACTATTATATACTATCAATTAAGACTGTTCCGAACATGGGAGACACGACATTGCTCCAAACAAGGGAAACTTTACGTTGCTCCGAACCGGGGAGACTTTAGGTCAAGGACGTAAGGTCCATTAGGTCCAAACAAGTCATAAGCTCATAATTAAGTCCAAGAGTCTAAGGTTTCAAAATATATTAAATAGTCTAAATCAAGTCAAAATAAAGTTCAATATAAGTCAAAGGGTTCAAATATATTCAGATAAAAATAATTTAAGTTTATGTTCTTGCATTTCACCCCAAATAAGTAAAACAGTAAAAAGGGGGCTGTGAATACTCACAAGCATAAAAGGTTCAATAAGTTCATAAAACATTATTTAATTTAATTCAAGTATAATTCATGCATTCCACCCCAAAACAATTAAAGCATTTGAAAAGGGGGTCCGTGAATACTCACCTTGGCAATTAGCAGTCTAAAGCAGCAGTCAATAAGAAATATTGGATGGCACCGACACGCGACCTAGATTAGTATGGCAAATTTAGTCTTTATTCATGATTATGACTCGACAAGGTTTAATAAAGGTTTTGTTGTTACTTGTGTGGCAGCATTTAAACTTCGAAACACTTTTCTAAACGTTTGTAAGTATTGGCTCATGGAAGTGTGTAAGCATATAAGTATATAATAGCAAAATATCAAGGACGAATAAGCCTACGGTTCGACGATAACCGAAAGACGATGTACGGAAAATAATTACAATAAATATTAGACGTCGTCGGAATATTAGACATTGATGTTACAGTATATATATTGTTGATACAAAAGTTGGACGTTCCTTATTTGGGGCTCCGGCTCTCGTACCAATTGCTGATTGTTGCTTGAGACCTGCGCACTAAGAGACAGAAAACACCGTTAGGCTTACCGTGGGATTGTCTCCCACGATTATCCTCCGGCGTGAGAGTAAGTAATCGGTTTAGGGTTAAAGGAGAGTTAGGGTTTGTAAGTCGTACCTTTAACGAGGGATGTGATTCCCTTTATATATACACGGAATCCTTGTTGGTTCCGTGTTCCCCAACCTTCGGCGTATCCCGCCTAAATCGGTTGGGAATGATTATCTCCTTCATTAAGAGATATCCTCCATCTATTCCATAAATAGATTTGTATTTGGGCCTTCGTGGGCCTAAACACTTATTAGCGTAGCCCAGTTCGTGTTGGGCTTGTCAGTATTGGGCTTTGGGCGGGTTCGTGACCCGGATATAGACTATACGTCATCATGTCCCCCCAGTTTAGTATGCGCAGTGAATAACTGCGGATGCTAGAGTAATAGCCTTAGTCAGAGAAACAACATCGAAGCGTAGCCAATAAGCCATAAAAATATATCTTCCCCTACATTGTATCTAGACATAGGATTAGAAAATTGGTTCCTCGTAAATCGGGGGAAAGTTACTGCTGTGACGTCCCATCGAGCAATCTCAGCCACACTATTAGCGTTAGTGTGGTCCACGTGTCACTCATCGTGTGGGTGAAAAGAATTATATAACCCCTCAGTTCATTTCCCCTTCGTTTCTCACAGTAAAAAACATTCATCCGCCATTGCTAATAAGACATTAAACTTCAACCCAGAAAAACATTGTATTTAAAAGGTAACCGCGCGTGCGCTTTGTAAAAACAATACCATGGTCAAGCAGTTGTCTGACTTCACCTCCAACCTCGCCGAAAGTGATCTTCTAGAGTTTACTTCGGATTACTTTATACCGCTTGACGTGCATCCGGTTGTTCTGGGTGCGCGAGCATCTATCGCGGATTTCCCCGAAGGGAAAATAGGGGTATACACACGATTCTTTGAATTTGCCAATCAACGTGTGCCCTTATCCCGATTTATGTGCGATGTTTTAAATTATTACGAGCTGCACATATCCCAGCTGCACTGTATTGGTGCGGCTAAAATTACTAACTTTGAGGTGAACTGCCGTTTGCTGGCGGTTAATCCAACCATCCACCTATTCCGTGCCTTTTATCACACGACATGGTCACATGGGTGGGTATCCTTTGCTAAGCGTCTTGCGTGATTTTAGTGTTATACTGAGAAATTGGATGCGCTTAGAAACTGGAGAGAGTCGTTTTTCTGGGTAGACGACACATGATTTCCGTGGCGCTATGACTTTTTTACCCGGGGAACATTGCCGAGGGATGAGTGCCCCGTGCCTGGATCATATGTAGCTGAGGATGCGGAACTGATTAATGCAAACCGCATCCCCATTAGTTCCTATCCTGAGGAATTTTTGGTGCATATGGGCATCAGCCGTAACTATTTTGGTATGCCGGATGAGATGCCAATCTTTTTGGGCGCTAATGGCCAGGGTGGGTACTCGTTCCTCGCACATCCTTTTATCATTAATGTAAGAGTTTTATGTTCTTTTCGCACATTATATAACCTGTGTTATTTGTTGTCTTGTATCGCGCAGAGACGGATCTTTTCACCGTCGTGCACCTAGCGAAGCCAACGGAGGTGAAGGTAGGGACGCGGCCCCTAAGAGAAGGAGAGGAGGCCATACTAGCGGCCACTACAGGTCATACCATGGAGATGAACATAGGAGGAATAGGTACTAGCTCCTCTGTTGCAGTGGAGGCGACCCATTGCAGGCGTCTGCCGAGCCCCGTGTGCTGCTCCCGTTCTTGCACCACCACCGTGGCCGTGGGCGCAACCTATGGAAGAGGAAGAGGAAGAGCCAGAATCTATGTTATACCCTTTTTATAACCTTATCACGTATACCCACCTTCACACACGAGTATCACACGAACCAAACACAAGATGTTAAGCGTAGGATAAAGAAAGAAAAGATAGAGAAGGGATGATGACTTGAAGTATAGAATTCGTATGTATGTTTAGAGAGGTAGAGAAAAGAAGATGAAAACAATAAGATGTTATATTGCTTCAAAGGAAAAACACACACACACACACACACACTCAAGCACACCCCTCAAATGACATACTTGAGGGGTATTTATAGTACAAGACAAAGGATGCCCTAAGGCTTGGCCATGGGCCGTATATGGGCTTTGTGGGATTGGATTGGACTTGGATTTGATATAAGGCTAGCTTATCTTAACTTCTAACCAATTAGCTTAGCCCAATCCACGAGCCCGTTGACTATTCTATCACGATATCTAACACGCGTTACAAAGTTTCTAATCGTGAATGACCATCACTTCTAATAAAACTATTAAGGCTAACAATCTCCCCCTAAGGGGTGGTCATTCAAATGATGCTCCACTTGATTAGGTTCTTTTCTTTCCTTGAGCTTGAACTTTGCGTGTAGATATAGAATAGTCTTGATTCTTTGTTCCTTCATGCTTTGTGATCAATTAATGTGGTTGTCTGTCGTTGTCAACTTCGTTGGTTAGGTGTCTCCACGACTTTCTCCACCATGCTCACACTTCTATTTGACTTTGAGTTTCCAATGATGAAGTTCTCGAGTCTTTACACTTTGTAGATTCTTTGACATTGACGAAGAATCATCTTTAACTTTGAGTTGCCTTTGATTTTGATGAGAACTTTCATGTGTTGTTGGTATGAGCATGTGGCGAGTCTGCACGATCAATCCGCTCCGGAGCTTCCATAAGAAGAAAACATAAAATATGTTAGTAATAAGCGGATTCCGGCACTTACAAGTTTGAATTTCGAGGGTGTTAACAGCATAGTGTGAAAACACATCTTTAATTCTTACAAAAGCCGTTCCTGAACTGGAGTCCCACAAGTGAGATAACGCGATGTACCGAAATACACCTACAGTTCAGATGAGTCGCTGAGGTACACCGAACCATCACCCCACGATCAGTAGACCGTTTGAGACACACTAAGCGTAATCCACGGAGAATTACCGAAGTGACTGCTTTGTCGGTCGTTTGATGTTGACCACGGCGGAGTTTCCATTCAATCACTGAAGATCACGGATGTGAAACTTCTCATAAATGTTACGGCGGATAGCTAAGATCTGCGTGGGACTCTATAATATATCACTTGTATCCTTATTGATGAACAACAAGCGATGTCATGTCATGTGTTCCTATGAGATCTTTTGATAAATCTCGTGGCTCTAGATTCAATAGTGCATTTTGGTTTTCTGGCGAGAGACTAGGGAGAGGTCTCCTTCTTCAATACCAACGATCTCTAAGAAAGACAATAGATTATGTAGGGTTCCCAGTGAGAATGAAACAAATCCTTTTGAGAGGAATTGAGTGGCTAGAAGGTTTAGTGCGGTGCGTCCTTTGGGTCCATAGCGTCTTTGTCTTCAATACCGGTGTCATCTAGTGACAACTAGTAGCGAGATGAGTTGAACCGGTTTACGCCCTAAGGTTGAATATGGAGGCTATTTCTTTTCACCCTTTTCATTACTTTTCTTTTAATTCTTCAACCCTTCTTTCTCCTTTCTCACATTACTCCTTTTTTCGATCATTCCTAAGGACTTCTAATACTAACTATTTGTGATGTCCTTGGGTAGATCCCTCCGGCTATGGCGGATCATAGGACGAATATTCCTATCCTTAGTCACCTTATAACTCCATGACTGTCCTATTGTTGCCATAAATCCATTTTACTTGAAAATCTCTCAAAGCGTTTATGATTGAAAACATGTTTGGAACACTTCGAGAGTTTTATATTTTCAGAAACACTCCCCCTTCACATGTGCTTATAAGTTTTGATAGAAATCTGCACATAGAGGGTAGAGTTCGCACTTTTTGAATTGATCGACTTTAAATGAACAAGACCGATTCGAGACACGTTTACATCACTAGAGAACTAGCTTGAAATTATTACCCGTCCTGGTCAAGTCATAGAAAGTTTCTCGAGATGGTACATTATTCCTCGTCAATTCATTGGTTTCAAGCGAGTCGAGCTCTTTTGAGATTCAAACAACGATCATTAAACCTTTTCATCACATTTTAATCACGTTTCTCCCCTCAAAATAGCATATCTATGATGTTTTGAAAACAATGATTAAAAGATATGTTTTTCGAAAAGCATTTGGAGAGCCGATTTAGCATGAATTTTGGAGCAGTTTTGGTTTATACTCCCCTTAACGAAAGCATATTTTTCAAGCAGAAAATTTAGAATCAATTAAGGGTTTAGAGGAGTTATCTTGGTACCAAATGTGAGAGATTTTGAAAAATCTTTTGAAAATTTTGAATCAATGGTGCATAAGATGAAGATTTTTAAAAATCTTTTGAAGATATTTAGAAAAATTATCTTCATTTGTTTTAGGATAAGTGCTCGATATTTATAAAAATCGATTTTATGTAGCACTTTCCTTTCTTTAAAGATTGGGTTGCAAGTGAAATACTTACAAGCCATTATGTTTTTAGGAAAAGTGCTTTAAAATATTTAAAACCTTTGTTTGGTTTAGCACTTTCCTTTCTTTGAAGCTGGTCTGAACCGATGTGTCCGAAGCCATTATGTTGAAGTCCGGGTTTCGTCTTGAAGTATACGAAAGCCATTATTTAAGAAATTTTGAGAAACGACATGTTTTAGGAAAACATTAAAAGAACTCTCGCTCAAGTATCTGTACATACCAGTATCATTGTTAAATGACATTTCTAGAAACGTACAGAATATCGATTATACAAGAGACATGTCGTGAGAAGAATATTTTTGGATTTTTGATTTTATATTGTTTTTGTATTTTTTTTTTGAAAGTTTTATATTTTTGTATTTTGCTTTTGTTGGTTTTATAAAAGAAATGGAAAATCAAAGATAGAAGATACAGAGAATGAAGAAGAAGATTTTACAAAATTAGAACCCTCCGATGAGTGGGTTCGAGATATTTGATTCACACGCAACCAAAGAAGAAGAGTTTTCACAAATAACGATGTTAGAAGTACAAGATTCCTCACGGTGAGGGTGATCACTATCAACGGTTGTAGTGGTTTTACTTCCTTATCTTGATGATTGTCACTATTATACGTGTTGGAGCAAGTATCAAAATCTTTCTGTGGAATCCATCTAAGACCTATTTTGTTGAAAACTTTGCCCGTGGGTATCCACCTAAGGTAAGATCGAGGAGTTGTTTTCTTATCGGATCGTGGAAGACTCATTTTGGAAAAACTACGTCTGAAGAGATCCACCTATTAGGTTTCTTTTGTTTGACATTTTATCAATGGGTTTGTTTCTATTTGGTGTCATAGTGGATTGTGCCTTGCACGAGAATTATCTTTCTTGAGATATAGTGAGGCACATGCATCATGATTAGTGAAAAGACACATTTTTACATGTAGTACGTACAAATTCAACATTCTTGTTTAAAACAATGACTTTAACTTTGCCACTACGGTCTTTTGAAATTGATTCTTGTTCAAAAAGAATTAGAATTCCTAGTGTTGTTTTCTAAGGGCATAGCATTTTCGTTTGCAAACTACTCTTAGATGCAAGCCAATCCCTAGTCTTTTGAAGAGTGTTCCTAGGTAATGGTTTACTACTACTAGCAGTGCCTTGAAATCTTGTAGAATTCATCACCCTAGATGTTTCACCTAGAATTCCATCTTTTCGAGTCTGTGCCTTTTTCCTAGCTTCTTCTAGATAGTGATTGTTGACCATTTTGTTAGAACCAATAGATTCTTTAACTAGATTTTTGGTCACATTCCTTGTACTAGTCCTAGAGATGCCAGGTGTAATCACTTTATCTTTATCAAAAACAGGGTTTTTAAAACCTTTGATAATTCGTTTTTTGATAGGCAAAGTATGTGGAGTGACTGTTTTTGACAAATCATTTTTCTCATTGACTTTTGGAGGAAACTGAGAAATAGACATTTTTGGTTTGACAACCGGTTTGGGAACATTTGTTTTCTCCTCGGTCAATGGTTTTGCAAACTTAGTATCCACATCCTTTCCTTTTAGACTTTCGGTGAACTCTCAAAAGATCATTTTGCTCTTGCATGTCCTTGTAGGCACGCTCATCTGACGCTTGTCATACTTGCATTCCTCGGTTTTCGATCAATTTGTTTAAAATAGGACACGTTTTCTTTTCAAGTTTTTCAAGAGCTTTTTCATATTTTGAAACAATTGCGGAGGTCTCGGTGGAGTCTTTCATGATCTTCAACAGAATATGTTTGTAAGATAATGGACATGATATCGGTAGTCATAACATCTTGAAGAGAGAATCATTTAGATTTTCCAAAACTTTGATGTGTTCAAAACTTTCATTAGCTTGCTTTACCGGGGATTTATGGTCCTTGACAAAGTCACTGTTTCTTTCAAAAGTGCTTGTTCAACATGAATTACCCTCGCACCGATGTTATTCAAATTGAGGGCAATTTGAGTTTCAAAAACTTTTTCTTCATTATCAAAACTATTAAACCGATATTTGTTGTAATGTTGGTTTTAGTTTTATGATCTCTTGAAGATCCATGATTCTAGTTTTCACATTTTCTAAAATACTTCTCGCATCACTTGTGTTAAAAGGATTGTTTGAAGACATTTGTTCAATGTTCGAAAGAGATTTGGAGACAACAAGCGGTTTTGAAACTGATTTTGAAACTGGTGTTGACACTTTGTTTGAAACACTTGGTTTGGTGGAAAACGTTGATTGAGAAACAAACGAAATACCATTAATTTGGTTCCATTTATTAAAATCAATAGGTTTTATTTCCGGATGTTTTTGTTTCATTTTTGATCTACTCTCCTCAGATAGTTCCAACGTTTCAAGAGAATCATGCACAATTATAGGTTCAAGCAAAGGTTTTCCATTGTGCAACACATTCTGAGATTTCTGAGCTTTCTTGAGAAAAGAAGAAGGGTCGTTACCAAGAGCCATTTTATGTGAAGTGTGAAAAATCGGATTTGCTTGATTAGAAAGCATCTTGTTTGTTTTAGCGGAATGATCCGTTGTAAGAAGCAAGTTATCCAATTTTTTGATAGTTTCATTTTTATCCAGAATTTCATCAAGAAGAGAATCTTCTCGTTTTGAAAAATCGACAATCAACTGCTTCTTCTCTTTTTCAAGATCGAAATGTTGCTTTTTGTTTAGAAAGTTGGTTGTTTAGTTCGAAATTTCCTTATTTAAAGATTTTATTTTCAAGTTCAAATTCACATCAAGTGTGTCATACTTGAGTTGCAATTGTTGTTCTCTTAAAATGTAATCTCGATAACCAATTTCTAATTCGGACATTTTGTTTGTATGAAATTCATAGGCTTTGGCGTGCTCCTTGTAACTCTCAAGCTCGGTGTCAATTTCACATTCGCGGCCTTAACCCGCGATTGACCTTCTTGACTTTCTCAATTTCAATACCACAAGTATTAAGTAATGATTCAAAATAAGCACGGGTTTCCTCATCGATCGCGATATTTTGTGCCACACACCTCCATTAGGATTCACATATGGAGTTTCGAGTTCGTATTGCTACAACTCGGATTGTCGGTATGTATCATAAGTAGGTGCCGATGTCACGAGAATCTTGTTCATCATGAGTAAACCGATTAGCAACATTACTATAATTTGGTACCTCATTGAGTGAATCATGTCATAGACCTGGAGGTGTATCAAAAGTAGCACTTGATGTTGTGTCTTCTTGGTTGATCGTAAGACGGTAGCTTGCATTATTATTTGTTTTCTCTGCCTGTCACGGATACGTAAATTGTATTCCTCGTGATCAACTCTATTCCCAATTTTTCTTTCTTTGCTAACAACACCTGTGCTTGAGGTTCGGAGGTAGCATCTTGAACCGACGATACCACGAATCATAGCTTTGAGGTTCGGAGGTAGCATTACGAACCAAGTCATAAAACAATTATTCCCATTTTGATATCCCATATTACGATTCACAATCGACCCTTGATGTCCAACATATCGCCTCGCATATTGCATATGATTCCCCATTTGTATGCTGTAGTAAATCCATTACGATTCCCAATAACATCAACCATGTGTCCTTCTTGACTCATATGCATAGATGGTTGAGCAAACCGCATATTAAACTACGAAAACCATGTATTGGCGAATCCAAAGAATAGCATTTGTGAAAGCAGTTTTGAGACGATCTTTGTCAGTTGCCATTAATGAAGGTATGATCTGATAAAGTTGATGTAGGATCGATTCAACGATAAAGGAGTTGTGTTTGAAAAGATATTGCCGTTTGAGGTTTTCTGAAAGTCGTACTCGTAACCTTGGTCGTAAAAAATTTCTCCCAAAATTTGAAATTCACTATAAAAATCAATTCTAAGGTCGTAAGAAAAATTTGAGTTATGACAATTTTGGCGCCAAATTTGACCGAAAAATTTGAATTTAGACCCAAAATTTGAATTTTGACCAAAATTTTCACAATTAAACCAAAATTTGAATCTCGCGTAAAAATTGAGCGTTTAGTCTCCTCAAAATTTAAATTTTACTCAAGTTTTCCGCCAAAACTTGAAGTTTTTTTTTTTTTTTTTTTTTTTTTTTTTTTTTTTTTTTTTTTTTTTTTTTTTTTAAACCTTAGGCGTAGAAAGAGCTTGGCGTAGACCAAAGAAGTTATGAGTAGGATATGGTTACGAGTAGGATGTAGTTACTGAGTAGGATGTGGTTCTGAGTAGGATGTGGTTACGAGTAGGATGTTATCGTGGGAAGCTTAGGCGTAGGATTCCTTAGGCGTGGGATCTTATCGTAGAAAGTATCTTACGCGTAACCTTAAGCTTATGCGTGACAAAAGTTACTCGTAAACCTTACACGTAATTGTGAAGTTATGCGTAGAGTTACTCGTAAGCTTTTAGCTTATCGTAAACTATGGTTAAGAACCAAAATCCTTTACACCGCCACAACGTAGGGATATCCACAAGTCGAAGTGTTCCACACACTTATCCAGTGAGGAAGCACCGAGTAACCGTTATAGCTCAAGAAACTTCACCATAAATTTATGAGTAGAACCTTATGAGTAGTTGACTTTCTTACGAGTAGAACTAGGGTTTGACCTACTGTAAAAATTTCCATGATTCAACCAATTTCTCTTGCACGATAGCCTTAAAAACACTCAAATAACACAAAATGTTAACCTTTTCACCCAAAGTGCTTAGAAAAGTTACGAGTAGAAAACTAGGGTTTGACTTTTGACTTCTACTCGTAAGAAATTTCCAACGATTCAAATGATTTCGCTTGCACGGATATCCTTAAAAACACTCCAATAACACAAAATATTGACCTTTTTCACCCAAAGTGCTTAGAAAAGTTACAGTAGAAATGACCAATGAACCAAATACGAGTTTAAAAGCGATATCTAAACCCGTAAAGCTTGAAACTTTTGCGAAAAACTAAAACTTTAACACCAAATAAACCTTAAACCACAAGAATCTTGAATTTTTGGTGAAAAATGAAAGCTTTAAGCGTTCAAATATTTAAAGCGTGAGCTTATACGCGTAACCCTTCAAAACAAACACAAACACTCCTAAACCATTGTTAGGCGACTGATACCAATTGTTATACCCCTTTTATAACCTTATCACGTATACCCACCTTCACACACGAGTATCACACGAACCAAACACAAGATGTTAAGCGTAGAATAAAGAAAGAAAAGATAAAGAAGGGATGGTGACTTGAAGTATAGAATTCGTATGTATGTTTAGAGAGGTAGAGAAAAGAAGATGAAAACAATAAGATGTTATATTGCTTCAAAGGAAAAACACACACACACACACACACACACACACACAAGCACCCCCTCAAATGACATACTTGAGGGGTATTTATAGTACAAGACAAAGGATGCCCTAAGGCTTGGCCATGGGCCGTATATGGGCTTTGTGGGATTGCATTGGACTTGGATTTTATATAAGGCTAGCTTATCTTAACTTCTAACCAATTAGCTTAGCCCAATCCACGAGCCCGTTGACTATTCTATCACGATATCTAACACGCGTTACAAAGTTCCTAATCGTGAATGACCATCACTTCTAATAAAACTATTAAGGCTAACAATCTAGGTTACAGCGCAAGAGATCCCGCGGAGAGGATGGTGCGAGCTCTTCGAGGAAAAAACGCCCGGTAATTGTCACTGTGGAATCATCTACCAGTGATGTTGCATTCTCTCACCCATCTGCTGATTTCGTTGGCCCACAGTAAGTGATATCGTGAAATGCTTTTTTCTTTTTTAATTTTTTAATTTTTTTTTGGCGCACCAGCTATTTGTATGGGAAACTGAGAATGCTCTGTTCGTGTATGCAGGTTTGAACAGGTTGCGGAGTCTCCCCCCAAGGATAGTCCGGTACAGTCTGAGCCAGACAGTCAAAAAGATGAAGACTTAACTGCTGGGGAGACATCAGTCGGTTGAATGGTTGAGGAGTTGGCACAGGTGTCTGCGCACCAAGCTGCAATAGTGGAGAAGCTAAGGGTGCGCACAGCTGGTGAAGGCAGCCAAAGTGCTCAAAAAGATGAGAAAATTTCTTTGTTGGAAGCGCAGTTGGCTAGTTCCAGGGCTGAGGTAGAAAGCTTGAGCATGTACGCACAGAGGCAGGCTGAGGAGAAACTGGCGCTAATGGGGCAAATAAGCCAAGAGCGCACAGAGTCATCAGGGTACAAGGCTTCATGCCTCTGGGCACTAAAGTATCTGGAGAAAAATAAGGATACATTGACTGCGCAGTTGGAAGATTTTGGTGCCACCGTGAGGAGTGCTCTAGAGGCCCAAGAGATGAAGCTACGTAAGCTAAGTTTGGAATATGATGAGGAATTATATCCTCATCTAATGTCTGTCATCTCGGAGCGCAGGTGGCTTATCAGCCATGGTCTGCGTCTTCTTTACTGGTACTCTTGAGTCCAAGGATGTAGTTGACAAATTTGGTGGGGTAGTCCAATGTGCTTTAGAGAGAGAAAATCGGAAGCTATAGGCGCCTGCAAATCGACTTGTTGAAGGTACTGCCGAAAAGGTTCACAGGTATGATCTTGTGATCCCACGATAACCTAGTTCTTGCCATGGAAAAGATGAAGACGGTGGAGCGCCCATGATTCTTGAGTTAGGCGTGTTGAGATTTCCGATAAAGGTCATTATGGAGGATTGACCTTAGCTCGACATCTTGGTGGAGAGGCCGTTCTTGTGACGGACCATTTTCTTAAGCCTTATGAATCTCAACTTCACGTGCCTGTATTTGCGCGCCCCAAGGATATCTTGAATCCTTTTGTGCTGGAGAAAGAAGTGCCCTTGAAGCAAGTTCTGGAAGCGCATGCTACGAGACTTGCCGAAAAGGAAGGAATTAAGGGTAAGGCTGTCATGTGTGGCGTGGGCGCGGCACATCTCCCCAGATCTGATGGGATACCAGTCAGTGTTGCAACCGTATCGCGCCGAGATTCCGACCTTCTGAAGAGGCTGAGTGAGGTTAAAGAGGCAACTAACCGCTTAGGTAGCTCATCTTTGGAGCGGTGTAACAGTTGGTAGGTTTGTACGTTGTAAAGTAACAATCCTTTTGTAATAACGCGTAGTTATTAATAAAATCTTCTTTTGTTAAGTTCATATGGATATTGTCGTAACTTGTAATGTACGTACTTGTAACGTATTGTCAGATATGTACATCAGCGTGAATAATATAGGAAATTCATAGTCATGTATGAAGATCATAGTATACCTAAAAAAAATTCTAAGTATTTTCAATCATAGTCGTGTATGTTATGATATGCAGCGTACTGTAAATATCATATTAAGAAATCAAGTATCTTGGTTTCTAAGTTGTTAAACGTGCACCATATGCGAAGTTGCGCACCCGTCATGGGATGCGCGCAAAAGCTTATTCCAACGTCTTGAGAACAAGGTGTTTAACAAGGATACGTGATCCGGTGTTGATGGGTTTGCAACCCTCTTACTCAACAAGTTGTTTAGTAGGTTAACTTAACCTTTTACCATCGTGGGTTTATTTAGTGCATGCACGCCATGTAGGCAAGAAATAGAAAGTTGTTAAAACATACAGTATGAGGAAATAACAAATTGGAATGTGTCACGGAGTTAGCTAGAAACCGCGACGTTTTATTAAGACTTGCAAGTTTTTATAAGAAACAAATAAGACATTATACTAAGGAAATAACAAGTAAATATATAGGTGTTTATTGAGTACTTTAGTGAAGTGCCTGAGCGCTTGTGCGCTGGGCCGTAGCCATTCCTATAGGTAGCACCTCTTGAGGTTGCAGGTATTCCATGTGCGCGGCGGTTCACGGCCATCCAAGTCGCTGAGACTTGTACGCCTTTGTTCCTAGTGCTTGATAACCTCATAGGGTCCTTCCCACTTTGGTCCAAGCTTGCCGTGTCTTCGCGTGGCTCGCATCGTTGGCGCGGTAGACGAAGTCACCTGGTCGGAATGAAACACTGCGCACTTTAGCGTCATAGTATCCCTTCATCCTCGACTTTGATTTTGCCTCCCGTATAGCTGCGCGTTCGCGCCTTTCTTCTATCAAGTCTAAGTCGTCACGTCTCTCGTTATCGTTGGTCGCCACATTGGTTTCAGCAGTGTGGATAGTGGGCATTCCGATCTCGGTGGTATGGCGACACATCCGTAGACTAGAGAGAAGGGGTGTCCCATCTTTCGGTTTTATTGAAGTACGGTGCGCCCACAGAACATGTGAAAGTTCTTCTACCCATCTTCCTTTGTGTGTGTCCAAGCGCACCTTGATTCCTTCGCCCAGGCTTCGATTAGCCCGTTCAACTAGGCCGTTGGTTTGTGGGTGTTTAACTGACGCAAAGTGTTGTGTGATGTTTAGCTTATCGCACCATTCCTTGAAAGGGTTATCACAAAATTGTTTTCCGTTGTCCGAGATGATTTCCCCAGGCAGAACGAAACGGCATACGATGTTTTCCCATACAAAGCGCTTTACCTGGTTTCCAGTGATTGTTACCACTGCTTTTGCTTCGATCCACTTGGTGAAGTAGTCTATGGCGACTATGAGGAATTTTAGTCCTTCGGCTGCGACAGGAAAGGGACCTGCGATGTCGATACCCCACTTGTGGAATGGCCATGGTGCCGTAATTGGTGTTAGCTCTTGTTGTGGTTGGCGGGGAATGGGTCTGTGAACTTGGCAGTCGCTGCACTTTCTTATTAAATCCCGCGCGTCGCGGTGCATGGTGGGCCAATAGTATCCGGACCGTAAAGCGTGCGCTACCACAGACCGTGGTCCTGAATGCATACTGCATGAACCTTCGTGGATTTCTCGCAATACATATGTTGCTTGTAGGGGACCAACACAGCGGAGCCATGGTTTTAAGAAGGAGCGTCGATACAGTACGTTGTCCCGTAGTTCAAAACGTTGCGCTGTGCGCCGTATCTTTCGGGCTTCCTTCTACTCTTGGGGTAATACTCCCTTGCTTATAAATTCTACTATCGGTGTCATCCACGTAGGTCCGTCTTCCTCTATAACCGTGGATACTTCCATTTCGGAGATTGATTTGTTCTTCAATGTTTCCACCAACACCTGTTTGGATAGGTGTGCAAAGCTTGTGGATCCGATTTTGCTTAATGCATCAGCCTTGCGGTTTTCCCCTCTTGGTACTTGTGTGATGGTAAACCTGTCAAAACTTTGAATCAATGCCTTTGTTTTGTCGAGGTACTGGATCATGTTTCCTCCTTGGCTACGTACTCACCCAACACGTGGTTGGCTACCAGTCTGGAATCTACATTCGCTTCCAGGTTGCGTATACCCATGCGCGATGCGATGCGTAGTCCAGCTATTAGGGCTTCATACTCTGCTTCGTTATTTGTTGTTGTGAATTCGAAACGCAGTGCGTATGTGAACTCCATTCCTTCTGGGTTTGTGAGGATGAGGCCTGCTCCTGACCCATCTATGCAAGAGGATCCATCTGTGAACAAGATCCATAGATCTGGTAGTTCCATTGTACTTGGAGCGGGTGCGTCATCCGTGTCTGGTTTTTCAATGATGAAGTCTGCGAGTATTTGCCCTTTTACCGCAGTCCGTGGTCTGTAAGTGATGTTGTGCTCACCGAGCAACACACTCCATTTTTGCAGTCGTCCTGACGCATCAGGCTTGGAGATGATTTGTTTGATAGGTTGGTCTGTAATTACTGCTATCGGATACGCTTGGAAGTACCTGCGGAGCCGTTTAGCGACAAACACCAATGCCGGACTAATTTTTCCATGGCGCCGTAGTTCATCTCCGTCTTCTTGGCGCCTTGCTTACAAAATAGACAGGGTTTGTCTTGAATCCCTATCGTGAGTATCTTTACCGACCGCTCCATCGATTCGCAGACAAATAAATGATCGACTCTTCCCACAGTCGGGTGCGACAAGTGTTGGGAGTGTTGCCAGATGCTGTTTAAGTTATTTGAAGGCCTCTTCCGCCTCCGTAGTCCATCGGAAGTCACCCTTTTTTATACACTTCTTTAGTGTTTTGAAAAGGGGTAATGATTTGTCTGCTGACTTGGATAGGAATATGTTTAGACCGGCCAGATTTCCGTTGAGAGATTAGACTTCCTTCAACGTACGCGGTGAAGGAAGATCGATGACTGCCTTTGTCTTTTCTGGACATGGTTTTATACCGTTAGGTTCTATCAGGTATCCATGAACATGCCTTGATGGCAATCAAGGTACACTTTTGGGATTGACTTCATGTTGATCTCGTAGAGTTTTGAGCGTTTCCTCGATATCGCGTACTAACTCCTCTTGATATGGCTCTTTATGACGAGGTCATCAACATAGACCTCTAGGTTGCGCCCACCTGTTTTCGAAAGCATTATCTACTAAGCGATAGGTGGCGCCCCGTTCATCAAGCCAAAGGGAATTTTGAGTAACAAGATGCGCGCCTTGGCTTGTGTGAAGGCCGTTTTTCCTCGTCCTCCTTAGCCATCATGTTTTGATGATATCCTTTGTATGCATCGAGGAAACACTTTAATGGATATCCGCACAAAGACTCTATTTTCCAGTCTATCTCTGGTAATGGATAGCAGTCTTGTGGACATGCTTTGTTAAGGTCGGTGAAGTCCACGCACATCCGCCAGCTACCATCGCTCTTCTTTACCATGACTGGGTTGGAAAGCTAGTCATAATAGTACACTTCCCGTATAATTCCTGCCTCTACGAGCTTGTGTACCTCTGTCAGGATTGCCTGCGCGCGCTCTAGAGCCTGGCCACGCTTCTTCTGGCGTACGGGTGAGTATCCTTGTCGGATTCTCAGTTTATGCTCTGTTATTGAGCGTGGTACCCCAGTCATGTATTTTGGCTCCCATGCAAAAATGTCCAAGTTCTTTTGCAGGAGCGCACATACGGCTGCTATGCCGTTGTCCGACGGTGACCCTCCTATGGATATTTCCTGTTCTGGGTATTCGGGGTGAATTGCGACCTTCAGATTTGGAACTCTGGTTGCGCGTTGTTCTGGTATCGGTGCCATTTTGCATGTAACCGTGTTACATTCTCTGTGCGTCATGGTGGCATTGTAAAGAGTAACAATACCACCTTCCACCAGGAATTTAAGCATCCCGTGCGCTGTAGACGGCACTGCGCGCATAGCTGATATTCCTGGTCTTCCGATAATGCCGTTGTATGGCGAGGGAGATTTGATCACCATGAATTCCATCCAGGCCGTTGCGGAGTGTTCCTCATTTCCAATGCTAACTAGTAGTCGTATTTGTCCCATAGGCCATATCTTTTCACCCGTAAAACCAGTTAGCGCCGTTCGACCGGCTTAGCGATTGCGTATTCGAGCGCGATCGCTTGAGCGGTGCTCATACATGATGTCCGCCGATGCTCCGCCATCAACGTACATGCGGTGGATGTCGTGACCCCCCGCACTAATCTCAATGGTGAGTGGCTCTACCACTGTGTTGTCTACAGTTAAGGTGGGAAAAGAGATTTTACTTCCTCGGGAGAACTCCTGGCTGACCTTCTGTCTAGTGACCCGTTGCCATGATTGTATCATGTAGATGGTGTCAGCCTTATCCTTGGGTGTGTCCTTGTTTCCATTCTTCTGTCTATCCTTTCCCTCCTTGATATTTTTGACCAAATGGTCCAATCTGCCCTCTTTAACCATTTTGTCAATGAGTTGGCGCAGTTGAACGCATTCATTAGTAGTATGGCCCTTCTGTGCGTGGTAGTCACAGTATCCATTTCCGGTGCGTCGATCCTGGAAAGTTCGCCCCTTCTGTTGCGAGTATTTCCTTAGGAGTCTTGGTCAGTGGGGTGTATCTATCATTATCTCTTCCGCTTCCCTGACTGCGATCGCTCCTGTCGCGATTACTACCCCGGTCGGTGGATTGTCTCCCAGGTTGTTCCTGTGACCGATAGTTCGAGTAGTTTCTTTTGCTATCCGCACGGCGGATTCTCCTTGGACAAAGGACCGAGAGCGTTTCATGAGTTCATCAAATGTTTCGGGGATCTTGTCGTTCAACCTCTTGATGAGCTCCGGGTTATTTATCCCATTCATGAAACCAGAGATCTTTAGCACTTCAGGGCAAGCTTTAACTTGCATGCATTCATCTTTGAAGCGTTCTATGAATGCGCTTGTAGATTCTCCTGGCTTGCTTTACCACAGCTAGTTCGACAGATTTTTAGCGCACTTCTTTCATTGAGTAAAGTTTAGGCGAACGCCTTTCTTAATTCCTCAAAGCCATTGATGCTTGGCGTGGAAGCTTCTTGAACCGATTCCTGCATTTCCCACCAACGTGGAGTTGAACATGTGGCACCATACAGGTTGTGGCCAATTTTCAATTGTAGCGGCTGACTCAAAAATTTTGAGGTGATCATCAGGGTCACCTGTTCCATCATAGGTTTTTACGTTGGCAGGCATGCGTCTTTTTTTGTTCTCTGAGAAGTCACTGATGCGTCGGGTGAACGCATCCACCTTTTGACGGCGCCACGGGAGAGATATATCTTCATCCTCATGGTCATTATATTTACTTCTGGACTTCCAGTGTCCAGTTTCACTATCCTCGTTGTCCGAGGAATTTCCAGAGGACGAGTTTTCCCTCTTTCGGCGCTTGCTCCGACTGTCCTCAGAGTTTGTACTCGAAGGGCTTTTACTTGGGGAATATCGCCGCCCAAGTCTGTCATGTATTTTGCGACTACCAAGTCTGGTGTGGACGTTGGTCCGCCGTCCATCCTCTTCACTTCCTTCCAGATGCTGTGAGTTGGATGTCTCATCATCCTCAACTCTCCTCCCAATCCTGTTAAACACAGGGGGTCGGCGGTTATCTTTTCCGCGCTTCTCCTCCTGACGGCGCGGTGGTGAGGTTTCGTATTCCATTTCAAAACTGAGTTGGGTTTGTAGGCTTCGACCCGACCTTTTTCTAGCTTCCTCTTGCATGAGGGCAGTCAAGGTTTCATAATTTTGGGATACGAAATCCCTTGGTGTTAATTCCGGTGCGACCCCTTCTAGAGCGAGGGTATTCGCTCACCATTGTGTCCTTATTTTTATCCGGTGCATCCGGTGCTTTTGTCAAGTCGATCTCTAGTACCGGTTGAAAGGGAGTGGTAAAACGGTCTTGTGATGGATCCATTGTCTTGGTAGTGGTTGTGGTGGCTTGGGTTGTCCCGGCGGTTCCACTATAGGGTAGACCAAGTCGGGCTGATCCCTTGTTTTTGGCGATCTTGGTTGTCCCAGAGTCGGTTGGAAGCCGAGCGGTGTGCGGCTTCTTTCGAAGAAGATCCGCTTGTGATCGGCGACTTCCATGCTTCGTCATTCTAGTCTTAGTTCTTAGTGAATGGTTTCACGGATGGCGCCACTTGTTGATACAAAAGTTGGACGTTCCTTATTTGGGGCTCCGGCTCTCGTACCAATTGTTGATTGTTGCTTGAGACATGCGCACTAAGAGACAGAAAACACCGTTAGGCTTACCGTGGGATTGTCTCCCACGATTATCCTCCGGCGTGAGAGTAAGTAATCGGTTTAGGGTTAAAGGAGAGTTAGGGTTTGTAAGTCGTACCTTTAACGAGGGATGTGATTCCCTTTATATATACACGGAATCCTTGTTGGTTCCGTGTTCCCCAACCTTCGGCGTATCCCGCCTAAATCGGTTGGGAATGATTATCTCCTTCATTAAGAGATATCCTCCATCTATTCCGTAAATAGATTTGTATTTGGGCCTTCGTGGGCCTAAACACTTATTAGCGTAGCCCAGTTCGTGCTGGGCTTGTCAGTATTGGGCTTTGGGCGGGTTCGTGACCCGGATATAGACTATACGTCATCATATATAACTAAGTGTATTTATTTATACTTAAAATCTTAGTTACTAATATAAATAGAAGTATGTAAATAACTATTTTTAAGTAATGGTTTTGTTAAAAGAGCTTGTATACACTTATAAGTTATAAGTGTACGATTTTTTTTGAAAATTGGGCATAACCCATGTATAAGTTTCAGTTGTACGTGGTGACTAGGTGTCACAATAATAAACCGTTGTTATATTATTTATTTTTTTCAAATGTCTTTAGTATAATAAATCACTGTATTAACTAATAATTTGAAAATAGGTTATGAGTAGTCATAGTTTTAATTATGTGAAAATCCAGTTTTGATTACCAGTTATAATTTAGAAACCTTTTACAAAACAAGTTTAGTGGATTATAGTATGTCGTGAAATAAGTCGAGAAAACAAGCAATTGTGACTCGATTAGTAACACAATCCGAATTTTACATTAATCTTTACCACTTGACTCATACTTATATATTTTAAACTAACATTTGTTATATAAGTAAAATGGTTCAAAGAAAACATGTTTTTCATATTCTGTACCCAACGCACCCTTTTATTTTAATTAGTGATTCGCTGGGCCTGGACGCCAGCCCACGACGAAAGCCCAAAACAGATTTGATTTATAAAACCTAAATTAAGTATTACTTTTCCAAGTTTTATGTTTATACGATACATCAAAATGAAAGTGAACGACAAAGTTATGTTATTTCAGATTTTACCACAAAAACGCAAAACAAATGTGAGGCACTTTGGCTACTCCGAGGTTCGAACTCCAGACCCCTCGATGTGGTGGTGTCGCAAAGAAAAAAAAATCAATAATCGAAACTAAATCCAAACCAAAACCAAATAAGCTTGAAGCACAAATAAAAACTTCCAAATAAAAACTTCCAATGGGCTCTATTTCAGCCGAGACTAGCACGAATATAAGTCGAATAAGATGTCGAACAAGAAATAAGCTAAAGAACCGAAATTAAGCCGATTTCCAACTAAGCCAATACCAATGTTTTTAAGTGTTTTCCATCAAGTGTTTATCACACAATTTAACAACTAGTAAGTCTAAACTCATTTATGTTTTAACTACTCTTTTTTTTTACCCTCGACAGTAGCCATAACAACAACATGTGAATTTTCACTTTCAATATCAATATTAAATAAAATTTCGAACATAAAAACTTTATTACTGGTTTAATTGGTAAAAAAAATGAACATGTTCTTACAAAATAGATAGTGTATCGAAAGAATGAGAATTTCAAACCCCAACTGCTCCAATCGAGAGCCACCCGGATCGAACTAGAACAATTACTCTTAGAAATAGCCTCCTTGTACACCCAAGAACAAAACCCCTCAACAAATTTTTAAAAGCCCTTTGATTTAAGGAACCATAATTTTTGATTATGAGGGATATGTTGAATCTGTGATACCATGGACTTAAGAAGGAGCATAAGGGGATGGGATTGACTCCTCTTGGTCTTCAATTGGAAGAGATCTTTTCTTGGCTTTCCTTGATTCTTTCTCCTTTTTCCAGCCGCTGCTAGTGACTTCACCTAGGGTCGCATGGCTGAGATTGATAAGACAAGTCGTGGTTGAAGCTTGAAGGGGATGGGGGGACATGATACTTTTCGTTTCTAGCTTTTGGAAAGAAACATAGGAAGAGAAAGTGTAGAGTGAGGAAGGAACATGGAAGCAGAAAAAGAAGAGTGAGGGTGAAGGAGCTTGGGTGTAGGTTTTAGGATAGATTTTATATATATATATATATATATATTTTATTATTAATCGTATTATATGTACCCCGTAGTGTATAATTTGTTCCGTACATGATGACGTTTATTTATGTAGAATATTCTTCGGGTATTCGTATTTTATAAATTTTGTATTTATAGAGACGTTTTGACGAGTGAATTAATATGGTATTATTATTGTCTTAAAATTAGAAAACAAATTTCGTGCCAATACTATCATGGTGTCGGTACGCGTGTGGTGCCAGGACTTCGGAAAACACGAGATGACTTCTCGTTTTTGAGTTATAATGGTCAGAAAATAAATAACTCGCAAATTCTAATTTAAATAATAGCCGGGAAATTGACGGATTGTCACATTTAAGGAGCTAGCCTTCTTTCCCATCCTTTTGACTCTTCTATATGCAGCAATCCCTGGTCTCCTCATTCTCTCCAAAACATTCAGCCTGTGCTTGAACCTTTTAATAGTTCCAGCTTGAGAGGTTGTCAATTCCTCAAGACCAGACATCTTAGACTCCATGTTGCTACATTTATCCGTCAATTCCATAAAAAGTTCCATTCTATCCTCACAACTTCGACATGTGTTAACTGGTCCGAGAGGTGTTGATGCGTGCCAAACAGTCAAGCTAAATCACTCAAGTCTGCCACTTGTGAATGGCAGACCGTAATAAGCTTAAAACTGTCTAAGCACGAATGCAATGAAGATCTGAGGAGTATAGTGTTTCCCCGGGTCGTTATGTCCCAGCGAGCTATGCAATGTTATCAAACGTAAAGTGATCGAGAAATTTGAACGGAAAAAGGATTTCTGATATGATTATAACTACAGAAAAAGCCAACAAATTACAACGGCTTAAATGCAAATTAAAGGAAATTAAAAAGATAAAAACTATTAAAATGATGTTTTTGTTTTTATGTTTTTATAGAACTTAATTTAAAAACTACGCGACGTACAAATAAAAATGTGAAACTTACACTATATAAATCCTAAAAATATGAAAAATACATTTTTACAATCCTAATGATAAAAGAAAAATTTTTAGTAAAAGAAAATTATTTTTATAACTATTTAATTAATTATTATTAATTAAAAACTATTTTTAACTATTAAATAATTACCTAAAATACAAGAAATTAGGAAATAAAGCTAGAAAAATAAAATTAAGACTTAGAAAAATCTAAAATATCAAAATAGAATTTTCAAAACTATTTTTGTAATTTTACGATTATTTTTCTATTTTTATGAATTTTAAACTATTAAAACTAATTAAATTACTAAAAATTACAAAATAAACTATGAAAAATCTGGAAAATTACTTTTTACTTTTTATATTTATCTAAACCTAAGAAAAATGAAAGATTATTTTTTGAACCTTTTCTTAATTTTTTGTATTAAAAGCTAATTAAAAATGCTTAAAAATTAATTTAAATTAAGAAAAATAGCAAATCAACTTAGAAAATCTGAAAATTTCGGAAAACTCTAAAATTATATTAAGAAGCTAAGAAAATGGAAAAACAGGAGCTTATGTGTGGAATTATGGGCGATGTGCAAGTGCTTATTATTAAGCACTCCAAATAAACCAAATGAACAAAATAAGCCACCAACTGATTCTGAAGTTCTAAACTGCTAAAATAACTAAAATGCTACAAATCCTAACTGTTTTTAACCATTTGGATTACAAGTTGCAAGGATTTGGCTTATTTGAGCTTATAAGCCAAAACAGTAGCTACTTTAAGCCCAAGAATAAGCAACACAATAAGCTAAAAGTGAAAACTACAAATTGGAACTTAATGATGACCTGGGTGAGACCTTACACACCAAAAGTCAGACCTAGACCAGCTCTTATGAGCTCTGTGCATAGGCTGCACAATCTGAGAAAACTCAGTTGTTGCTGAGCTTTTGGAGCAGGGCACTTATGACCTAAAAGACAAGCCTGTTTAGAGCTTATAAAAAATTGGTAAAATTTTACAAAAATGGTGATAAGAAAGAGGACCAGTTGAAGTTTATGAAATGCCAAGTCTCACTTGATAAGACCCAAAGATGAACTCAAGATAAATCCTCCTAGATGAGCCCAAAACAGATTTTTGCAATTTTGACTTTTGAACAAAAACTGAAATGTTGACTTTGTTGAGATTTGGACACAATTTAAGCACTGATTATGAAGTGTAATGATCAAATAAAGCTAATGTAATCTATCTCTATGATATTTAAACACAAATCAAAACTTTACAAATCGAATCCACAGATTAAGGCAGTTTTGTGATTTGATAAGATTTGACTTTTGAACTAGCAGCACAAAATAATGACTCGATGAGCTCAAATATGCTTAACAAACATAGAACAATAGAAATAAACCACTGCATAAGCTTAAAAGACAGAAAGATCAGCAGAACCAAACACACCTTTATCTTACTGTTATGAAGATTAAAAGAGACAAACACTTTCCAAACTTGTATCAATGATCAAGATACATCTATATAACCTAAATACAGCTTATTGAACAGATTTGATGCTTATTATAACTACAAATACAGATTTAGCAAAACAACTTGAAAACAACTTACAAAGTGTCCTTAGCCACTATGGCTTGAATTCAAGTAACCAGAGAACCACTATCCTAAATATTAACCCAATAAACCTGAATCAACCCATTTCCATGGCTGCATCACCCTAATTCCAATTCCATGACCATTTTAGCACCCAGTTGACTTTTGTTGACCAATTTCCAAACTTGCTAAAAACTTGAACTAAAGCTTACAAAAAGCTATGATAAGCTTGTGTAAGCTTATTAGAACTGAGAAATAAGCTTATTGAAGCTTGGTTGTAAGAGATAAAAGCGAGATTTTCAACGGTGGACATAAAAGATCAATTGTAAACATAAAGCGATATTAATGCTTGAAATGAGTTTCAATACTCTTCAACACTTAAGTTTGATACAAATTAACAAAACATTACGGGTTTTACATTAATTTAAAGATGTTAAATTAAAAGCGACATTAAAATAAATAAAACTACTAGACTAGTCTTCCTGCTCCTCTTTTTCGTCTTTTATAAACCAAACTCTTTGTCTCTCTCTTCTGAATGTTTCCCATCAATCCTCAGCCATTGGATGGCTTAAAATCAATCCTGGCCGTTTAAATGGATTTTGGCGCCAAATTGCTTATCTGCCAATTGGGGTTGAGTGAGGAGGGGGGATGAGCATTTAATGCTATTTGGATGTTAGTTGGAGGTGGGGGGACATAGAAAAGTGGAGGTGAGGAGGGGGGATGGGAGATGGCTTGTTGCAGAGATGGTTGTTGAAGATGAAGACTTTGGCGCGCTTGGTAAGTTTGACCAAGGATTTGATCGGGGTTAATAATCAAAGGGGGGTCCAAAATGGTTAGATGACAGGGGTTCAAGAGGTTTATGACCAGGCCAAAAAGGTTTTGAAGGGTTTAATACTCAAGGGCTAATGTTGTCAATTCTGAAAATTCAAGGGCCAAGGCTGCCAATTAAGCAAAGTTGTTCAAAGGACTAAAAGTGACAAAGTTTAATAATGCAAGGACCAAACTTGACATTTTCCAATTTTCCAGGGGCCATTTTTGCCAATTTTCAAAGTTGGAGGACCAAACTTGTAATTTTCTCAAACTTTTGATATTTTTCACCAAAGGACTAATTTTGACAACTTTTGATTTTAAAAGGACCTTTGGTGACTTTTCTTTTGAAATTCTGACTCAAGGACTATTTTTGACAATTTTTGAAACTTGGGGGACTGAAACTGCCAATTATGCAAACTTTGCTCATTTTTCATCTGATTTTAAACATTTTGCATCCGAAACATATAAAATGCAATTTTGGATTATTTTCGGTGTTTTAATGCATTTCGAGCATTTTAGGCGTTTTGCGATTCGATTGACTAAAAATGATGAGTATTTACACACTCATCAATCCCCACACTAAACTATTGCTAGTCCCTAGCAATCTTTTGAGAAAAACTTAATGGATTTGAAACTCTTTACCAAAAGCCATTACTTACGGAGTAGCCAAATGTTTCGATTCAAGTAAGAACCATGGTACACCGATAACCATGTGATTTTGAGCAAACCACCGACTTTCAACGGTTTGATTTTGTCTTTACGAAGCCGTTTGCTCGGACTAGCCAACTCTTAGATAAATTATCAATATTATCTTTGGTGGTGATTACCAATTATGGTTTTCCATCGCCTTTACCACAAGCCATAAACTTGCGGGCTAGTGACTCTTCACTTTTTAGGATATGGTGAAATGAATACCATACAATTTTGGGCAAATTGCAAGCCGTCAGCGGATTTGAGATATCTTTACCAAGAGCCGTTTGCTCTGGATTAGCCAATCCTTTTGTTTATTAGACAAGGTGGATGATAACCAATTTAGTAAGTCTGAAAACACTTACTCCAAAAAAAATTTTGGCCAAAACGGGAATTAGGCGGTATAATTACATGATAAAATTTGTGAGAATTCCCCAACACTTAGAAATGAATATTGCCCTCAATATTCAAAGTACCGCGGTTATGCGAAACAAAGAACGTAAAGGGAAATACTACGGCCATTATTTAGAAAGAAGATTTTTTTTTTTTTTTTTTTTTTTTTTTTTGAAACACTTATATACTGAAACATGTGGGCAACCCCCCACACTAGGGTGGTAGAAAGTAGAAAGAAGAAGTTTGAACATCAAGTTTTATCACACAAGCTAGCCACTTGTGAATGGCTAACCGTAACAAACTTGAGACATTTCGAAATATGGGTGAAAACCCATATGGCATCTCTTGTTTTTGATTACCGAGTCGCTAGCTTGACTCGATCCACGCATTCATTGGTTCATAGGAAAGTTTGTAAATCTGGGACAACCACGGGGAATGTCCTCTCCAAAGTAATGCTTCACTCGATGACCATTCACTTTAAAATTAGGACCATCGGGTTGAGATAACTCAATGGTACCATAAGGATAAACCTTAGCGATAGTAAATGGACTAGACCAGCGGGACTTGAGCTTTCAGAAAAATCTTCAATCTTGAATTGAAAAGAAGGACTCGATCACCAACGTTGAAAACGCGGTTTTTGATTTTTGAGTCATGAATCTTCTTTGTCTTTTGTTTATAGATCAAAGAATTCTCGTAAGCTTGATCACGGAGTTCATTTAATTCATTCATTTGAACTTTCCGATGATCACCAGTTGTCTGAATATTGAAATTAGCATGCTTCAAGGCCAAGTATGCCTTGTGCTCGAGCTCAACCGGTAGATGACACGCCTTCCGTATACAAGCTTGTATGGAGTGCACCGATGGGTGTTTTGTAAGTCGCACGGAAGGCCCAGTCGTCATCTAACTTATCGACCAAGAGTACGGTTTTCACCAACCGTCCTCTCAAAATTCTTTATCCCGGTTAGAAACTTCCACTTGCCCACTTGTTTGGGGGTGGTATGCGATAAATAGGCGGTGAGTTACACCATACTTTTGCATGACTCTTTCAAATTGGTCATTGCAAAATGCGTACCACGATCGCGATTATGGCTCGTGGAGTTCCAAACCTAGCAAATAAGGATTTTAAGAATTTCACCACAACTCGGGCATCGTTGGTGGGTAAAGCTTTTGCTTCAACCCATTTGACAAGTAGTCAACGGCCACGAGTATGTATTTGTTACCACGGAAGAAGGAAATGGCCCCATAAAGTCAATGCCCCATATGTCAAAATCTCACACACTTGAATGGCATTTTATGGCATTTCATTCCTTTGTGAGATATTCCGTGGCGTTGACAAGCGTCACGAGTTTTGACGAATTCATGGGCATCCTTGTAGATTGTGGGCCAATAGAATCCGGAATCAAACACCTTCTTGGCGGTGTAGTTGGGGCTATGATGTCCCCAAGAGGTCCGAATGGCAAGCCTTGAGAATGTCAATGGCTTCGACCATACACATCGCCGGATGACTTGATCCGCACAAATTTTAAACAAGTAGGGTCGTCCCGAAATAATGTTTCACATCTTTAAAGAATTTATTTTTGTTGGGACGACATCCCTTTCACCACAAAGTTACCCGCATGGTAATTTGCAAAGTCGACAAACCATGGGGTAGAAGAGTCTCCACGAAAAGAAACCACATTGAGTGTTTCGAGAGGAAATGTTTCATTAATTTCCTTTTCTCGAACACATCTGGTGAGGTTCTCTAATCGACAGATGATCGTGACGGTGTTCTCGGCTCCTTTTTATCACGAATAATGATATCAAATTCTTGTAGGAGGAGAACCCAACTGAGCAATCTCGGCTTTGCATCTTGTTTTGCAAAGAGATATTTGAGGGCCGAGTGATCCGTATACACCACGCATTTGGTCAAGATAAGGTATGGCGAAACTTCTCAAGCATACACCACGACTAATAATTCTTTTACGTAGTGGTGTAATGGGTCCGAGCTTGATCGTTGTTTTGCTTGCGTAGTGGATTGGTGAAAATGCTTGGTTTTGCGTTGCCCCAAGACCGCACCGATAGCAAAATCACTTGCATCGCACATGAGCTCAAAGGGTAAATCGGTCGGGGCAACTAGAATGGGTGCTTAGTAAGCTTTTTCTTTAGTGTTTCAAAAGCTTGATGCACTCGGGAGAGAAGATAAAGGAGCATCTTTTCGAGAAGATGGGTCATAGGTAGAGCGATTTTAGAAATCTTGAATGAATCTACGATAAAACCGGCATGACCTAGAAAACTCCTAATACCTTTGGCGGTAGTGGGATGAGGTAGTTTAGTAATGACATCAACTTTTGCTCTATCTACCTCAATCCCGTTCTTGGAAATCTTATGGCCAGGACTATGCCTTCTTTGACCATAAAGTGGCTCTTCTCCCGGTTTAGACGAGATTGGTGTCTTCACACCTTTTAGCATTTTGTCTAAGTGGGAGAGACATGTATGAAATGAGTCCCCAATGACCGAGAAGTCATCCATAAACACCTCCATAGTTTCCCCGATCATGTCGTGGAAAATTGCCATCATACATCTTTGGAGCGTGCGGGGCATTACATAAGCCAAAAGGCATACGTCGTAGGCAAATGTCCCGTATGGGCGGTGAATGTGGTCTTTCTTGATCCAACGGATCAATGGGGATCTGAAAGTAACCCGAGAAACCATCAAGGAAACAATAGTACTCGTTCCTCGCTAATCTCTCAAGCATCGGTCCATGAAGGGTGAGGAAAATGGTCTTTACGGGTGGCTTCGTTTAACTGCGATAGTCAATACACACACGCCACCCGTAACCAATCGAGTCGGAATTAACTCGTTTTCTTCATTCGTGACAACGATAATGCCACCCTTTTTGGAACGCAATGAATTGGGGTGACCCAAGGACTATCGGAGATTGGGTAAATCAAACCGCATCAAGAAGTTTGAGAACCTCTTGTTTGATAACCTCATGAATCTTAGGATTCACCCTTCTCGATGTTGAATTCTTGGTTTGAAGTCATCCTCTATTAAGATTTTGTGAGTACAAAACTCGGGGTTGATACCATTAATATCGGAGAGTTTCAAGCAATTGCTTGCTTGTGTGACTTCAAGACCTTTATGAGGCGGTTTTCTCCTCCTCGGTCAAGTCTTTAGCAATTATGACGGGTAATTTATCATCACCCTCCAAGAATGCATACTCGAGATGAGGAGGTAGGTCCTTAAGTTCAACCTCGGAAATTCATCGGTAGATGTTTGTCTTGATTTGATTTCCTCAATTGTGATTTCTTTCGGAGGAGTGAAGGTAATGGATCTTCATTAAGCAATTGCTCAAGATAAAGAATATCTCCTTCGAATCATACACACCATCAATTCCAGTGAATTGATTCATCGATAACCGAAATTCATCGATCTCTTCCGGAAGGAAGTCACCTCCTCAAACGGAGTGAGAGGGGAAGAGTCGGCAATGATAGGTCGAGAAGATGTGGTGGAATCGAATTCTCACTCATAGAATTATGAAGATAACCAAGAAACTCTTGAGTACTCCTGCGAAGCAATATCAATTAAATCGACTCGATTAAGCGATTCGATGTCATAATTTGAGGAGTACCTCGAAGTTTGATCGAGGTTAAAGGTACGACTTCATTACCCACACAAGTGATTTCTTGCTCAAATACATCTATGAGAGCACGGCCCGTCCTCGGGAATCCTCGTCCAACAATAAGAGGAACCCGACGATCGGCATCGAAATCAACAACCACAAAATCACCGGAAAATGGAACTTTCCTACTTTCACGAATACATCCTCGGCAATGCCAAGAGGACGCGAGATAAAATGATCGCAAGCTCAAGAGTCATGCGGTAGGAATAAGTTCCTAAGAGAAATTTTCTTCCACATCGAATCTGACATCGAGTTGATGCTTGCACCAAGATCGGCAAGGGCAAAGCATTCAATCATCCCGGAAAAACACAAGGAAGAAGAAATTTTCCGGGATCTCCTAGCTTCTGGGAAGCTTCTTTAACAAGACTATTGAGCAATTCTCGTTCAAAGGAGTCTTAGCCATTTCAAACGACTTTTCCTTGTTGCTCAACATGTGTTTGAGTAGATGCAAACTTGGGCATCAACATGATGGCATCCGCGAAGCTTATGTCAAAATGTAGCTCTTGGAAAATTTGAAAGAATTTTTCCATTTGATGACTAGCTTTCTCGCGGAGCTTTTGCTAATGTAAACGTGAGGGGTAAGGAATAGAAGTTTTGGATTTTGGGTTACCAACTGGAGGTTCAAAAACAACTCCAGGTTTGGTATTGGGTTTGGGGACAACTTGAGGTTGGACTACCGAAGGTGGGACGTGTGCGGTACTTTGTGGGCTTGAATAATGCACCTTGTTCGTTGTTTCCTTGGTAACTTGACTTATTGCCACAGGTGGAGGAGGCATTGGAGTCATAGGTCCATTGTGTGTCGGAGGTTCACTTTCCACTACCTTTGGGAGGGAAGAAGAAGAAGAGGTAGTAGGAATAGCGGGTCCAGCATATGAAGCACCACTTCTGGTTGTGATCGCCTTTGCATCGCCCCTCGGATTAGCGATCGTGTTGCTAGGTAGAGTATCTGGCTGACCAACAACCGATTCATTTCCTCTTGGGATTCAATGAATTGTTTTAACAACTCATCAGATGATGGTCCAGTTGGAACAATGGCTTGAGTTTGCACAGGAAAATTCTGGCCTCTATTGTTAGGATTAGGGCCTTGATTTTGAAAATTTCCTTGATTGTTACCATAAAAATACCCTGAGTTGAAATTTCCACGACACAGGTTTCTATTGTAATTTCCTTGATGTTGGAAATTTTGATTACGATTTGGAAAACCGTTGTTTGACCGAAATTACCTTGGTTTTGAAAACCTTGGTTTGGTCTGCTTTGATTCGATTCTGGTTTGGTTTTGATTGAAACCGAGAGGTCGAGTAGTGGTTAGGGCGGTGGTTCGGGTCTATAGGAGCACGATATTGATTGCCTCCTTGATTAGACATCCGCCTCAACATTAGCTTCAAAGGGTTACCATCGGTGGCCATACGGTTATAATAAGCATGGGGCCACCACAAGTAACACAGACTTCCACTTTCTTAACTTCACAGAGGTGAAGTTTGTGGAAAAGTGACTTTCTTTTGGTTGGAGAGAACCAAAGCTGAATAGCTTCCGTGAGTTTGTCAATCTTAGCATCGGTACTAGGCGACTCATGGGCGATGAAGAAGAAGAAGGACCAACACCGACTTGGGAAACAACCGCTTGCTTCGTGCGGTCACGGACTTTAGACTTGTTTTCGATTATCGCTAAAGCTTCTTTGTGCTTTTGCTTAGGAAATTTCCTCCATGGGAGGAATTGAGAGAATCTTGATCAGTTGACTCACTCCATTGTAGAAAGTATCGAGTTGCATCAACTCGGAGAAACCGTGGTGAGGACATTTGCGAAGCAATTCCTTGAAACGATCCCACGATTCATCAAGGGTTCATCAAACTTCTAAGTGAACTTGATGATTTCATTTTAAGACTCGTGGTTTTGGAAGGTGGATAGAATTCATTCACAAATTTCTTCACGGATCTTCCCATGTCTCAATAGGCGGGGGTTGTTTTTCAAGCCAAACCGGGCTTGCCCTCAAGAGAAAATGGGAATGTAAGAAGCTTAACATCGATCGTAGGACATTCTTATACTTGATGGTAGATGCAATCTTGTTAAACCATCAAATATGAGCATGAGGATCATCCCGCTCAAAACCGTAGAATTGATTTGAGGTTACAAGATTGATAACCGGTTTTGAGTTCAAAGTTTTCACCACAATGGTCGGTACAATGATAAGCGTCTCCATACCCGTCGATGGGTGCTGGAGAAGCTCATACATAGGGCGTTCTTCCGCCATGATAGCGGAAGTAGTGTGAGCGGTCCGGATCTCGATCCGACCGATGGAGCGAAAGTCTCTGGACACGCCTTCTTGGAATCTTGACAAGCTCACGAAATGGGCTCACGGATCTAGAAGAGCGAAAAGCATACACTAGAGTTAACTCTAAGGAAACTCGAGTTAAGGAGAGAAATGGGAATTATGAAAATCTTTCGATGAGAATGAGAATTATGAAGACGTTTTATAAAAATCGGGTGAGAAGAATCTTTATGGGTTTTCCGGTTTTGAAACGTAGATATCACAACAAAATCAATTAACACAAAATCGAGGCAAAACAACGATGAACTTAACCAATAATCACAATATGAATGGCTTCTTTGAAAAAGGTACACCAATCACAAGGACACAAAGGCAAGTTTTAAATCTTTAGTTCGGGAACTTATTATGGTCGCACCCCAGCTAGGTAGTGCACCGCCTTGGTTTCGGTGGTAATCTTTTAAGTTGTTATTATTAAAGAAAACGATTTAATCTTTTGTATTTTTTATATTTGATACATATATAGAAACAAAAGGAAAATATTTTTGTGTTTTATCGTTTTTAATTGTTTTGGGTTTTGGATTTTTAATAAAAATATGGATATATATATAGATAGATAGATGGATGATATGAACAAATGAGTGAGTATTCAAACAACTAATCGCTAGACGTAAGACAATTAGCACACTCCCGCGTGGCCAAAATTTGATGCGCTCCCAAACAAATCAAGCTAAATCACTCAAGCTCGCCACTTGTGAATGGCGGACCGTAATCGACTTAAACCTTAAGCACGAAGGCAATGAAGATCCGAGGAGTATAGGGTTTCCCGGGTCATTATGTCCCAAATGAGCTATGCAATGCATTATCAAGCGTAAAGTGATCGAGAAATTTGAGCGGAAAAAGGATTACGATATGATTATAACTACGAGAAAAAGCCAACAAATTACAACGGCTTAAATGCAAATTAAAGGAAATTAAAAGATAAAAACTATTAAATAAACGCTATCACTATATTTAAAATGATGTTTTGTTTTATGTTTTATAGAACTTAATTTAAAAACTACGCGACGTCTGAAATAAAAATGTGAAACTTACACTATATAAATCCTAAAAATATGAAAAATACATTTTTACAATCCTAATGATAAAAGAAAAATTTTTAGAAAAAGAAAATTATTTTTATAACTATTTAATTAATTATTATTAATTAAAAACTATTTTTAACTATTAAATAATTACCTAAAATACAAGAAATTAGGAAATAAAGCTAGAAAAATAAAATTAAGACTTAGAAAAATCTAAAATATCAAAATAGAATTTTCAAAACTATTTTTGTAATTTTCTGATTATTTTTCTATTTTTTATGAATTTTAAACTATTAAAAACTAATTAAATTACTAAAAATTACAAAATAAACTATGAAAAATCTGGAAAATTATTTTTTTACTTTTTATATTTATCTAAACCTAAGAAAAATGAAAGATTATTTTTTTGAACCTTTTCTTAATTTTTTGTATTAAAAGCTAATTAAAAATGCTTAAAACTAATTTAAATTAAAAAAAATAGCAAATCAACTTAGAAAAATCTGAAAATTTCAGGAAAACTCTAAAATTATATTAAGAAGCTAAGAAAAATGGAAAAACAGGAGCTTATGTGTGGAATTATGGAACTGATGTGCAAGTGCTTATTATTAAGCACTCCAAATAAGCCAAATGAACAAAATAAGCCACCAACTGATTACAGAAGTTCTAAACTGCTAAAATAACTAAAATGCTACAAATCCTAACTGTTTTTAACCACTGGATTACAAGTTGCAAGGATTTGGCTTATTTGAGCTTATAAGCCAAAAACAGGTAGCTACTTTAAGCCCAAGAATAAGCAACACAATAAGCTAAAAGTGAAAACTACAAATTGGAACTTAATGAAGACCTGGGTGAGACCTTACACACCAAAAGTCAGACCTAGACCAGCTCTTATGAGCTCGTGCATAAGTCAGCACAACTGAGAAAACTCGATTGTTCTTTGAGCTTTTGAGCGAGGCACTTATGACCTAAAAGACAAGCCTGTTTAGAGCTTATAAAAAATTGGTAAAATTTTACAAAAATGGTGATAAGAAAGAGGACCAGTTGAAATTTATGAAATGCCAAGTCTCACTTGATAAGACCCAAAGATGAACTCAAGATAAATCCTCCTAGATGAGCCCAAAACAGATTTTTGCAATTTTGACTTTTGAACAAAAACTGAAATGTTGACTTTGTTGAGATTTGGACACAATTTAAGCACTGATTATGAAGTGTAATGATCAAATAAAGCTAATGTAATCTATCTCTATGATATTTAAACACAAATCAAAACTTTGCAAATCCAAATCCACAACAGTTAAGACAGTTTTGACAGATTTGATAAGATTTGACTTTTTGAACTAGCAGGCACAAAATAATGACTCAAATGAGCTCAAATATGCTTAACAAACATAGAACAATAGAAATAAACCACTGCATAAGCTTAAAAGACAGAAAGATCAGCAGAACCAAACACACCTTTATCTTACTGTTATGAAGATTAAAAGAGACAAACACTTTCCAAACTTGTATCAATGATCAAGATACATCTATATAACCTAAATACAGCTTATTGAACAGATTTGATGCTTATTATAACTACAAATACAGATTTAGCAAAACAACTTGAAAACAACTTACAAAGTGTCCTTAGCTACTATGGCTTGAATTCAAGTAACCAGAGAACCACTATCCTAAATATTAACCCAATAAACTTGAATCAACCCATTTCCATGGCTGCATCACCCTAATTCCAATTCCATGACCATTTTAGCACCCAGTTGACTTTTGTTGACCAATTTCCAAACTTGCTAAAAACTTGAACTAAAGCTTACAAAAAGCTATGATAAGCTTGTGTAAGCTTATTAGAACTGAGAAATAAGCTTATTGAAGCTTGGTTGTAAGAGATAAAAACTGAGATTTTCAACAGTGGACATAAAAGATCAATTGTAAACATAAACTGATATTAATGCTTGAAATGAGTTTCAATACTCTTCAACACTTAAGTTTGATACAAATTAACAAAACATTACAGGTTTTACATTAATTTAAAGATGTTAAATTAAAAACGACATTAAAAATAAATAAAAACTACTAGACTAGTCTTCCTGCTCCTCTTGCCTTTCTTTTATAAACCAAACTCTTTGTCTCTCTCTTCTGAATGTTTCCCATCAATCCTCAGCCATTGGATGGCTTAAAATCAATCCTGGCCGTTTAAATGGATTTTGGCGCCAAATTGCTTATCTGCCAATTGGGGTTGAGTGAGGAGGGGGGATGAGCATTTAATGCTATTTGGATGTTAGTTGGAGGTGGGGGGACATAGAAAAGTGGAGGTGAGGAGGGGGATGGGAGATGGCTTGTTGCGAGATGGTTGTTGAAGATGAAGACTTTGGCGCTTGGTAAGTTTGACCAAGGATTTGACCGGGTTAATAATCAAAGGGGTCCAAAATGGTTAGATGATGTGGGTTCAAGAGGTTTATGACCGGCCAAAAGGTTTGAAGGTTTAATACTCGAGGCTAATCTTGTCGATTACGAAAATTCAAGGGCCAAGGCTGCCAATTAAGCAAAGTTGCTCAAAGGATTAAAAGTGACAAAGTTTAATAATGCAAGGACCAAACTTGATATTTTCCAATTTTCCAGGGGCCATTTTTGCCAATTTTCAAAGTTGAAGGACTAAACTTGTAATTTTCTCAAACTTTTGATATTTTTCACCAAAGGACTAATTTTGACAACTTTTGATTTTAAAAGGACCTTTGGTGACTTTTCTTTTGAAATTCTGACTCAGGGACTATTTTTGACAATTTTTGAAACTTGGGGGACTGAAACTGCCAATTATGCAAACTTTGCTCATTTTTCATCTGATTTTAAACATTTTGCATCCGAAACATATAAAATGCAATTTTGGATTATTTTCGGTGTTTTGATGCATTCGAGCATTTTAGACGTTTTGCAGTTCAGATTTGACTAAAAATGATGAGTATTTACACACTCATCAGGTGTACACTGGGAATTTTCATTATGCACAAAAGTATCATTACCCATCAATTCATGTTCAGTTTTACGTCTATCCTCATCACTCCGATCTGTGTGACCTGCTCCGAGAGGTGAATCATAGGATGTGAGTACCATGGCATCCGACCGAGCCTCCGTATCCATGGAACCCAAGTTAGCCAGTTGGCTGGGGATTCCTCCACTTGTGTTGAGCTCGAGCGAACTCTCCACATTAGGAGTCTCCATTGGTTGGGTCTTACTTAGGTTTTCACTTACCTGGTCAGCTTCTACGCCTGAAACAGTAGTGAAACCCCTTCCACTGATGTCACCTCCCACACCTGTTACACCCTCATGACCTTCACCACTACCACCAGCCTCAGGTAGCTGAGTGTCTTTCTTCCTCCTTCTAGTAACTAAAATACGTTGGGGTTCAGATGTTGAAGGTAAGGGTTCGGCAGTGGGTTTAGGATTGGTAGCAGGGGGTTCATCAGTGGATAGATTGGGTTGTGGATTTTCCTCCTCTATAAGTTGTGGCAGATTTAGCATGTGAGGAAACAAAGGTGTTATGGTTCCTGTAAAAATTAACTCTTTTTCCTCATATGTGCAAACACCTTAGGAAGCATATGTAAAACGTCATACTTTCTCTTATGGGGAATGGGTTATGTTATTTGACTTTCTGCTATCAATTGAACAAACCTAGGATAGAGGTAGTATTTGCCATGTTCTTTAATGTTCTTATGAAAACCCTAAAAATCATTCGAGACCGATTAAAACCCTTTCTTGAGATAAACAGATGACAACGATTTGCAATCTTTGAAAACTCATCAAATCCGATTGTTTTATTACTTACACACTTGAGCAAGGTATGGATTAAAACTTCCATTGCGGAGAAAACATACCTTTGTGAAACTTTATACGATCCCTTTTATCTCATAACCTATTCTTTCTAAACCTTCAAATATTTCAAATATCGCTAGATTAACAACTCCTTGACATCCTCGAAGCTTCAAAAGCTCTAACCACCTCCTCTCGTGATCGTAATCTCCGTTTCATCAACAACCGCCCTAATAACCTCTTTTCCACCTCTTTCTTGAATTTTAGCAGTCCTCCAAAAATGCCGTATATAAGCTTTAACAATGACGGGTTCTACAGTTAATGCATAGTGTATGGGACTATGTTTGATGAAATCAATCATCTCATGAAAACCTTCAGAATGGTCGTTCTTGACTAGGTATGCGACTAAGTTGTGGGTTGTGGAATATTTAGTTGCCATTATATGTTGAAAGTGAATGTGATGTGGGATTTGTGAAAATTATAGCTGGGAGCAGTTAGGGTTTGTGTTCAGCGCCAATTGGGAGTGTTTAAAAGATCAATTAATTGATTGGCAGTGAATTGGGGAATAAGTGCGGTACAAGCAAAATGTTTCACGAAATCTGTTGTTTCCATATTCAAAGACTGCCGCACTAGCGATGTATTTACCATTCTTGGCGGTGGATAGCGCAAACCAGCGAAGGCAACATCATCGACACTCCCATCCTTTGACCAAGGCTACGGCTGCAAAGTCGTCGTTAACAGAATGTGATGATGCATAGATTTGAAGGATTACAAACTTACACTAAAGCAATGATCTGTGTAGATGTTGATGAACATGCAATGTTCTTTTCAGAGTCATAGACATTCAAGTTGTTGTAGAGATTATCCAAGGTCATCTTTTCAAACTCATCTTCATTCTAGTAACTTGTTAGACACATGTTTAATTCCACCTTTTATGGGAATACGTAAACTTTATAATTAATGGACATAAACAGTTCAAGTACATGACACTGGGCAGCACCATCATTTCAGTACGTCTTTTCCTCATTATTAAAGTTTGTCCTACTTTTGTGCATCCCAATTTGGGTTATTTCAAAATATGCATGCAATACTGAATAAACCACAGGCAACTGCACACATACTTGGAGTTCATGACATAAATTGTTAGCTATATTATAATTGTATATTGTTACGGAAAAATATAAAGTGAATGTACACCTAATAATACTATTTGTATGTTAACAACAAGGGTAAATAATATTTTTCCTAAGCCATACACATCATAATGTTATGGACCACGTGGCATATCTGACTAAAACATTTGTTTGAATTGCAAGTAAACAACAGGCTAATTAGTTTAGTTGCCCCGAAATGATTTAGTTGCCCAAAAATTGTTATCTTTGGGCCAGGAAGCGTTTGAGTACTACAAAAGCTTCATTAATTACATTTGGCTTAATGTGCATTTCTAATTACTTGACAAGACGCAATTATTGACCAGTTGACTATCCACATGTACTTATATTGACTTTAATTGAAAATAAAATCCATGTCACCCCAGACACCCCATTTTGCTTATATAAACGGACACCATCTAATTTATTTTCAAACTACTTTTGTGAAGTGACACACACTACCCACAGCAGAATTTAGTACAACAGAAATGGATAACTATATTTACGACATGGCTAACACTGTCTTTGTGCATGACAATGGACGTGACATAAAGTTCATTAGTGACATGCATGCAACGGTGATGGAGGTAACTGGTCGATGCAGTGTGTGGGGTGAGCAGATCAAGCAGTTGGAGTGTTTGGTTGGGTCCACTGTTTCCAGTGCTTGTATGGAAATGCTGTGTGAAATCCAGGATGAGAAGCTAGAGAAAAACAGGACGCTGATGAGGCTCATCACTGAGACGCAGCTGCAAGTTCTCAAGAAAAGCTCCTTTCTGGCCATGATGCGCAAAAAATATTAAACCTATACTCCTAGCTTGTTATGTGCTCTCTCTCAAGTTCTGTCATTGTCATCTTTTTTTGTTTTGGACGCATCATCAATGTTGTTGCTTCGTTACTCTCTTTTTTTATCGCTTAATGTAATGAAATGAAATGTATTATAAAAATTAATTGCGAAGCAATTGTAAAATGGTCGAATTTATACGTATCACGCATAATAAACATATAATACTTTTGGACAAATCTTCAGTTAACAACACTATACTACGTATTATTTTTAATCCTTCTTGAACAAACAAGTGTAGTTTATGTATAACTTACTTATTTCGAGTATACAATATTAACATTTTTGACAACCCTCCAACAAGATCACCCCTGTATGTATTTTAACAATCTCGATTCTTCAGACAGGCCAAACTACCAGTTGTTCTAGAGTAAGCAAAGGTTTTTTGATAAGACTGGAATGCGTCCGAACGACTATAAGATCACATGTAGGGAAGGGTGTATTTTTGGTGATTGTGGTGTGTGGGTTTGTATATTTTTATGTCGATTGGCACATTGTCAATGGTTGCAAGTTGATGATCCTGCTGACGTCGCGCTAGCTTATCGCGAGAAGATGATTTGGTTTTTTTATAGAGTTAGATTTTATCCTTTGTGTCATCAGCTTTTAACTTATCTCCAACAAAGACTTTCGTTGTTTTATCATGCACTATCGGTTTTCAATATACGATATTGTATCAAATACATTTTACAATCAAACATATAGCATGCCTCATCCATTGACATATTCATTCACACATTAACACCCACATTATTACACAAACAAGCTAGACATATGTTAGGTCACAAGTTTTACAACACAAGCTTATATAGAAAGAGATAAGGCGATTGAACAAGCTAAGCACACACACACACACGTATGAATGAAGAAGGATTAGGCGTAGATGTATGTGAAAGAATAACGAACAACCAACCCTCAAATGAGGGTTTACAATAGTTTATATAGGCAAGGAGCTAGGCAACACTCCTCTCCTTCCCTATTCCTTATTGGGCTTGGGCCTCGACTTATGGGCCTTCTACATAAGTCGGACCTTAAACAAACATAAAGGCCGAATAAAGCTACCTATACATATGAAATATAAATACTTGAAATCTTGTTTAGGAGTGATTCCAACAATCTCCCCTCAAGTATATATGAATGTAAACGGTGAAGGCGTTGATGTAATAGTAGCGGTGACGCCTCTTCGACATTCTTCTTTCTTGTGAGAGGAATTGTCTTGATTCGAACAATCTCTCCGGTGTAGAGATCGTTATCTTTGAACGATTATGCTTTGAGCGTCATCTTTGACTTTGTTCTTTGATCATTGTTCTTTGTGGTGAAAGTGATAGTATGTTGTTATGCGCATCGATGCGCCTCAGTGCCTTGTTTGCTCCGGTGTCTCACGTCATTCTTCAACATGCTCACACGCCTATGACGTTGGAATTCAATCTTGATGAAGTTCTCTAAGTCTTTAACTTTGTAGATTCTTTGGTTAGACGAAGAATCATTCGGACGATTGTGTTGCTTTTGAATAGAACTTCCATTAGTGATGATGTTGGCGTGAGCATGAGAAGAATCAAGACGATCATTCCGCTCGAGCTTCCATAAGAAGAAAACATTGCAAGCGGTTAGAAATAAGCGGTTTAGGCACTTACAAGTTTGAACTTGAGAGTGTTATGACATAGTGTGAAAACACAACTCTAATTCTTACAAAGGCCGTTCTGACTGGAGTCCCACAAGTGAGATAACGCGATGTACGAAGTACATCTGATTCGAGATGAGTCGTGAGGTACACGAAGCATCACCTCACGATCAGACCGTTTGAGACACACTCCGCGTAATCCACGGGAGTTACCGAAGCGACCGCTTGTCGGTCATTTGATGTTGACCACGGCGGGAGTTTCCATTCAATCACCGAGGATCACGGATGTGAACCTCTCATAAATGTTCTTGACAGATTGCTAAGATGCATGAAGGACTCGATATGAATCATCGAATCATCAAGATCTTATTAGTTGATCAACAAGTGATTAAATGTCAAGTGTTCCTAAGAGATCTTTTGATGAATCTCGTGGCTCTAGACTCAATAGTGCGTTTTGGTTTTCTGAGCGGAGACTAGGGAGAGGTCTCCTTCTTCATACCAGTGATCTCTAAGAGAAAGCCAATAGTTTATGTAGGGTTCCACGTGAGAATGAAACAAGCTTCATTAAGAGAAACTTGAGTGGCTAAGAAGGTTTAGTGCATGCGTCCTTTGGGTCCATGACGACTTTTAATCTTCAATACCGGTGTCACTATGTGACAACCGGTAGCATATGAATTGAACCCGATTATGCGCCTAAGTTGAATAATCTGGAGGCTATTTCTTTTCACCCTTTACTTTACATTTCTTTTGATTCTTCAACTCCTTCTTTCTCCGATTCTCATTTTCTCCTTTTACAATCATTCCTAAGGACTTCTAACACTAACTAATGGTAGTGTCCTTGGGTAGATCCCTCGACTCTGGCGGATCATAGGACAGTTATTCCTAACCTTAGTCACCTTATAACTCCATGACTAACCTATGTTTGCCATTTAAACCATTGTAAGTGAAAAATATCTCTCAAAGGGTTTGTTAATGAAAACATGTTTGAACCACGATGAGAGATAAGTTTTTGCATAAATACTCCCCTCACATGTGCTTGATAGTTTTAAAGGTTAAATGCACAAAGGAGGAAAGAGCGCGCACTTTATGAATTGATCCACTAAAGATAGACAATCTCCCGCGAGACACGGTTACGTTGAATAGTTAAAGAGATACATTGTCAGCTTTTAGGTGACAACTAGCTCTAATAACTACCTTGAAGGTGTAGACAAACCTTGGAAGGTTGCCAAACCCGTCAGAGTTCATGTCTATCAAAAGTTTCTCGAATGGTACATTCTACTAAGACGAGTCCTTTGCGAGACACGTTTACATCACTAGCGAACTAGCTTGAAATTATTACCCGTCCAGGACAAGTCTTTTCGAGTTACAAACAGTTTAGTACCGTCAATTCGTTGGTTAAGTCTGAGGTACACGGATTCATTTGCATTCAGCACAACATATTTCTTATCACACAAATTTTCTCCCCTCAAAATGGCATATAAGATGTTATTTTTGAAACATTTTGAGAATAAATATGACCATTTTGAGTGTTGTGGGAAGAGTGACCATTGTGAACAATTTGTGAACAAAGTTTTCATCAAGTACTCCCCTCAACTAGTGATATAAGCGGTTGAGGTTTTGAAAAATATGGGAAGTACTTGTCTTTTGAGCAAACCTTGAAAAATGAAAGGTTTGATAGGTTTTACTCAAAATAAAAGCTTTCGCTCCTTTTATAAGGATTGTGGCAGGGCGTACCACGGGGTCCTTTCTTGACAATTGCGGGTTGTACCTTTGTTATGTGTGCACAAGCCATTCACATGTAAAATCATTCATCCAAAATCATATGAAGGAAGCAATTCAAGGGTACCGGGAAGTGCGGTGATGTTCCAGTGCGTGCAGGCGTTGAAAGCCGATGATGTTTCTCTGAGTCGACCACCAACATAGCTCTCCGATCGTGCAGGCGATCCGCCACGAACAACCGTTCATCAATCATAGTGATGATCCGCCTCACATTCCTCTGTCACGAGAGTTCCAGTGCTTAGGATTCCCAACCTTGAGACGTATATCCTTCAATCATCGCCATCCATCTCTAACCATCTTCAAGGTATGATCCCGAATTTGTGGAGCTCACTACACGCCATTAAGCGGTTCTGCGAGTTCAATGCGATAAACAATGCCGAAAGGTTTCTTGATGGCGTGAGTTGTGTGGTGGTTGATGTCGGGAAGATCTAGGCGTGGTGGAGTGAAGTTTACGTTTACGATAGGATTCAACGACCATCTGGATATCTTCGACCGTTCTTTGATCACAATCGTCTAATGAAGATGAGAACCGACTTGATAAATTCACGTTGAATTTGATCGAGAATTGTCTCATCGACCACTGTACTTTGGCAAGGTACATGTCTTGATGTCGTTGGTGACAAGTTCTCAAAGTCGACTACGAGAATTCATAGTCTGTTCATCTTGTCGTTTGACTATGATATTCTTCAAGAATGTATAGTCCCACTTAGACTTGAGGTCAATGTGTTTGATGGCCACGATGTCCTTAGAGTCATACCTTGCATGTTGAGACTTACGAACCGAGCGACACGTAGTAGATTCGTCGGCGTTCGGGCCAATGATGAATCCCATACAATGCATCTTGGTCGTATGCTTGCGTTGTCGAAAAACAAGTGAGTTACGTTCCTCGATAGCTATGCGGTTTGAGTAACAAGCGGTGGGAATGGAAGAGTCAATGATGTAGCGTATTTTCGTGAACCATCGCCACCATGGAGAAGAAAATCCGGTCTTTGTTGAAGAAATGTCGAAAGGAATCCTTGGTTCTTCCGTTGGCGATTGTTGGTAGAGGTTTGGTCGGTCGGTGTAGTATGGAGGGTTGTTCCGTTTAGTGAAGTCGATGTTTGCTACGGGTTGAGCCAATCCATGTTGTTAGACATGGCTCGAGCAATGTTTTCAAGGTGATATTCAACCTCGATTGCACTTTCGAGCTATTTTTCAACGGAAGGAATGCTTCATTTTGATGCGCTTCAACTCGGTTCGTCATCTTCTTCACACGGAATCGTTCTTGCAAGATTTTGCATGCTCCGGTGTACTACCGTCTGCAATTCTTGACCTTCTTGGGTGGGGGTGTCGTTAACAAGTGTGGAGAACCATTCAAATTCTGCGGTTGTATCGTCATCAAGCCATGAGGCGACATCGAGTTGAGTCGTCTTTTTCTTGCTTTTAGAAGGCCTTGATGATGATTCGGGTTTCTTCACTTGTTTTGGAGAGGAGGGTTGTTGTTGGGGCTCGGGGACCTCTTCATCGTCACCACCCGTATACTCAAAGTGATCACCGGTTTTACGAGTCACGGTGGTAACTCGGAATCGTCCGAGGTTTATCGATTGAAGACCGTGGTGGAAGACTTTTGTTGTGCGAAATTGGTTTTGTAGGAGGTGGCATCGAGGAGGATTCACGGACATCTTTTGACGTTTAGCCTCGTCGGTCTTATCCCGATCCCGATCATCCTCGTCTCTATGGCGTTTAGGCCTCTCGGCTTCTTCTCGGCATGCGAAATTAAGTTGGAATGCCGGCAAAGCTTCTAACGGTTTGCTTTCATGAGAGGCAAGCATTGCGGAACGTTTAGGCGGTTGTGCGACGGTCGATCAACTAATTGATCACGAGAAGATTTTGGGATCAACAGGATTGATCTTGACATACATCGGTGTTGACTTCATCGCTTTGTTTGGCGGTGCAACGGGTTTGGATAGAGTTGTCGTAAACATCTCTGTGTAAGTCTAGGAGCGTTGTCATGAAGGTACTGTTTGTGTAACCTTCAATCATTTCATTTAGTTGCTCACGGCGATGACTCTTCATGAATTCTGCACAAACTTCCTTTCCTTGTTCCTCTTTCGTTCTCTCTATATATATGTTGTATGTGATCGGCAAAGAAATTGACTTCTTGTTAAGGCGTTTTCTTCGACTTCTTTGATGACTTTTGAATCGTTCATGAGCTTGAGAAACCCAAGATTTTGGTTTCTTCACGGTTGGATGAGGATTTTGTTGATTTCGTTGATGGTGGTGGAGATGAATGTGAAGAAGAGTCGGATGAAGAGGAGATGTGAGGAGACTACGGGTCCTTGATGGTTGAAGTTTCCTTCGAGTTTCGATTGGATTATCGAAGAAAATCGTCATAATCGGACTCTTTATCCTTCTTTTCCTCATTCGTTTGGATTCTCAAAATTAAACTCCATAGTATCTTCCACAAACTGTTGTTGTTGCAAAGAGTGGTGGTACCGGCTCCACTTATCGGGTTGATTAACCGCATCGGGGAGATGGTTGGAGGAGCAACACCACTAGTTCCTCCGGGTCCACCCATTTGCTCTTTAGCAAATTTTTCGACTTTGTGTTCATGTCTAAGTTGATGCAACTTTTTCACGTAAGTTGTCTCGGTGGTTCTTCTTCACTTTCTCGAGCTTTCGACATCATAAGGTACAAGTGCGGAGTCTTTCCTTTACCCTTATCATCTTGAGGACTTGGAGGTTTCGTACTATTGGAGTGTCAGACACATCCTTAGCGGTTTCGGTGGAGAACCTCCTCATCATGTCTGTGCCTTGAACTTACGTCCTCAAGGTGTTGTTTAGGTTCGGGTTTGGGTTTAGGAATGGGAGAAGCTTCTGTGCGGGAACAAACCGTTTTCTCGGAGGGTTTCGTTTGGGAAACTTCCTTTGTGACTCGAACTTGTAACACTTCGGCCTTCCTCTTCTAGTTCTCCGAGTAGGAGTTCGGAAGATTTTTCGTCGGTGACCAACCTTGCCTTGTCTTCTTGCTTCCGGATACATTTATGCGTTTGAGCTTTCGACATCTTGATTAGCGGTAATCTGGTAACACCGCTATCTGTTTCTTTGTGGATGATTCCTTCATTCGATGGTCGAAATAGGTTCGATCAACATGTCGTGATTGTCGGGGTCATTGAGCCTCTTGGGAATATCGAATGTAGTCAAGTGCTCTGGATCAACAATTTGGTATATCGATGTAGGGAATCTTTGAGCCAAGTTTGTTGAGAAATGACATCATGTCATCCCAAATCGAGCTTCATGGCGATGTGTTTCATGTTGACAAATGCCCAAAATATTTGCGCTTCTATGAGCTTAGGATGCTCATGGCCGCTATCACGACCGAAGCGGACTTGGTGATGATCATGTAGGCGTTCTCCACGGTTGAGGAATACTCTTGAGCTCTACGTGAGAGTGTTTGGTGATTACTCACGTAGCCTCATCATAACCGATATCGATTAAGAATTGGAGAGTGAGCTCTTGATGGGTGTGGCATAAAGTTTGTCGGGTTCGACTTGAGAATTAAGAGAACGACCTTAAGTCTGCGGTGTAATGGTGACTTGTTTATGGTTGAGTCACCGTCACTGCGGTCCTTCCTGACCCTTTCCATGGTGTTCAGGCTGTTGGATATAGATCTCGTGGCATTGCGAGAATGTGTGAGCATGTTACGATATGGATGAGACCTCGAGAATGTCAATAGCGATTAAGCATGAAGACTCGAGCAAGTGAGAGTCTTGAAGTCAACTCGGAGATTATTCTTTCCAATCTTCATTGGATAGCCATGAGGATAGATATCGACAATGGAGAGAACATTTGGTGCATCCATGTTTGGTTGAGCGACCATGTCGTGATCGAAATAATATTAGCCAAAAGAACCAACATATCGAAAGACATAATGTTAGTCAACGAAGGTCTTATTGTCTAGTTATTTAATGTACAACGTCAATGATTATTCTGAGTCCTAAGTCACTTGTATGTCCAATAGTCTAATGGCGTCGTGAAATGTATCGTGAGTTAGTTAACTTTAAGTTTTAAAGTTTATGTTATCACTTATTGTTCACAACATATCAAGCGTTTTGGTTTATTAGTGACATTATTGGATTCGTGACGTTATGATAAGTTTATTAACAAGTTTTGTACACGTAACAATTCATAATGAAGGTCAAAATGGCTTGCGTGGTATTGACAAAGTTACGCGTGGCGATCGTGACATAAGCGTGGCGGCTTATCGTGGGATCTATCTTCGCGTGAAATGTTAGCGTGGGAAAAGGGGACCTTCGCGTGGAGCTTACGCCGTGGCGTATAAGAACCTTCGCGTAAGGCTTACTCGTGAGTAGACCTTATGCGTGGGGTCATTGTTCGCATATCCTTCACGGGATCTGGCGTGGTCCCATTGTAGAACCTTCGGCGTAATAGTTATCGTGGGTTTTATTTCTGGCATAACATGACTACGCGTAGGGTAATCCTTATGCGTAGAGATTCTTATGACCTTGATTCTGAGTGTTTAAGCGTAGCAAAGCCTGAAATAAAGTTATCAACTCATCAATGTTCACATAAAACAACAATTTATCACAGATAACAACATTTTAGTCCATGTAATGCATTACGCGTAGAATCACATCTGCGTAGTCTAAACCCTAAACTTACGGCGTATGAGATTTAGCCATGGGATGAACATCATATTGATTACGGTAGTTCTAAGAAGTCCATAAAGCGGTTTTATCAAGTTTTAACATCAAATAAGCCTTGAATCACAAATACCCAATTTATATGAACTTGAACCCTAATTTTCGAATTAAGTATCATAGTTGTTTCTGGGTGATTTCTGGGTTTACATATGTTCAATTGAACTTGAAAACAACCTTATATGACTATCTTTTATACCAAAAACCTTCACATTTGAAAAGACCCAATTCTACGCATAAACCCTAAATCTCAAATACATTCAATTCGAGTGTCTAGGTGCGTTTTGATGTTTAAGAAAGTATTATAGATGATGTTAAAACATTTTGGCACAATCCTTTTTAACTTCAAACACATAAACAAGATTATGTGTTCATACGCATACGCGTAGAACACAAAATCACCCATAGGTTAAATCAAACCGTTAATTTTCAAAATGGTTTAAAACCATTGTTTGTAATCTTGTTATGAACACACAAACACTTACAAAATGAAGATCCGAGACACATGATTCTTGAAGGATGTTAGGCGTAGGATTTGAAGGTTTTAGCAATAAATGTGATAAGAGTGGTAGGTGGGGTATTTTATTGAAAATACTTTCGATTATGACAGATTTCAGTCCTCCACCTTTTCCTTTTTCAACCAAAGCCTTTTAACTTCCATTTAGGTTACCAAACAAAGATTTTTTGAGAGAAAATCATGACGACACTCCCCCTCGACTTGAGAAAATAGTGAAAGGTTTTTAATTAAAGTCCGAGGAGTGTCTTTGAACCGAAATTTACCACCATTTGTAAAGAATCAACGAGATGTGATAACATGCAAGTACACGATGTTTTGAAGCAGTTAATGGATTATTTTCTCCCCTCAACACTTGATCGGAAAAATCTTGAATTTTGAAAGATAAAAGTGTTGATGGAAAAATGTACTTGCCATGTTTAAAGAAAATAGATGAGGAGAATATTTTTGTTGTTTTATCGGGTTTTATATTTTTGTATTTTGTTTTGAAAGATTTTATTTATTTACAAAAGATGTTTTGGTGTTCGACGGGTTTTAAGACTGTTTTAAGAGATCATCCAGTTCCTCTTGAGTCAAACACCTCATACCAATTCGGTGGACCAACTCGATGAAACTGGCGGGAGGCGAGGCTTTTGTGAGAAGATCCGCCAATTGGTATTGATCTCCACAAAGTATAGTTCAACGGTGCCTGTTCCACATGATCCTTGATGAAATGATAGCGTGGATCGATGTGCTTTGATTTGAGTCTTTGATCGAGGTTGCGAGATTGCAATGGCACTCCGATTGTCATGATACATCGGATTCATCAAATACATAACCATAGTCTTTGAGTTGTGTTCTCATCCATATGACTTGAGCACAACACGCGACATGGCTACATATTACCTTGATAGATGACGATGTCTGATCCTGCTTCTTAGATTGCCAAGACACGGTTTATCACCAAGAAATTGTAAAGCTCTGAAGTACTTTTCCTTGAGTCTAAGCATCCTGCGTGATCGGTCTCGAAAAGGCTATTAGTTCAAAACCGAATCCTTCGGATACGGATCCCAAATTAATGGTTCCCTTTATGTATCGGAGGATTCTTTTGGCCTCGAGAGGTGTGTTTCGGTTGGTCGCGACGATAGCGGGAGCATAGATAAGCGGCAAAGACAATATCAGTCTGCTAGTTGTTAGATACATGAGGACCCAATAATACTTGGTATTTGGTGGGGTCAACTAATTTCCATGTAAATCGACATCTAGCTTCTTGGTATGAGCCATTGGTGTGGCATAAGTATCACGGTATTCATTCCAAATTTGTTTAACAGTTCAAGGGCATATTTGGATGACTCAAGAAAATACCACGGGGTGATTGATGAACTTGCGATCCTAGAAAGAGCGTAAGTTCACCCATCATGGACATTTCAAAATTTTCTTCATGAGTTTTGCAAAAGCGATTGAAAACTTTTTATGTGTTGACCCAAAATGATGTCATCCACATAAATTTGAACAATTAAGATGTGTGCCCGTGATATTGTATGAAAAGAGTTGGGTCAACCGAGCCTTTGGTGAAATTATTGGCAATGAGGAAAGATGATAGCTTATCGTACCATGCAGGGGCTTGTTTGAGACCATAAAGAGCTTTGTTTAGTTTGTAGACATGGTTCGGGAACTCGGGATCAACGAATCCATCGGGTTGGTGACATAGACCGTTTCTTTAAGTTGCCCATTGAAAGCGCCGTTTTGACATCCATCGATGAACCGTCATGTTCATGTGAGCCGCGAACATAAGAAATATCGAGCGACCTCAAGGCGAGCAGCAGAGCAAAAGATTCTTCAAAGTCTATCCTTCTTCACGACGATAACCCTTAGCAACTAGCCGTGACTTGTTTCGGATGACATTCCTTGACATCAATTTGTTTTCCAAATCCATTTTAGGCCAATGGCGTAGACCCTGTTGGTCTTTCAACCGATTCCATACTTCAAGGCGTTTGAATTGGTTAAGTTCTTCTTGCATGGATTCAATCCATTGTCTTTGGTCATTGCGTCTTTAATGTTTTAGGCTCAGTTAGCGGACGGTGAGTGCATAAATGCAATGTTCACCGTCTCGAGTGAAGGCGTTGTCTCGTAACGGCCGTTGATTCGGGTTGCCAATGATGTTAGCGGAGGATGGTCTTTGTCCATCTATGTGTAGAGGTTGATGTTGGTATACATTGTGCGGATTACGAGGATTCAAATGGTTTGTGGAAGATTCCGCAACATCGGGTGCAGCAGTTTCATTAGCAAGCGGGTTGAAGAACGCATTTGGATCAAAATCTGCGGTGGGGTACTTCATTCGAGAATATCATCACCGGTTCATCATTGTTGGAGCGGTGTGTTCAAGCTGTTGTGTTGGAGTCAATTGGTGTAGGTGCATCTTCAACGATGGTTGTTGTAGCAGTGTATCGGTATAGGAATATTATCGGGTTGTGCGGTGAGCAGTGGATACACCGAGAGCACGTTCATCAATATCGTCACGAGCGAGGAGCAAATAACCTTTCCATTTGTTGTGAGTTAGTGAGGGCTTTCTTCGGTGATGATGGGGTTGAGGAAAGTTTAAGCGGTTGTGACCGGGTTCTAAGCTATTAGACTCGAAGCCATTTCCGTGAGTTCATCGAAATGAGCATGAATCGTTTCCATAACCTCCTTAGTTCGGCGATTCAGTTCGAAACCTTTAGAATTGTCACGAGATCAATAAAGACTCAATATCGACTTTGGCTTTTAGCTTTCCAAAATCATCACGATCATTATTTGGATAGCGAGGGATCCAAATACATGAAAGTGTTTGAGGTTCGGTTTATAGTTGTGGACAAGCTCAAAGGTGTTTTGTTGTGGCGTTTGTGATCATGGAGCGGTTTTGAGTATAGCATGCGATGAATCGACTTCCGCCCATAAGTAATCTGGAAGTTTAGCATTGATTAACATTGTTAGTGCGGCTTCCACTAACGTTCGGTTTAGTCTTTCAACAACTCCGTTTTGTTCGGTGTCCGTGCAATGGATGTTTGATCTTTGAATTCCCACTTTCTCATAAAATTCACGAAGGGTTTTGTTAACAAATTCGGTTCCTTTATGCATTACGATGATTACGGCGGTGTTGCGGGCGAACACATATCTTTGTGAGAAAGGTGATGATCATTTGTGGAGCTTGGTCTTTGCTACGAAGAAAGTAGACCCAAGTCCATCGAGTAGTCATCAACGATTACTAAGATGTAACGTTTGCCATTGATCGTTTGCACGCGCATCGGGCCACACAAATCCATGTGAAGAAGATGTAGCACATCTTTGAGTCGTGTTCCACCTTTGAAGGAAAGTGAGCACGAGTGCTTTTCCTTGTTCACGGTGAGCAAAGGTGATCTTTTGAATCTGGAATCGTGGGAGTCCTTCAACTAGTTTGTGTCGAGCAAGATTGGTGATGGTTTGAAAGTTTAGATGTGAGAGACAGCGGTGCCATAGCGAGGATTTTGTAGATGTTGCCTTTGAAAGTAAGCAAATGGGAGGAAGCAACCATGTCTTGCATAGAGATAGTGTAGAGGCGGAATTACGCGAGCGGACATAAGATCGTTTCCTTGTAGATCACGAATGAAACAAGTTTTCTCCACGAAAGCAACCTCCAAGTCTCCATCACAAAATTGACCCATCGAAAGCAGTTGTGACCGAGGCCTTCCACATAGTAAACCACGCTTATTTCGATGTTCCCATTAACATAATCTCCGTAGCCCATGATGGTCGCAAGTGATCGTTCGAATCGGCGGTGCAATGAACTTTGCAATAAAGTTTGATAACGAGTTTAAGATTGCTGTCATGTGTCGGGAACATCCGCTATCAACAATCGAGAGAATGATCATATCACACGCATTACACACAGACGACACGGATGGAATAGAAGTAGATGTGGAACCCGAATGTTAGAGGTTCGAAGCGATACATTAGACATACACACATTCACAATTTTAGGCATCCATTTAAATCCAAGTGTGTTATATATCCATTTCGCCATCTATAACTACTCTTTGCTTTAGTCTTAGTGAAATCACTAGGTGGTACTACATTCTTAGGAGGTGAAGGGAGCTCTTGTGATAGCAATGGTTGCCTTAGAATCTAAAGATGGTGGTTTACCAAGCACGGACTTAGAATGATTAGTGGGCCTAGAGGTATTCCAATTCTTAGGATTTCGTAATCTAGAGATTATAGCTTTAGCAACACATTTGTCGTGACAATCGAATTGAGACTCTTTTGACATATATCACAAGGTGCATCGATTGAATATCAAAGGTACTCAGCGGTTTATCATTCGTTACATCACTATTTCTATTACATTTGCAGACGCAACATCTATAGTGGAAGTAACTTGAGTTTTATTGATTCCTAGGGTGTTCTTCTACTTTAGCATTCCTTATTGATCTTTTCTTAGGTCGCAACTTCCTATTCTTCGTTTGAGTGCTCTGAGGTTTGTGAAGTGCGGACGTTTGGAAAAGATGCAACTATTCTGTTTGATGAGGGAAACACATTAGCAACTTGTGATTTGGCGTTGGGAATTCTAGGTTCACGATTCTTGAGTGTGTTGGTGCTAATCTCTTAATCACGATGGCGGGAGTTGTTCATACTTTCCTAACATTTCCGTAACTTAGAGATGGTGTGAATCGGATCTTGATTTTCGAGCGAATATTACCAAAGAAAATTCATGACTTCTCTAGTGTGAGCTAGATAGTGATCAAGTTCATTAGATGCTTCATCTCGAGTCTTTTGAGTAAATCAAATATGACACCATATTCTGTTTAACTTTTAAAAGTTCTTGTTCATATTTTGAGATTTGACTTTTCAAAGACACGTTTTGATCATCCAGTTGAACAATTTTAGGATCGGAAGATTTGGCACTCAATTGAGCAATTTTCTTTTGAAAACTAAGTTGATGATTGTGAATATCTTTTCACACCATTGAAGACGACGTTTTGCATTGTTAATCTCCGTGTGTGTCGTTTATTTTACGCTTTTAAAGACTCAATCGAAGCACATTATCGGTGTTCTCAACAGATACAACGATGTCGACAATATCGGCAGAGATATGATCGGATGCATATGGCAACGAATAGAATAGCACAATATTATGGATATCGGCCGAGATAACGTCTTCCAAGAGTCGATCAACATCTTTTCTCAACGGTTTCTTTTTCCGTTTTGTGTTAGTAATAGATGTTTCGCTTTCTCGGCGTTTTCATTACCCAAGTTCCTTATGAAAATCCTTTTCGAGCAATTGCACAACTTTTCAAATTTTTAACATTAGGTAAAGATTTTTCGAAAAATGTCTCTTTGTTCTCGCGCGGAGGCGATTGAAAATGTTCAACTTTTATTTCGGATCGATATTCTATCTCATGTTGTAAAATTTTGAGGTCGACCATGAAAATGTCAAAATATCGAAGAATTTTTCGATTTTCGGGTTGTGAGTTTACTTCGCTAATGGAAGGTAAAGGACCATAAGTTTGTGCAAAGACTGTTTTGGGATTAACAATAGAAGACTCGGGTGTTTTGATGATAACCCTTGGTGTGTTGGAAGAATCCGTTGGTGTGTGAAAGTGACCGCATTTTATAATTAAGCGGTTTGTTGTAAACAACATTTTTAATTTTGATCGACTCGCCTCTTACGCATCTAATTCCTCTTGACGATGGTATTCAACAACACTCATGACAAGATTATCAATTTTGTATTGTGCAATCGGAAACTTGAGTTGGTTTGAATGTTTTAGTGAAAGCTTAGGTTTATGTCGCTAGATTTTTCCATATCCATTTGGATTGGGTTTTAAGGTAAACTTTTCAATAGTCATTCTTGATTCACCATGTTTGTAAACAACCGTTTTAAACTCTTTAATTTTGTTTTGTAGACCGAGAATTTACGCAAGAAGGTCATCTACCGATTCGTTGAATGCTTTTTGTATGCGGAGAATGTTTTGACAATTTAACAACTCAACCTTAGCTTTTTGATTTTCCAAGGTGAGAGTGTTAATTTGCTTTTTATGTTCATGTTTGAGTTGTTCTAATTCGGACAACAAAGCATTCTTCGAGGCGGCTAGATCACGCATCCGTCTCTAAATATTTTTCGTTTTGATGAGATTTTGCAAAGCGGCTTCAAAACCTTTTTCACGGTTTTCTTGAGTTTTGAAAAAGTTGAGTTGCATTTGTAAACATTCAAAATCCTTGGTTAACAAAGCATTTTACTTTTTAAGGACCGATTTAATGCATAACATTCCTCCATTTTGATTTTATGGTCTTGAATTAACCGAGCAAAATCGGATGAGGCAACAGATCATCTTGTTCAACGTGAGTCTCAACATGATCATTCGAAGATCCTCGAAACGACCACGGAGTCAATTTGATTATCAAGGAAACCATGAGGTCATCTTGATCGTCAAATGTAACTACTGAGGTTAACTTGAAAATCGTCGAGAGGAAGATGTAGAAGACTCATTTTGAGCGATCGATCCGTGCTTGATTCGAGATATTGGCGGAGATATTAGTTCGAGATATGATGATGGTTTGTTCGGTGCACGAGACAAGCCATCGGTGTCATCTGCTGGGCTGTATCACTCATGTGCGGCTCATGCATATTAGCCATCAACATAACAAATTGCATTCGCTGCAAATCCTCCATATCATCATCCGAGTCGCATCGCCATAAAGCTCGTTCTTTGGTTGTGAGAGATCCACCACTTCATCCTTAAGAGCCAAGAGTAAGGCCTCTTTGAAATAAGCACGCCCCTAGTCCTTGGCTTTGGGCATGCATTAGCCAGTGTCCCTTTTCATTGCGGTTGTAGCATCTAAGACCATTTAACCGATTCGAGCATTTCCTGTTCCACCACTTGAGCTCTGTTGTTATTCCTACCACAACATTAAACCCTTGACCACCGCTCATTTGGCGACCATAATCACGATTACGAACTTCAACACGTCCATTGTTCACAACAACTTGAGTCCGTGTGTTAGATGAGGAACGAATACGATTGTTGGATTTGTTGGTGTAACGCCAAAAGCATTAGCAATCATCACAAATCCTTGTTGCAATGCTTGAATGGATCGATTTCCTCGGTAGCTTCAACGACATATGCTTGAGCATTGTTCTTTGTATGGGACCAATTGATTTTGTTGAGGTTGAGGTTGTTCTTTGTGAAGGTGTGTTGGAAGCGGTGGTTGAGTTCTTTGGTTGAGAGGATAATTCGCTGAGCATACAAGGCAAGTTGTTGATTGTCCGGTTGTGATTGTTTAGCAATTTGAGCACGGAGAATCCTTTCGATCAACTTCCTTTTCATGAGGCTTCAAGTAATCGTACAACAATCCATAAGTAGAATGATGCATGTTCTTCGCTTGACGGAGAAAAATGACATCGTCTCCCATTCGGGACCAAGACTACTCGGGAACTTAGTATTCACGCAATTCTTGGCATGATGATGTTGTGTTTATCCAAATCATTGATGATATCTGAAAATCGATGATGATAGGACTCTAGTGTCTCTCGAGGTTCAATCATGAAGTGTTCATAAGCCAAGTAAATTTTGGATTCCAAATCCTCCCGATTGAGTCTGAGATCCTTCCATAAGAAGGCGAATATGATCCCATTTTTTGTGCGGTCTTTTGAGCATCAACACTACGAAGAATTGGGTTTGGTAATCCTAAGAGGATGTATTCCATTGCAAGTTCATACGCTTCATAGTGTAGAAGTTCAGTAGCATTAAGATCCGCAATGTAGCAATGTTGATTTGTTCATCTCTTGGTGGAGCAGTTGGATCTCCGGGTATAGTGACGATGGGCATCTCAAATGGACCTTCTAAGATAACCTTCTTTAAGAACTTTCCGTGTGGCTTCTTGGATCACGTAACCTAAAGAACCTTATCACCCATTGATCGTAGTTTCTGGAGTGAGCATTGGAGGTCTATCAGTGATCCACTTCATGAATTGATTGTTGGTCGCTTAAAGCTTCACACATCTTAGCAAACCAAGTGGGTTCCTTCATAGTTGTCCGTGATGGATGTTGATTGAAATCGGTTGTGTAGGGTTGAACTTGAATGCTTGGTTGTGGTTGAACCATTTGTGGTTGTGGAATTGCACCAAGTTGTGGAGTATGTTGCTGATTAAATTGTTGTTGATAAATTGCTTGTTGTTGATTCCATTGTTGATGTTGTGGAGTTAATTGTTGTTGTTGTTGATGATTATAAGTGTGAGGGAAATAGTTAGAGTATGGTGGTTGAGACATGATGATAAACTTGTGTGGTAAATATGGATCTTTGTAGTCGAATGAACCTTTGTTGATGAAGTATCCTTAGGCGTAGAAAAGACAAGAACCAAGTAGCACTTATGCGTAACAACACCAAAAGTTACGCGTAACAAGAATAGTTCTGCGTGGGATTTAGCTTCTGTGGCGGTGAAAAAGACTAAAGTTACGCGTAAGCGATAAGTTAGGCGTGAAAGTTAGGCGTGGGATTACCTTATCGTGGGACTAAGTCTACGCGTAAGATGAATCTTAAGCGTAAGATTTTCTCGCGTAAGCTTTATGCTAAAGCGTAAGATTGGGTTTTATCCCAAGTGATCTTTACACTTCACGATTGCAAAAGATATCCAAAGTCGACGTATTTTCGGACTTATCCAAGTAAGAAAACACGGAATAAACCGAAAAATTGAAGATCAAACCAAGGAAAGTCTTACGCGTAATTTTAGGGTTTTGTTACGCGTAAGATTACTCGTAACTTTGATTCTATCCAAATTTGTTTCTAAACCGCTTTTTGTGATGAGATAGCTTCAATATCACCAAAATAACACAAAAGTGTGAAACTTGATGATCCAAAGCTTGAAAATGTTATCGTAGGATAACACCCTCGTATAAAAACTAGCTTAAAACAAGGAAAACACGTAAAGTTCCAAACTTTTGCCAAAACCAATAGTTTAACACCTAATAACGTTGAAAGTACAAGAATCTTGGATTCAAAAGTGTAAAAATTAGTTTTAAGCGAACCAAAGATGATGTTATCTTTACGTAAACCCAAACCAAAACTTCAAAACAAACGAGTACACCCAACTATTTGGCGATTGATACCACTTGTTAGGTCACAAGTTTTACAACACAAGCTTATATAGAAAGAGATAAGGCGATTGAACAAGCTAAGCACACACACACACGTATGAATGAAGAAGGATTAGGCGTAGATGTATGTGAAAGAATAACTTGAACAACCAACCCTCAAATGAGGGTTTACAATAGTTTATATAGGCAAGGAGCTAGGCAACACTCCTCTCCTTCCCTATTCCTTATTGGGCTTGGGCCTCGACTTATGGGCCTTCTACATAAGCTGGACCTTAAACAAACATAAAGGCCAGAATAAAGCTACCTATTACATATGAAATATAAATACTTGAAATACTGTTTAGGAGTGATTCCAACAACATAAAAACGTTTAACAAAATAAAATAACATATACCCCATTACTATTTCCGTATCAAAATCAATGGATCATAAGTCTCATATAATATATAAGTACATTGTTAATAGTAAAATAATACTACCTTTGCTAATATATAGCAAATGTTCATCAAGATCACATTTGTACACTAGTCGGGATGCCTATCTCCAAACAATCTCTTTCATCAAAAATGCTTCTAAGCCTTGGTTGCCTTATTTGATCTCAAACTAAGGTATGAATACCATCAACCTTCCTAAAATGTTTATATGTTACCGCGTGGTTCTCACTTTCCTTGACTATATTTTTACCATACTTGCTATTCTTATTTATGTACATTTATATACCTTTATTACAAGGCGCCTGTGGTGCATGTCACGTATCTGTTTTGAGATTCACTACGATGGTACCTTCATTCGGTTGCCCAATTTAAGTTATGAGTTTGGCGAAACCTTCGCTAAGGTTTAGTAACTCCACAAGGATGAACTTTAGTCAAACGTTTGACTTGTTGGCCTATAAGCTTGAGTGTGAGATATGGGCTTTGTATTTTTGCACGCCAAGATTTGTTCTTTCAATGGTTTGACAATTGTTGAAGGTGATAATGATGTTAAAAGGATGTATGAACTTGCCGAGGAATATGGATTAATCGACATCGTTCACATAAACACGCTAACTTAGCATGTTTCTATTATCCTAACCTAACTTTTAATCTTCTTGATAAAGAAACGCATGCAAAGCTTGCGATACATGATAAACTTGTGCAACTTGCTACATCTAAGTCTTACTATAATATTCTTGCATGGGAGAAGGAAGAAGGGCGTTCACCTCCCCTAAGAACCCCTCCTTCCCAACCTAGACGTAAAGGAATTGAATTCCAAGGAAATAATCTTTTCATGGATTTTTTGCATAGCGAAAGTGTTGATGATGCCATTGAGTTCGATGGCGATGAATGGTACTATGGGGATTTGTGGGTTGTGTAGCAATGGATGTTGGGTGGTCTACTTCCCACCATATAAGCGGGTGCAACGGGTTATCGAATACGATGATGGCACTTTAACGAATGTACCAACAAATTCTCTTCCAACTCGGGTTTTGTTGGATGCGGGATCTTCTTCCGTTCCACGTCAAGTAGGAAGTTGTGTCAAGCCTAGGTATGGACATAAGGTTTCGAGGAAACCGTATGCAAGGAGGCTATGCTTTGAAACACCAAGAACGGGTTCTGGAAGATCAAAATGTTGATGCATTTGAAGGCTCTAATAAGAGATCGGCATCGAGGATGTTGGGATTAAAACCAACTTGGTATTTAAGGAGCGGAAGGTTGGAGTGTAGGTATTGTTATGCAACATGCTAATGGTGTTGTTAACGTTCTGAGCACTTGTGTTAACATTACTTTAAAGTCAAAAAGATAGTCTAGTCTAGGCTTTTTGTAAGGCAACGCCTATGCATTGGCGCGTGCATTGTAACTATCTCTTCCCGGTATAGTGCTCTATCCGGACTTGTTTGTGTTTACCCACTTTGACTTTAAAGAAAGGCACCCAAAAATGTATTTGATGCTTTTACTGACTTGATTATACATTTTTTCATATTGTTTATCAAGTGTGTGCATTTACCCACTATTTATTAACAACATGTTTTTGTTACTTGGTCTTGACACTAGCGATACTAACGTCCAATAGCGGTTTAAGTATTCATTCTTACGGCCTAATATCGTGTCATATGTTTTGCATTATATTGCATCACCATGACTACCTTTATAAGCAATGACAACCAAGGAGAGCGGCAGATTACAACATTATCATGAATTTGTGCTATTCATGCAACGATCGTTATCATATTCAATTAAACCCTTTGTATACTTACGAAAAAACTATAACATATCACAAAATTGGAAACTAGTTTAAGATTGTTTCTACTTTATGAAATGCAACACTATATAATCTTGATTATGTATTCAAAAGATCTAAACATGAATCTGTTACTCTAGGGGTATCCATTTTATGTGATCTATGTTGTTGCTTACATTATGTAAAGGTAATTTGTACCGTATATATTTTGCTGTTCCGGTGGGCTTTACAATTTAACACTGAACATAAAAACTTGCAACTTCTCCAAAAGGTAATTACATATATAATTAAATGTTTATATATATTATGTTACATTACTTGCCTATTAACATACCAAGTCCAACACAAGTAACCGACAAAGATCCTAACATAATGAAAAACAACCTATCATACAACTTCAACTTTGACTTTGTATCAGTCAACTCTTTGTCCAAGATTGACTTGTCCAAAGCAAGAGTATCAACCAAGTGTTCAATATCCACCGACTTCTTCGATCTTTTCTCCTTTTCAAAGAACCCATACACCGGATCTTTACAAGATTCACTAGGCGATCATCATCCAAAAGCGATATACATCACAAACGAGCATTTTACTAAACGCTTCGGGGTTTGCCCTTGTTGTTGACGTTTGACCGGTGAGCGAAGACGCATTTCTGAAACGCTTCCGTGGGCCGTGTACCTCAATTCAACGAAAGTGATCAAAGACACTTTCGTATGTTTTATTGCTAACTATTGTTTGCAGGTACATTTGGACGGTTGCAGCTGATCAGAATTGAGAAGTCAAACCAAAGCCGCATGCTTACAGCATCCACACTTAATTGAAGAAATCATTACTGGTGCATATCTACTTAATAGTTTTTATACTATGCTTCTGCTACGCCGTTGCAAATATCATGAACCAGTAAAGCTTCCGCTACTCTGATGGAAAGATGTCATGATTCAAAAGTGTGAGCATGTTGGTCTGAAAGTCACAACTTCACATGATGGCAACACAATAAAGGGTGATCCAGAGATTTAATGTGGCTGATGATCTCAATGAAAGCTCGAAGATCATCAAAGATGTGGATCGATTAAAGGCCTCCACTAAAAGTACAAATCTATGCGGACTTTGAAGAATCGCTTCTAAAGCACAAAGTTTACAAAATTGAAGAATTGAAGTCTGAGCTTGGAACTAAAGACAAAGAAAGAATGCTAGGATTCAAAATGTAAATCTTGGGGTGACCTCCTTAGGGAGATTGTTATGAATTGGAAATTCCATTGTGAAGAGTCGGTCACCCCAAATATTATCTAGCATAAGTTAGCTCGTAGACTTATAGTTATTTACGTTATTAAGTAGTTAATTAGTTAGTTTGTAGCGTAGAATAGTTTAGTGTAACACCGTGGAGGAAGGACGGGTCTTTACCCACCAGTATGCACGATCCACATCCGGCGGAGGACGTATTTGTATGTTACTATAAATACCCCTTCCATCCATGGAAGGGTGGTGCTTCTCAATCTAACCTTTCATAATTTACAAAACAATTCTCTAGCAAGAAACACCCTCTCTTATCTTTCTCTCTCTAAATGGCAAACATGTATTTCCATCATCCAAGACCACCCGAATCATCAACACAATAATATTTACGATCCTACAACTGTGCAGCTTTATATTTTATGTTCTATTATTAAATTATTATTTAATTCAAAGTTACTGAATTTGTTATTAGGTTTATGTTTTATAGGTATGGTCAGTATACCCCTTTAAGTCTAGTTGTTGCTTCTAATTGTTATTAGTATTTATGTTTTATAGGACATGGCGGAAACCAAAGAAGTCATATTTAAAGTTCACCACAACGGGAAGTTTCAATTTCAGCCACTCCGCTATGTAGGTGGTCGCCTTGCTGATGTCTGATGTTTTAGCTCCAGCAGGGGTGCATTTACAAGGGTGCTTGATCATGTTTTCACTGATATTGGGGGAGAAAAATGGGCTTTATTTTATGGTGCACCAAACAAGTCACTCGAAGATGGTTTAACTTTGTTGCACACAGACAATGACGTTCGGCGAATGTATGACATTGCGGATGAGACTGGATCAATAGACCTCTACGTTCTGCACAAGCAACAGCCTTTGTCACAATTTTATTTAAAAAATATGGTTTGGCAAGAAGAGGACGCTGGCATGCGATGCGGTAGTGCAACACCGTTCAAAAGAAGGAAGCTAACAGCCCGTGTGTCTATAAGGAAAACTGATACAGGGTTCGAGATCAGAGAAAAAGGGGGTAGTGCACATGAAAAATGCTGCCGAGAAGGTAAAAGAGATACTCTTTTATGAGGATGTACATGAAAGTAAGCCAGGTCACGGGACTACCAAGGGAAAAGAACCAGTTGTTGAGCAAGAGGGTGTGTCAAGAAGTGGGAAAAGGGTTTCTATAACCACTTACAAAGGGCCATACTGAACGGGAAAGCGATTATGATGGAGGTCATGGATGCACGAATGATGGTTTTGTACGTTTATAGACTGTGTTTTTATATTCAATGAACATGTTCATACCACACAGATGCACGACCCCTATTAGCTAGCAACCGCATGACACAAATAAGTAATAGTTTAAGATCCATCCATTATTACAAAGCCAAATACATACAAACGTTTACCTTACACAAAACACACTATAGTGGGACTTAGGCAGTGAATGCATTATTAAAAACCATGTTCCCGCTTACTTTAAAAAGTTGTTTGGAGTAGGGAAATCGGATAGAAGACTGATGTGTGGAGCGGACGAGGTTGGTTGTTCGGTGGTTTGACTTGAGTTGATGTGATTCGCCGCATAAATCACCCCATGATTAGGGTCTCCGTTTGCCTCTTTTGGTCTTGCTAGTTAACCGAGATGATTCACCCATCTTATGAGCCTTTTTTTGCACCAGTTGTACGTGGCTTAGCCTTTCGTTTGTAGCCAACCAGTCTCTGTACAAGTGTGCCAATATAGGTTAGTTTCCAGTTAACAACATAACCTTAAAGTTTTTTGTAAAGCTCAACAAATACTTACTTTTCTTTTCACCAAAGGTACTCTACATGTTAGGCGGTTGTGGCCTTTTGTGCCACACCTTCCACAATAGTTGCTCTTAGGCGCCTCACCTTGAGATGGTATTCGGTCTTTATTTTTAGGCATGTCTGAATTACGCTTACCGATAACAGGGGGCAACACAACCTCTAAGTTTACTTCAGTGTCCCACAGTGTCATATCTTTTAATGGGTAGATGATGTCTTGATACGTCGCTTTAATAGTTGTATTATAAAACCAAGCTTTTGCCAATTTCTTAACACCGTCGGGGCTGCAAATCTACCTACAAACACAAACATGTCCACAAGGCAAGCTCGAAGTCGCCATTTGCGACAACCGCATTCACCGTTTACCAAATCAACAACATCTTTTTTTTTGTGTCGTGTACTTGTACACTTTGTCCTTTAGTATTCCCAAAACCTTCGGCTTGCACTTTTTCCATTCATCTTTCACTTTGGCGGTCGCCCGATCAGAAGTTCGTCATCCGGTGCATCTAGCATTTACACACATTAACACATACGACTACTTAATTATTGCTCAATAAACTATCTAATAATAACAAAATATGCTCTACCGCATGTTTTTCTCATTGCTAAGAATACAATTTTGAAGAAGACCTCTAAACCATTCCATCAACATCGTTATTGGGATCTTGCGCACATCCTTTGTTAAAGCATTGATCGATTCCACATTGTTTGAGGTCGTAGTTGTACTGCTTGAGGGCAATGTGCCTCGACCATTTTCAATACCGCCGCAACTAGTTTTCTCGTGAGCTATCGGTCGTCTTTGCAAGAATCTCACACATTAGGTGTGCAAATTCCTCTGTTGTGTAAGCTTTGCACGTCTTCCAAGATAAACACTTTAGTCTATTGCTTTGCATACGTGTATTCAACATCAAATGGCGACAATAATACCCGTGAAAGGCATTTGGAAAAACATTTTACATGCTAAGGCTATTGCATGATGTTTGTCAGATATAATTGCCAAATTAGCAACTTCCCTATGGATTCTTTCAGTTTGTCAAAACCATGTCCATGATTCACCACTCACCTTGAGAAACACGGTGGCAATCGGTATAATTTAATTGTTTCCGTCCATTCCCACGGCTACCGGTTTGTCCCTACGTAGGGCCCTTTAAGATGTCTTGCGTCGATTATGATCGGGGGTCGCATATAGCATAGGAAACTCTTAATCAGAAAATATAAATGCGATTACATCTTGGATAACAAACACATTGTATATCAAGATAAAATCATCATAAACCATGTATTTAAGTAAACTTTGTATACTATTGTAATGCATTGGTAAGTACATTAATGACAAATAATTTGTTTTATGTTTCTCTTGACAGGTGTCTTTGTGAAACAAACAATACTATCACCATGAGTAGATCCAATTACAATGTTTTTGTGCTTATCGACATAAATTGTTAGATACTTTGCTAGGATGCTCAACTTTTATAAGACAAGTAAAACTAGTTGTATGTAACTATTTTACGGTTTTATGTATGTATAGTTTTTATATTCCATTTTGTGTTGATGTTGCGATATACTACTAAACACCGCATGCTAAACTAAAAACAATGCCTATTCACCAACACACTTGTATGAAAACCATATCATATATTAGACAAGATTTATTTAAAAGCATTCAAGGCAATTAGCTTACAAAGACACCGAAAGATATAAAAGGTTCTTAAAACATCTTTGATCGTCTGTCTCAATATGTATATATGATCCCTCGTTTGCGAGCTTTAGGTTGTGACATAGTATAGTAATCAAGCAAACGATGCCTTTGGACAGACCTGGGTTGATTCCACTGCCAATTGTTTCCCCCTCCAAGATTTTGTATATGAAACATCTATATTCAACTCCATATTCAGATCATGGATAGTATCCCTTGGCTTATAAACGCGTGTAACATCTGTGATTTTTGGACGTAGTAATTTAGACAGGGTTTTTGCTTTAGCATTTCGATGATTTGGATTGAACTGGATTTTGGAACATGTATGACAGTCATTAATTGCAGTGATTCTAAACTGGATACAGTTTGGAATCGTACGACAGTTTATGTGCCAATCACATTTTGGCTGCACGCATTTCACTGCGTACCTAATAGTGCACGATTTATGAACATAAAATTCATACCCTTCTTTTAGGCACTTCAAAGATACCTTATATATGCACTCTTCCTTATCATCAATCCTATCATTTACTTTCATAACACCTCTATCTTTACTTTCAAGTCTGCTATCAATAGGTGGTGGTTGGGGTGTGGGCGGTATATGAGTTAAGTTGTTTCGTTGCCATGTATTCGCATCTTGCTCAGGTAAGTGTGGGGAACTAGAAGACTGTGTCACACCCCCAAATTACCTGTTTTTCAGCGGAATGGAATTCCTGGGGGATGACGATCATAGCATCAAAGTTACAGTTATATCGAACGACCTAAAGTGTCTTTTGAAAATATCGTTTGATTCAAGAAATAATCGATTTTACAAAGCATAGGTCCCAATAGATTTCCAAGATACCAAAATAAGTTTGTTACAACCAAGCGATAGTTAAGTACAAAATGTAGGTAAGGCGCGTCGACACCGCGACTCTATGATAAGTCCACATGCATGTCATGAAGTGAATGCCTTAGATACCGAGATAAAACATGCTAAAAGTGTCAACACAATGGTTGAGTGAGTTCATAGAGTTTGGTTAACAAGTAAAGCTTTTAAAGAGCGATCATACAACAAAGACAAAGTTTTGGTCATTTAGAATAGTCCACAAAGCAAAGGCATTGTAAATCCACTCGGTTCAAGTTCCGCCCATACAAAACTTGCAACCCGTGTGTTCACAACCCACCGCCCAAAAGTAATATGTCTAGAAGTCAAGTACACGTTATCATAATAGTTCACAAAGTAAAGGCATTGTAAATCCACTCGGTTCAAGTTCCGCCCATACAAAACTTGCAACTGTGTGTTCACAACCCATTGCACAAAATATAGTGTGTCTAATAGTCGATTATAAGTTACCACAATAATTCACAATATAGTACCACGATATAATAATTCGAGGATGCTCGAACATGGGACTTTGCTTTGCTCCAACAAGGGAGACTTTGTCTTGATGCTTGATGAAACCAAATTATCTTTGGTGCCACTACCCAAAGTTATGTTGGGTGCCCTTCCCAAAGATATCTTGGGTGCCTCTTCCCAAAGATATATTGGGTGCCTCTTCCCAAAGATATACTGGGTGCCTCTTCCCAAAGATATATTGGGTGCCTCTTCCCAAATATATATTGGGTGCCTCTTCCCAAAGATATACTCCGAACATAGGAGACTTTATAGTGATGCTCGAACATAGGAGACTTTATAGTGATGCTCGAACATAGGAGACTTTATAGTGATGCTCGATCATGGGAGACTTTATAGTGATGCTCGAACAAGGAGACTTTAGGTCAAGGTCATAACACGTCGGTTCAATAAGTTCAAACAAGTCATAAGTTTGCATTTAAGTTCAAGAGTTCCGTTCAAAAGTTCGTAATTAAGTTCAAAGGTTTAAGTCGAGTTCAAAAGTTCAGAACAGTCAAAGAGCTCGAATAATATCAAAAGGTTCAAGATATTCGAAGCGTTCAAATTCATGTTAAACAAGTTTAAAATATATCAAAAGGGTCCTTTACAAGTTAAAAGAGTTTAACTATATGTCAAAAAGGTTCATATCAAGTCCAAAGTGTTCACTTATATGTTAAAGGGTCCGAATCAATTTAAAAGAGCTCAAATATACATGTCGAAGGGTTCAAAATCAAGGAAAGTGTTTCAACTAATAGCGTTCAAAAGATAGTGATCAATTTAGTTCGGGCATAATCTACTTACGCGCACATAGAGTGAAACAAAAGATATTTAAGTTCATATAAATGTAAAGTAAAAGCAAGTAGTTGAGCATGTATCTCCCCCGAAGAGTTTATGAAACAATTAAACGAGTAAAAGTGGGGCTACGAACTCACCTGATGCAATGATTATGGTGACAAAAGTAGATACACTGAAGTGAGGTGCGATCTCTATCCGCAACCTAATATGAATGATATGCTCTAATATAAGTCATGAAACAATGTCGTGCATGCAATGTTATATCACCCGTACATGTTTGCATAAAAGTTTAGTTGTTAAAATATAATTACGTCGAAGTTTGCTACTAATAGTGGTATATACACTTTAAAATGTTTATCAAGCATATCTCGCAATTAAATTGTATTTACTTCGTTAATAAATATTTTGGAAAACTTCCGAGTCGCCTATAAAGTATACGTAAGATCCTACAATATTTATTTAAGTCTTTTTGGCTCGTTGGGACGTTAAGACGCTCAAAAATGCTCTCAAAGTTCAAAATCTGCACATTATTAGTTAATATAAAAAGCTGTCAAAGTTTATATAGTGTATTTTCCGGCTTAATCTTTGACGGGTCATAACTCTTTCGTTATAACTCCGTTTTTAATGTTCTAACTATCCCCGCGAAGGTATTTATATATCCTATCATATGTTAAAGCCTCGGCTACCCAGTTTTGACATTTAAAGTCCGGTTTTGTCTCTTAAAAACTGTTAACAGCAAGCTTTTTCAGGAAAATTTATTTTGTTTCGTCGAACTTTAAACTATCATAACTTATTCGTTTTAAACCCGTTTTTATCCGTTCAAGCGACCACGTTTTCGTTTTAAAGTATATTTTCTGAATATCTAGCCTAATATTACTCATAACCAACTGATTTTTCTGTTTTTGGGTCGAATTGGACAGCCTATATTTCATTTAACTGTTAAACGCGTTTCTTAGCTTCTATTACTAAAAATCAAAATTAATATCAATCCCAAAACTATCCTAACTCTTTCACCAATTCTTCAATAATTAAAAATAGTGCTTTAACAACTTGGTTAGCAATATGAAAAGTTTGATTCATCATGGTTATAAAATTTACGCAAACATGATGTGGTGATGAAAATAATATGTAACTGATATATGAAATAAAAGTATGTATGAAATGGGTATGTATGCTTACTTGAAAAATGAGAGTGATTAGTGGTTTATTATCCCAAGTTTACTACTAGAAACCCTTAATAAATAACCCATACTTCCAAAATTCTCAACCAATTGGCTACTAATAAGCTAATTACCCAAAACTTGTATTGCTTCCTCTTTGCTTGCTATATTGCGAATACCGAGAGAGACCAAAAGAGTTTCTAGTTGCTTTGTTTTGTGATGACAATGAAAATACATAAGTCTTCTTATATATATTGAGACAAGTATGGCTTATATGATTTAATATGACTCTAGTGTCTAGGTGATAAATAAAAAAATGAAAGTATGAAGAATGTGGCTTGTAGGTCGTGGGTTAGGAAAGAAAGAGACAAAGTTTGTCAACTTTTAGTCAAGATATTTTGCAAATCTAGTGACTAGAAAAAGGGGATGTCGGCAAGGGAAGGGTAAATAGGTTATGTAATTTTTTTGTTGTCTAAACATATATAAGTGTAAGTATATTGTGTATATTTGGCACATGTAATTAATTATTTAGTGTAGCGTTAGCTAGAAATAAATTTTAACGGGTCAAGATAAAATATATTGAGGTCATAAAAAAATATAAAAATACATTTCTTGCAAAATTTGAGTGAAATAATAATTATCGTGTAGTATTTAAGAAAACCGTCGTAATTATATAAATATAACAATTTATATACAAAATAAAATAAAAACATCAGGTAAACTAATAATATAATTTTTATAGTCTTAAAATGAGTATAAAAATATATTAGGATTATTTTTGGAGGTGTCGGATCAATTGTACAAAATAAATGTTTACGCGATAGTGTTTATTTAATAAGAAATTATATGTTTAATGTGAAATGCAAAACCATGCATAACTTGATATGAAATGATGAATATGGAGTTTGAGAAATGACCGGAAATTGAGAATTGTGACAGACTGGGTTACCACAACGGGTTCTTTAACTTGGTTGATGCATATGGTTTGCACCTCTGACTGCGACCCATCAACCATACTTTTGAAAAATTCCAAGTCATCGTCGTCAAGTATGTTCGTTGTGGTTGAGGCGATGTTGTATGTTAGAGTTATCCGTTTACATCATTAACTTTGAACTTTTCTTGATGTACCGCACAAGACTCGAAAATTAATGTCAACGGGAGTAAAACACCACACACAAGATCTTCATACCGCATAAACACCTTGCATTTCGCAATGAGTTCATTTTTAATGATGTTATTTTGTTTTGATAAACTTTTTCTCATTTATGTGTTGAGTCAAGTAAATAAGCACATGGAAACTAGGGTGTGGTTATATTTGGTGAAAAGCTATAAAACACTAATAGTGTGTCATAAGGTAGCCCACTTAGATCGGTTGTACCTATACGTAACACCGCCAAAGAACTTTGGGAAAAGTTGAAGGAGCGTTATGGCATTGGAAATGCTCCTAAGATGATATGCATATGATTTAAGGTTGCCCAACGTACAAGACATATTGACCAAGTGTGTCCTATAATTGCCAGTTAAGTCTAGAAGGTTGGCACGAGGTACAAATTAAGTTCCCACATGACACTAAAAGTTGTTGCCCGTAGTACATCAAAAGTGTGGGCCAAAGTACCAATAAATGCTAAGGACCCATTGTACAATATATTCTTTAAATATGTAAAGGTTGCCTAAAGTACTAACTTGGTAGCCCAAATACAAATTTAGTTGCCTAGATTACATCTAAAAGTGTGGGTGACAATATACCAAAACGAATTCATCGATTGCCATGTGTCGAATAGTCCATTAGGCCTCGCTTGTTCCTTTCTCGTATCCAAAATTGTGTACGAACACCTATAAACTACTTATTCCGTCATTAACAAAATCTAACAAGAATTGATTTTAAAAGTAGTAATTCGACAATTGTTATACTTTTTAAACTTTAAGTTGCTCCAAGTCGAGTGAATATCTAGTCGCAACAAAAGAGGTACTATTTATTATCGAGCAACGGCAAACAATTATTCCTCGACTAAAATTAATGAACCCGATTGTTTACCCTCGTGTTCGGTTTATTATCAATTCAAACCATAATCACCAATCCAATAATAATGTTTACTTTCTCGTTTATTTTGGCCACAAATCATGCGTACAACTAGTTCTTTCATCAAGTATTTGCAAGCTTTTGGATGAAGCTTTATTCTGTCTTTATTTTTTTGGCGCCTTTAGTCCGTTTTCCCGCCCAAAGTCTTGGAAACCGTCCATCTACTTACAATACTTTGGGTAACCCTTAACCCAAAAAATAAACTACAAAAAATTAAAATAAAAAAAGACCGTCCATTTACATCTACAACCTCTTTATAGCATCGATTGTATACCAAAAAACAGGACACACATAACACGTATTCCCTTACAAAAATTACCACATCAATGGCTGCAAATGGTTACTTTGAAAATGATGCAGAAGAGTACGCGTTTGTGTTAAACAACTATTTGTTGTTTGACGCGGTTATTGATGCTTTCGGGGAGGAACCTATTTCAGAATTTGGGTCCTATAAGGAGGTAGATACGAGGATGAGGAAAACTATTTTGAACTGGCTACATACAAAGACTTTTCTTGGGATGAGGTTTATGGAATGAATGATCCGGAGGAGGACGATTAAGATGAAGATGATGAGGACGCGGAGATGAGGAGGATGATCAACATGATGCAGAGGTGGTTCAAAGTCGGTGGTGGATCGTGACAAAATCGGGTGGAGCGTACAAATGTGGTAGTGCAAGAAAACCGGGGCAACAACATGGGTTTGAAGCCCCTTATGATCTGGAAAACAGATTAGCCGGCTTGAAATTTTGTTTCAACAACTCAAAGTCGGGAAGGAAATGAAGGAAAGCAGGAAGAGAGTGTGGTTCTAACAACTTGGTTTGAAATGGGTGGGTAGAGCGATTCACGATGATGGTGGTTTGTTTTTCGTGTGTGTGTGTGTTTTTTTTTTTTTTTTTTTTTTTTTTTTTTTTTTGCGTTTGTGGATTTTTCATCTTTTGTTTTAGGTCGGATAATTAGATGTATGGTTGCCTTGTTATGAATGTTTGTTGGGTTTAAAAAATATGAATGAAAAACTAGCGATTCAATTGAGTTTCGTGCCAACCATGAGATAGTGCTTCTAAGCGTAACTAAGATGTTAGATTTATGATGTTAAGTCTATAATTTATAGTGAAATGGTTAAGAATTATGGTTGCTGATAGTACATGAGATATTGCCCAAATATGACATTTAGATGCCCATATTGCATATTGCAAATTAGAGGTGGCCTTAAAGTCCAAAAGAAACGCCTAATTACATCATTATTACAACATAAAAGGTTGCACGAGGAACAAGCAGAATGACCAATTAACTAAAACTGTGGCCCACTAAACAAGTGGCTCTACTTTTACAAAAGCATGACCTACTAGCGCTATGCGGTTGTAGTAAAGTACAAAAGTTGGTGTAAAGTAGAAAATTTACTCTTATAAACGTGTTATCATTTCGTTCGTGTCTTCTATCACTAGCGAGAGTTAATATAACCAACATTGTAAGTATACAACCAACTCGGTTTAGTATTTAAAATAACTAGCGGTAGTAAAATAACTAGCGGTTGTATGTATACAACCATTTCATTTTATAATTTCAGATATTTTATTTAAGTAATCGAGCATAAAAGTAGTGTCGTATTTTTTTAACGTTTAGGAATGTCACATAAAGTTCGAAATAATAAACTCAAATCAATGTAACTCTACACATCTGATAACCTGAAGCCGTTATGTGTTTACGTCAAAGTCAACATGTTGATGATTTCAGAATAAGTGATGGTCTATAAAATAGTTTTGTTCCATCATAGAATAAATGTAGTCGAAGGTAATAACAACTACGCAATTATATTGACTAAGTTATAAACACTTTGAATTTATCGTTTTATTAACCAAGGCAGCTTTTACTTTGAATATTTACGCCGTTAAAATTATTAAAGTAGACACTTACATATGCAGTCTGTACATTAAGTGCACTACAATATTACAGATTGGCCATTGTAGAAAGAATTGTACATGTCGAATGTAAAATATTAGTTGGCACTGTGTGGCACAAATAGTTGGCCAACTAACTAAAAATTGCCAAGGTTTGTAACTAGTTGCCCAATAAAATTGTAACTAGTTGCCCAAAAACCTGCTTTGCGTTGTAACTTGTTGCCCAATAAAGCTTTTGCGTATGAGACAAACCTCACTAACTCAATATTTAATAAATTCAAATAGTCACCACTGAGTACACCTATTACTAATTTTATTTGATGAATGTAAATAAAAACATTCAACCACCACCATTTTGCATACATCACATTGTACTATATGTACTGTAGCAGTTGCCATGTGTACACTAATTTAGTTGCCCAAAGTACCATTTTCTAGCTAAGAGATAGCAAACTCGTCATAAAAATAGTTTAAAAATTAAACGAAGGTACTGTGAAAAACAGATTGTGGGTGGGTATTTGGGGTTGTGATCCACTTGTCCATGGGAAACAGACAAATGTCATAACTTGTTTGTCAGAATTTTTTTTGTCTCGATAATGTATGACGCTAACGGTTGCTTTTGCTGATTATATATGTAACTAAAATACTTATTATTTTAATTTTTTTATCTCTATTAGTGAGAGTCTTAGAAAAACAAACATAACAAGTGTCCCAAAATTGTTTAGTCTAAGTGTCTAACAATGTCTACTGCCATGGTTATATGTGATGAATTACTAAAAGAGATTACGATCGCGTACTATAGGGATGAATTGGATGTTGCTTTACGTGAAGAAGCGGATCAAAGGAGGAAAGTCATGAAATTAGGGCCCGTGTCAATCGTGAGACGCTAATGATAGCGGAATTGAGCTTCTATGCGGTTTGGATTGTTCGTTGGCAACTATTAATCACCGCGTAAGGATGCAAAATGAGGACTGATCGAGAGTTCCAAACTACTTTTCTTTGTTTAAGAAACATGACCGTGTTAAAGACACGAATGGATTCATCCAAAAGTTGGAGTCAATGGAGATTTGATGTGCTATGTATTGCTTAGATTGGGTGGTGGCTTTTGTTAGTTAGGGATCGTTGTTATATTTTTGAGTCACTTATCTCATCTTCTATACTGTCTATTTTATGTTAACATATGGATTTGATCCCTTTTATGTTAGTTGTATATATTTGTGGATTGTTACTAGTATGTACTCTTTTGCGTAGTTGTTCAATTGTGTGTGATATAGTAAGTCATGTTACAAAAAAAGTAATAATAAAAAAAAAAAAAAAAAAAAAAAAAAAACTTCTCGCTAAAGTAAAGACCGATTTACATGTACCAAAAACGATTTAGTTAAAAAAAGTCATAATGTGGGTGTGTACTTGTTTGGGCTTCTTACCAAAGTTGTCGATGCGTGGAAAGAGACAACTCTTCTAATAATGTGTGTAGTCGACATATTGTGTCTCGATAATAGAAAGAAGATGACGTGTTGAGTTACATGCTTATTTATGTATTATGTATTAAAATAATAATCCTTATTATATCATTAAAAAAAATAAAAAAAGAGAGAGCGATAATTAGAACAACACAATTGGGGATAAATACGCAAAGAAATTGTAACAACTGCTTGGTCATGACATAGTTTAGACCCACAAAGAGCGTAATTCGGAAACCCCTAACATTCAGTTGCAATCAAGTTCGAGATAAACAAGAATGGCGCCGGAGTTTTTGCTAGAAGTCACAACATGCCGACGTACCTGTTGAAAGTGCCCTTCATATATCATTAACCAAGTAAAGTGATAATATTTTAAAGGAATATGAATAGAATGTTAAGTTACAAATAATAATAATAATAATAATATTAAAAAAAACATACTATACACAGCACGATCGGTGTGATTTAACAAAAGAAGAGATTCTTTGTATGGGGCGATGTAGAAAGTTCCAAGATCTCCTAACATTCCCATGGTGACGAATAATTCAAGTTCTTGGTTGTACACAAATCTGAGTTATGCAAATGATTGCATTGTAGGCTTCCACTATTGGAGCATGATGCTTTGTAAAGCCAAGCAAATGAACCAAAACTAGGCTAGGGATGGCGAATAGGCTTCGAATGATCTTATGGAACAACCATTCACGTCCAACAACCATCCACAAAACAATGGCATACCTTCACCAATGATCATACCATAAATGACCGAGAAGTTCCAAGATCCGTAACATAGAATGGGACTGGAGTTCATTTTGAAAATATCTTGGTATGTCGATAACTTTGAATTATTTGGTTACCAAATCAAAATAAATCAACATATAAATCTTGTAGGTAACATCGTCCTCATTAGTTAAATTTTCACTCCCAATCCAATAGATAAAACGACCTACAACCGCACGAGTTTTACGTTTCAATTTGATTGTTTCACGAGGGGTGGAAATTTTCAAGCGTGTCCACCGTAAAGAGTTCAAAGAAAGATAGACACATACCGAAACCACTTTGGAAAACAGGATAGGAGACCTTCATGATCGTCGGGTCAAGAGTGTCAGGACGGACGCCAAAACCAAAACAAATCTTTTGAGATTCAATTTGATGAGTGTAAAACGAGACAAATATTGCAAGTGATTTTTTGATTTCCGGGTTCCAAATAACAGACATTAGATTAGAACCATAAACTAAACACGAAAGACCATTAGAATTGCCAACTGCAATCAAAGATGAAAGCCTTAAATATGTAAGAAGTGGCGTAGCGATTAGCTTTTCATCTAAACCTAACATAAACCCTTGGTGACCCAGATCGAATGTTGGCGTAAAAAAACATGCATCATTACGACGAACACCGTAATTAAAGATGAAGCTTCCACAATCTATATTATCCTTCCATAACTTGCAAACAGTACGTAGCTGGAGTATAGACTTAGGAGGTAGCCTACGGATGATATCTAGTTGAACATCCAGTGGGATATTGTCAGACATTTTGTTAAAGAAAAGCAGAAAGATTGAGATAAAGATGTGAAGTGACCAAAAGAAGAAAGAAATATTTTGTTAAAGAAAATTAGAAAGATTTGTATTGAAGAAAGAGATTGGGAACAGAGGCATTAAAGGACATGTAGCATGATGTACTTTAGGGCAACCAAATAATATTTAATTCAGGTGTATACCAAATATTAATAACGTATACATAACCAATATAGAATTGGTTTACAAACCATACGCCTTTTTGTGTATGTGCCTTGGTATAAAAAAGGAAATGCGATTGAGCTTATAAAAAATACAAAATATAAGTATAGTAAAAGTTGAAAGAAAAATCTAGATTTGATTCAACATGTGACAATAATTATGGGTCAAAAGGACATTAAGGATGGTACCTTGAGACCGCGATAATTTTGTATTCAACCTTGTGCTTCCGTAGTATTCAAGCATCCGTTCACGGTAAGCTAACGTTGTTTGAAGAGGGTCGTCTACTTCCGGAGGTGGTTACGAGCAATCAAGACAATATAATGCACACCCATACTCCGCAATCACCATACAAGTCTCGATTGTTGTGGGACTTTGGAAACTTGTATGTGATTATATAATCCCGGGTGATATGCCCTTACTATGCAAGACCCGGCATTTGTTAGGTAAAGTTGAAGTTGTGTTTGTAAATCTCTCTTCAAACCTCGCCACCACCGTGAACCTCTTCCGATGACCCAAGAGAGTCATGAGCGTAAACAAATCCATGACGGATATGGAGCACACCGAGTACCCGGTGGTTTCGGTTTCATTCACGGAAAATACACGATATATAAAGCAATTGAAGAATATTATAAGTCGTTTATAACGAGAGTGCTATATGTACGGTAAGAGGTTGCCAACCGACCTTTTCAACATCTCGCCAGCGACGTGGTATGTTGTGCCATCCGAATAAGTGGTAGGTAGTTTGCCATCTAGGATTTGATCGCAGAAATTACACCGCCAAAGCCCAATCGCATCGGTTGGTCTAAACAACCACATCAAATCAAGCCATACATCCAAGTCTCGGACATATAAAGCAAATCAAAATTGTTAACATTCGGATCCAATGTAACAAAACGAAATAATAAACATGTGTAGGAGACAAGATAAAATCGGGTTCACTCACTAAGTCAAGAAGCCACCCGTGGGTGCAATCCTCAACACATGCCAAGGCTACCCAAAATCCTGTAAAACAACAACGACACGAGCCCCAAGGAAACGTATAAAGTAATGGTTTTTAAGCTTGAAATAGGTGCGAAGGTAATCAGCACGATAACCTTCTCCTTATTGCATTTCGGTGTCGTAAAGTTCCTAAATATATATATATATATATATATATATATATATATATATATATATATATATATATATATATATATATATATATATATATATATATATATATATATATATATATATATATATATATATATATACTAGTGTCAAAACCGTCCGATGGACGGTATGACTTGTGGTTTTTATTTTTATGATCTTGTGGATCAAATATATTGTAAAAAGTAATTAAAAGTCAAAAGAAAGGGTTAAAATATATAATTGATGTTACCATAATGCATTAAACCACTTAAAGCACGTAAGTATTTTGAATGTGGTTTTTATTTTTAGGATTTAGTAGAACAAATATATAGTTAAAAGTTATTAAAAGTTAAATTAAACGGTTAATAAGTATAATTGATGTTACTATAATCCATAAAACGGCTAAAAGTAGGTTAATTTTGTTCTAAACAATATTAATCATGAACATCTTTTACATTTGATAATATTATTAATATTTATTAACATTTAAAATGATATTTGAAATTATTTGAAATTTAAAACTATTTTTTGTGGTTTTTCTTGATTTATTTTGAATTAAAAACTAATTTTAAATATTTAAAATAGACTTAAAATGCTAAAAATTATGAAAACTAACAAGAAAATTACAAAACTATTTTTAAAAAATCTTAATTAACTAAAAAGAATTTTAAAAACTGGAATCATATTTTTCTCACTTTTTCTCTATTTTCTATGAATTAAAACTATTTAAAACTAATTAAATTCTGGAAAATACTATTTAAACTATGAAAATTCGGAAAATACTTTTTGAGTTTTGAATATTCTAAATCTAAGAAAATGAAATTGAATTTTTCTAAGCAGTTTCGATTTATTTGAATAAAAAGCTATTTAAAATGGCTAGAAAATGAATTTAAATACGAAAAATATCGATGAGCAGGGAAATTATGGAAAATTACAAAAAGTCCTAAAACTACCGAGATGCCATGAAAATAATAAACACAACCAATGATCATAGGATAAACTAATGGGCATGCAACCGATAAGGAAAGCATTAGGAAATAAGCTATAAAATCGCCTAAAAGCTACCAATAAGCTAAAAAAACTTCAACTAACTAATACTACCCTAATGCAACCGAGATAGAACATAAAAGCACAAGCTAAAAGCGTCTAATCACAACATCGGGTTCTAATAATCTAAAGCCAAACCCTCTGCAGCCTACTTTGAGCAATCGATTTAGGTGGCTTAAACAAATCCTAAAATAAACTAAAAATACCCTGTTAACAAAAACCTACCAAAGAACTTAAGTCCAAAATTTCAACTAAAAAGGATTTGAAATGAGGAATTTAAAAATACAAAAGAAGAAGCATTTGAAACTATTTTTGACTTTTTTACTAAAACCTTGTGATTGACTTTAATGAAGTTTGATTACCTTTAACTACTCCTAAATGATGAATTAAGCAGCAATATTGACACCTACATAAGCTAATCTGAATATCTCTTTACCTAAATTAAAACCTGCGATATCCTAAATCCTATTGATGAGACCTCCCGATTGATACAAAGATTGAACTGACTAAAGTGCTAAATGCAAGTAGTGTTTAATGCTTTATCTGTCCTAATTATACCAGTAGTGACATCTCATCTAATATTGAAGACTTATAACATCCGTAATGCATTATGCATACTAATCAAATGAGCCAAATACTCCAAAACAACTACCTAAATAAGCAGATAAAGATAAGCTAATCCTAGGAACATATCAAGCAAGGTAATCTTAGACTATTATTATAATCAGAATTATCTACAGTTAAACAGTTAAAAAGAAATGAGCAGTTAATGTGCTAGAAACTAAGCTTACTTGGACAACAAACATCACTGATGCAGAACAGTCATATCAACCAATCCACCAACTTAGAGCTTATAACAAACTATGTAAATGAATTTTTAAATTTTTTTCCTTTTGTGAAAACTTAAACCAACTATCCAAATTTGTGATTTTTAATTTTAGAAATTTTTATAACAACCGCAATTAACATAAAATGCTAGTGATCAAGGTCAAGTTTGAATGAAACCGAATTTAAGAACAGTTTGAGAAACCTTTAAAAACACAAAAGGAATTGGTAACTTGAAAACCTTAATGGAAAATGCTATAAAAAATAGTTTTAGAGTTAAAACACCTAAATTCAAACTAACTACAACATTAAAAATCAATAATCCTTCTAAATCCAAACACTCCTTAAAACAGATAAAATGAATTATATTAATTAAAACTCGATGAAATCACCCTAAAACTGACTTGACAATCTTAATTATCAGTAAAATTCATCACGGTAACAACTGAAAACCAGCATTTGAACTAAATTTGCTTTGACTCATCGATTTTGACCAATGATTGACTATTTTGATTTACTTAGAAACCGAATTTGGAGATTAAGTAGAAGAAGATTCAGCTCATACAAGCTTATACAAGCTTATAGGAGCTGAATTAACAGTAATGAGAACTTATTGAAACAATATGCTTGAGAACTAATTAACAAAGATTTTGAATTCGAAATGCAACTTCCATTAAACAAAAGGATTTTACAAAGCTTAAAAAGGAATTACAAACTAAATTCAAATGCTAGCAAAACATTAAATGACAGTAAATAAATTGGTAAGGGGTCTCTTTGCTTTTATCATGCAGTCTACAGAAACTACTATCCTGTATAATATTTTAGCACTACTTTGTTAAAATCAGATGGCATTATTCCGTATACAAAGATCCATTCAATTTATTTATGTAGCATAAAAGCATATATAACCAGATGAAAAAACATCTATTTCATACCGGGAAAGCCAAGTCAAGTCGTGAACAATAACCCTCCCGGATGAGACTGCAAATTTTTTGCAAGTTAGATGATTGAATATTATGAGACGTAGAAATATAATTAAATGTGTGTATGTATACATCAGGAATTTAGAATGGCCACTGCTTACTTTTTCATTGCGGCTGTCCATCTAAGTATGTGAAGCAATGACTATGACATTCCCTGGTAGGCTCTCGAGCTTACTTTTAAAGGAACCATAGGCCTCTGTATTTCCCAGCATAGATTTCTCTATATCTTTCACAAACAAAAGCAAAGAACCGTTCTTGCTTTCTTTAACAACAACCTACATACACAAATAGGATTTTTCAATTTATAACGCAGACACCAATGTTTTTATGATTCCAGACCTCAAATTACCTCCATTTTAATACAAAAGTAGCCAAAGAAAGCAAATGTAAATTTTAGATAAACAACTCATCTCACCCCCAAAAGTTCATTAATGACAAGCTTCGATGTTATCGGCACTTGAAGAATCAAGGCGAAGTGTATCACCGTGATATAATCCAAAATTACATCAATCTACATCTCATTAATAATAAACAGGTGAGAAAAGACATTCGACAATAACCATTGTTACATGTTCGATAATTACGAGCATGAAAAACCCATGATCTTCCTCACAAAGTCCTCCAAGATCATTGCCTTCTTGAACCGACCTATCGAATCTAACACCAATCTTGGAAGATCCATTCTCTTCAAATGGAAGTAAAACTTTGCCTCAGTAACCATATGCGGGCCCCTAACAAACACAAACAAATATGAAGTACATATCATCGATATATATAAACAAGACAGATAAACTTCTCCGAATAGTAGAGCTTAGAAAATCAAATATATGAAAGTGCGAGATCATTTTAAGAAGTTGAGTACCTTAATGGAGCCTGCGGAGGAGAAAACCCGGACAAGGAACCCACAAACTTAACTCTATCACCTGCATAAATAGACAGTTCTCAACCCACCGAGTCCATAAACATAAAAGGAGGCCATTTCGGCCTTATTTACTTATAAATGGATCGATTTGTGTAATGCATTATCTCTGATCATATCAAAATTTTGAAAAAAAAGTATAATAAAAGTTTACGGAGTATTACAACTTGCTAAATCATTATTATTCAAAGATTAATGCTCATTTTGTGTTAATCTTAATCATATGTACGCATTGATTTTCGGAAAAGTAACATAAAAATATTTGCGGGTCAACCAACACATGTCAACCTGTACAAAGAAGCACTGATTTCACCCATTACCCAACACGCACATCTTCCTACCTCTAGCTAACAAGATCTAATGCCAAATGCTACGAAAACAAAGTAGCAAAATCAGGAAACGGTTCAAATATAGATTTACAAACTTTGTATACAGCTTGAAAGTAGAAAATACCTTTCTTAAAGGTGTAGGTTTTTGATGTGGCAGTAGATGCCTCCTGTTTGAATATCTCAGTATCTATTGCACTACTATCAGGCACTTCACGAGTAGAGGGCGGATTTGGCATTCCTTCACCTACCTGAGAAATATAAATAGTCATATAAGTATTTTCTCTAAAATATGTAAAAGAAAATAATAACAATAATTGTACCAATTCAACCGCAGCTTTTTGAACTTGAGGTTGGACAGGTTTAGTTTATATTTTGTTTATAGTAAGCCCTTGTATACATACCTTAGAAGCAGTGAGTACTAATGATATCGTGGTAAATATGAGCTATAACAATCAACCTAAACACAAAAACCAACCAATCTTAAAAAAGTGAATAATATAACATTATGCATGCATGAATATACACTCACCATTCACCATTGTTAATATGTATTTTTTTTATAAGGTCAAAAACAAAGAATGCATACCTGATACATAATGGGTATGCTCGAAACTCACGATTCATGATCACAAACAATCCTATTACATATTCACATAACCAATCAAGCAATCTCAAACGATATCAAATAAGCAGTAAATAATCAAAGTAACCTTTTTGTTGACGCCTCTTTGAGTTGGGTAGATTTAGGGTTTTGTGGAGAGGTAAAAAACTGCAGAGTTTATGTTATGAGATTAATATTGAATGCCGAATATAGATGATAAAAAGCTAAAATCATAGAGCATATATATTCTAACAAATTTATATATAAGAAAAATATATCAAACACGCATCTTCCTTCGTTTCTTCTCACCGCAATTTCGTTTGGCAAGATCGACCACCATACAATTTATTATGAGTATACGTATATAATCAATAGGGTTTTAACAAATTCTCTCGGAAAGATAATCATCTTCTATGCATTATGTATATCTTCTTATATAATTTCCAAAATATATGGTATATTTATCTTCTAAGTGATATATATCATAATTTATTTTAATTGTTATCTTCAAAAAATACATACCTAAAATACAAATTCGAATTTTTTTATAATCTCCTTATTTGTATTGATTTGAAAGATATAAATCAAAAACAATTTACTCTAGTGGTAAGTTGTTTACAAAACACATGAATGACCCAAGTTCAACTCCAACAAATGTCTCCTTTTTAATAAAAAATTTTTAAAATTCGAAAATTACAAAAAAAAAAACGAATTTTACAATTTATTAAAAACAAATTGTACATATATTAATTAAAATGCCACATGTCATTTAAATTGTACATATATTAATTAAAATGCCACATGTCATTTTAAAAAAAATGCCACATAAATACAATGATGACATGGAAATATGACATGGCATTATGGGATGCCAAGTGGCATTTTATGTGTCATGTCTCCTCTTATATATAATGTATAGATATATATATATATATACTACATTATAAAGCATTTGGGACTTCCTATAAAAGGAAGTCTTAAAATTTTAAGACAAAAAACATTACTATAAAAGGAAAAGTTGAAAATTAATGTAAAATCTGAAAATTTAAGTCTCATTTAAACCATATGTAACCGCCCTCCAATAATGATACATTTTAATGGAATTATTTATAAGAAAAGCTCACTAAACTTATAACCAGCAATTTAATGATAAAATTTGAAAAATATAAGTGTTAACTATTTACACTATTAATAATTTAAACGTTCTACTTTTGAAAAACATATCTCTACTGCTTTATAGCATCTGGGACATGCTAAATAAGAAAGTTTAAAAGAAAAATATTTGCTCGTTACAAAAATAGTCATCGGTACCCGCCGCATTATTGCGGGTACCCTTCTAGTATATATATATATATATATATATATATAACAGGAGGCATTTGGTATTAATGCCACCTCAATGCCACTTCAATGTCACCTCAATGCCAAATAATCAAATTTCATGCCACATAATCATTAGTTGTCCACATAAGCAATATTTATTTAATTTAATTAGTTATTATGTAATTTTCGATTTTTTTTTTATTTTTTTTATTAATTTTCGAAAATTGTTATAAAAAATGAGCCTTGCAAGGATTGAACCTTGGTTATTTGGTTGAATAACATGTGTGTTTACCACTAAGGCAACATGATTTTTTGGAATATATGTTGCAAGTCCAAAATTATAAATCTATGCAAACAATTATGTAGGAGAATCCCTACAAATTAGGTAACCCTAAACAAAACATATACATAAAAAATTATATACGGTTCATTCATAATATATCTTTTCTCAAAAACCCTAATATTATGAATTTATGTAGTACGTGAAAAATTCAGTGATAAATATTTTCAGGTTTCTTAGCTATGTATGTACGTATTTACTCCTTGCTGAAGGAAGAACCTTGCCTATGATAAGGAATTGTTGGGCACATGACACATGTACAAACAAACTTATTGAATAAGGAGCAAATAGCAGCTACATATAGTGATATTTGCAGGTATTCCATTTGTTCAATTGAAGATACTTGGGTATGTTCTCTTTAATGCAATTAATTTTTTCCTTAAGATTGTTGATTAAGTGAAAGGATAAATCAATGTGTCAAACCGGCATATGTTCACGTTATACGACACCTGCCCAGCTTTATATGAATGTAATTTGATTAGGAAATTTTTTATTAAGAATGTTTACTTATCGGGGTGTCTGGATGTGTGCTCTTTACAAGTGATCATGTTATATTAGATAGAATTAATACGGATAACTAACCGTAATAGCACATATATCCGTGTTAAGTATCTGATGAAGTTTTTTCGTTGTTTATAGTTCCCAGTGAATTACTTGGTATTCGTTTATTCATAGGATCAACCAATTATGTCTTTCGATTTACCAGGTTTGTGAAACGGTTCGGTTGGTTGAGTTTTCATGTACTGCTAATGGGTTTACAATCATAATGTATATTCAATGCTCAATAAATTATGATGTCAAGAGTGGTTTCAAGATGAAATATCATTCATTAATGAATTTAATACAAAATATGTGGGTGATTGCATGCTCTTCATCCTAATATTATAACCATTGCTGATAACGTAAGTAACTGAATTTTGTGAGCATTTTTCTGATAGGACGGTGCTGGAATACCTCCAAATATCTGGAAGCATGCAACGAGGGAATTACGGTGTGTTATCTGTAAATAGTATTACATTAATTTATAAACAATTAGCCAAGTTTTGATTTTTCTAATGTCTTATCTTTTCACGCCTCTTTGGCTTTGTAGATCGGCATAATTGATCCCGATTGCGACTCATTGGACTCCGTCATATGATGGACTATTTAAGGTAGTTGCACTGATGTAACTTTTATATATTTTCAACTTCAGAGGTCCTTTAGACATTACAATACATTTGTTATTTTTTCTTTCAGGTTATTCCATTCGATAACAAAGGACAACTTAAAGAAGCGTTTAACATCAGGTAACTATTGGGAGCTTTACTGTTGAGGTAGTCATGTATTAGAATATTTGTGTTATTTGGCGTTCTTGTTTAGCACGTACATCTCCATAACATGAAATCATAATATGTGCTTAAGCTTGATTCATACGTCAAAGCATGTGATAAGCTACAACCTGGAATCATAAACATATAAACTTTAGGTTAGTTTTACTATAGTTGCATTTGAGAGAAATTACCTTTTTTTCCGTTTCCGTAACTTTTGTGTTTATAGAAGTTCTTTGCTTACTATGATTGCATCGATAGTCAGATACTTATTGCTGTGTTTGTATATGAGTTGTTTTCAGGCTAGAAGAACTTCAAGTTTTGGATATCGTTCTATACGGTTGTCCAAAGCCTTCAATTGTTGTTCTTTATCAGGTTTGTTTCTTTACAAGGTTTTTATAAATTAAGATCATATTCAATCTTGATAGAAACTGAAGACCTAATTATCTTCTGTGCTGTTTTGTTTCAAGATAAAAGACTTTGTTGAAGGTCCATAGTCTCAACCTCATCCTTAAGTGGGACAACAGACGTGTCTTCTAGCAGCAGCAGTAACTCAAATTCTGATAGCTGCTCATCATGTCTTAGTGAAGGTGATGGAAATACTTCATTTTCCTCAAACCCTCGAGAATCACGAGTCGTCATCCACATCGATTCGAATATGCCGACCATCATTCGAAGTGATTAAAGAAACATCACTTTGTATCGAGAAGGAATTTCTGATTGTGGTACCGTCAAAGAAACGTCACTCGTGTCGAGAATGAATTTCCGGATGTGGAACCATTAAGGCGGAGAACACAAAAGCAATCGAAAGTGTCCTCGGATCTCGACCTCAAGGAACAATATTATTCAACCACCATTGCAAGCTCAGAGTATACATTTTCCGTGTTTCAAGCTCCTATGGGTTATTATCATCAGGGACCGGTTCCATGGACCACTGCTCCAACTATGCCGTTACCGCATCCAAACCACTATCTATTTGCTAGCCCATTCGGTTATGTTCAGGTTTCCTTCAGTATGGGGTCGGTGGTCTACAACCATTGGCTCCACCATTACTAAGCCGAAATCACATAAGCTCATAAGCCAACAAATTAGCTTAGACAAACAACCCCTTAGTAATAGTGACTCCGATCCAGATATCTGTCAAAAGGTATGTAGTTAATGGTAAACTGTCCAAAAATATGTTACGTAATATTAAAAAAAAAAACCTAGAGCACTGATGATGCTTAAAAACGGCATCTGGCGCAATTATTTCTGCCCTGCACACACTAATATGATTTTTGTTCTAATAAATTTGTTAGGTATGATGAAATATGGATGCCAATGATGTCTGATCTCACGGCAGAGTCCAGCAAGCCACCAATGATTCTTCCACCGTTTGATATTGAATGGGTTTGGTTTTGTCATACTTTAAATCCGGTATGTTTGACTTTTTTCATTGTCAAAGTTTGACTTTATTCCATATTGAAACTTGTAATTGATTTGTGTTTTGCTATTAGTGTAACATTAGGTTTTTGGGTTTTGTCTGTTTTGATAAGATGGTTGTTATAATGGGACTAAATTAGAAAACTTAAAATGAATGTTTTACCTTGAAAGTCAAAGTGGTTCTGATTAAAAATTTTGTTTCAGGTATCTTATAAGGAGTATTGTGATTCAAGATTCTCGAAAGTTATCGGAAAACCGGCAATTTTTAACCAAGAAAATAAAGAATATGCTGTTGAAAAATGTAGGGAGATTTGGATATCTAGATACCCTACTGAATCTTTTGAAAATGAATCGATTCAGGTGGCATTCATAATGGTGACGTTATTGGGCCGATTATTTATTGGGAGCGATATTGAAACAAAAATGTCTTTTCACCAAATTCTCCAAACCTTATATGCAAGAACTCGTGTACTTAATCGCTGCTAAAAAACGATACAAAGGTTTCCTCTTTATGTTGCAAAGATTTACGGATAGCAGCTCAGCTTTTGTACCTACATTGGATATTCTACTAATGTGGAGTACTCATAAGGTATGTAAAAACTTGTCCCTTTTTGGTGTGTTATGTTGTTTAACTCTGCTATGCAGTCTGATATCTACTTACTTATTCTAACTTTCAACTATTGTTTCTATTATTCAAGGTGTTCGTCAAGTCCCAGAAGTCAAGGTTGTACTTCAAGAGGTTTCAAGAGAATTTTAAGAGAAGGAGAGGTGGGATTATTCTTCATCAGTTGTTTGCTTTTTGTTCGATAATGAATTTTTTAGTTTTTTAAAGACGTGTTTACCTGTTACTATTGTATATTGTTTTTTATTTCTAATGCAGAGGGTAGGACTGATTATCGTGCTAGAGTCCGGTTGATTAACCAGGACAAGAACAAGTACAACACCCCCAAGTACCGATATGTTGTCCGATTTGTATCCTTCTGATCTCTTTGCTTTTATTCTTTTTTTCATATTTATAACTTACCTAAATGTATAATCAGATTGAGAGTTGTAGTGGTCACCTAAAATACTCAACTGAAAATTAGTATATAATATTTAGAAACTATATTAGCTTATCAACATTCAACAGTTTCTTTAAAATCAATTCGATGCCAACTTTTACTAGAATGTATATGCTAAAGTGGCCAAGATTTTCCACATCAATTCTCATGCCAAACTCCCATATTTAGTCCTGCTAAAAAAGGATGCTGAGATAGTTTACCCATCATGGTCAGTATCTTGACCCCTGCTTTACCAATTGAAGTACCAGATGAACCAAATGGAGATAGTAACGCAGAGTCTAGTGGACCCTTGACATCACTCGAGAGTTCTGACCTCATCCGGTTTCTTGAAGTTTCCCGATGCATTTGGGAGAAGCTAAACATTTCACCGAGATTCGTGTGCTAAGCAGAGATGTAAGCAATGTCTTAGTCATTTTTCATTTAATACATCTTTTGTTGCGAGGTCCGAGTGCCTTCCTTTAAGGCCGAAAATGAATACGATCTAATACATTAATCCGATGGTGTTGATGAGTTGAAAGTATTTCTAACTTACCCTTCCTCTGAGTTCGCATTGTTCTTGAGGGTGTTGACAAGTTTAGTATTCGATTGGTTCTGTACTACTCGACGGTGAAACAGCTAAGGATCTGGCAATGGAGATTATCGAAAATGTATGATATATTCTTTAAACTCTGTGGCTATCTTTATTTTCTCCTGTTGTTCTTGAGGCTTACTTAATTCGATCTGTCCATGCCTAAACAGTTATATTTGTGATCTGTTACCTTAAGAAAATGGATTAACTTTTTTGCTTTCTCTACCTTGCTATCTTTCTTTTGTGTACGGATATGCCAAATATGTCGAGTGGAGTGCAAGTATGATGGAAGAAGAAGCCGGAGGAAGCTAAAGGCTGCAGAACTTCACGCGAAGAAGACTAAGTTGAGACTTTGGACAAACTATGTACCCCCAGCTACTAATTCAAAGGCTTTCACTTTATGGTTCATGATAACATTGTCTGTAACATGTTCGTTTGATATTGCACAAGATCTTAAAATCAACCAATCGTCTCAGTCTACAAATTTCGTCTCCTGTTACCAATCTTTTTATAATAACGATGTTGTGTCTATAATCTTGGAACATATGGATGGAGGAGCTTTAGCTGATTTTCTCAAAACTGTTTGTTCAATTCCTGAACAACAGGTTGAGATTTGCAAACTTTATTTCAGTAATGAGCACTTTATTAACTATCAAGACACATAATAATACTCTCTCTATCTCTGAAAGTACATTGAAAAACATGTGTTGAAAGAATCTTAAATTGGAGCTTACTGAACTTATGCAGCATCTTTGTCAATGGCTGTGAACCATTTGCTGAAGACCTTTGGAAAAAGATAAAAATTAATGAGTCGAATTTTTAATGCGTTATGCTATCCCCACGTATGTGCTTAGCTTTCACCACCATGGGGAGGTCCATCATATAAGACGGCAGATAATTTTACTCTCGACTTACTGAAGCCAGTGGACGGGTATGCCATTTCTTATTCTTAAAAAACCTGAACTGAGTAGATACAACACATGCTATGGACCATGGTATACTAAAGTATAAGTACCATGGTTGGGCTTCTTAATACCTGATATTGCACCAGTAAAAGTACACCTTTGAATGATGTAGGTACCATGGTTGTACTTCATAATTACTTGCATTAGAGAATTGATTAAGGTTGTTTGTTTTGGGCTATCTAACCATTTGTTTGCCTTTTATGCTTGGAATTCAGTGGTGCTGGTGTTTGCGTTGCACCAATAAATCAAATGATATTGCACCAGTAAAAGTAGACCTTATGTGGGCACCAATAAATCTACTGATATTGCACCAGTAAAAGTAGACCTTTGAAAGCTGTACGTACCATGGTTGTAAAGCAAGAACCTAGAAAGTAAGTACTAATAGATGGGTGTATGACTGTTTGTCTCCTGAATAACAAATATCGAACTATCACCAAGCTTAAATATTTATGATACTGTAGACAAATTCGATATAAAACAGACAAATGACCATGAACAAAGTAATCAGCAGCCTAAAAGGGAAACCCAATGTTCATGAGACATGTAATTATTAATTTTATTATACCACCACTAAGTAGGACTATAAAATAGTCAATTCTAACGCATAATTATATCCAGTGTTATGTGTTAGTACTCTATAACTATGAAAGATCCAATAGCCGACTTCTGAACAATTGCAGGTCCAATATGTAACTGAAGTTAGTATTGGAGCTGCAAAAGTGGCTTCTTAGCTTTCATCAAGTCGTAGCCAAGTCTTTGGAAAGGACGAAGCTTCAGGAGAATTAGTGCAAGTGCATGATATATAGACCCTTTTTTCAGAATTCCTCATAGATCCATATCACCATATGATCCTCACTCCAAACTGAGTAGCAAGAAACAATCATGGGCTTCATAATTACTTGCGTTAGACAATAGATTAGATAGCCTAAGGTTGTTTGATTTAGGCTATCTAATCAATCTAATAACTTTTACTACTTAATTCATATTCTAACCATCAATGAAATTCAAACCAATTTAAGATTTTCATTGTTATAAGCACCTTAATATTGTTGTTCTACTGCATAGTGGGTATAAGCAGTTCTATTTTGAAATTCTCTACCAAAGCGTATTTATGTAAACCACATATAATTGTTGTCCCCCATGGCCCTATTAACTTTAAATTACACTCTCAGGATCAACGCCTTGGTATATTTGAACCACCAAATGGATGTTGTTTTAAAAAACAATTGACCGCTATTAATTATTCAATATCTTAACAATCTTGTGTAGGTTAAAGAAAATTCTTCTGGGACTTCAAAAGCATGCACCGACATATTTCTAAAGCATCATGGACCTTTTCAGATCAAGATCAGAATCTGCTTGCAGCAGCCGATCAGTATGGGATTCAGAGGCTCCGGTTTCTTTGTGAGACTAACCTTTGTGAGGATGTTGCAAATAACACTGTTGCTACAACTTTAGCTTTGGCAGATTCCTGTTTGAGTTTCTGCTTTATGTTCTTTCAAAAGCCATAATATTCAGCAGGGGTTATTAAAATCCTCTATAACAAAGTTTTTCAATTCACTTAAAATCTCTGTAACTTTTTACCATTAAAACTTCTGCATGTTGTTGAAGTTGTTAGTGGGGACTGCATCATAGTTGCTGATGATGCTCTACCATTTGGCAGTCCAGCAGCCGAGCGATGAGTCAATCCACGAAGCTAGGGAATTTCTAAGAACAAGATTAATTGGCCGTCAAGTAAGACATCTTTCTTTTCTTTTAGTTATATACAACAATTAGTTGTCCGCTCTACAAACTAGATTAATTGGTCCACAATTAATTTGTATAAACAAGTTTTATAAACAGTTAATTTTTAATACCTGTTTAACTCATTTTTCATTTCGACCCACCCTTTTCCTTTTAAAGTAGAAAGGGAAAGACGGCGGATCGGTGTGTTGGATAGTTGTTGGATAGTGGGTCAAAACGGGTTTGGGTTTGATTTCATTATCAATACAAGTTAAAGTGAGTCAGGCCAGCTTTAAACAGTATGCAGTAAAAATAGACTTTGGGTCATTTGACTTGATTCCCTATTATAGGTTTTTTTGACCCTTTGAGATAAAACACCAAACACTACTCATTTTGATCCATTCAGACGTAAATGGGTGATTGATTCTAAAACAATTAATAAGAGTTTAGATATATGATATGATTTTTACTTGTGCAGATGGACTTGATATGCAGTGAGAGTCGTGGACACTGAAAATGACATCGATAGCTGAAACTTATAGTCACATATGAGATTCGGAAGCGTCTGGTCTTTAAATAATTAGAATCGTAGTGACTTTACAGTTAAAGAACACAACAGAGGAAATGCTTAGATGGCAACACAATACAATTATGTATCAATTGAAGAAAAGGAACTATTGGTAGCAACTACAGATAAATCATGCTTACATAATGCACATGATGCATTTTAGCATATGAAGCAAAACAAGGGACGGGCAGGACAATTTGAATCCTTGATCACGAAGATGAGGATTCTACCAATTGTTGCTTGTGAATGCATATTGGATTGGGTGGATTCTATTGTCTTATAAATTATGTTGAAGCTTTTTATATGTTTCTATAGTTGAAGAACCACTGCTAGCCACAAGGACAAGATGAAAATGGGGAACAAGCATGATATGCAGTTGGATGATGATGGATCATGCACCAAAAATGGTTGTTTGGAGATTCTTATAATAAAGTTAACATTAACGCTTAAATGATTTGTTATGCTTTTCTCCAAGAAGGTAAGTACTAACTATCAAGATGCAATAAAATAATAAGTCTACAATATAAGCTTTTCTCTACGAATGTTTGAATATTTTCATTTGAAGAATACTTTTGGTACCGGTGTATATTGTAATGAATGAAAGGAATTCACGTCTATTTGTGTAATTGGACATATTTTTCTTAGGTACTTTCATTGATTTATTGGTTTTACTGTCTTTTTAAATCATTATAAAATGCTAACTCAATTCCTTTAATATATATAAGCATGACTTATAATTACATTATGATGATACAACCTTGACAAAACATATATTTTACTCACGAAATCCTAATAATCTATACTTCATCGATTAACAATCCATCTTCAATATATTCTCGAACGATTTCACTGTTTACCTTTTTAGCGAAGGATTTCACTGTTTACCTTTTTAGCCCGTGATTTTCATGGATCATTAAACTATTGTGTGTATATCTGTTCATATATCATTATTTAATGGATAAAAGGATAAAAAATGTTGTGAAAATGTAAACGTACTTTTATTTTTAATGTTTATACAAACGGATCAAATGTATTGATATGGTACCCTCAATATTGTCAACATGGTAGTTTAATGTGTTTTTATTGGAATTAAGTAAGTATTGATTTTAGCCCATGGTGGTTTCAGTATTTCCAGTTTTGTCGCCCTTTCAGTTGTGGATGTAGCCCATTGGTTCAACAACGTGACTCCCTAAAGCAAGTGATTGTTAAGAAAACAAATGAATTAGATTAATGTTTGATTGAACTGCAAGAAAAGTCAACTTCCCTAGAGGTTGCTAATTCATTGAAAGAAGCCATATTTCAAAGGGACGCGACCATCCACGCAAACCATACAATTATTTATAATTCTTAGAAAAAAAAATTGTTTTACAATATTGTTTGACAATTCTAAAAAAATGTATTTCAATTAACAAAAAACAAAAAACAAATGATTATAAGTCATGGGCGGGCTTTGAAAACTAGTATATATATATATATATATATATATATATATATATATATATATATATATATATATATATATATATATATATATATATATATATATATATCATTAACCATATGATAATGATGTTAATGGATTAACAAACAGAAGATACCTCTACAACGGTTCAATTGCAGGCGAATACAAGTGACTAAGCAACGCCCGTGAGCATTACACGACTTAAAATCATTGAAATTTAAACTTTACGGAAGCGATTTGACTTAAAACCGACCTGCTGTTACTAATCGTTGAACGATAAAATTCGTAAAAACCGACCCTTGAAAGTATTTTTACATGAAACTAGACTCAATTATCTTCGAAATGACGGGTGGCTCGACCCGTGACGACTTACGGTTAAAAAGATATGATTTTTCCAAATTTGTTCTCCAAATTTGTTCTCCAAATTAGTTCTCCAAACTAGTTCTCCACTAGTTCTCCAACTATTTTAACCACTTTACTAACACTTATCCATATACTTTGTTTTTACAAACATTCTTGACCCGTTTGACCCAAAATGGGTTAAAATAGACCTTGTCCCAAACACCCCATTTTCTGCATATCCCTTTTATATACTTTTGACCCATTTTCCAGAAAACGACTTCTATAACATGACATAACACCAAAACTTCCAGAAATCATTAGGTCATTATAAATATCAAATATATGCATAAACTTGGTCATAATGACCCATGGAAATGTGCTTTACAAGTGACGGGTGTTATGCCAAACACCCGTTTTGACCCGTTTGCATACACCATTTAAACATAACTCTTTAACATGCTTTACAACCTGTAAAATGACTCTTAAAACATTTCAAAGACTTGACACTATAAACATTAAACCTTTTATGACTCTCGGGGGACAACCTTGTCATGAGCTCGGTATCTACCTAAGCTTTACCTTCTTATCAATCTTCTAAACGTTCGCATAATCCAACCTTAGCGCTTAGTTCCAAGCATTTCTTTTGCCTTCAAATTTAAACCTACAAAACATTAACATCTTAAACCGTAAGCACAAGGCTTAGTAAGTAAAGCGTTCATAACATGTTATCATATACATTCATACATTATACATCATAACTCATTTCAAATCATTAAACATTAACACGTACTTTGGTTCACTTAAGTAAAACATTTCCTATGGTTCAACATCAACATACCTTAGCCTAATCCACCTTGCCTAACCTTCATGACTAGTTAAGCCAAACTAGTCTCAACCACACTTTATATAAACATATATTCAATTACCCCATTCCTTAGCTTAACAAAATCACATAACATATAATGTGTAGAATCATATAACAACATATAATGACCGATTTACTTACCTTAATTCCAAGATAGTGATATCAATTAGAATCATCATCATCAATACCATCATTAGCCTCTTCTTCACATCCTAGGTCAATTATCATAACACTTAATAATCATAATTAAATAATTATGAAAATGGTTTATATAACCATATCCCATTTCTTACACACCTCTAATCATCATATAATCATATCTTGATTATGTGATGATCAATCCATAAATTACTAACTTAATAAAACTTAACCCATCATCATCATAACATCTTTAATTATCTTAAAAATATCATTTACCCAATTTCCCCAAATAGGTATATGAACCCTAATTTATAATTCATCAATTAGCTTAGGGTAAAGGATTACTTACTTGTAAGGATGATTAGCACTAACTTATTTCTTGGTTTGGAGTATTAATCCTTTATCAATTTGACCATTGGAGAATCTTGTTCTTTTCCCTCCTTTTTCACTTCACGACACACACATACACACCTAAATTATTCTGGAAATCTAATGATACAAGGAGAAGGATTCCAGACATATGTAGGTGGTATGTTTGCCTAATTGGCACATTAGGTCCTTCAAGTCTCATTCCTTCTATTTTGGCCACAACATACTTTATAACATGTTTAGCACTTGGCAACTTAGGTCCCTTAAGTCAATTTTCCTTATAAATGTGACACATCATATTTTCCATAATCATTTACATAACATTTGTTGACTATTAGTTTGACTATCGGGTTAACTACAATATAACATTCGTTGACTAACCAATCATATTAAACCTTGGTCAATTTCATCTAAGGTGGGGCCTATTTGTATCTGGGATACGGGGTATAACAATTCTACCCTCCTTATTTAGATTTCGTCCCCGAAATCTCTCGTCTATTACTAACCATGACTTGGTCATTTCTTAACCCCATTCTTAGTACTAAGCACACTTTTATTCAAACATTTCATTGCAATTATCTAAGTGATCCTGTAACACAAATTGACACATTTCGAAAATCCTAAATTCACTCTACTTCTTGTTGATTTATCTAAGAGCATTCGGCTCTTACTAAGGTTATTATGTCAAACGAGACACATTTATTATAAAAAAAATATCATTTGATCACTTTATCACTATTACACCACATTCTTACTTGCTTTACTCTAACTTTTAATCAAGGATTATATGTCACTTGAGAAAATTTGCGCCAATTCGACTTTATATAAGTCAAATATAAACTAATACAACTTAAGATTCTCATCTTTACCGTAATCATCTCAATACCATTTTAACAATTTTTTTAACACCTTACTTTCTTTACTTCATTTTAAGGATTTTCGCTAAGTATTATAAGTCACTTAGGAAATCTTAGGTCGCATTTGACTTTCACAAGTCAACATTGACTAATACCTTCACATTCTACTATGGTCATTCCATTTTTTCATTAACATTTTTATTATAGGGCCTTGTTTCCTTTACTTCTTCTATAATTTCCCGTCAAGGACTACAAGTCTCATAGAAAATTTCAATACTTTGACTTTATAAAGTCAATCTTTATCTTACATCCTTACATTTACACATAAGGGTGCCAATGAAGATTAGCATCCATTACTATCATTACTCACCTTTTGTACCACTCTTCAAGGCACATTATAACATCATTATAAATTCTTAATCTTTCCAAGTGATACTTAAGACACTTAAATGATTGGTTTCATTTAATGTCTCAATTTAAAAAGTCACATTCTAATTCTACCCTACTTATCCTAGTTCTTAAAACTTCTAACTAATTCTAGGCTTTCGTTTTCTACCCTTTCTACCTTGTTAGGAATTAGAAAATTCCTTAGTGAAGAGTCGGTCACCCCAAATGTTATCTAGCTTAAGTTAGCTCGTAGACTTGTAGTTATTTAAGTTATTTAGTAGTTTATTAGTTAGTCTGTAGCGTAAAATAGTTTAGTGCAACACCGTGGAGGAAGGACGGGTCTTTACCCACTGTATCCCTGATCCACAGGCCGATAGGAGGTCGTATTTCTTGTAAGTATAAATACCCCTTCCATCTATGGAAGGGGTGGTGCTTCTCATAATCTAATATTTCCATACTTTTGTAAACCTCTAGCAAGAACACCCTCTCTCTCTACTAACTCTAACTATGGCAAACATGTATTTTGATCATCCAAGACCACCGAATCATCAACACAATAATATTTGGATCCTAACAATTGGTATCAAGAGCCAAGGTTGTTGTGTTTTGATGATTATTGTGGTTCGATACATGGTGTTATGTTGTTTTGGTACTTTTGATAATTTTGTTCCATGGTTAAACTGTCAAACTACGTCAAAACATGGATAACAAATGTCTAATCTGTTTTAGGCACTTTTCTTGGTGGAAATTTGTTTTCCCATATTCATATGATTAACAGTTTTATAACAATGGTTTTACTTATTCCTTTGTTTTGGTCAAAAATTTCGTGTGTCAAAGTCCATCTGTCTTGTCAAAACTGCTGTCTTGAAACTATTACTTTTGTGGCTTTGTACCAAACTATGATGATAAGTGGCCTTCTGGTCATTTTTGTGGTCAAAACGGGTCAAAAATGAAGTCTTTTTTGTGACAACTCGCAATTTCAGGTCATTTCTCGAAACAATTTATGCCTCACTATTTCAACATTTATCGTAAACTTGGTTTGCGTGTTTCAAATTCGCGTAACCTTGAAGGTTTAGCGGCGAATTCATGATCATGTCATCACGTACCTTTCATATGGACTATGATTAGTCTACATTTCATTGACATCATGTGCATCTCATTAGTTCATTCACGACATTTCATTTCACCTTCAACGCGTAATTTTTTATATTTAATAAACGTTTATCGCGTGAGTTTTTATTTTGAATATTTAACCCGTTACTTTCAAAAATGATCCCGAGGTATTTTTAAACTTACATCTAGTTCATAAAAACTATATTTTTAGTTTTCCTAGTGTTTCAAATTTATTTGGTATATTAATCGTTAAAGTTTAATTATTACGTCGTTTTCTTAAAAATTATACGATAATTATTTTATCACTTAAATTTTCACAAGGAATGTATTTTACAATTTTATTATCTCAATACATTCTATTTTGACTTATTAAAACTTACTTGCACCAAAATTACCATTTACCTTATAAATGATTAATACTTACATATTTCTTATACTTTTGTCAAATATTTGCAAATTATACTTTCAAGTAAATGTAAAAAAAAAATACAAAATATCTTGCATTCCCCCCTTGGCGACCAAGGGGAAGGTTGCATTAATTGATGCATGGTTTATGTTTTCTAATAATTCACTCAAGCTACAAAAGTCTTACTTGTTACTTATCATTTACATTCATTCTCATTTCTACAAGTGTTAAAAAGTAGTTTTCTCTCTTCTTGGGGCTTCATCAAAACCGGCCACACCTTCAAGAACCAAGGGATCAAAATTTTCATCAAGTTCAAGTGTATTTACAATCTAGTATATACTCTATATAAGGTTTTGAAATAAAAACCAAGAGTATTTAGGCTAATCCTTGTTACTTACACCTCATCATTTTCACTTGTAAGCATATTTCTTTCATTTTCATGCTTCCTTTTTCATTTCATATGCTACTTTTTATTTTTGGAGCAAGTATGCATGATATGTGATTTATACCATTTTTCATGATTTTAAGAAGTTATATATATATTTATGGTCATCCTATAATTATCCTCATGGTATTCTTTGGTCTTGATGGTGATTAGGAACCCATGACACCCTAAGAAGGTGTATGGTAGGATTAGATTAGTTTGGAGTTGATTTGAAGGGATTAGAATAGGTTTTGTCCGAGAAAAACTATTTTCGGTAACTATATATTTATGTTCTGTCCTTATTTGAATTTCTGGAAAACCTACTGTTGATACGAAACTTTGGCCTTGATATTTAGAAAATATACTTTAAAAGCGAATCCGTGGCGCTTGAGCGGATAAAAGCGGACTTATAACGAAGAAGTTATGGATTTTAAAGTTTGACGACGAAATAAAATGTTTTCGAAAAATTCAGCATGCGGTTTTAGTTTGTTCGGGTCAAAACGAGCCTTAAGCTTCACAAATTATTTCGACTAGTCAAAATATATTAGTTTACTTGATACGAAGCTAAGGACATATTATCGTGAAAGCAGTTTAAAACGACAAAGATATGCACGTTTTATAAACTTGCCGTAACTATTATTTTACGAAAAACTATATTATTTTTACGATACAAGTATTTCATTAGTCAGAATGACCATGTTTGCGGCGTTTTTAACCATGATGTGAAACTTTTTGGAACGAATTGTCTTCTAGTAAAATCAAGTTCACCGGCCATATTTTTCAAAACAACAAGCTGTTTGTTAAGCGGAGTTATAGTAAATTAATTACGGATGTTCAAACTTGGCCGAAACTCATTTTCTGCACAACAATTAGCCAAAACCACCAACTTTAACCTTTATTATCCTTATGATCGAGACCTTTTGGACGAAAACTCCTGAACTGAAACTTCTAGATATCGATACAAACTTTCCAAAACAGTCGAGTTCGTTCTCTAACGATCGACGTACACCATTTTACGACTAGTTTTCCAAAGCCATTTTGTTGATTTCATGAAAATTCGGCGACATTGTTTTGCGACGAAAAGTGGTAATTTCACCATAAATCATTATAAAACCATTGTAGGATGACATTTTGACGTAAAAGCGGTAAAGTCATTTTGGTTGGTCAAGGCGTCAAAAGAGTATTTTTCGACGACAAGTAATATTTTAAAACTCACAAATGGTATAAATAACATACGAAGTGCATGCATAACATTACATTGCAACTCATGACATATCATATCATTCGTAATAGGTCCAGTTGACGCATTACATTATACCTCGGTGTACTCACTCTTGTCATCACACGGTCTACCAAGTGAGTTCATTGCCCCACTTTTACTCTTTTAACTGCTTTTACAAACACTTGGGGAGATACATGCTACATTTTAATCGAACACATATGCTTTGAACTGTATGCTATATCCGAATGTTTTATTGTCACTAAGTATTTGCCATGTTGAAGTCCCTACATCATGAACCATTAGTCACTTGCGGTGGCCTGAATATTGTGAATAGGCCTATTGGAATTAACACTCCCGCTCCTATTGACCCATTTAGGAAATCGAGCGCACTATATTGAATCATTAAGGTAAATTGGCAAATTACCTATTAGGGCGGCGATGAAGCGTTGATTACCAATTTTATTGGTGCGATGTTTACGCTTTGGTGTCATGAACTTAGTGAAATAAATACGATTTTGTTTTTAACGATGAGTGTGAAACCGTTTAACTCACACTACGATTATTGTGTTCAAGCGAATTACTTAAACCTATGGATTTCACTCAACCTTTGTGTTGACCTTTTAGCATGTTTTATCTCGGTATCTAAGGTATTCACTTCATGGCATGCATTTGGATACATCATGGAGTCGCGATGACGACGCGTCTCACTTGGGTTTCGTGCTTTAAAACATCGTTTGAATTGTAACAAACTTATTTCCGCACAAGTTGATTTTCATTTGGGACCTACTTTGTAAACTCGATTATTTTATTAAATCAAACGATGTATTTTCCAAAGCGACACTTTAGGTCGTTCAATATAACTTGTGATTGTGATGCTATGACAACAATCCCGAATTCCATTCATTGCAAAAGCAGTAATTTGGGGTGTGACATTTTTGCAGCACTTTTCTGGGTTTATTTGAAGCTGGCCGGAAAAGTAGTCGGAAAATTCATATATTCATGCTAGCGAGTTGGGTCATTCTTCCTAGCGACTTGTGTCAAGCATAGTGGCGACTTGTATTTACAAGTTGTCTATATTCTTTGAATTCAAGTAGCGAGTTATTTTGAAAGTTGTCTAGCGACTTGTTTTGATATAATGTAGCGAATTAAGGTTGTTTGACTATTGAGTCAAATAACAATGCTAGCGACTTGTGCTAGCGAATTATGTCATGTTAGCGACTTGACACTACTACTCTAGCGACTTACCATTATTGAATGGTCAAGCGAGTTGTCACTTGACTCAAAGACTCATGACTGGTATTACAAAGATGTACTAGACTCACGACTAGACTTGACAGATTGAGATAAAGAAGAGTATAACCACATGACCATCACCAATGAACAAGAATACCAAAACCTCAACTCGAACTCAGTTCTAAATCATCATCAGTCCGATTTATCCATATCTAAACCGACTCCAAAACATATCATCTAATTTTCAATGGTCCATACCCAAGACATAATCCATCACAGATTTTTTAAGTCAAAACGAATAAAAGAATATCAAATGTAAATTGAATGTAAGATCTCAGATCTTGTATACCTTCGTGGGTTTAAAAGTATATCAAGACTCCTGTAGAGTCTTGCACACGAAAGATACACATGTCCTCATCATCACTGATCTTTTGAGAAGGTTAACTTCTTTGTTCTATTCGAAACATTAAGATTAAAAGAAATAACAAGTATGTTATCCTTTCTCTTCAGTTCGTTTAAAAGACCAAAAGCTAAGCAATTTATCACATCTAGGTACCTACCTGAGACCATAACTGATCTTGAAGCCGCGTCCTTATATTCGTTACCACCCTTGTGGCTGTTTCAAGTTGCTCATAGCCATCCCTGTGGCGAGCCTAACTTGTTTAAAGGATGCGTCTATATTGGCTTGAAGCTGCGTTTTGGATATTGAGATAAGGATCTGTTTGAGGTTGTTATCTTTGGAAGTGTTATCTTCTGTTTAAGGAGATGGGGCGGACTGTTTTTTTTTTTTTTTTTGATATTTTAGGGTTTGAGAGATAAAGGAAGAGGGGGGCGGAGAGTTTAGTGAGATTAGGTTTAGTGTGTAATGTGAGAATTATTAGGGCGAGACATGTTTTATAACCGGTTATCAATTGTAAATGGATTGCTGGGCTAGATATGTGCTACGGGCCGGGCAGTTTCAAATGTGTTTGGGCCTAATTTTGCAATCTCACTTGAAGATCAACTGTGGACTCTTGGATACATGGGTTTTTTTTTATTGGTGTTACAATCGTGTTACTTTGGGCCGGTTGTTATTATCAGTGAATACGTGTATTATTCACTTGGACTTGGATATACATTTGTGTTTGAACGTGACTATAATCTCATATTTTTGTTTTATCATGATGGGAGTATATGTGAATGAAATACAATTTCGTTTAAACATTGGGTCATGGTGTTTATGTAACACGAGGTTGAAAGATGACTAAATCCATTGTATGTGTTGAGAGTTGGACCGAGTGAGACTTGAAATTGGATCATTTGTTTAGTTTGATTAATGGGCTTGGATCGTGTTTAAGTATGTTGGGAGATGGTTTAGATTTGGTATGATGCTGAGATTCGTTATATTATGAGGATTGATACTTTGGCCTATACATTTTCACGAATCATATTTTGTCAAGGCTCAAATTTAAGATTAATTAGTGTTGACTACAGGTTGTTTATACGGTATTTCTTATTTGGATTTGAAGTAAGGTTTTCCGGGCAAGTTTACTTATTTCGTCTTCTTTCTTTCTACCCTTCCGCGAAGATGACTTGTTTGGGCGTTTATAAAGGGTGATAAAGACTTGGCTATTTAATTACGGTTGTGATTCTTTCTCGTTTGACCCACAACGTAACTATCACTTCGGTGTCTCACCTAGTTGAGGATATGTCAAGAGGTTTTGTACATTGGGTACACCATTTCTTCTTCACAAGGATTAGTACAAGTTTAAGTTAACAAACTGGGGAATTCTACTTCATAATCAAGTTTGGTATATCGGGTTTACTTCTCCATATGGTCACTACACTAGCCGACAGAATGCGTGATTAATGTGTTTACCAAAGTGTTGATTGGATGGTTGATGATGTTGGATTTTGGATAGTTGATGAACCGCTGCATGTTCCCCTAAAACAGATATTCAAAGAAACCAAAGTCGTCGTAACACATTCAAGCTGACATTGTTTACGGTTTTGTCTTGATTTTGTAAAATCCCGCGAAAGAACCTATTTCTCGGTTTAAATCACGACTTGTAAAATCCGTGACAATGGAAACATCCCAGTATTAGTAAAGTGCATTTCGGATCTATCTTACGGTTTATTATTGGTTTTGTAAAATCCCGAAAGAAACTATTTCTCGGTTTAAACCATAGAGTTGTAAAATCCGTAATGATGGAACCATCTTGGAGAAGAGAAAGTGTAATTCGGATCTTTTGATCTTTGGTGCCATGGTTTCGCTTGAAGAAGGATAAAAGGTGTACTTCATGAATTGGATGTGTGTTTGGATATTCGTCATGGCGGTTTGGTTACTTCAAAGTTTTACGGGGTTATGCTCATTAAACCATGGTCGGGATGAATCCATTATCATAGTTCACTTAAAACGTCAAAGGAGGCTAGATTTGAGCTTTTAACCAAGAAGATGTGACAACAGAGTTAATTCTTTATTAATTATTTGAGGCTGAAGTGAAATATCACGGGCGAGTGCACTTAGTATCTGAAGGTATCGGGGATGGTTGGATGAAGATTCTTCGAGATCCTTGTTCAAGCTTATTATCAAAAACGAAGACTTGGAAATCTAGTTATTGTTGGGTGACTTTTACTTTTTCTTTTACCACTTGGGGGAATTGGGCTCTTATCACCACAAAATAACTATCACTTAAAGGAGTTACGTTGTAGTGCTCAGTGTCACATTCAATTGTGGATTTTCAAGAGGTGATATACGTCTTATACTCGATGGTTGGTTGGTTGAAGAGTATAGAGTACTTAGAGATTCAAATGGGCATGAAGTCTCGGCACCGCTCTTTGTTACATATGTGCAAGTTTAAGTCACGAGTTCGGGATAGTTTACTTCAGGGTCAAATTCATCATATTTGATTTTCTCCATCAGCTGTCACAACAAATAGCCTACTGAATGATAATGGGGTGATTACATGTTTTGCCAAGAGATGATGAAAAGAGAGAGATTTATGACGTATGAACACTTCAGTTCATGCCTCATACTCTAAAGAAAAGAAAAGTGTACGTGTCAGTGCGCTTTATCTTCTGAAGAAGAGAAATCTTCTTATTATGACCATTCTCATCAACATGCTTCATACTTTTTCCATGCGCTTCAGTCATCAAGTGAACCGGCTCTTGTTGATTGTTTTCGATTCCACTTTCTCAACTATAATGACGATGGCGACATCCTGTGCTAATTTTTGCGGGGGAGAAGTGTGAATAGACTACATTTGGATAATGTTCACTTGTTTAATCAAGAATGGCATCTCCGTATGCAATTCTTGAGGGGGAGAAGAAGTGTGAATTTTTTTTTTGCATTATTGATTGATATTAGAGAATACAAATGGTCATACGGCTCTAAACTCATGTAAGAACCGAGCTTCTTCTTATCGGATCATCTTTACATGGAGTTTCTTCTAAGAGCCGTTGGTTGACATCTTCACTCGGATTGATGAGTTTATCGACAAAGTGCTTTCGGTTAATGCTTCACGTACACATCAACATGATGATTCCGAACAATCTCTCTGTTCTTGTTTGATGTGATTGGTAGTTTGGCGTTACCATCTTGTGTGTTCGTTCTTGCCTTATTGCGATTTTCTTGATGAACATCTTTCTGTTCTTGTTTGATTGGGAGAGATTTTAGTTAAGGGATTTGCAAGATGTAAGTTAATTGGGATGCTTTTGGTGGCATGCTTTTTGGTGTGAGTTGAAGATGTTAACTAGCTATTCCCAACCGAACAATCTTGAAGAAGGTCGAGTCTGATGCATTCTACATTTTACGCTACATGTTAGAAGACTAAAGACGTGTTGCATTTAACGATCTAAAGACTTCTTCTTAATCTGGGCACCTATCAAACAGATTGTCGGTTTAGGGGAGAGCACTAATTGGGGGAGATTTAAATGCCAGATTCAATCCCTAATTAGACTTGCTCATAATCCTTAGCAGTGACTCCTCGAGACGTTGTTATTGACTATTTCTCGTTTTGGACATTTGACACAAGTTGATTACTTCGGAGTTAATCATTTATCACTTATTTGAGATTGAAGTTGACTTTCACAAAGGCGTGTTCTTATTTGATAACTTGCTCGGGCTTAAGAATTTGAGTTGAAGACTTGGTTTATCTAGTTACCGCGGTTGAGGCGGATGGTTGAAGACACAGTTAACTATCACTATTAGGAGTTACTTTGTTTTACTCGGTGTCACACGCATATGACGGTGTGGATAATCGCAAGAGGTGTTAATGTCTCATACTTTGTTTGAGTAGTGAGTACTTAGAGATTTGCTTGAAGCATAAATTCTCTACACCGTTCTTCCATCATTAGGTGCAAGTTTAAGATACAAATGTGGGGAAGTTGACTTCAGTATTCAAGTATGGTATATCGGGTTTTCTTCGTTAGTGGTCACTTCAAATTGTCTACAGAAGGGTTGATATAAATAGTCAAAGAGAGTCTTCAGCAAGTTGATTCTCACAAAGAATTCAAGTGTTCTTCTCAACAAATTTCTAGTATACGGGCTTTCAATGAGTTGCTGATTTTGAAGTATCATTTCCAGAAAGGGGAAGGAGACACGCATCTAAACGCGAGTAAACTTTGATGAACTTAATACTTCTAAGTAATTGAAGATATCCGGGAAGACAAATGTTATTACCATGAGAGAAACTCAAGGTTTGACTCATGGCGAGTAAACTTGATGGACTTAATTCTTCTAAGTGATTGAAGATATCCGGGAAAACAAATGTCATGACCGAGAGAAACTCAAGGTTTTACTCATCAAGGCGTTAAGTGTTATTATTCCAACTACGTGGGGAAGTGATGTTAGTGAAAGCTTCGAAGATAAATGAGGTATACAAGTACGACATATTCGGGAAGATAAATGTGTAACATGAGGAGGTGTTATAAGTTATTCTCTCGTTGGGAATGTGTGTACTTGATTCTTGAGCTTCATACACATTCATCGTGGGCGAAAGATGTGAACATAGGGAGGTGTTCTTCATTACCCTCATGATGTGTATTCGGAGAGTTCTTGGATATTGGTGTACTTGAATTCTTGAACTTCATACACATTCATCGAGGACGAAAGATGTGAACATAGGGAGGTGTTCGCATTACCCTCATGATGTGTATTCGGAGAGTTCTTGAGCATTATTCTAAGAGACGGGCTGCATCAATTCAACTACTTGGGGAATTGTTCTCTTGACACCTTTTGGAATGGATTGCTTCGGACTTGATGGAAAAGAAATTTGAGAAGAAATTTAAAGAGTGGGATGATACGTTCTTTGTTCTTGTTGATGATATAACCCGAATGGAGATCCTCGATTATCGTTCTTAAATGGAGCAGCGGGATTTATGATAATGGTGTGCTTTCTTGTGCACCTGGCTAAAGCAAGCTTGAAATAGAGCTTCGAATCTGCTCATCTTAAGGATTTTCGGTTTGGGGGGAAGCTGCCAGAGTCTCACTTTCGGATGGTTCAATTTCTCTCAATTCAGGAGCCTTGAAAGCTTTGGTGGTGAATGTTTTAGAGATGATGACTTCTATCTTCTACAACGGGGCTGTTCGATATCCTTATCTCGGTACTCGTGTCATCATCTTCTTTAACTATATCATCTATTCTATCCTTGTAAATATTTATTCGAAAAACAAAATACAAAAATATAAAACCAACAAAAGAAAATAGAAAAAGATAAAACCTTCAAAAACCCATAAAAATCAGAAAACTTAAAAATGCCAAAAATATGTTTCTCTCAAGACATGTCTTCTGGTATCGATAACATCTACGGTCTTAGAAATGTCATTCAATAATGGCACGGGACCATAGATGAAGTTCGAGCAGGAGGTGTAAATATTCTTTTCTAAACATGTCTCAAACTATGGCTTACAGTTATTTCAGACTGTAACCCGCACTTAAACTATGGCTTGCAGTTACTTCAGACTGTGACCCGTGCTTAAACTATGGCTTGTTATTATTTCAGATAGCAACCCGTTTTTTTAAAGAAGGAAAGTGCTACGCTTAAACTATTTTCAAAATATTTCATGCACTTATCCTAAAAACAAAACAAGGAAAGTATGTCGAAGGACTGCTGTTCCTACACAAATGTTTTTCCGTCTAAAATTCTTCAGAAAAATATTTGTTGTATTTCAAAATGGTGGTTAAATGAGTTGCTTGAAAAATCAATCGATCGAGTTTTCGTATTAAATCGCAAAACTCAATCGATGACTTCAAAGACTCTTAAACTTTTCACAAATTGAGTCATTGATTGAGGGGATAATGTTTTAAAATCTATATCATCTAACGGGCTTTCTTAATTATCCTAATATGCTTAATTAAAATGATGTTAACCTATGTTGAAGGACTAGGTGCCTAGGATATGATTGCTAGGATTAGATGATTAGAGTTTGATGTACACATTATTCCCATACATTTATATGATCCGATTGATATGTTACATTGATTTTTATTAGTCGATTCTTTGTTTGGGTGATGTCGACCACCATATATCTGTGTGTGTTCACTAACGTATGCAGGTATATTGGTATATAATAATGTTCCCGATCCGGATCCCACAATTGAAAATGATTGGATGCCGAAGGAAAGGGTAACTATATCTTGGGTTGACAAATGAAGAAACGGAGCTTAATCGGACTTCTATGGAGAGTTGGCATAAATGCAACGTAAGAGGTCTCACCGCATCGCCAGATGGTTTTCTTCTAAGTGATTGAAGAAACGGAGCTTAATTTGACCTCGGTTGGCATTCAAAATGCAACGTGAAGAAGTCTCACTTGCATCTGCAGACGGTTTTCTTCCAAACCCTCACAAGAACAACAACGAAGCTTCTCAACCACCTAACGTATCTTTGTGCAGGATACCATTTTTAAACAATTTTGAATAATTTAATTAAGTTGTTTTGAAAATGGAAAATATTGTTTTGAAAATATATTGGACTAATTTTTGAAAATCACTGGACTTCATGTTATCAAAACCTAAGTCACTCAATTATTGACTTCTGTCATGGATTGAGGGGGAGAGTGATTTAAAATAAAATATTTTCAAACGATGTTTCTTCACAAAAGTTCCGTTTGTACGCTAAAATGTGGTGATCTAAAGATTTAATGTTATGTCATGGTATGGTTTTCTTTAAAACTAAGATCCATCAAAATGAAATTTTTTCTGTTCTTGTTTGATTGTGAAATTGTTTTATTTTAGTTAAAGATCTCTTAAAACTATCATACGACACTAACAATCTTTAATGTCTAAATCGGTCCTTATCTATCATTTTCAAAATTAAATCTTGCCACGTCTTTCCTCAAATTTTTCTAAATGACTTAAATCGGTTGGGATCACAAATCTCAAATGGTTTGATATTTCTAATCGGGGTAGAGATCGTGTTTTAAATCTCAAATCTGTTTTAAATGGAATTGGTTTTAGTCCTTTAAAGGCACTCCCGCCTCCATGTGCCAAACGATTTCAAAATACATAATGCACATGTTGAGGAGGAGGATTTATCCAAAACCATATGAGTATTTAAACAAGGCCACATTTTCTCCCATGTTTTCTAAACCTAATTAAATCACTTGGGATCCAAAATCTCAAAGGATTTGATATTTTGATCGAGGAGAATTTGTGATTTAATAATGAAATTTGATAAAAGTTGATCGTTTTGATTCGGTTATGCGGTCGCTCTCTCATATGTGCTAAACGCTTTGAATCTCGAAGCACATATTGAGGGGAGCAAAACCATCGAGTACAAAAGTTTTTAAAAGAGATTATAAAGTACCTTGATTGTGTTTTCAAATGGTTTCTTAATGGATTTTGTGATTGTGGATGTGCTTCAAAGAACTCTTGCCTCTATGTGATAAAAATGATTTTAAAAATCCTATGCACATATTGAGGGAGAATTTTACCAAGAAAATCAAATGGCTTTTTTATGAAAATTGTGATCAAAGAAAATATTTCAAAGTCCTCTTGCCTCCATGTGCCAAACAATTTCTAAATCACACGCACATGTTGAGGGAGGTTTTCTAAATGATCAAAACTATTAAGGTACAAAATGCTTTGATCTCGTATCACAAGTACCTTGATTGTTTTCCAAATGATTTTCAATTGGTTCCATGAAGGAAAGAACAATACCAAAAGACCGACCAATTTACTTTATGCATGGAGTTATAAGGATGGTTAGGTTAGGTATTCGTTCCCACGATCCGCCAAAACCGGAGGGATCTTCCAGGACAATCCACTAGATAGTGTAGAGTCCTTAGGAATAATGAAAAAGGAGAAAAATGAGGAATGGGAAGAGTGCGGATGAGGCGAGCTAGTCTTGGAATAAACCCAACAAGGTTCTAGTTATGAAGTCTCGGTAAGCTTGAAGGGTTGAAGAATGAAAAAGAAATGAATGTGAAAAGGGTGAAAAGAAATAGCCTCCATCAATTCAACCTTAGGCGTAAACCGGGTTCAATACATATGCTCTTGGTTGTTACTAAGGTAACACCGGTATTGAAGACAAGACGTCATGGACCCAATGGACGCCTCGCACTAAACTTCCCAAGCCACTCAAGTTCCTCTTAAAAGGGCTTGTTTCATTCTCACGGGGAACCGACATAATCTATCGACTGTCTCTTAGAGATGGTTGATATTGAAGTAGGAGACCCTCTCCCTAGTCTCCGGCACAGGAACCAAAAAATTGCACGATTGAGTCTAGAGCCAAGAGATCATCCACAATATCTCATTAGGACACTAAATTATTGAAGACTTGCTGTTTCACACAATGTGGAAAGTAAGTATATATTAAGAGTCCTACGCATTATCCTTGTGGTATTGCCAGAACATCTGAGTGGTATGTAAAAGTATTCACGATGAAGATGGAAATCCTTCTAGAGCCAACATCAAACAAGCTCTTGGTGGGTGACATGTGAGATCTTCTCGTAAGATTAAACTTGTGACAACAGGATAGAAACAATGGGCGATTCGGTCTTGAATCAACCTTGGTCGAGAATGGATTTGACGAATACTTTTGGAAAAACCGTTCGATGTGCAAATATTCTTTTCTCTAGCACGTCGAATGTGTACTTATGTTTTCAAAATTCAAAAAGTATCTCGATTGAAAAATACTTTTAGAAAACCGTTCGATGTGCGAATCTCTTCTTTTCGCTAACACGTCGAATGTGTACTCATTCTCTAATACAAAAAGTATTTTGTTTGAAAATTGATCTTTCTCATAAAACCTTCGTCAGACAAAACTCTTTCTTCAAGCAATACGCGATTGTTTTCAAATCATTTTCATCAATCGGTGAATCTCAATTATTGGTTCACTCACTCCGTGTTGTCTTCTTTGAGGCGTTCGGTTTGAGAACAACTAGAACATTGCGAAACCTGTCAAGGAGATTCTTAGGAATCCTACCGATCACGAGCGATTTATATCTTGATCAGCGGGAACCGTGGGCCATGTACCTCAATTCAACGAAAGTGATCAAAGACACTTCGTGCACCTTATTGCTAATCGTCGTATGCGGTACACCCGACGATTGCGGTGATCGAATTGAGGAGTCAATCCAAAGCCGCATGCTCGCGGAATCCACACTTAATTTGAAGAAATCATGATGGTGCATATCTACATAACCCGGCTCGATATTTTATACTATGCTTATGCTTGACTGCTGCAAATATCATGAACCGATGAAGGCTTCCGCTACTCGATGAAAGATGTCATGATTCAAAAGTGTGAGCATGTCGGTCCAAAAGTCACAACTTCACATGATGGCAACACAATAAAGGGTGATCCAGAGATTTCTTGTGGTGATGATCTCAAAGAAAGCTCAAAGATCATCAAGATGTGGATCGGTTCAAAGACCTCCACTCAAAGTACAAAACTATGCGGACTTTGAAGAATCGCTACAAAAGCACAAAGATTGTGGAAATGAAGAATTCAAGTCTGAGCTCAAGAACAAAGTCAAGAATAGAATGCTAGGATTCGAAATGTAAAACATGGGGTGACCTCCTTGGGGAGATTGTTAGGAATTAGAAAATTCCTTAGTGAAGAGTCGGTCACCCCAAATGTTATCTAGCTTAAGTTAGCTCGTAGACTTGTCGTTATTTAAGTTATTTAGTAGTTTATTAGTTAGTCTGTAGCGTAAAATAGTTTAGTGCAACACCGTGGAGGAAGGACGGGTCTTTACCCACTGTATCCCTGATCCACAGGCCGATAGGAGGTCGTATTTCTTGTAAGTATAAATACCCCTTCCATCTATGGAAGGGGTGGTGCTTCTCATAATCTAATATTTCCATACTTTTGTAAACCTCTAGCAAGAACACCCTCTCTCTCTCTCTACTAACTCTCTAACTATGGCAAACATGTATTTTGATCATCCAAGACCACCCGAATCATCAACACAATAATATTTGGATCCTAACATACCTTACTCATGCCATGTCGGGAACACATAAGCACACTCATTTATATTTCCTCATTTACATGGAAAGGCGTCCCAGTCGATGTAAATCAAGAAACATAAATTCATGGTTCAGAGATTCACAATTTCTTTAATTAAATGAAAAGGCGTCCCAATCCATTTAATCAAGGAAATCATAAATCGTCCTACTTATACACTTTCGACATAACATTCGTATTTATTACTAGTTTTCACTTTATTTTCTTTCTCTTCGTTCTTTTACACTTCACATTAATTTTTATTTTTAGACTTGGATCCATACCATTATCACATTTATTTTGGGGATTTTTATATGCCAAAGATATAGGTAACCCTTTGCCCGTGAAGGCAATACATTCCTTCATTAACATCATTAGCTTGGTCTCCCGAAGGATACCACCATTAACATTAGCTCGGCCATCCCAAAGGATACCATCATTAACATTATTAGCTTGGTCATCCCAAAAGGATACCATCATTAACATTAGCTCGGCCATCCCAAAGGATACCATCATTAACATTATTAGTTTGGTCATCCCAAAAGGATACCACCATTAACATTAGCTCGGCCATCCCAAAGGATACTATCATTAACATTAGCTCGGCCATCCCAAAAGATACCATCATTAACAATATTAGCTTGGTCATCCCAAAAGGATACCATCATTAACTATCATTAATTCATCGGTTATATGATAGCTACCTTTAACCTTTCACATTTAACATTAGATCCAAGTCATTAACATTTTAACACATACACTTTTTCATTCCTTTTATTAAGTTTAAGCAAGCATCATTGGTATATGAAACCCGCTTGTCATATTTACACATTTTTATGTGTTTACACTTCTCATTACAACTTACATTCTTTAACTCAAGTTAACCATTTCCACATCTTTACCATTACCTCTTTTAGGCCACTCGATTCTTTTCCACTTCTAACCTTACATAGGTTAGATTGATAACACCTTTGTTAACATACGTTTATCCTTTACATTCATTTTAAACATCAACACGATCTCTTCGCATTTTACTAAACAACATATTATTACGTTCTTACGTACATTCTCCCTTTTTAGTAATTAGCACAATGGCTATACCATTTTCATTTCATCATTACTTGTCATCATTTCTTAATCTCATTCATTACTTTTTCACATTAATAGACACTTAACAATTAGCGTGACAATTCTTATCTTGCTATCACACATTATACTTTAGTACACTTATCATTTATTACGTTTCACACCTTTAGCGTCAAATACTTTAATTCACAGTTATCCCATCTCTAATATCACTTATCATTTCTAATCACATTCCATACCGTTATTCCAACACACATTCATATAAGCATAATACGATCACCGACACTAACCAAGGTGTACGACAATCTAATCATTTAGATACCTCAAGGCCTCTACGGACTTATATCGCATAAAGATCAATACTATAGCACGCATTCATTATTATCAACTTAGGTTCATGTAAACTATCACATGATCTGATTCAAAACTTAAACATTTACTTTCTCGCTTTAACTTCTCTTACATTCAACGCATCTAATAGTGGTTTAAGTCTAGGAAACCTAAAGTGGAAACGTAATTCACTTAAACCGAAGCTCTGATACCAAGTTGTAACACCCCGTGAACGACACGACTTAAAATCATTGAAATTTAAACTTTTACGCGGAAACGATTTGACTTAAAAGCCGACTGCTGTTACTAATCGTTGAACTGATAAAATTCATAACAAACTGACCCTTGAAAGTATTTTTGCATGAAACTAGACTCATTTATCTTGAAATGACGGTGGCTCGACCGTGACGACTTCTGATTAAAAGATATGATTTTTCCAAATTAGTTCTCCAAATTTGTTCTCCAAATTAGTTCTCCAAATTAGTTCTCCAAACTAGTTCTCCACTAGTTCTCCAACTATTTTAACCACTTTACAAGCACTTATCCATATACTTTGTTTTTACAAACATTCTTGACCCGTTTGACCCAAAATGGGTTAAAATAGACCTTGTCCCAAACACCCCATTTTCTGCATATCCCTTTTATATACTTTTGACCCATTTTCCAGAAAACGACTTCTATAACATGACATAACACCAAAACTTCCAGAAATCATTAGGTCATTATAAATATCAAATATATGCATAAACTTGGTCATAATGACCCACGGAAACGTGCTTTACAAGTGACGGGTGTTATGCCAAACGCCCGTTTTGACCCGTTTGCATACACCACTTAAACATAACTCTTTAACATGCTTTAAAACATGTAAAATGACTCTTAAAACATTTCAAATACTTGACACTATAAACATTAAACCTTTTATGACTCTCGGGGGACAACCTTGTCATGAGCTCGGTATCTACCTAAGCTTTACCTTCTTATCAATCTTCTAAACTTTCGCATAATCCAACCTTAGCGCTTAGTTCCAAGTATTTCCTTTGCCTTCAAATTTAAACCTACAAAACATTAACATCTTAAACCGTAAGCACAAGGCTTAGTAAGTAAAGCGTTCATAACATGTTATCATATACATTCATACATTATACATCATAACTCATTTCAAATCATTAAACATTAACACGTACTTTGGTTCACTTAAGTAAAACATTTCCTATGGTTCAACATCAACATACCTTAGCCTAATCCACCTTGCCTAACCTTCATGACTAGTTAAGCCAAACTAGTCTCAACCACACTTTATATAAACATATATTCAATTACCCCATTCCTTAGCTTAACAAAATCACATAACATATAATGTGTAGAATCATATAACAACATATAATGACCGGTTTACTTACCTTAATTCCAAGATAGTGATATCAATTAGAATCATCATCATCAATACCATCATTAGCCTCTTCTTCACATCCTAGGTCAATTATCATAACACTTAATAATCATAATTAAATAATTATGAAAATGGTTTATATAACCATATCCCATTTCTTACACACCTCTAATCATCATATAATTATATCTTGATTATGTGATGATCAATCCATAAATTACTAACTTAATAAAACTTAACCCATCATCATCATAACATCTTTAATTAGCTTAAAAATATCATTTACCCAATTTCCCCAAATAGGTATATGAACCCTAATTTATAATTCATCAATTAGCTTAGGGTAAAGGATTACTTACTTGTAAGGATGATTAGCACTAACTTATTTCTTGGTTTGGAGTATTAATCCTTCATCAATTTGACCATTGGAGAATCTTGTTCTTTTCCCTCCTTTTTTACTTCACGACACACACATACACACCTAAATTATTCTGGAAATCTAATGATACAAGGAGAAGGATTCCAGACATATGTAGGTGGTATGTTTGCCTAATTGGCACATTAGGTCCTTCAAGTCTCATTCCTTCTATTTTGGTCACAACATACTTTATAACATGTTTAGCACTTGGCAACTTAGGTCCCTTAAGTCAATTTTCCTTATAAATGTGACACATCATATTTTCCATAATCATTTACATAACATTTGTTGACTATTAGTTTGACTATCGGGTTAACTACAATATAACATTCGTTGACTAACCAATCACATTAAACCTTGGTCAATTTCATCTAAGGTGGGGCCTATTTGTATCCGGGATACGGGTCTAACACTAACGCGACGCATTTTGGGGTTTCCTGAATTTTCCTGAAAACATACTTGAAAAAAAAGCAGACAAACATAAAATATTTATTTCCGTTAGAATTTAATATAGTGATTTACATCGGAACCGGCAGCCGGGATAAAAGCCTCGTTAATGACACATTGCGATCTTGTAAGGCGGCGTCAAGGAGTAGTGATGTTTTGATAGGCCGGTTAGCGAGTTGATGAAATCGACAATCTTCTTATAATGTTTTACAATCTTTTTTTTTCTTGAGGTTGTCGTTCAATTTTACTCTCTTTCTTTTGTTTGTATTATTATGGGAGAAAAGTTTTTCCAATGTAGGTTTGTCATTAGGACCTACCACATTTGCAAATAACAATTTGTTGGATTTAACCTGAGATTTAGGGGCTTCAGGGTCTTTCTTTGTTGGTGTTTCTTCTTGGGTAACAACAGCGACATCATTGTTACCGGATCAGAGGCCAACAAATGAGTTTTCCTCAACCACATTCAATTCTTGCTCATCAAAATCCATTAAATCTAAAGATGGAACAAACAATGTTTTATCGAGGCCTTTGTTGAAATTATCTCCGGAGGAAACACGTCCCAACATAGGTGTGTCATTTTCGCCAACCACATTTACATTTGACAGGTAATTGTCTTTGAACTGCGATTTGAAAATATAGTATGTTAAAACAACACATTAAAATATTTTATTTATCGACGTTGTTTCTCGATAATGTAGATACCTCAAGAGCTTTGTTGGTTGGTGTTCCTTCTTCATCTGCACACCACCAATATTGTTAACAGGTTCGGTTCCCAGAAATTGTTTCGAACCACATCTTGTTGTTCATTATCACAATCCATTGCATCTACGAAATTATCACACGAAACTTTATCGTCGTTTATGTACGACGACCAATCGATACCACAATCCGGTTCTGATGAATTTTAATTATATATACATAAGTATGGACATATGTTATACTTGATATGTAAAGTCTAAATGAAAGATAACATACAATAATGGGGTCACCGGTGTTTTTTTTCATCGTTTGGTGCAAGTGGTTGAAGTTGAGTAGTACGATCACCTCCATATTCCATAGCGGGACATTTTGGGTCATGGCACAAGCGTGTACAAGAATCCCAAGGTTACATGGTTGCGTTTCTTTAAGCCCATCATCATTGTTAATGTCCGTTGCATCTTCCGCATCGACGACCTTATCCCGTTAGGGCCTAGAGTATGACACGACGTGGCTGTGCGCCCAAGGTTTTATATAAGTGTACACACGAAGGATTATTTGGGTTTGGTATAACATTGGAGGCAACCTTAAAAGTAAATACAAACCTTCGGATCATCGGGATTAACGTCGAGTCATTTGTATTGGCACAACTTTTAGATTTTTCAGAACGAAGGCGCATCATTTTAAGACCCAAAAGTTGTTGTACTTTTGAAACTCGCTTTTGACATTCGTAAAGACATCAAATACGACCGGTGTGTTTCGACCGAATGAATGCCATTTTCTATCATCAAAAGTTTTTGATCCAAATCCACTAACTCACGAATTCCATTTTGTTGAAAGAGTGGTCCCGTTTGTGCACCATTTAAAGAAGATTGTTGCTCAATGTTGAGTTGCAATGCGTTTCGGTAACCCTCTAGTTGACTTTCCGTGACGATGTGTAAATTGAAAGCGTCCACGAATTGATTAGAGTGCTATGCGATCTTCTCACAACCGTCTATGTGCAGCATGACAAACCATCTATATATTGGGCATCTTTGTAAATACACCACGGTTGCTTCATTTCAACTTGTGTTGCGAAATTTCAACAATGGGGCTGAGTCCTAAGAACAAAAAGAGTTACAATTAGTGATATTGTGAACAAATTTAGGTACAAGTTAGTATAGTCGCATCATAAGGCGTGTGATGCCTACCGTCCAAAGAGATTACAACGATCTGCGTTCAAACTTTTCAAGTTCGACCAAGCAAGACCACGTGGAATCACCTTATTGTCTTTCACCCACCAAAGTGAGCTTCTAGGAAAACTCTCCAAAATCCAAATCATAATAGGCGCACCGTCATCGTGAAAAATGTCTAGCTATGCGATTATCATTTTAATTTGTTTAAAGTTTTAACAAACTAAATGTAATATGTTTACGATGAAACAATACGTTTATGATGACAATTACAAAAAATCGCAAACTAAAAGTGTTATAACATTCTTTAATCTAAATTACGGGTAACATTTATATTACATGTATACACAAAGACAAGCATTGCATAACAATTAAACAACATCATTATTTATAGGTAATTTCGATTGAACAAAATAGAATCAAAAGCTTTTAATAACTTTGTTTTCTAAAACAAACATGTTATCAAACAAAGACATACATACATTAGTACAAACTACGAGAATTCAAACCTTGAAAGCCCAAGCGAACCCGTATAGATTGTATGTGGCCTTGAACTTTGGGTTTTTTCAATTTTAGCGATGATCTTTTACGTGAATATGAACAATATTGACAAATCCTTTGATAAAACTTATGCCACATATATTCACCCCAAGGAAATACATTCCGAGCTTCAAAATCATCAACCAAGGACAATAAGTGATTATGGATGCAATTCTTGTCTTCTTTTCCCATAAACACCATTCTGCGACTACCAATGACACACCCTAACAAAGATCCTCATCAAAAAGCGATAACCACCTTTTTCCATCCTTTTTGAATCATTAACAAGTTCCAAAAGATCAATGGCATGTATATTTGTTATACCATTACTCTTTTTAGGAAATACACGATCACGAAAGCGCTAGATCGTTTTTAGCTTTTGAAACTTTGCCAAATCGAAACCACATTATCGGACAAAATTCTTTCCGACCAAACCTTAACGAATGCTCCCTATTTGGAATGTTAGTGGAGGAATCGAGAGGATATGTTAGAAATATATACCGGTGTTGCAAAACATAATGCATCGAAGCGTCATTCTCGCATCGACTTTATATCCAACCATGGACCAAATAATGTTTGCACGAACAACCTTTCCGGTTTCGTAATTTGACAAAGCGAGTTTAATATCGGCAGAACTTCAATGTAGAACGAACTGCGATTTTACAATTGTACAACTTTAATTTTGTCCTACGTAATTATCTGATAAAATTAATTAGGGGTTAGAGGTTATGTGAATAAGATGTGGTTTGTGAGTGTGTGCGCGTGATCTAGAAGAAGATGTTTAATTGTAGAAGTCATTAAATTGTAGTAGAATATGTTTGATTGTGTGTGTGTGGCGTGATGGTGTGTGATCGTGTCGATTTATTAATATTACTTTTATAATACACCCATTGTAAATTGACCATATTATCCTCGTGTATAAATACAAGTTTCCCAATAATATTTAGTTGCCGAAAATACATTTTGGTTGCCCAAAAATAATACCTTACAATACATGACAAATCGTTCAAAATATGTATACATGTACCTTTGTCGGACACGTGGCACCATATGGTTGGCTACAAGAAAATCGTTGGGCAACAAGTCCATTTCCGTAACGCAAAAAAGCGTGGTCCATAAAGTGATATGCATCAGGGCGCGCGGTCTATTTGACTAATTTTCCCTAAATTTATTAATAGTTTTGTTGCTTATTTTGTTTAGCTTATTTTTTTAGTAGCTTATTTTTCAAAAACTTATCGTAATCTTTTTGGTTATTAATGAAGATGGTATTTGTTATTTAAGTGCTTGTTTCTTATTACTTCATTTTATCTCTTTTCTTTTTATCTTTTCTTATCTTATCTAATAAGTCATTAAAGCTTGTTAGCTTTTTGTGGCTTATTTAGATCTAAGGGCCCGCTTGGTTCAAAGTGGGGAAAGGGAAAGGGAAAGGGGATGCAAAGGAATAAGTGAGGTGGGTAATCAATCCATTACCCCTCAATTTATTCTATAATGGTTCATTACCCATTACGGGGTAATCAATCCCTTTGCACTCTCTAACCAAGCACTAAATAATGAGTGAGGTGAGCCCTTTTGATTACTTTACCCATTCCCCACCCCCTTAACCCCCCAACCAAGCAAGCCCTTAACTTGTTTCATAAGCTCTCTTTTACTACCTTGTTTTAAAAGCTTTTATACACTTAGATCTACTCGTTATTTTACAAAATACTTTTTAAGAACCCAAAAAGATTTGATTTTTATTAGCTTTTCTTTTATAAAAAGTTATCCATTAGCTTATTACTCTAGATCTAGTATTTTTAGTTAAAAAAGTTTTAATCTCTCTTAGTTTTTCTTAATCAATAAGCTTTTTTATAGCTTATTGATCCATATTATAGATTATTTGTCTTAACTCTTGTTAAAGTTGTGATATTTTTTTGAATTTCTCATCATTTCAGCCTAAGGCGAGGAGCTTAAGGGTTTTATAAGCTAACTTATTACTAAAGTTTAGAGCTTTTCTAGCTTTTATATAACTAATTAGTTATTAAAGTCACAAGCTTTATTAGCTATTTAGTAATATAAAAGCTAATAAAGAAATAAACTTTATAATCTGACAAGTTCATAAAATCGGGTGGTTATTTTCGTTTCATCTCTTAGATCAGGTTTTATTTTCTTATCCTTTTTACTCTTAGTTTATTAGTTTAATATGTTTATTATTGTTAAGATTATTATTGTTGGTTTAGTAGTTATGCATAGTGAGTAGATTTTTATATGTTTGTTAAGTGATGGTAATACGTGAATAAAGTGTGAAAACTTAGAAATTTTTGATTAATAATCTTCGGGTAGTTGGATTGAAATTTGTTGTTTTGACGGGCAAAAGCCGTTAGGGTAATTAATTAAATCTAGTAAATTTACCTATATAAAGAATTGTTTTCAAAGTAAACAAACGTTGTGAGAAAATACTTTTTTAAACGGGTATCGAAGATTATTGATTAATAGTTTCCGGATTATTTTTAGATATATTTGGTTGATTGTTTTAACAGGCAAAAGTTGTTTGGATAATTAATTATCTAGATTTTGTGATTATTACCTAGAAGAAAAAGGATTGTTTTCAATATAAGCCAACGTTGTGAGAAAATAATTTTATTTCGACGGGTATTAATTAAAAAGTGCTTAATAGATTATTCACACTTAATTCCATTTTCACCTCACTTGACAAGCATAGCTTTTAATATCATATTTTAGCTTAATCTTTAATTCGGTCATTAGTTTAATCTTAATATAGTCTAAATAGTTGCTTTTAATTAGTTAAAATTAGTTTTAAATTCATCTCTAAAAATCCAAAAAAATAAAAATAAAAAATTGACAATCAAACATCAAACAAAAGACATAACGCAAATTTCAATTTATATCTCGCCATGGATTACGACTCCGTAAGGTTGATTATTGATTCGCTCCCAAACGGTCAAGTTTTCTCACAAAAGCTAGCCACTTGTGAATGGCCAACCGTAAGAAACTTAAAACAGTCTGGAAACAAATGCAATGAAGATCAGGAGAGTATAGTGTTTCCCCGGGTCGTTATGTCCCAAATTTATCGATGAATCACCAAACGAATAGTGATCGAGAGATTTGAACGTAAAAGAGTTTGATTGAACAATTATACCTAAGGAAAAGTTTATAAATTACAGAGGCTTAAATGCAAATTAAAGGAAATTAAAAAGATAAACTATATTAAATAAACGCTATCACTATTTGTAAAATCTAATGTTTTTGATTTTTATTTTATAAAACTAAATTAAAAACTACGTAACGTACAAAAGAAAAATGTGAAACTGAAGCAATATTAATCCTAAAAATATAAAAATGATATTTTTACAATCCTAATGATAAGAGAAAATTTTTAGAAAAATAAAATTATTTTTAAAACTATTTATCTAATTATTATTAATTAAAAACTATTTTTAACTATTTAATAATAGCCTAAAATACAAGAAAATATGAAATAAAGCTAGAAAAATAAATGACTTGGAAAATCTAAAATAACAAAAGAGAATTTTCAAAACTAATTTTGTATTTTTCGATTATTTTGTATTTTCTATGAATTAAAACTATTTAAAACTACTTAAATTGCTTAAAAATACAAATTTAACTAAGAAAATCTGGAAAAATATTTTTTGACTTTTATATTTATCTTAACCTAGGAAAATGAAAACTTATTTTTTTGAAACTTTTCTGAATTAATTGTATTAAATGCTAATTAAAAAGGCTTAAAAACTGTTTTTAATAAAGAAAAATAGCAAACTGACTTAGAAAAATCTGAAAAATTCAAGAAAAGTCTAAAATATTATTGTGAATCTAGGAAAAATATAAAAGCAGAGGGTTGTGTGCAAGAATATGAAACTGCAAGGCAAGTGCTTATAAATAAGCACTTGAAATAAGCCAAAAGGCCCCAAATGGGCACCAAACTGAAACAGAAGCTACAATAAGCTAAAACTACCCAAATGCAACTAAATACAACTGTCCTAAACCTATAAGTTACCAGCTACACAGATTTGACTATTTGAGCTTATGTGCTTAAAACAGTTTCCACCCACCAATTTGCAGCTAGAAAATAAGCTACTCCATAAGCTAGGACTAGAAAACAGAAGTTGGATCCTACACTAGACCTGAGTGACTACTTATAAAACAAAGATCAGACCTAGATAAGCTCTTATGAGCTTTTCCCAAGCCCTGCAAGACCCTGTGCAGACTCAGTGTATACTGAGTCAGTGCACAGGGCATTTAAGCCCTTTTTGACAATCCATTTTAGAGCTTATAGAAAATTTACAAAAATATACAAAAATCACAATAATAAACTAGACCAGTTGAAGTTATAAAACCCAGAGTTTTACTTGATTTGGCCCAAAACTGAATCAATGAAAAATCATCTCAGTTGGGCTAAAACTGAGTTTTGCAAGTTTTTTGACTTTTGACAATTATGAAAAGTTGACTTTAATGAACTTAGCAACTAATTTAAGGACTGAATTTGATGTTTTATGTTAAACCAAGACTAATGCAACCTAAGCTAATGATATCTAAAAACAAAACAAGCCTTTGGTTTCCAAAAATCTCAACAGATATGAAATTAAGACTGATTCATGGTAATTTTGACTTTAGAGCTTATGCAGATACAAAAGACTGACCAAATTGGCTATATTTCAACTAACTAGGACTAAAGCAAAAGATTTTAACCATAGAATAAACCTCTAACTCAGGTTTGACATAAAATCCAAACACCATTTTTAATAACAGATTTGAACTTTAAAAGAACTAACCACTGAGCTAACATGAATTATTGATGAAACTAAGTCTAATTACTCTAATTACCACTAAATAAACAGGTAAAAACCAATCTTAACCACAGATACAGATACAAACACAATTTGCAAACTGAAATGAAAATGAAAATGAGACAGATACTCACAAATGTCCAGCTTATTCACCACTCATACCAGACCCATAACTATGCTAATTGAAGCTATTCCAACCCAAATCCAAGCTCTGCAACACCCCAATTCCAAATCCAAGTCTCTTTGAGCTACAGTTGACTTTTGTTGACCAAACATGAAAATTGCTTGAAACTGTTTTCCAAGCTCATCAAAAGCTATAATAAGCTTAAGTTAACTTGTGTGAACTTACAATAAACTATTTGAAGCTTGAATGTGAGAGTTTGAAATTAAACTTTTCAACAGTGAACATCAAAACATGAAATTTAAGTGAAACCTTGAATTAAGACTGGAAATGAATTACAATGACTCAGTTGCTTAGTTTGAATACAATAAAACTTAGGATTACATATTAAAACATTAATTAAGCTAATTTAATAAAAAACGACATATATTTGAAAAATGAAAACTAACTACTCTCCTCCTTGCTTCTCTCTCTCTTTCTCTTTTTATACACCAACTTTGCTTCTCTCCTCTCTCTGAGCTAATCCCACATGTCTTCAGGACCATTGGATGGCTTGAAGTGATTTTGGCCATTGGATCAGTTTTTGGCGGGAAAAGTATTTTGCCAGTGTGGGTTGAGTGTTAGGGGGAGGGGGAAATGCATTTAATGCCTTTTGGAGTGTTAGGAGAGGTGGAGTGATAATAGAGGTGAAGATGAGCTGGGGGGATGGGGGGGACTGGTGTTGCAGAGAAGTTGTTGAAGAAGAAGAAAAAAAGGCCGGGTAAACGGGGTGTTTGTTTGACTATTTTGACCAGAGGTTAATATTAAAGGGGGGGTCAAATTGAGGGGGTCACAAAGGATTGGCAGGGTCCAAAGGGGGTTTGACAAGGGTCCAAGGTTCAAAGGCTTAGGCTTTAATACAAGGCTTGTTTTGTAATTTCTAAAAGTACAAGGACCACTTCTGCCATTTTATCAAAGTTGTTCCAAGGGACCAAAAGTGACAAGTTCCAATAGTACAAGGACCAAACTTGACATTTTCAAATTTCCAAGGACCATTTTTGCCAATTTTTAAACTTGAAGGACCAAATTTGTAAATTTCTCAAAACTTTTGACATTTTTCACCAAAGGACTAATTTTGACAACTTATGATTTTAAAAGGACCTTTGGTGATTTTTCTTTTGAAATAAGTGCTCAGGACTATTTCGACAACTTTTGAAACTTGGGGACTGAAGCGCCAATTATGCAAACTTAGCTCATTTTTCATCGATTTTAAACATTTTGCATCCGAAACATATAAAATGCAATTTTGAGATATTTTCGATATTTTGATGCATTTCTAAGCATTTTTAAACGTTTTGCAGTTCAGATTTGACCAAAAATGATGAGTATTTACACACTCATCAATTATCATTTGTCCTCAAGTGATTATTAAACCTTAATCGGGAAAACAAATTTAAACTGCTCTATATCGCAAACGAACCACATTGTAACAGAGAAAAAATACACAAGTATTTTGTCCAAACTAGCTTAGGTCATATTTGTATTTTTCAATAACGGTTGTAAACCATTGTGTATAAATAGAATCATAAGTAGGAGTAAAAAGGTTGACAAGTTTGTGCACTTAATGCATTGACATTCAGAAACACCTTTCTCTCTTCCAAATAAAACTAAGTCCCTGAGAATATCTCAGTTGGTTAGCATAGTTATACTTAAGATTAACTTAAGTTTAGAGAGGAGAATTTTGTCATTCAATCCCAAGTGTTGTTCCACAAACACTTGGGTATATTTGTTAATTGCAAATAGAATTAAACGTTGAAAAAAACTGTTTCTTTTACTTTACGTTTATATATAAACAATGAATTTTTAATAACATTGCTAAGCCATGGAGCTTGGATAGATTAACTTTGTAGTTAATTCTAACCAAGTTAACGGGAATAACAGAATGTCGTTGAATAACGGTGAATTATCTAAAACATTGATATCGTTATTTGCACAAGCTACCCCAAAAAATGCATGCCAAATCCACAAATAGTGCGATGCAACAACTTCAATCATTATAGTCAGGTATTTTTTTTATCACCCCTGCCATATTGCCCATGCCATGACACCTGACAATTTTTCCATTCCCAATGCATACAATTGACGCTACCAAGCATTCTCGAAAAACCATGAACAAGCTCATGTCTTGCATACAGATTTTGAATGTCTTGAAAAGTTAGTTTTCTTAAAAACTCTGGACTAAACAAGTCAATAACGCACATATTGAAATTATCCAGACAATCACGTGCGGTACGCTCACTCATTTGCAAATATTCATCAAAAGCGGGCTATGAAACTCACCTCAAGTAATCAAATAATATGGTACAAGAATGGTGTGCACGGAAACTTAACCGCAACCTAATTAAATAATACGGCGCTTTAGGTTACACAATGAAGTGAAATGACGTGTATGCACTTTTTATGAATATAATATCATCTTTACATCTTTGCATTTAAGTTTATAAGTAGAAGTATAGTTTACGTCAAAGTTTACTATTTATTTCCATGTTATATACTTTAAAATTATTCCCAAGTAGTCATCTTTAGTAAATCGAAATTAGTTTGTTACTTAACATTTTGGAAAGCTTTCGACTTGTATGGAAAGTACGTATTCGATACTACAATATTTCTTTGGGACTTTTTAGCTCGTTCGTACTCTAAAACGCTAAAAAACACTTTCAAAAATGCCCAAACAGCTCACTATTATTAGTAATATAAAAGCTGTTAATTTAATAAAAGACTAGTTTTTATCTTCTTTTTCAAATCGTCGTAACTCCCTCGTATTAACATATCCACGAAAAAGTATTTAAGTATAGTTTCATATTTTTAAGCTTTCGGTTACGCAACTGGACTCTAAAAGTTCGTTTTGCCTCAGGAAACGTGCCAATCAGCAACTATATATCTTTAAAAATACCATTTAAGTTGCAACAAATTAAACAACATTTCCGCTATCTTAATCCATTCCACCAATTTCTTCACTAACATAACTAATTACATACTAACATGATTTAGTGATAATTAACTCAAGAATCAATGAAAATAAATTAATTGATACAAGACATAGTTATGTACTCTTTTATAAGTTTACATTTTTAAATAACCATTTTACACCACTCGTTACATAATTATTTATTGTTATAATGTCCTTTAAAATTACGAATTTCATATATTTATATTAATTCATCACTAGTTTGATTTTTATGAACAATATTTACATACAAAAATTATGTGGTGATATTTTTGTGTGTAAATGATATTATAATCATATGTAAACATTTACGGTATGTAAATATGAAATGTAAAAATTATAGAAAATAGTATATGCTTACTTTGATGTTATGAGATGATATATGGCTAAAGAACACTGATAAACCCAAATATGACCCAATTTATGCTTCCAAATTTTTAGTTTTTTAATACCTTAACCCAAATAAGCTCTCAATAAGCTATATATTTTACCAAAACCCGAAGTTTTTCTTCCCTTTTTCCTCTTGTTGTTTGCCGAAAATGAGATAGACCAAAGGGGAGTTTTGTGTGTTTTTCACTTGTGTATATACGCTAGTAGGTGTGTCATACTTATTAGGAAATCCAAGCATGGTTTCTACATTATAAAAAGCCCCAAATAAGCTAGCAAGTAATTAAAAAATAAATACATAGGGAGTGTCTTGGTTGCTTATGGTCGGCGAGAAGGAAGAAAAAAAGGAGAGGGACACATTTGTGTTGGTGGCTAGAACAAAATATCCAAAGGTTAGTGACTTAATTCCAATTATAATGTCTTTTTAGAAGTCAAAGTAAGCAACCTCTTGGGACCAAGGGTCGGCTTTTGGTTATAAAAAGGAAGAGAAAACTTGAAAATTTTATAAAATGTATTATGGTGTAATATTTGTAAAAGATGGTAAGGTTTTGTATATAAAATAGTACTAAATGTGTGTTTGGTTAAGGGTATTGAGGGATAAGTAATAGCAAAGATAATAATTAATGATGTTTGATTGATTTTAATGTAATGACTCATTACCCAATAATGGGTAATGAACCATTACTCAATAAATTGGAGGGAATGATTTCCTTACCTTTTTCCATTACCTAGTTTAAACTAAGCGTACCCTAAGTTAAATTGGTGAATAATAGGTGTTTATTTGTGTGTGCCGAATTAAGGGAGGAAACCAAAAAGAAATATTTAAATTTTATGATATATTTAGTGTAGTAGTGTATGTATACTTATGTATCGGGTATGTCATACATGTATGAAAATGCAAAAGTTCATGTTTACGTAACCAACGTAAATATTTTAAAACTGAAAATGTATAAATGATAAAGTAAGCTCGTAATGATGGTAATATGCTAGAAATAATAAGACTACATTTAGTCCGAAACTGTTGAGCATAAATGTTGTTTTTCGGTTTACGCGATTTAACTAAATAATGTACGTAAAAATAAACATGTAAACTTTAAAAATAAAATATTTTGAGTTTATGGATAACTATTTAACTGAAAAAATACAAGTTATATATTCCGAATAACAAGAAGGTTAGTATATATACATACTACTAACAAGTACTCCCTCCGTCTCATATTTATTGTCCATATTTCCTTTTATGGATGTCTCAAATTAATTGTCTACTTACCCATTTTAGTAAGAAAAAAAGAATATAATGAGGGGATATTCCATTTAAGTGGTTGAGAGTTATAATGGTCCCACTTTTATTAATATTTGTGCTTCTTGTCTCCTGACAATAAATTTGAGACGGAGGGAGTAACAGATGGTGTAATGGCACACATTAAATCCGTTAAATGACCTTAAACACCCACCAACCAAAAATTAACTAGTTAATTGTTCTAACGACCATTAACCAAGTAATTAATTTGCTATTATAATTTGACTCATGCATTCATAAATAACTTCTTGTTCTTAACAATTCATTTTGAGAATAGATATCTCATCCACACAACTCTACACCTAATTTCCAACATTCACGTCTTCAGAAGAATCTTCTCTAAAATCATCTCTTATATTCGTGCTTGTTAGCTTTGATCTCCTTATTTTTTTTGAACGGCAAATTTTATATAAACTAGCAAGGAGCTAGAACAAAAAAATTACAAAGAAATAAGAAAAGGCGCTTTATGCCAAGAATCCCAATTAAACGACCTATTACATCCGCTATGGCTCCATAAAAAGGCGTAGAGACTACATCATCAAAAGCATCCATCTTTTGGAGACGAACTCTCAAAACCAAGCGATTTGAAACCCCAAAGAGCCCACCAAGCTACCATAAATACTCCTCAGGAGGCTTTTCACTTTAGAATTTAACCGGATATTAGAGAACCAATCAAACCACTCCGAAAAGAAGACCATTGTCTCCATTCTATCTCCCACCATCTACAAATCCTCTTAGAAATCGATTGGGCCAAAAGCTTTGGAATAAAATATGAAACATCCTCAACATTTGATTCACAAATAGGGCAACAATCAGACTCCAAAGTAATACCTCGTTTGATCAGATTAGCTCGAGTAGGAAGAACATCTCGCCGAGCTTTCCAAGTGAACACATTAACCTTACCCGGCACACTCTTCACCCACCTAGTAGGAACATTATGAGAAGGAAAAAACAACTCGTCAATGAGAGAACGAGTGACTTTAACAGAAAACTCCCCGTCAGGAGAGATCGAATAAAACCAACGATCCTGAGAAGGAGATAAGATCACACTGTTCATAATATCGACCAAACTGTTAAATTGTTCGATTCCACACCCTCTAACACGCCTTGAAATGAATGATCCAAAGAAAAACCCATTTTATCACGAACAGAAACCTGAGGATTCAACTCCAAAGCAAACAACCGAGGAAAAGCATCACGAAAAGACACACCGCCTTTCCAAATATCTAACCAGAATCTGGTATTCGAACTGTCCCCGACACGTTTAAAACAATTAGCTAGAAAATCAAAACCCCTATTTTTAAGCTCAGAAACCTCCTTTAGAATAGAAATCCAAAGAGACGGAGGCTGATTAGACTAATTATCAAACTGCATACGAGGCCCGTGAATAGCTTGAATAGCTTTGATCTCCTTATAGTATGAGATTTTGAGGAACCATCGGTAGTAATTGTCTTTCCTTTTTCTTAGCCGATGGATTATGATTTATCTTCAGTGAAATAATCCACGATAACGAGGGACGAAACCAAAACTAGAAATGACCATATGCTTTTATAAAAACTAAGACGATAAACACGTTTCGTTAGACCAAATGCATTTCTAAAAATTTAAATTTTTTTATAAGAATTAACACTACGTCACAAAAATTCATGATAGTCCTAAGACCTTCAAAAATTCACCCTTATTCCCGACGATAACATTTATTATTTGTTGCATATAAAGGATTGTCGATTTTGTTTTGCGTTTATCATGCATTTTAAATGAATTTTACGAGAAGTTATTAGAAGACATATCATTATCATTATCATTATCTTGTTACAAACATGTACCTGAAAACTTCAATTCTTATGGACATAGAAATGTACAAAATGTTAGTCGATTTAGTCGATATATTGATTAAGGAGTTATGAAATGTACAAAATGTATCAACTAACACAAAAGACTTTTAACCTAACAGTACACTTGAATAACAAACTTTTTTTTTTGAACATGAATAACCAACTTATCAACACGAGTCTCAAATCCACGAGATACATACGTACCTCCAATTCTCTATTCTCTTAACCTCCAAAAAGAAAAAAATAACACATAAACATCCTTCCTAAACTTTATAATCTCTTACCAAAAATACACATCCTATTCACATCTCTATCCATTTCCACTTGCTCCCAATTTAAAAATAGATAAGCGGTGACACCCTTCATAAATCATCACCTCTTCTCTTTACAAAAATCTAAAAACACACACACACCATCACTGTGTGAAAAATGTCTAAAACCAGTTTCATACTCCCTTTCACTTTACTACTCGCACTCCCACTCTTTTTCTTCCTATTCACACACCCTGTCCTCCCACCCAAACGCCTCTTATCCTCATCCCCAAACACCATCGATGACACGTCACTTTTCCGACAAGCAACCCATTCCACCACCATCAGCCCACGTGGCAAACCCAAAATAGCCTTCTTGTTCTTAACACATACTGGCCTTCACTTTGCACCCTTATGGCAAAAATACTTTACCACATCAAAACAAAAAAACATGCAAACGTTGTACAATATCTATGTTCATGCGTATCCTGACTTTGAGGATAAGTACCAAACTGGTAGTGTGTTTAAGAACCGGTTTATTCCCGCCAAAAAAACAGAAAGATCTTCCCCCAGTCTCATCTCTGCCACGCGCCGGTTACTCGCGACAGCTTTACTTGATGACCCTTTAAATAGCTATTTTGCACTTGTGTCTGAGACATGCATACCTTTACACTCTTTTAGCTATACCTACAACACACTTTTTAAAAACAAGCCAACTGAGTCAACTCGGTCAGCAACTCGGGTGAGTTATATAGAGGTGTTATCGGATGAACCCCAGATGTGGGACAGGTACATAGCAAGAGGTGAGTCGGTGATGGAGCCAGAGGTACCATTTGCCGAGTTTCGGGTCGGGTCACAGTTTTTTATACTGAACCGGGTTCACTCGTTAATGGTTGTAAAAGACCGGATACTATGGAAGAAGTTTAGGTTACCATGTATAAACGTTGACACGTGTTACCCGGAGGAACATTATTTTCCAACGTTTTTGTCGATGAAGGATCCGACCCGGGTGAGTAAGGATACTTTGACCCGGGTTGATTGGACCGGAAGTGTGGGTGGGCACCCGCGTACTTATGAACCGAGTGAACTGACTCCTGAGATGATTAAGGAGTTGAGGGGTTCGAATACGACAAAAGTGTCGTATTTGTTTGCGCGAAAGTTTTCGCCCGATTGTTTGCCTGTTTTGATGGATATGGCGGATGACGTCATTTTCCGGGAGTGATGATGATTCGGGTCGGGTTTTGAGGTATGTGTTGTTCTTTTAATTGGGTAAATAGCAACTAATTTGTTCTTAAGTCTCATTTTCTTGCGGGGTGTTTGTTTGGGTGTTTTATGTGAGTTATGGGCTAAAAATTCATAAACTTACTTTTTGTTGCTTATTTTAAAATTTTTAGACTTGTCTAAGCGTATTACATAAAGAACTTATATAAGCTGAAATGATTTAAAATAAGTCACAAAAGTAAGCTTATAAGACATAAGCCCAAAATCAAATAAGCTGTAAGCCAGCTAAATAAGCAGACTAAATAATCTGAAACAAACACCCCATTAATTTCCCATAAAATGTCAAATTTTCAAAACTTGTTTCCTTTTCTATTTTGTTGGATAGATATGCATTATCATGTTTTTAGTGAAGTGGTTGACTGGCGTGTCCTGTGGGGACACTGTGATCCATGCGCATCATTGTATGATATCCATCTAAAAATAGTACTGTGCCGACTTAACTTTTATTCGAATTATTGAATAAATTATTATTCTCTATACTAAAGAGCAAGACATTGTGTCTTTGCATGACACGTGTCCCAAGTTAAACGCCAACTTTGTAAGTTAGCGAAAATAATCACGAGGTTTAGGTGTCAGTCATGAAGTAAGTCAAGTTAGCAAAAATAGTCCATAAGGTTTAAGTGTCATTTGAAGTAAGTCGCTTTATAGATTTGGCAAAAATAGTCCCTATCCAAATTCACGTCTAAAAGTAATCCATTGCGTCGCGCGGGTTTCATACTCGTTATTAATATAACTATTGAGCAAGCAACAATAACCCCAAAACATCAGAAGATAAATGCCAACTTTCGCAAGTTGGCAAAAATAACCCGAGGTTTAGGTGTCGTTGCAAAGTAAGTCCAACTTGGCAAAAATAGTCCCTAAGGTTTAAGTGTCGCTGCAAAGTAAGTCATTTATAGCCATTTGGCAAACAAAAGCAATCCCGCTGCATCGCGCGGGTTTCCACACTCGTTTATTTATAAAAAGGGTCCTATGGTTTCTACACCATTTGAACTTTTATTACCTTTTTTATAATATTTTATGTCTTCCAACACAAAAGCTGTCACAGTAGTATACCCATTTAGAGGGTGTTTGGGAGTGCGTTATGGAGTGGATTTTCTGATTATTTCGTTTTCAAAACGTGATTAATCGATTTAGGTGTTTGCGACTAACATTAAAATTGATTTTTGCGTTTTGGATCTCCAAACGCAGCTTTTAAACTTCAGTCACTACCTCTTGTTAGGAAACGTGATTTTAGTTTTGTAATAAAATTACTAGATTAACCTTACCTCTTTGCTTCGTAAAAAAAAAAAAAAAAACCTTTGCCTCTTTGCTTGTGTACTTGAAGGTGGTAGCTTTGAAGATTATCTGGTGGCTATGGAAGTTTTGTGTAATGTGTGGGAGGGATGATTTCAAGATGCCCTAATAAAATAAAAGTAACTATCTAACAGTCTTTACAAGGCCCAAGTAATTTTCAAATTGGGCTAACCTCATCAATTTGTTAATAATTTTTTTGTAAACGTGAAGAAAAATGACTATTTCTGTAAATATCGTCTCACGTATAACAAAAATTCATAGTGTTAAACTAATAAAGTAGTTCAATGATAACAATGTCCTTTTCGGTAATTTAAACATTATGTCATTAGATAATCTAATTTCCCAAACACATTAAAAAACTGATTATCTGATTATTGCGATATCAAACAGCAAAATCAAATCCAAACACTATTTTTTAAAACCACGTTTTGTTATAGCTGATTATCTGATTATGCGTTTTCAAAACGAATAATCTATTTTGAATAATCAATCCCAAACACCCCCTTACTCAACTTTATTGAGAAAGTTTAAAATAAATATGCTTCTTTCTCTCACATACACCCCAACATCCTCTCTCTAGAAAACCAAACTTATACCGGAAAAAAACTAAAATCCGGCAAAACACCAAATCAAATCGCAATCTAAAAAACCATACTACCGCAGGAAGCCATTTTCTTTTGCCGGAAAAAAACTAAAATCCGGCCCTTTTTCAGTTGCCGGAAAAAAACTAAAATCCGGCAAAACACCAAATCCGACAAAAATGTCTCAACCACCGGAAACGTCTTAACCACTTGGTCAATACTCACGACGAGAAAAAAAAACTAAACCATGTTCATCTAAACACGAGTGGTCAAACCACCACAGCCGCCGCACCTTATATCTTTAAATCCACCGTCGCTGCCGTCACTTCCGGTCATATCACCACCACAGCGGCGCACTTTAGTTGGTTCGCCAAATTATTTTATTGTCCAGATCTGGTGAATATGTATCTTATAGTTGGAAGATGTAAAAATGAAAGATAAAAGAATAAATTCGATTGAAAGTTTTTGAAGAGAGATGAAAGTAAAAAAAGCTGGAAAGAATAAATGATTAATAATGTTTTTTTAATAAATGAAAAAGTAAAATTTAATGATTGGTAATGGTGTGGAAATACTAGAATGGTGGTGTGTAAACACGTGAAGCCTTATAAAAAATCTTAGGTTTGTTATGCAACAGTGGGGCGTGCTTGGTTAGGGGTTAAGGGGGGTGGGGAATGGGTAAAGTATTCAAAAAGGCCTGCATTACAAATAAATTGATGCTTGGTTGGGGAGGGGTAAAGGTTTGATTACCCCGTAGTGGGTAATGAACCATTATAGAGTAAATTGGGGGGTAAGGTATTGATTACCCACCTCACTCATTCCTTTGCATTCCTTTCCCTTTGCCTTTCCCTTTTCCTTTCCCCACTTTGAACCAAGCGGACCCTAAATTAAATAATGGAAGGGTAGCTTTTAGGTGATGTGTTAATATTTTTTATTTGCAAGATATGATGCTATTACGAACAATATAAGTAAAGCATTATGTATGGGACACCTCTTGGTCAATTTTGAATTCTTTGGGTATCAAATGATACGTGTAGCATTTTTAGGTATGTGTTTGGTTGCAAGTTCATTTTTCTTTTTGGTTTATGTATATGACACTACCCTTATTTAATTTTGCACCGCTTAATATTTTAGAATGAGCTATGATTGGGAGGCCTAATATGCCTAAAGATGTGCTTAAACCGATGTTATCTAGAAAAGTAGAAATAATGAAGTCTACATGGTCGACATCAGAATCCTCCATTTATAATTTGACATATCCTTGTTAGGGTAACTGTTTATGTTTGATCATTATTCAAACTTATCTCTTAGGTCAAATATACTTATTGCATTTTTAAAGGCGAGTCAAAGATCTTTTGGCATAATATGTTGGGTTTTTCTAAATCACGTCAAAGATCTTTTGGCATAATATGTTGGGTTTTTCTAAAGTGTGATTTGGATAAATGGTCGTATTTATTAGTGTATTTTCCTAAAAGGATTTGGACCGTATAGACATTTTTAGCCATTATGGTGTGCACGCACCATGTTTTGCGCACCAAATTTTGCATAAAGTTGATTCTTCATTTTTTGAGCACCGGAATTAATTTATACACCAATGAAAACACGGCACCTATACTTTGGTGCCCAAAATATATTCTTTGCGCACCAAATTTTTCATAAAGTTGATTCTTTATTTTAAGCACCCAGAATTAATTTATACACTAATGAAAACACACCACCTACACTTTGGTGCCCAAAATGTATTCCTTGCGCACCATATTTTTCATAAAGTTGATTATTCATTTTAGGCACTAGAATTAATTCATACACCAATGAAAACACACCACATATACTTTGGTGCCCAAAATGTATTCGTTGGGCACCATATTTTTCAAAAAGTGTGAGTGGTTGGAGACAAGAGTCAATGCATTTATAATTTGGTGCCCAAAAACCACTTTTTGCGCACCACATTGGCCATTTTGGTGAAAGAGAACATCTTGGGCATGTTTTGGTAAACTGCTAGTATATTTAGAATGTATTGTTAATTAATTTTTTTCGAAAGCACACCGAAAGTACACAGGGACTCACTAAAAAGTACACTGGGATCCACATAAAAGTACATACAAGTGTACTTTTATGTAAGTTCATGTGTACTTTCGGTGTACTTTTTGTGCCCTTTAAGGGCACAAGTTAGAAAACCCTAATATGTTTATTAAGATAAACTAGCATGTACCGTGCATAGCGACAAAATTTTCTAATACTTGTCACATACATTCATATCTTATTTATGTTGCCAAGTTTAGAGGAAATTAGTGGTTTAATTTAGTATAATAGTAATTATATTTTTCTCATTTTGTGAGTTTTAAACAAGACTATAGATTGAACATTTTCTCATATATTCATATCTTATTCAATTTGCCAAGTTTAGATGAATTAGTGGTTTAATTTAGTATTAATAGTAATTATATTTTTCTCATTTTGTGAGTTTTAAACAAGACTAGAATGAACATTTTCTCATATATTAAACTAGATCATTTTTGTTATTTTGTCTTAATATCCGATGGAATTTACAGGCATCCAAATTGCTCGCAATTCTTAACAAAGTTTTCTCTACTCATTTGTTAGTAATTAATGTACTTCTGTTTATCTGTTGGCAGGTTTTGATCTTCATGGATCGAACATACAAAGGAGTGGTTTACTTGATCGAATAAGGATCTAACGGGTCCAATTCTAGCCGAAAGCCGAACCCATGCTCAATGTCAATTGTATATAACAGTATGGGTGTGTGGTGTGTTATCTAAATTACCAACTGTATAGTCGAAACTCGATGCTTACTTTTTATGAAGTGGGTGTTTTTATACAAGTGTGTCAAGTTATACATGATTTGTCGTTTAAAATTCTCTGTGGTTGAAGTTTCCCAAACTCGCTGGTTAGGAAATCTTGAAATCATCTTGAACCATACGTTGAAGTATGATCAATAGCTCAGATATCGTGTAGTTTGGTTCCACTTCTAACAGATGGTCTCCAAATGTTGCTCGTTACAATGAGTAATCTCTTCCGTTGGAAGATATTGACACCATCTAATTGTATTAAAAGTAGGCGAGACCTTTAAAAGCGAATACTATCAGCTTAAAATCGATTAACAATGAAGAAGGTCAAAATCAAAATGCCCCAGTTTATGACTTTGTTGAAACATCTTGCTGAAAAGTCACCATATTGAAAACAGATTGAATTTTGTGCACTTGAATAAATGTATCTAAGTCAGACATGGTTTTTTTTTGAGCAAATAAGTCAGACATGGTTAACAACACCCTTTGTGTTATTGTTTAGCCTAGTTTTTTTGCACGTATGATGTTACAAGAAACTGCTAGTTGTTACAGATTTCACAACTTTACTGTACGAGACATCATAAATATTTACTTCCCTGTTTGTTTATATTAAGTATTTATATTTGTATTATATGATACTTTATGAAAATAATAATAATTAAAATACATTTAAAAATTAATCCATTCATATATTTTAAATCAAATATTATATAAAACAAATAAAAATATTTCAGGTTAAAGTGAATAAGAAAGACTTTAAACGTCAAACGGGGACTATTAATTTGAGACGGATAGAGTATTAAATAATCCACAATGTCTCAACGCATGCTTTTATTTATTTATTTTTATTTTTATTTTTGAGTTGAACCCCACTATACTAATAAAAGTAGAACCATACGAACATTTTACCTCTCGCAGATTAAGAACATGGAGGAGGCCTCAATTTGAAAGAAAGAGATGCGCGTGTCAAATATATATAAGACACCAGGTATACCTGGTTAAATGGTCATGTGTTAGAGAGACACTCATCGTGCTCACAAAATTGACAAGAGGCTTTGCACAAGAAGATGTGGCCGGCAACTACTTGAGTTGCGGCAGCAAGAGCTTTAAGTGCGAGGTAAAGATAAATGCAACAACAAGGTGAAGACTGCAAGGTGCAAGACGATTAGAGAAGCAAGATATATGATAATGTTAGTTGCTCATGGAAAGAAAGAAACAGAAAATTGACCTAAAGGTATGTAAATTGTGAATGCTCCTGAGGAATGAGCATAGGAAGAAAAAGATGAAAAGAATTTGTCACGCAATGGGGACTAGATGGGGAAATTAAAGAGGTTGTGAGTTGAGACAACGCCAACGAGTGTGGAGAATGGGAATCGAACAAAGCCCCTAATCAAACAAACACACGGAAACTACCTAGAATAAAAGATAGCATTTGTAAGCATGATGTGATATATGTACATAACATGATCCATGTATACAATTGGATCAAACCTCTTTATAGTACATACAGTATCATAAGTCAATGTATATTGTCTAATTGTTCAAGCATTGTTAGATAACTATCTGGTGCCCGTGAACACTTTGTGCAAGTGGGGCAGCTGCACAGGGTCACAAATTCTATAGGGTTTTTCTTTTATATATTATCAAGTTATATATGCATTGATTTAAGTCCTTGGTTAAGTTTATTATGGAACAATATTATGTGATCACAACCAAAATACAATATTAAGAAAACATAAAGTGACAATTGCATATTTGAGAATGAAAAAGTCGATTATTCTTTGTTTTTTACATTAGAGTTCGTCAAACATAAAAGGCCTACTTATCATTTCTGCACAGAGCCTCCGAAATCCATTGGATGCCATGTATCTCTCGTTAAAGTTTCATTGTTGCTAGTTTAGACAACTTCAACAATTAAGTTTTCCAGTTGTTGCACGTTTGCACCATCTAACAGGCGAAAATAGTGATCACACCACACCCTACTAAAGGGACTGTCAATGGGTTCGGGGCGGGGGGCGGTATGCTTGACCCCGATCGGTGTTACCGTTGCCTCCCCCTCGGTTTCGTTCGGTGAAGAAAGGAATCGGTAAAAGACACCGATTTGGTGTGGGAGAGGGACAAGCATCAATTAGGGGTTAGGGGGTGACAGTCATGCCACCATACTTAATCCATACCTAATCACCCACCAATAATATTATTCCATATCATCTCATACCTATCTCATACATAACCATACTTTTTTAGTGGCAATCATGCCTAACCCACACCCACCAATAATATTTTTCCATAACCCCTAGTTGATGCTTGTCCCTCTCCCACACCAAATCGGTGTCTTTTACCGATTTCTTTCTTCACCGAACGAAACCGAGGGGGAGGCAACGGTAACACCGATCGGGGTCAAGCATACCGTCCCCCACCCCGAACCCATTGCGAGTCCTCTTATGGAAAAATATTATTGGTGAGTGTGAGTTAGGCATGGTTGCCACTAAAAAAATATGGTTAGGTATGAGATAAGTATGAGATGATATGGAAGAATATTATTGGTGGGTGATTATGTATGAATTAAATATGGTGGCATGACTGACACCCCCAAAGTGTGGCACCCATAGGACATCTCAAATCTTAAGTACACATTTTTTTCAATATACACTGCTGAGAGACCGGTGCAATAGCTAACTTTGTTTTCCCATGAATAGAGTTTTCAGAACTCATGTTACTATATTTTTGTTGTAAACGCTGTAATAGGCCATCTCTCATCCATCAAAAATGATAAACAAAATTATAACGTAACTTTTAGAAAGTGAAAGGCTGCTATGACTTGTGCTTTACAAGTTGTATGAAACAAGCTTAGGGAGTTGATTTGTACACTTTAAAAATTGATTGGGACACTCAAAAATATTGTATACTGACGTATATACTCTTAGATCACTTTACACATATTCACCCCTGTAAAGGTATAATTGTTAACCTACACTTTTGAGTGTCCCAATCAAATCTTGGAATGTACAAATCACCTCCACAAGGTTTTGATAACCTACACTTTATTCTAGAAATCTATGATTAGAATGTACTAGTAGTAAAGATTAATTTACAATTCTAAACTTAATAATGGTAATCATTAACAATCGAATCCCTCTAATCAAAATGATGAAAGTTACTTCCAAGTTAGTGGCTTCAAACTTACTCGTATTAAGATTGGGAAGTGATTTGTACACTCCATCATTTGATTTGCACACTCAAAATATTTGTGTTATGTCATTTATACCTTTACATCATTTAGTGGAGTGTTCAAATCACTTCCCTATATTAAGGGTATGATGGTCATCACACAAACATTTTGAGTGTACAAATAAATTGGTGGAGTGTACAAATCATCTCCCATTAAGATTAGTTATGTTAAAGGGATGTTTGGATATTTTGCAAAACAAATTTAGGGTGTGTTTGTTATAAGGCAGGCAGCTTTAGTATTACTCCTTTAAAGCATAAAAATATGTTTGGTAGAAGAATACATGCATCGAAATTTGGGTTCATGCCAAATAATAAGCGTTACATGAAGCCTGACAATTAAGTTAGACGGGTTTAGAGTAAGAGGTGGAAAAATAGGTGGGTTGTAGCAGGTTTGGGTTACGGGTCTAGATGGGTTTGGGTCGTAGGTCCGGGTCTAGATGGTTTTTCGTCAGGTCGACAAGAAATTTTAATTTTTTTTTTTGGAAAATTTTAAAAAGTGAAAAAAAAAGTAAAGAAATTTTGTTTGACCCGCTAGAATCGTCCAGACCCGTTGGGTAATTATTCTATAATTGCACTTCCTATCAAATATTCAATTACGCTGTGTTCTCAAGATCTGATAAGGGAAGAAAAGAAACGATCCGGAAAGAAGCTGAAAAAAATCCGTGTTCTCAAGATCTGAAAAGGGAAGAAAGGAAGAGATCCGGAAAGAAGATGAAGGAAGTTGAAGTGTTATTTTTGGTTATGAGTGGTTCAGCCCGATTTTGGGAAGAAGAGAGAAGAAGAGAAGTGATTCTCTTCCTCTTCACTTCTCTTCTCTTCTTTTAATGATGGAACTCACGAACACAGTGTTAGACCAAACTATAATATTTAAGGAGACACAACTAGACACATCTCTTACTAGATATTTACGCAACTAGACACATATTTAATTAATAAATATTAAATTGACACTTTTAATTTAAAGCTAAATATCTTTTATTTGTGAGCCATCTCATTTCACAACCACAATCTCTCTCACTATTTATTTTTTATTTTATTTTATTTTTTTTTTCTCTAATAAAAAGATATACCAGTTTATAATTTTTATACCAATTTTTAACATGAACATTTATATAATTTATCATATTATTTCCTCCTTTATCTTTTCTTTCAATACCAAATATTTCTTTTCTAACTCTATATAAAATCCTAAACCCATTTATAAACTAAAAGGGCCTTTAAGATTTGAAAAGCACGTTTTTAAATTATATGCTTTAATTTCACGATCAACATATATAAGGTATGTTTGTTAAAAGTAACAGTGAGTTGTGAGCAGTAGCCACAACTCACCGCTCACTATCTTTTAAAGAAACATTAAAATGAGCATTCTTAAAAAATAGTAAAGCTCACCGCTCATTTATCAAAAGACTACCAAAAATCAAATGTTCTTACTCACCCTTTTAAAAAATCTCCACACCCCTCCCTGCCAAACACACACAGAGGGTGAACTTTTGCAAATGAAATAGCTGGTTACTTGTAGAGTTGGTGACAATTTTAGACACATTAGTTGTCTATTTTGTAATATTTTTGAGATGATGAGTATGTGAGGTCTTTTTCTATATTTAATATGGGTCCAAATGAATATTTAATATAATTTTGAATTATATAATAATTAACCAACAGATCTAGCAAGTCAACGAACAATTATCCAAAAGGTTAATTTTATCACATAGCAAACGTACATTTTTAAATGTACTATTATCATAAATGAATTCTTTACGTAGTTGGTTAATTTTGTGTTAACATCATTGCAATTCACAAACTTCTCTTTAACATACAAAATCCATGTCATTCACCAAGTTAACATGGCACATCATTATATTGCTTGTTTATCAGCCACAACGTTTAATTTCTACGTGATGTGTTTGTCACTTTGTAAATATCAATATTCTTTGGGTAGTTGGTTAATTTTGTGTAAACATCATTACAATTCATAAACTTCTCTTTAACCTACAAAATCCATGTCATTCACCAAGTTAACATGGTACATCATTATATTGCTTGTTTGTCGGCCACATCGTCTAATTTCTACGTGATGTGTTTGCTACTTCATTTAATTATGTAATACATGTAAGATAAACACATACAAGCACATTTACCAATGAATTTGAAAGCACAATGTACGATGTTGTTGTAGGGCATTTCAAGCCACCGCTATTGGGGTGTGACATTATAGGTATTTTTTTTTTCATAAAAATGTGTATTTTTATGTGTTTATTGTGTGTGTTTTGCTAGTGTATGTGTATGTTTGTGTGTGTTTTACAGACACACGACGAAGCAGATGAGGATTTAAGTAAATTTTGTTATTTTTAAGGTATCTTTGGCGAAACAAGTTGGGGTTGGGCCCGGAGCTTGAGCTTATATTATAAGCTAGAAGCTTGAGTTTATTTTTTCATAAAGTTGTTTGATGAATTGGTTAATCTATACAAATGCATTAATTTATATTCACATATATTTCAAGCTTTTGCGTGTTAATCCATTATATATATAAGAGTATTTAAGTAACTTGACTAACTATAAACCCCGTAATCTCCCATAAGCCCGTTTCAATCGGCTTGAGCTTATGAAATCTTATAGCTTACAAGGCTTGTATAAACTTGCGTGAATGATATGATCAAAAGTACATATATTGTGTATCATTTATTCCATTATTATTGCTCGCTTGTTATGTTTTTATACAAGAACTGGTGATTAATCAATACTTATTCCTATCTTAGATAATTCTTGAGCAATTGGTGAATTTACACGAAAACTGGCATGAGATAAAGCTAAAGTGAAGAAAATATTACAGAAGTTGGGTATGGCATACCCATATTTAGGGGAATTTGTCGTATACATGCCAGAAAGCATAAAGGTGGATCGTATTCATGAAGGATACGACGTATCTAAATATTTGGATATGGCGTATAAGTACTAGGTCTCAGTATATGATGGGTTGCGTATCAAGATGGATACGTCGTATCCATTTATGGGGACACGCCGTATTAAGGCCAATGCAGGCGTGGAATATCTGTTGACTTGGGGATAACTTCAACTTATTGAATACGCCGTAACAAAGATAATGAATATGGCGTATCGAGCTTGAACTTTGTAAGCTTATAAATAAAGCACTAAAAACGACTTAGAGTTACATTCTCACACCAGACGACTTGTAAGCATTCTCCATTGCAGAATTACCCCATTGAATACCATTCCAACCACGAAGAAAATCTCCATTCATCATAACATATTTTATCATTCGTTTTGAACATTGTTTACCTTATGAACTTGAACTTCTTTCAATTATGGTTTGTTATTACTTTTGTTTTATTTAATGAGATTATGGGCTAACACCCTTAGGTGTTAGCCAAGTTATGACTCTTCTGTTATTGTGATTTGTTTACTTCGATGTTAATGAAGTACTTTGTTAATATAAATAAGCCGTAAAAACGTTTATTTATATTTTACGATCTTCTAATGTTTTGTCGATAACAAACGTAAAATCATTTTAACGAAACAAATAAAATACGTAAATGGTTTGAGCCAATAGTTTTCTAACACACTTACGTTTTCACATAAAACACTAAAACAAGTATAAGTGATTTTATGATTTAATAATACATATGTACAACAACTAGTGTTTACATATTGGGCAAATATATACATAACTAGTATGTATTATAATAGGTAACACAATTGGGTAGAAACTTAAATATTTGACCCATTGACCAAATACATTGAATGTAGTTGGGTACAACCCAAGGTCCATGACCCATACCCATGGAGCTTGACCCAGAACCCATTGCATGACATCATGCTTAAGTCATACATGATTTTTATCCATGGCCCATAATTTTAACCCATGAACCATGGACTAGATGCATTGCATCTTATAGATACATTGTATCTACTTGAATACCCATGATCCATAACCCATGACCCATGACCCAAAACCCATGGGCAAAGGGGAGCGTCCCAAGGATACCCAGTATTACACTAGACGGATCCCTCAAGTGAGGGATCCGTGGAACAGTAGCTATTTTCTCTCTATAAATAGTGAGCCATTTCTTCATTGTTTCTCACCCCCTTTCTCACATATTTTCTCTTTGAGTTATAAACTCTCTAACCTCAGATCCAAGTGATCTATGTATGTAGTTTTGTTTTTGTGTGATTCTCTAGGTTCCTCTTAAAGGTGAGATCACCATCTTTTGAAGACGAGCAAGCTCAAGTCCATGAGTTGCCATGCTTCGTTATCATCAAGACTACTGAGGTTCTCTTGTTGATAGTTCTTTTCTTTCTCATAAGAAGTGTAATGCTGAAGACATTAGTGAAAGATGTCTAAAAGAGTCAAGACGAAGACATTAGTGAAGGGTGTCGATCGTCCGTATTGAAAGCACTAGTGAAGGGTGCTTAGAAGTCAAGGCTAAAGGCATTAGTGAAAGGTGCCTTGAAGATCGAGTCAAAGGCATTAGTGAAAGGTTCTTTGAAGATCGAGTCAAAAGGCATTAGTGAAAGGCGCCTAAGGTGTACATTCGATATGGTGTGATTCAATGTACAAGATAGATTAGTATTGGGTCAAAGGATATTGATATCCTTGTTGATGTTGTGAAAGGGAGTAAATCTCCTTTGGGGTTAGGTGTCTTGTAGTAGTTGGGTATTAGTTCCTCCATTGTAATGGAACTCGGTATCTAGCCTAGTATCGGATAAAGGGTAGGCAACGTTGTGCTAGGTGTGGTTCACCTTGGTGAAGGACCCCGTGGTTAGCCTAGTACCGGGGAAGAGTAGGCAACGTCGTGAAGGCTTCTCCGCCATAAGGAGTTGGTGTCGTATAGTGATTACGAACTCTCGAGTAGGTGACTCGGGGAGTGGAGTAGGGCAAGGAAGGTGTCCTTGTAGCCGAACCACTATAAATACCCACGTTGTGGTTTTGTGCTTCTTACTCCTTATCTTTTCATTACATACTTATATATGCTTGTCTATCAACATCCAACACACATGTTTAATAGATTGACATAAGTCGATCTAAATAGTTTAAAACCAAGTTTTAATCGGTAAAACTATTCAACCCCCCCTTCTAGTTTTCTAAAATTAGCATCAGAGCTTCGTTACCAAGTTTATTAAAGTATATTGTACTTTAAAAAACTTGATACGATCCGTGTTTAATTGAAAACTACAAAGAAGGTTATTTACAAAAACAAACACCATGTTTTTAAAACATCTTGTTTGGATGTTGATGAGATAACAACATTTTTTTATTTAATTGCACTAACCCTCTTTGTCATGTTGCTTAGTTAAAGCTCATACCTACCAAGCCATAGGAATTGCCTGGTAACAAGACTACCTTCCCTAAGAAGGTATCTTAAACACGAAGGAACCGGAATTGTCTTCTGAGATTTGTTGTGTCATTTGTAAAGACATTCCTAAAGTGCTTTAGAGGTATAATTTTCCGCTTATCTCTAAATAACATTAGCTTAATAAATAAGTATGCTTATATAGAATTTATATGATTATCTTTTGTACATATTCATATGTTACACGTAGCTTCGTTAGGAAACTTTTTTTCGCATACGTGTTACTCTTTCGTCTAAAGTCGAGGTTTATAAAATTAGTGTTTTAATTCATTTAATCCATAAATCATATCTTTCTAATAATAAAACAATACACAAATCTCAAAAATTCCTCCTTCCCCATAAAACCCCCTCCGACGTCCACTCCACCAAATCCTCATTTTTTTTAAATCTTCCACTTTCAAAAATTACCTCTCACTCAAAACTTCATATTCATCTTCATCTCATCTCATCTCAAAACAAAATCAAGAAGGTTCTTCATCAACATGGTTTACGTCGCCCTCGTACTCATCGCCATAACACTCATCGCTCTCTTGTTTCCTATGATGAAGTTCTCATATGGAGACATATACTTTGTGTTGTTAATCTACATTGGTGTTATATACCCAATCCTTTGTATCGTTCTTAGCATTGAAATGAAATATTACTAATGTTCTAGTTTATCTAGTTAATTTCTCATAATATGTTTGTCATTTCTTTTGCTTTATATCTTTCATATTTTTGGGGTCTTGAGATACATTTGAAACCGACAATGCATGCTATAGTAAAAATTGGCTAAAATACATACCTTTGTATAAACACATAAGATGAAATGATCCTTTTTCGTCAAAACCTTTTCTGTCACTACGGATCCACGGATCCCTGTAGGTATACTAGCCGGATCCCTCATAAAAGGGAACCGTGAGAACCGTCATTCTGAAAAATAGTTTTTCATGCATTATAAAAACCGTTTTCTTCCTAAAAGAAATGTTCCACTAGATTGTCAAACATTAAGTGATTTAATTATCATTGTTAATAATCATCTTGTAAAAACGTTAGGAAATCATTGCTTTGCCCGTAATACGTCACATCCTATTGACTCTTCCTTTCTATAGGTCTCGCTATGTCACATGAGTATGAGTTTGATTTTTCACTCACTAGCGTCTACACTCCTAACATCTCTCTTGAGCCCAACACACCTGGAAATCATGTCCGTGGGTTCAATAATCTCGAAACCCGTCATTTCCATGAAGGACGTATTGTGGACACTCCTCTACAATACGAAGAAGGCATCAATACCTCCTTTCGATCCATAGGACTAGAATGTCTTCTCGAAATTAACGAGAAAATATGTCCGAGGTTTGTATTGGAATTCTTCCGTCAAGTTGAACTCATTCGTAACGAGGATCGCTCTCTATCTCTTTGGTTTTAGATCAAAAACCAAAATTTTGTTCTAACCCTTGGGCAATTTGCTCACATCCTCCGAATTCCAAATCATGGATAATGTGTCTTCACTGAAGATTGGTCTCTTGATTCTCTCTTCAACTTTCGTGAAGAAAATAGTCCATATTGTTCACACATACCTTCCCCGCAAGACTTGACTTGCACGATATGCGAACCTCGACCCTATTACTCTGATCCAAACATTATCTATACACGGGATATCCGAGAAGAGTACAAGGCTCTCGCACTCATCCTACGTGAAAATGTTTGGAGTCTTAGGGGAAATCGAGAAATCCTTCCCGCTTGTTGTGCTCACATAATGTATTGTTTGCTAACACAACAACCATACAATCTCGCCTACTTCTTCGCAAGGCGAATTGTAAATCTTCAAGGCTCCAAGAATAAACTAATCCCTTATGGAATGTTCTTAACACGCCTTTATCATCACATCATGTACTTTCACCCTCAATTTCAAAGTCCGTTGTACGTACTTGTGAACAAGATGATGGAACCGTTAAACACATCTCTCATGAAAACTTTCTTCATTCCTCAATCGGCAAACACTCACCAACCATTCGATGATCCATCTAGCGAAAACGCTCAAGGAACTTAGTTTTGTTTCGAATAGGGACAATCCTTAGTATCCATGCTTTACCAATGTAATGCAAATTCCTTCATGAAATAAAACATCTTACATTTGATATCTCTCTATAGTGTTAGAACTTCTTAGGAAACACTAACCTTGAAATATAATGCCTCGTGCAACCCTTACATACCTTTTTTAAAGGTTCTGTTTAGCACAGAGACGGATCCCAAAGTCTGTGCTAGACGGATCCCTAAGATTAGAGAACCGTGGGATCCGGCAAACAGAAATGCAATTGCAATCATTTTATTTCAAAACATGTCTTTAGATCACTTCACACTAAGCTAGACATAGTTTCTTAGGACAAATTAAGTCCTTATCAAGCTGAGTAAAAGTTTCACACTCATGGATAACTCACTTAGATCATTATCAAAGAGCTTTTTGATCTATCGTTTCACCAAAACTCATTACTCTTCCACTCCTATACTCACACATGATCCCTCACATGTTAATACATCTAGCTTTAGAAACCTTTCAATTTGATTGTAGTCATCCTTACCTCAAATAGGTCAAAATGGATCAAACTCTAGCTTTTCTTAAGCTTTTAGGATATCCTCCAAAAGGTTACCTTAAGTTACTATCTAGTCTCTAGGATTTCTTATCTCCATTCGACACTCTCAAATCTTTAGTGTCATCTTTGGTCATTTAATGGCACTCATAAAAGTTCCAATTTCTTCCATAAAAGGCAATCATTAGCTACATCACTCATTGCCCTCAAGCATTTAAGTACCCTTTCATTTAAGACACTTAGATGGACTGAAACACTCAAGAAGGTATAGGCATTAGACCTTACAAACATCATTGTTATCTTTTCTTAGCTGTGAGAGACGGATCCCTAGGATTAGCCTAGACGGTTCCCTAATTGGAGGGAACCGTGGGATCCGTATGACAAATTCATGTCAACTCGAGCTAAAACAATCATTTCAAGCTCATCTTGCTAACTTGAACACTCCACCTCATCTTAATTGAGTCCCTAGATCAGTACAACTCTAAAGTTGACTCTTGTGCATGCTAATCATCACATTCCAAAGAATCCTAGTGGCTTAAGTCTTGAATGCACTTGCCAAATTCTTCCCTTTATAAGTCATCTTGCTAGAATCCCTTAGTCATCAAACACAACATAATTCTCAGCAATTAGAAACATCTTCTTTAGTCATCTCATTATGAGGAAAGCTCCTAGTGCTAACTCATCCACCCAAGAACCACCCAAGAAACTTGCTCGTGTTGTACACGAAATTTCCTCAACCGAATCATCTCCCGTCAAATCCAAAAATGCTAGGATTTCCACTCCACCAACTCAACCAATCAAACCAATCCCCAAGAGGATTGTTCCCATAAAAATATCATCACCAAACTCTATAATTCATACTAAACCAAACACACCCTTTTCAACCCAACCAACATCATTGGTGCCTAGAGCCATATCATTTACCACCTCACAATCATCTCCACATTCCTACAACTTAGACGACTTACCCCCTAGGCCATCTCATCCTCCATCACCGGAAACATTCTCCTCACTAGGAGGAATAATGGAACAAAATCAAGGTGTTGAGTCAACACTAGCTCTGGCTTCCTTTTCGCCGTCACCATCAAATAATCCCATTTGGATTATGAGAAATAATCAAAGTCAACCACCCGACCACATGGAAGTTGCACCTCTCTACCACCACCATCATTCTTGGTCAAGCCATCTTCAAATGCGCCTCCACCAATCCCTCCATCGTTTGAGGCTCCTCAATCACTTGATCCTTCACATCAAGCAATTTCCTTTCTTTCATCACCACTACCTAGCCATGACAAAGATTGTTATCATTGTCAACATGTTGAAAGTTTGATACATGAAGTACGTGAAGATCAACGTTTCATGTTTTATCACCTCCTCGAACATTTCGACGAGATTAAACCTAAACAAACTTGAGCTAGAGGATTTTAGTGGCGTCCTAGTATCAAGCACAACTTAGATAGTCTAGTATCTAAAAATCATGTATTGTTCATTTTCTTAGTTTTTAGAGTCATGTACATCATATCTCTAGTTTTATTAAATGAAATTACATGATATTTGTTATATTATTCTGAGTATATGATTATAGGTCTAATACATATCTCATTTTGATGTCAACATCCTTTTGGTACATCACATTTTGCTTTATTTTAGTTACAGGCATACGGATCCCTATGTTTTTCCTAGACAGATCCCTCCAAGGAGGGAACCGTGGGATCCGTGCAATAGAAGACTAGTTTTCTACTAACTCGAGTCTTATTTGCATGAAATTATTCATTATATACTTTTCTTCTAACCTTTGTTTTGTATATTTTCAATTTACACGTGAAGACTTTGACACCCTAAGCTAGGGGGAGCTTTGTGTCAAAGGATTACATTGCAAGATCACTTGCAATATTAGGATTACATATCATGACGTCTCTTGCAAAGTTGCAATCATCAAGGGGGAGCATATTCGTCATTTAGACGAAATCTTTTGCAAACATAGTTGCAATACATTAGCTTAGTAGTTTTTATTTACTCGACGCCCTCACAAAGGGATGGACTCATCAAGGGTGAGTTAAGACGTGAACCCTTCCCGTCACTTGCTCTCTATATTTTTTTTTCCTTTCACATGTTTTTCTTAAAACAATGTGTTAGTTCCTTTCCAAAGCTCTTTTTGTTTCGACAAAAGGGGGAGAAGAAAGTAAAAACTACAAATTTAAAATTTTACTTAATTTTAGTTTTTCCTTAAAATAATTTTATGTTTTGTCATCAACAAAAGGGAGATTGTTAATACAAATAAGTCAGAAAACGTTTATTTATATTTTACGATCTTCTAATATTTTGTCGATAACAAACGTAAAATCATTTTAACAAACAAATAAAATACGTAAATGGTTTGAGCCAATAGTTTTCTAACACACTTACGTTTTCACATAAAACACTAAAACAAGTATAAGTGATTTTATAATTTAATAATACATATGTACAACAACTAGTGTTTACATATTGGGCAAATATATACATAACTAGTATGTATTATAATGGGTAACACAATTGGGTAGAAACTTAAGTATTTGACCCATTGACCAAATACATTGAATGTAGTTGGGTACAACACAAGGTCCATGACCCATACCCATGGAGCTTGACCCATAACCCATTGCATGACATCATGCTTAAGTCATACATGGTTTTTATCCATAGCCCATAGTTTAAACCCATGAACAATGGACTAGATGCATTGCATCTTATAGATACATTGTATCTACTTGAATACCCATGATCCATAACCCATGACCCATGACCCAAAACCCATGGGCAAAGGGGAGCGTCCCACGGATCCCCAATATTACACTGGACGGATCCCTCAAGTGAGGGATTGATAAGGTTTTAAAAGGTACCTTTTTGAGGGGTCATTTAAGCCCTTATTCGATCACTTTTGTATCCGTTATTGCTTAATATCGTTCCTTTTCACTTTTTAGGTCTCTTGAAGGCAAAATGCTGGAATGATGCTTATTTGGACGAAAAGGCGAATACACGAAGAAAATGGCCAAAGTCGAATCGAGACACTCAAAGTCATTGAAACATAAGGCGACGTCCATCATATATCCGCGACGCTCGGGAAGGAATTTTATGACGGTCGAATCGAAATTGCATGTTTTCAAGGGACGACGTCGTTCTAAAGGAGTAGGCCGTCGTTACTCGGGACGGCCTAGATGCGCCCAAGACGGCGTCGAGTGAAGGGACGGCGTCAAATATAAGGTGACGCCGAAAGGTTTACGTGGCCAAGACGAAACCCTAATGACGGCGACACGACGCGTCACGAAACATAAGGTGACGCCGTCGCAGTATGTAATCTTATATATAGAATCCGAATTTTTCGGTTTTGTGGGTAGTCTTTTGGGTAAAACCTAAAACCGAACCAAGGCTTTCTTGTGCGATATTTTAGGTTCTAAACCCTATTATACTTCAAGATAAGTATTTACTTCATTAATTTAATTATGTCTTTGATTATTTGTGTGTATGCTTGCATGTTCTCCATGTCCAGCTAATTTATTTGTGTGTTTGCTTAGGAATATGAAACTTAATTATTGAATATTGATTGGTTGATACTTATCTTAGTTGACTAATGATCTAGAGTGCGCTAGATTATTCGTTGTGTACTTAATGCTTGACATTTCTTTGTGAACTTTAGAATATAATTATCTAGGTAATTGTAGGATAAAGTATTCAAGGACAACCGTAGAGTAGGCGCCTATAAATCACTAGAGGATTTGTAAACAAGACCCTTTGGTAATTTCAAAGAGTTAGGAAATAAGCACGCCTATAGCCTTAGAATCACAACGCAACTAGGAATAAGGACGTGACAAATCAACCATCAATAGGAGATAATTAAGGAGTAGTAAAACCTAAGTAAACACATCTTTAAACTATCATACAGTACACATCAATTAGACATAGACTATCACAACCTTAGCTTAGATAATTAGATAATAGTAGAGTAATCGGTAGCAATACCAACCCCCAAATCCAATACCCGAGATTCGTACCTTTTCATTTTCTAAAAAACATAAAAAGATAAAAATAATCTTCCTCAACCTCAACCTTAGCGTAGTAACTTCTCACTAGCATTCCTATTCCCAGAGAACGATATCAATACCCGTGGCTTACCCTAATTACTACACTACAACGATTAGGTTCACTTTGCCTAGGGTGTTATAAAACTTGCTCAAGAAAAGGAAGTTTCCTTGACCCCGAACGACGCGTGTAGCGTTATCAAGTTTTTGCGCATTGCGGGAATAGAATAGCTAGTTAGTAGTCCACCTCGCTTAGGTTTCTTTGCTTGATTCCTATCAAGTAAATTTTCTCATTTTAGCTTTCTCTTAGTCTATCCCCTTCTTGTGACCTTTGTTCGTAACCATTTTCATTGACTATTCCGTTAGCCATTATGGAGAACGCGAATCCGCCAAAACTTTCACCTAATCAACGAAATCTACTACATAATCTACCCTTTCCACTCCAAAATGAGATCTTGAGGTTCCAAAGAACATCATGATGAATCCTTTCCCGAGGCGTGGACTCGAATTAAATATTTATTACAAAAGTCCTTTGTCATGGTATGGATTTCATCGCTTCCACTACAATTCTTTTACACTCAGACGCCGAAAACCCAAAGGAGACTTGACTATGTAACGGATGGGGATATTTGGGGACGTGGTGCTCGATTTGCATGGGAAACCTTTGAGATTCACGCCCAATTTAGAAGTGGAACATGGGACCCAAAACGAATCTTTAGACCTATTTTCAATTTGGAAACTTCGGCCGGAAAGGTTGTTTAGGAAGGAGATGATTAGAGTTGAGGTACCAAGGTGCATGTCATGGTTAGGCGCTACCACAATACAAAATGAATACATAGGTGATCTTGATAAGATGGAGGATGAGTAGAAAATCCAACCCCATCGGATAACCCACAAGTCTTACCATCACTGAGGAACACACATCGCCTATAACTTTCCGGAAGAAGTAGAAGAATATAGGAACCCCAATTAGAGAACCTTTGGACCAAACGCCATTAGAGAATGTAGGTTTAGATGCTTGTTGTCATGACCTCTCTTAGTCCTAGGAAGTTCCATATTTTGATGAACCGAGCCTCACTTAACCTTACCCAATTTTCCATCTTTAGATGTGAATCTTGAATTGAATTAAGCCCCAATCCACCCATCAAAATAGATAGTCCGGGTAGTTGCTTGATAAAGGTGGTAGATTCTAGGCCATGTAGAGTAGAAGCCGATATAGGAGTAACCCATGACCTTACACACTTATATCACCCATTCATGGTTGATAACAAGAAACACTATGGGTTTAAACCGGTTTATTAGGTCAAGGTGGATCCTTAACTGTGAATCTTTTGAAGTTGATAGAAGATGATCCATTTTAGGAGGAGATTTGATTCACCCGCTACACCAATAGACTTAGGTAAGGTTATAATGAATGGAGCACACTCCTTTGAGCATATAAATCACCCATCACCCTCTCCTCACGTGGCATATTTCCACCCTAAGGGTGTGTATCGCTACTATCACCCGCACTTAAACTTAAGTGTAGGGAAAACCTCCCCTTTATCCGTTAAATAAGGGTAGAGTCAGGCTCGTGACTCGAACAAAAACAAGCGCTTCTTGGGAGGCAACCCATGTGTATTTGTTTTTATTTTTATTTGTGTGTCGTATATCTTTTATTAATTGTTTATCCTCATGTTTAAATTTGTAAAAATGCTTTATTTTGTTTTTAACTTCGTCTTAATTACATATAAAGGTATTTTACATAAGGGATAAGTGTAGGGAGGATTACACACGTTTTCAAAAGAAACGTAAACATGAGAATAACAATTAACTAAAAGATATATATGTTTGTTTGTTCGAGTCAAATGCTTGTATCGAGTCATAATGAATGTTTTGCGAAATTTTCCAGATTCTAAAGATGTAAATTTTCCGAAATTTTTCGAAAAATTGCGACCGCTTTTTTCAGGATAACTGACGGCGTCAGATTTCAACCGACGGCGTCGGGAAGGAGTAAAACATCGATTACTTTTCTCGTTTTACGAGCTACTTGTAAAATTTTGAATTTTCCGATCTTAACTTTCAAAACAAATTACGTAAACATCCATTCCACAAGCATTATATCCTAGTTTAAATCGAGTCTTATGTATATTATTACCGCCGATTTTACGCGAAGGTTTCGTTTGTTTTCTTCTAGTGTGCGTTTTCGTTTGTCAAGAAGAAGTTACACAAGTTAAGAAGGAGCCTTTCACGCAAAAACTCTTCTTGGAAAAGATTTAACCACCACTTTTACGGATCCTACCGAGCTAATCGGGGAGTATTAGTTTCTTTCGCTTTTAATTACCTTCTATTATCATAACTTTGATACTTTCGGGAACATTGGGGACAATGTTCGGTTTAAGTGTAGGGAGGAAAATAAACGGAACTTTGAAACTATGCTTATCCTCGATTGCTTGCTTTGTCCAAGTGTATTTGTGTAATAAACCATGAGAAAATGTAGGTTAGGGTAATTTTAGCCAAATTTAAAATTTTTCATGACGATAAGAGTGGGCCATTAGTCTTAACAAAAGCGCCTCATGGATAGGAAGTTGCATGACTAGCACAAAACCCTTACCACCTAAATTCCACCCAAAATGCGAGGATCGCCCTTAGATTAGTAGGAATTAAAGCATTCATCTTTAATGCTTAGAGTGTGAACCGTAGTATATTAGATTCTAGAACTTGTTTTGTGATGCATTCCGAGATCGCAAGTGAGGCTACACTTGTGTAGTTAGGAATAACTAAATGATAAGAGGCATTAGGATAAACCCTTGTTTGATACCGTAATATAATTACTTCTTCCACCTCGGTTGAGTAATTCCCCATACCCTTTGCGTTGTACTCATCTTTAGTACACGATACCCTAGTTAACCCCTCGAGCCTATCCTTTTCACGGTTCTCGTGATGTTTGATTTTCCGAATATCAATGAAGAGCATTGTTTACACCCCACCCCAAATATACACCCAAATCGCCTTAGCCTACCTTTATTGCACTCACTTTTAGTGCAAATTTATGTTATCACCCAAAACCCTTAGTTCAATTATCCGGTTGCTTGCATGAGTTGCTAAGTCGAGTCATATCCCTTGTATACGCTTTTGGGATGATTGGGATTCATGGAAAAGTTAAAGTTTATGAAACATAGGAAAGAGAACGTTAAACTCAAATTCCTTTGTTTGCATAATAATGTACTCCAAGTGTTTTGATCTTTTCAATTCGGGTCAAATTAGTGTTAGAGTAATAAAAACTCAAGTGTAGGGATGTGTCTATAAATCCTATCATTTTGATGTACCGTAGAGGATGGCGGAGTAAAGTGTATGCAAAAAAAAAAAAAAAAAAAAAAAAAAAAAAAAAAAAAAAAAAAAAAAAAAAAAAAAAAAAAAAAAACCATACGGGCTACCATCCTACATCTATCTTTTAAATTATGTTTGTTTATTTTCGTTGCCTAGAGTTTTAGAGTGTCGCGTCTTGGCTTAGCAACGCCATTCTTCGTATACTTGCAACATAGAGATTTTGACTATCCACCACTATATAGCCTATCCCACCAAACCCTTATTTCCTACCGTAAGCCTAACGTTACAACCCTTTAAAGACCTCTTTGATAGTCTTTCCTAGGTGCTTCGCCAAAGCGACGGAGGTTTGATCTATTCTCAAGCCTATGGTAATCTATGTACTAGGACCGGTTAATGAGTGTTTATCTTCCATTTCGATTTGTTATATTTCATATATACACCGAGAGAGATGTGAGTATCCAAACACCCCATGTGAGGTGCTAGTATGTACTTCCGTGCTTGTTATGACTTTTATGGGCTTATATGTGTTGTGGACCGTTTTGAATGGATGCTTCATGACCCCTAACTTATAAATTAATTGGCTAAAGCACATTTGCTTCGAGGACAAGCAAATACCAAGTGTAGGATATTTGATAAGGTTTTAAAGGTACCTTTTGAGGGTCATTTAAGCCCTTATTCGATCACTTTTGTATCCGTTATTGCTTAATATCGTTCCTTTTCACTTTTTAGGTCTCAAGGCAAAATGTCGGAATGATGCTTATTTGGACGAAAAGGCGAATACACGAAGAAAATGGCCAAAGTCGAATCGAGACACTCAAAGTCATTGAAACATAAGGCGACGGCGTCATCGCATATCCGCGACGCGTCGGGAAGGAATTTTGCGACGGGTCGGGTTTAAATTGCATGTTTTCAAGGACGACGTCGGTTCTAAAGGAGTAGGCCGTCGTTACTCGGGCGGCCTAGATGCGGCCAAGACGGCGTCGAGTCAAAGGACGGCGTCACAATATAAGGTGACGCCGTCGAAAGGTTTACGTGGCCAAGACGAAACCCTAATGACGGCGACACGACGGCGTCCACGAAACATAAGGTGACCGTCGCAGATGTAATCTTATATATAGAATCCGAATTTTTCGGTTTTGTGGGTAGTCTTTTGGAGTAAAACCTAAAACCGAACCAAGGCTTTCTTGTGCAAGATTTTAGGTTCTAAACCCTATTATACTTCAAGATAAGTATTTAGTTCATTAATTTAATTATGTCTTTGATTATTTGTGTGTATGCTTGCATGTTCTCCATGTCCGGCTAATTTATTTGTGTGTTTGCTAGGAATATGAAACTTAATTATTGAATATTGATTGGTTGATACTTTTCTTAGTTGACTAATGATCTAGAGTGCGCTAGATTATTCGTTGTGTACTTAATGCTTGACATTTCTTTGTGAACTTTAGAATATAATTATCTAGGTAATTGTAGGATAAAGTATTCAAGGACAACCGTAGAGTAGGCGCCTATAAATCACTAGAGGATTTGTAAACAAGACCCTTTGGTAATTTCAAAGAGTTAGGAAATAAGCACGCCTATAGCCTTAGAATCACAACGCAACTAGGAATAAGGACGTGACAAATCAACCATCAATAGGAGATAATTAAGGAGTAGTAAAACCTAAGTAAACACATCTTTAAACTATCATACGAGTACACATCAATTAGACATAGACTATCACAACCTTAGCTTAGATAATTAGATAATAGTAGAGTAATCGGTAGCAATACCAACCCCCAAATCCAATACCCGAGATTCGTGCCTTTTCATTTTCTAAAAAACATAAAAGATAAAAATAATCTTCCTCAACCTCAACCTTAGCGTAGTAACTTCTCACTAGCATTCCTATTCCCCTAGAGAACGATATCAATACCCGTGGCTTACCCTAATTACTACACTACAACGATTAGGTTCACTGCCTAGGGTGTTATAAAACTTGCTCGAAGAAAAGGAAGTTTCCTTGACCCCGAACGACGCGTGTAGCGTTATCAGGGATCCGTGGAACAGTAGCTATTTTGTTAGGAATTGGAAATTCCATGTTAAAGTGTCGGTCACCCCAATTATGGTCTAGCATATGTTAGCTCGTAGACTTGTAGTTATTTACGTTATTTAGTAGTTTATTAGTTAGTTTGTAGCGTAGATTAGTTTAATGTAATACCGTGGAGGAAGGACGGGTCTTTACCCACTGTATGCTTGATCCACAGTCCGACAGGAGGACGTAAGCTTTGTAACTATAAATACCCCTTCCATCTATGGAAGGGGTGGTGCTTCTCAATCTAACATTTCATATTTTACAAAGCAAGTCTCTAACTAGAACACCCTCTCACTCTTTCTCTCTCTAAAACATGGCTTTCTTGTATCACCACCATCCTAGACCACCCGAATCATCAACACAATAAATATAGGATCCTAACAATTGGTATCACGTGCCATGGTTATGGTGTTTTGTTGATTTGTGTGGTTTCGTATCTTGTTTTAGGCTGTTTTTGTAATAATTTTATTGGCTGGAAAAGTTGTTTTCCTATCTTTGTGGCAAAATAGTTTCTACATATTAGTTGTATCCTTGTTTTGGTCAAGAAAGTCTTATGGTCTTGTTATCTTGTCATATCTGTGTTGTGTCATATGTTGTCCAAACAGATTCATGTCAACAATATTATCATTTACAGATTTTTCTTGTACAAAACCGTGTGTTACATGTGGTCAAACTTGTTAGATTTCTTGTGGTCAAACGGGTCAAATATGTAGTCCATATGCTGTTTTATGGGTCTGTTTTTGTAACTGGTCAAATTCTTGGTCTAACTGGGCAAAATGAAACATATATTTATGCTGTTTTTCTGGGTTTTGTATGAAGATGGTCAGAAAAGTGGTCGGAATAACTCTCCGGAAAAACTTATAATCAAGCTAGCGACTTGTGACAGAATAAAAGTAGCGACTTGGGTCAAAAATGATAGCGACTTGTCTTTACAAGTTAGCGATTTGTGGTAAAAATGAAGCGACTTGGTGACGGTTTGACTTTTGAGTCAAACTGAAATGTTAGCGACTTGTGAAAAATGCTAGCGAGTTGGTGGCGGTTTGACTTTTGTGTGAAGATATCATAGCGACTTGTTGCTACATAAGATCTAGCGACTTGCCATTAAAGGAAGAGATGATGAATGAAAGACCACGACCACACATACATAATACCAAAAACGACTCGACCTCAGGTTTAACCCATCATTGGTCCTTGTTCAAACGGCTGAAACGAATTAAAAGAGTGTGCATCTTCAGACTTACACAAAACTTCAACAATCCTCGCCTAACCTCTATCATTACTGGACTTGAACAAAATTAATCAACATCACATCTAATTTCAAATCGACATCTAAATGGTTTTTAAAACAATCTCAGATTTGGTTTAGGGGTTTCGTTGATTCATTCGAGATGCTAGGTATACATCCGACCATACCCTCTAAAATCAATCTTCATTGATTTTTCCTGATTAAGATGAAATCGAAATAAATATTGTTTATACTAGTTGATCTCGGCCTCATATTTCGTGGTTCTCAAATGTATTATCAAGACTATCATGAGTCCGATACACGAAATATTCAAATCTTCATTGATCAATACGGATTTGATAATATTCGAAAGTAATGAAATGATTTCAACAATCATGTTGTATCAAATCTTTGTTTCGGTTAATTTTAATGACAATCAAAACAAATCCAAGTAATATCATGTTAATACCTACCTTGAAGTTATCTCAAAAGAACTCGTGCTATCTCTGTGGTTGTCACATAACAACATCGAGCCATCCCTATGGCCATATCGTGTCATCCCTGTGGCGTTCTTGTCGGGCTCAAACCATCCCTGTGGTGAGCATGATTGGCTTAACAAAGATATTGTTTGAAGTTTAAATGGGGCGTATGGAAAGAAATGGAAAAGAGTTTAGGGATATTTTGTGCTGATTGTGATTAAGATATGGGTGCAATATTGGTGATGGAGGCGAATGATTATGTGATCATATTTAGGGTTAGCAGATTCTTGTGATATTTGAGAGATTATTTTGGTAGGGGGCGGATGATAAAAAGTGATTAGGGTTAGGATAAATGTGAGAAATATTAGGGGTTTGACATTTATATAACCGGTTATAACATTTTGTGTATGGATCGGGCTCAACTCATGTTGGATCGGGTATGGTGTTTCTGTATTGGATCATGGGTTTGGCTTCACATTTGTTGTTTGGGATGAGTATGAATCATGTATAACTCTTCATGGTGAGCCGAGTGACTTCAATGGGCCGTGTACACATTATTCGTGATTGTTTGTGTGTCAAGTTGTTTCAGTGTTACACTGTTACATGTATTTGTTTTGCTGGGTCCGTGTACATTTATGTGCCGATTATTATAACTTGAATATTACTTACCACATGGTTGAAAGGAACTAGATCAGACATGGGCCTCGCATGAAGATATTAACTTGGATAGCATGGGCCAAGTGATTTATGTTTGATATTATCAACGGGTAAGTATTATTTGGATGCACAGTTTGAGATGTGCAACTGGTCGTGTATGAGTTATTTGTGTGATCGGGTAGGATAAATAATTTCAATGAACCATGTGATGAATGGAACTAATTTTGGAATGGGTTATGTGATAACGTGGGTCTTAGTTTTAATCATTTGAATCGGATATCCGCAGACTCATTCTCTTAACGATAATTAATGTTGTGAAGTGGACTTTGATCGATATTGAGTAAGTTATGTGATGAATTGGTTTCAAACATTGGATTTGATGATTGGATTGACTTTTATAGAATGGGCCTCAATTTTTACTAATAACCAAGTTTTTGGGTCGTACACATGATTAGGGTCAGATGGATTTTTTTTAAGATTTGGATGCTATGAGAGTTGATGACGAGATTGGGTATGATGATGAGATTTGTTGTGTTTTGAGGTTTGGTACTTTGGCAAATACATTTTCACGAAGAACATTATGTCTCGGCTTGAAATTGTCTATTGAACATGTTGACTACGGGGTTGTTTGGACGGTATTTTTTATTTGGATTTGAAGTGAGGTTTTTCGGGCGTGTTTACTTATTTCGTCTTCTTTCTTTCTACCCTTCCGCGAAGATGACTTGTTTGGGCATTTACAAAGTGTGATAAAGACTTGGCTATTTAGTTACGGTTGTGATTCTTTCTCGCTTAACCCACAACGTAACTATCACTTCGGTGTCTCACGCAATTGAGGATACGTTAAGAGGTTTTGTACATTGGGTACACCGTTTCTTCTTCACAAGGATTAGTACAAGTTTAAGTAACAAATCTGGGGAATTTTACTTCATGCTCAAGTTTGGCGTATCTGGTTTACTTCTCCATGTTGTCACTAATATAGCCGTCAGAATATGTGGAAGATGTGTTTACCAAAGTGTTTATTGGATGGTTGATGATATTGTTGATGTTGGATAATGAACCGTTGATGAACCGCTGCATGTTCCCCTAAAATAGATATTCACCGAAACCAAAGTTGTCATAACACATTCAAGCTGACATTGTTTACGGTTTTGTATTGATTTTGTAAAATCCCGCGAAAGAACCTATTTCTCGGTTTAAATCATAGACTTGTAAAATCTCCTGACAATGGAAACATCCTGGTAATAGTAAAGTGCATTTCCGGATCTATCTTACGGTTTTGATAACGCTACACGCGTCGTTCGGGGTCAAAGGAACTTCCTTTTCGTCGAGCAAGTTTTTCAACACCCTAGGCAGTGAACATAATCGTTGTAGTGTAGTATTAGGGTAAGCTACGGGTATTAATATCGTTCTCTAGGGGAATAGGAATGCTAGTGAGAAGTTACTACGCTAAGGTTGGGGTTGAGGAAGATTATTTTTATCTTTTATATTTTTAAGGAAAGGAAAGGTACGAATCTCGGGTTTGGATTTGGGGTTTGTATTGCTACCGATTACTCTACTTATCTAATTATCTAATCTAAGGTGTATGTAGTCTATGTCTAATTATTGTGTGCTCGTATGATAGTTTAAAGATGTGTTTACTTAGGTTTTACTACTCCTTAATTATCTCCTATTGGTGGTTGAATTGTCACGCCCTTATTCTTAGTTACGTTGTGTGTCTAAGGTTGTAGGGTATGCTTTCTCCTAACTCTTTGAACTTACCAAAGGGTCTCGCCTACAAAACCCACTAGGGATAATAAACTCTTACTCTAAGGCACTCTTTGGATGGTTTAGCTTACAACTACTCAAGGAGTTATATTCTAAGGTTCACAAAGATTTAATCAAGCATTAAGTACAACGAATGACCTATCGCATTACTAGATCATTAATCAACTAAGATAAGAGACAACCAATCAATATTCAATAATTAAGTTTCATATTCCTAAGCAAACACACAAGTAAATTAGCTTTACATGGAGAACATGCAAGCATACGCACAAATAATCAAAGACATAATTATATTAATGAAGTAAAACACTTATCTTGGTGTAAGATAGGGTTTGAACCCTAAAATCTTGTACAAGACAGCCTTGGTTCGGTTTAGGTTTTACCCAAAAGACTACACACTAATATTGAAAAATTGGATTCTATATATAAGATTACATCTGCGACGGCGCCACCTTATGTTTTGTGACGCCGTCGTGTCGCCGTCATTAGGGTTTCGCCTTGGCCACGTTAGACTTGCGATGGCGTCACCTTATGCTTGTGACGCCGTCCTCTTCGACTTCGACGCGTCTGATTGCATCTAGGCCGTCCGAGTTGCGACGGCCAACTCTTTTATAACTTGACGTCGTCACTTGAAAATAGGAGTTTTGGCTTCGTCCGTCACAAAATCCTCCGATTGCGTCACAGATAAGCCGTGACGCCGTCCTCTTATGTTTTTAGCGACTTTGAGTATCTCGATTCGACTTTGGCCATTTTCTTCAGATATTCTCGCCTTTTCGTCCAAATAAGTGCCATTCCAAGATTTTGCCTTCAAGAGACCTAAAAGGTGAAAAGGAACGATATTAAGCAATAACGGATACAAAAGTGATCAAATATGGGCTTAAACGACCCTCAAAAGGTACCTTTAAAACCTTATCAAATATCCCTACACTTGGTATTTGCTTGTCCTCAAGCAAATGTGCTTTTAGCCAATTAATTTATAAGTTAGGGTCATGAAGCATTGGTTTAAAACAGTCCACAACACATATAAGCCCATAAAAGTCATAATAAGCACGGAAATTACATACTAGCACCTCACATGGGGTGTTTGGATACTCACATCTCTCGGGTGTATATGAAATATAACAAATTGGAAATGGAAGATAAACACTCATTATCCGGTCCTAGTACATAGATTACCATAGGCTTGAGAATAGATCAAACCTCCATCGCTTTGGCGTAAGCACCTAGGAAAGACTATCAAAGAGGTCTTTAAAGGGTTGTAACGTTAGGCTTACGGTAGGGAAACAAAGGGTTTGGTGGGATAGGCTATTTAGTGGTGGCAAGTCAAAATCTCTATGTTAAATGCATACGAAGAATGGCGTTGCTAAGCCAAGACCGACACTCTAAACTCTTGCTAACCTGAAATAAACAAACATAAATTTAAAGGATAGATGTAGGATGGTAGCCGCATGTTTTTTTTTTTTTTTTTTTTTTTTTTTTTTCACTCTATTTTTTTCTTTTCTCATTTTTTTCGATTTTTTTCATACACTTTTACTCTACCATCCTCTTCGGTAACATCAAAATGATAGGGATTTATAGGCACATCCCTACACTTGAGTTTTATTACTCTAACACTAATTTGACCCGAATTGAAAAGATCAAACACTTGGGGTACATTATTATGCAAACAAAGGGAATTTGAATTTAACGCTCCTTCCGTCATTTCATAAACTTTAACTTTTCTCATGAATCCCAATCGTCCCAAAATCAGATACAAAGGGTATGACTCGACTTAACAACTCATGCAAGCAACCGATAATTGAACTAAGGGTGATAACAATAATGCACTAAAAGTGAGTGCATACAGGGTAGGCTAAGGCGATTTGGGTGTATATTTGGGGCTGGGTGTAAACAATGCTCTTCATTGATATTCCGAAAACCAAACATCACGAGAACCGCGAAAAGGATAGGCTCGAGGGGTTAACTAGGGTATCGTGTACTAAAGATGAGTACAACGCAAAGGTGTGGGGAATTACTCAACCGATGTGGAAGAAGTAATTATATTACGGGTATCAAACAAGGGTTATCCTAATGCCTCTTATCATTTAGTTATTCCTAACTACACAAGTGTAGTCTTACTAGCAATCTCGGAATGCATCACAAAACAAGTTCTAGAATCTATTATACTACCGGTTCACACTCTAAGCATTAAAGATTTATGCTTTAATTCCTACTAATCTAAGGGCGATCCTCACATTTTGGGTGGAATTTAGGTGGTAAAGGGTTTTTGTGCTAGTCATGCAACTTCCTATCCGTGAGACGCTTTTGTTAAGACTAATGCCCCACTCCTATCTGTCATGAAAAATTTTAAATTTGGTGCCAAAATTACCCTAACCGACATTTTCTCATGGTTTATTACACAAATACAATTGACAAAGCAAATAATCAAGGATAAGTATAGTTTCAAAGTTCCGCTTTATTTTCCTCCCTACATTTAAACCGAACATTGTCCCAATGTTCCCGAAAGTATCAAAGTTATGATAATGGAAGGTAATTAAAAATGAAAGAAACTAGTACTCCCCTGATTAGCTCGGTAGGATCCGTGTGTGAAGTAGTGGTTAAATCCTTTCCAAGAATAATTTATGCGTGAAAAGCTCCTTCCAATCTTATGTAACTTCTTCATGATAAATTAAACCTGCACACTTGAAGAAAACAAACGAAACCTTCGCGTAAAATCGGCGGTAATAATATATATAAGACTCGATTTAAACTATGATATAATGCTTGTGGAATGGATGTTTATAGAATTTCTGGAAAATTAAGACCTGGAAAATTCCAATTTTTTAAGTAGCTCGAAAACGAGAAAAAGTAATGCATTGTTTTACTCCTTCCGACGCGTCAGTTGCGATCTGACGCCGTCAAAGTTATCCCGACAAAAAGCGGTCTCGATTTTCGGAAAAATTCGAAAGTTTACATCTTTAGAATCTGGAAAAATATCTTCAAAACACCCATTATGACTCGATACAAGCATTTGACTCGAACAAACACACAAATATATCTTTTAGTTAATTGTTATTCCCATGTTTACGTTTCTTTTGAAAACGTGTGTAATCCTCCCTACACTTATCCCTTATGTAAAATACCTTTATATGCAATTAAGACGAGGTTAAAAACAAAATAAAGCATTTTTACAAATTTAAACATGAGAATAAACAATCAACAAAAGACATATGACACTAACACGCAAACAATTAAGCATGGGTTGCCTCCCACAAAGCGTTTTTCTTTATTTAAGAGTCTTTAGCTAGACTCGTAGTCCCGCCTCCCACGCATCGATATAAGTAAGCCTATCCTCAACAATGTCATAAGGATCAAACTTATCATTCAAGTTCCTAGTAGTACGTTGGTTAGATATGCCTTTTCTAACTTCTCTCCATCGGGATCATAGATTGTTATCCTAATGTGCCATTCAAAAACATCCGAAAACACTCATCATTTTGTACAAATGCATCAAAATGATAAAAATATCACAAATAAGTGTTTTATGTGTTTTAAATGCAAAATATCAAAATCGGTGAAAACGTATCAAGTTTGCATAATTGGCGCTTTAGTCCCCAAGTTTGAAAAGTTGTCAAAAGCAGGTCCTGGTAAATCCAAATAAAGAAAAATATCATTTTAAGTCCTTAGGGATTCCTAAGTTGTCAAAATTGGTCCTTGAAACTTAAAATTACAAATTTACAACTTTAGTCCACGAACTTTGAAATTTGGCAAAATAGTCCTTTGAAAATGTGAAAATGTCAAAAATAGTCCTTGCACTATTAAAGTTTGTCAATTTCAGTCCTTATGGTAACTTTGGAGTATTGGCGGTTTGGTCCTTCAAGATTGGAGTATTTGCAACTTTAGTCCTTGTCATATTAACTAATACTAAGCCTTGTCAAAACTAATATTGGACCCCCATTTTAATTATCTCCTTTTGACCCCTTGACCCTCCCTATTTTGACCCTTTGGTCAAACAAAGTCAAAAAAGCGAAAAGCGCCCACACTGCTTATCCTTCCACCTCCCTCTCGCACCACTTGCACCGCAAGCCCTGCTCCACCATCACCTCACCTTTTCCCTTTCCTCCACCCTCATCATCACTAGCCCCCACAATTAATGCCACCCCCTAGTTGATAAAATAGAGCCTACAAGTCAAAATCCCATTTCCGCCAAAATGAGCATACAATACTCAAAACTCTCCCATTGGTCAAAATAAGAGGTGGGATCCGCCGAAGGCCACGTGGATGATATTTGAAGCATAAAAGAGGAGGAAGAGTCAAGAGAAAGCCGATAGTTAATTTCTAGTTTTCATATATTTCGTTTTTAATACCAATGTCTTAATTTAGCTTCAAAGTTGTAATTTTCGGTTTAACTACATCAATATTAAGTTAAGAAATCATTTTATCAAGTTTTTAAGTGTTAATGCAAGCTTATGTTGAGAATTCTAATTTCAAGCTTCTTGTTTCAAATTGCAATGTTCAATGCTAAATCCAAGCTTCAACAAGCTTAATTTCAAATTCAAATAAGCTCATTGAAGCTTATTATAGCTTTAGTGAGTTTATCAAGCGAGTTCAATCAATATTTGGGTTTGGTCAATGTAGTCAACTATAAGCTCAAGCGGGTTGGAAATGGTTTATGGGTGTTGCGAGAGTTGATTTGGGTTGGAAATGGATTAAAATGGTGATGTATGGTTTGGTTTAAGCTACAAAACCAATTTGGACCTTTGTGAGCCTTTACTCTCATTTTCATTTTTTGTTGCGGTTTGTACTTGTACTTGTATCTGTGATCATAAATGGTTTAAACATGTTTAAATAGTAGTAATTAGTTTAACTTAAGTTATATTAATCGATGGTTTGTGCTAGTTAAGTAGTTTGGTCATTTAAAAATTACATAGCAGTTAATAAAGGGGTGTTTGGTTAATAGCTTAAATCTATACTATAGGTGTATTCATGAGTTGAAATCATTGGCTCATGTTTGTTTAGTCCATGTATACTCATTTGAGTCATTAAATTGACCTCGCAAACCATAAAAGTCAAACTTACTCTAAATCATTTAAGTCTATAATCATTATGATTTTAAAGTTCAAATCTCATCAAAGTAGCTTGCAACTTAGTAATCTAGCTTAAGTTAGTCTTATTATAGCTTAAAACAACTTATTCGACTCATGGAATTAGTTACAATCTCATAAAAGTCAAACTTTAGTGTGTCATTAAAAAGTCAAAATTTTCCTCAAAATGTAATTGGTAGCCTTATTCATAAGCTCTTAGAGATTATTAGTGATCATTAGCTTTCTGTAATTTGGCTTTTGAGAAGCCAACCTAGCTGGATCTCAAGGTTCCAAGTGTCATTTTTCCATTTTCCTTTGTACTTATTTGATAAGCTTACCTAGCAAGTGCTACTTATTTTTCCATCCTTAAGATAAGCACAAAGTTTTGTCCAGTTTTGACTCGATGATTTTTCCTGTTTTTTCAAAAGCTTCTCAAGAGTTCATTAATATAAGCCAATCTTTGCAAGTTAGTTTTTAGAAAGCTCATTTGGTCAACTTGTTAATTGCGTGTTTTGTTTTCAATTTTAGCTTATTATAGTGCTTAAAAGTAGCTAGAAAATAGTTAGAAAACCATAGTGTCACACAATGTACTCGGTCTAGCTTAAGTTTTGCTTATTTAAAGCTTATTAAGTGCTTATTTCTAAGTGTTTGTGCTTATTCGGTGTTCATACTAGCTTATTATCATTTTTGCTTATTCTCATTCTCATTTTGCTTATTTTCTAGCTTATAAGCCATTTTAGCATTAATCTTTTGCTCATTTCTCTTTTATTGCTTATTGTTGAGAAAATAAGCTCAAACCGAGCTTATTAGTCATTTTCATAAAAGTCACAGTTGTGAAAAGTGCTTATCTTCATGTGCTTAATGAGTTTGTAAAAGAAAAGTTCAAAAAAAAATGTTTTTGCAAAAGGGGGGGAGCGAGCTCGAACACGAGACCTCCACCTTTGAGAGTGACAAGAGGGTACACGGAACCATTGCGCCTTGGGTCTTTGATTGCTAGAGTTTGCACAAAATACTCTCTTATACACGCTTTATCAGTTTAGCTTATTAAGTGTAGTTAGCTTATTTCGAGCTTATTTTAAGTAGCTTTTCAAGTTTTTATTTTTCATAAATCAGTAATAGTATAAAGTATTTTTACAAAAGTTTGATTTTTCTCGTTATTTTAGTATTTTAAACATTTAATTAGTGTTTTATAGTAATTAATTCATAATAAAAATATAAAAGTCAAAAAATATAAATCTTTTTCTAAAATTTTCTTTTATCATATAGTAAGTAAAAAATTAGTTTTACACTCGTAGGCCTTTTATTTCATAAATTTTACGTTTTGTCTTGCGCTCAAACGTAATTTTTGCAAATAACGTCGTTTCCATTTTAAGTAACGTTTTAGATAATTTAAGGTTACGTTTTAGTTAAGATAGTTTATTTAAGTTATTTAGTTTTATAAAAACACAAAACATCATTGTAAAAATAGTGATAGCGTTTATTTAATAGATTTTAACTTTTAATTTCCTTTAATTTGCATTTAAGTCATTATAATTTGTTAATCTTTTCTTTAGGTAATTTTCCATCAATATCCTTCTTGATCACTATCCTTAGTGGTTATTCGACATCGATTGTGTTAAACACGGTCATCCTCCGTGGGACTTAACGACCCGAATCCACTATATTCTCTCGATCTAAATTGCATTTGGTGTGTGAAATGTTTTTGAGTTCCTTCTGGTTGGTCATTCACAAGTGATCAGCTTGCGTGAGAAAACTTGACGGTTTTGCACCGATCAAATTTTGGCGCCACGGGGGGGTCAGTAAGCGTGTTCTAAGCATTTTCGAGACCGTACTTGCACATATACCACGGTTTGTAAAAGTTTTACGTAAAGTTATAACAAAATCAAAAGTTCATTAACACTTTTCCTAAAGTGTTAAAAACACCAAACAAAATATAAAACAACAAAACAATCGTAACGTTTTCTAGCTTGTGTTTCTTTTAAGGTGATTCTTAAAGAAATACGATTTGGTTAAACGAGGCGATACCAAAAATATTGTCCAAAAGTTTTAAACCCATCGGCACAAATCTATACCTCGTCTTTTCGGTGATACTTAATATACATAAAATCAACCACCGCAAATCAAGGCGTTGCACTACCTAGCGGGGTGCGACCATAATAAGTTCCCGAACATCGATTTAAAACTTGCCTTTGTGTCCTTGTGATTTGGTGTACCTTTTTCAAAAAGCCATTTCACTTGTGATTATTGGTTAAGTTCACTTGTCGTTTTGCCTCGCATTTGTTTTGGCGATTTTTATACTTAGTGCATGCGCTTTCGTTCTTCCATTCTACAAGTCCATTGTCGAACTTGGAAAGATTCCTCGTGAGCGTGGGGGCGTTCGCTCCTTGGTGTGTGGTGAGGCGTCTACCACCACCACCACCGCCATAATGGCGGAAGACAAGCCGATGAATGAGCTTCTCCAAGCACCCATCGAGGGTTACGGAGATGCTATTGTTGTCCCACCATCGTGGTCGACACTTTTGAGCTCAAAACCGGGTTACTTAATCGGTAACCCAAAGCCAATTCTATGGTTTTGGCGGGATGATCCTCATGCACACATTCGATGGTTTAACAAGATTGCATCTACCATCAAGTATAAGAATGTCCCATGAAGCTATCAAGCTTCTTCATTCCCATTTTCTCTAGAGGACAAGCCGGAATTGGCTTGAGAAACAACCCCTCGTTCCATTGAGACATGGGAAGATCTTGTCACAAAGTTTGTGAGCAATTCTATCCTCCATCCCGAACTACAAGTCTTAAGAATGAGATAATGAAATTCTCTCAAAGATTTGATGAATCATTCGGGAGGCATGGGATCGTTACAAAGAATTGCTCCGTAAGTGTCCGCATCATGGTTTTCCGAGTTAATGCAAATGGATACTTTCTACAATGGTGCGAACCGGACCAATCAAGACTCTCTAAATGCCTCCGCGGAGGTAATTTCTTGAGCAAGACCACAAAAGAAGCCTTGCAAATCATTGAAAACAAGTCCCGGTCCGTCCTTTCCGCACAAAGACATATCATCTTGAGTCTAATCTTGGACCTTCTACTTCATCTCCGTGAGTACATCTAGCACCGATGCTAAGATTGACAAACTCACGGATATTATTCGAGCTTTGGTTCTTGCTAACCAAAGAAAGTCACTTTCACACAAGCACCATCATATGGTGAAGTGAAGAAAGTTGAAGTTTGTGTTACTTGTGGTGGTCCTCATGCATACTACAATTGTCGCCCACCGATGGTAGTCCGTTTGAAGCTAATGCTATAGCGGTACTTCAAATCAAGGAGGTAATCAATACCGTCCTCAAAATGAACCAAACTACCGTGCTAACACTTATCGAGCACCACCGGTTTCAACGAGAATCCTAACCGAATCGAACCAACAAAGAATGAACCAAGGTTATCAAAACCAAGGTAATTTCTATTCGGACCCAACCAAGGTTTCCAACAACAAGGAAATCTTAATCAAAACACTTACAATCGAGGAATCAATTTCGGGAATATGAACCCTAATCAAGGGAATTCGCTATAACGAAACATACGACCTCAAATTGTCCTCCTCCTCCTCCTCCTGTGTCAACATCGATGAGCTTTTAAAGCAATTCATGAAGACTCAAGAGGAGACAAATAGGTTGTTGGTCGGTCGGATCATTGAATTAAAGAAGTCTTTAAATGATCGACCCTCGGGCTCGGTACTTTACCTAGCAACACGATCGCTAATCCGAGGCGATGCAAAGGCGATCACAACCGAGTGGTGTTTCATATGATGGACCCGCTATTCCTACTACCTCTTCTTCTTCTCCCGAAGGTAGTGGAAAGTGAACACGAGGCGACAAAGGACAAGGAACTTCCTACTAATAACGGAAGTACCAACAATGTCCATCCTCGGGTTGTCCGAAACAAAATCCAATCCGAGAGTTGTTTTGAACCTCCTGTAGCTCCCATTGAAAAATCCAAATCTTCTATTCCTTACCCATCACGTTTACATGAGCAAAAGCTCATGAGAAAGCCGGTCAACAAATGGAAAAATTCTTTCAAATTTTCCAAGAACTTCATTTTGACATAAGCTTCGGATGCTATCATGTTGATGCCCAAGTTTGCATCAACTCTCAAACACATGTTAAGCAACAAGGAAAAGTTTGTTTGAAATGGCTAAAACTCCTCTCAATGAGAACTGCTCTGCGATTATCTTGAAGAAGCTTCCGAAAGCTTGGAGATCTGGAAAGTTCCTCTTACCTTGTGTATTTCGGGAATGGTTGAATGCTTTGCCTTAGCCGATCTTGGTGCAAGCATAAACACGATGCCTCACTCGATATGGAAGAAACTTTCTCTTAGGATCTTACTCCTACATGCATGACTCTCGAGCTTGCGGATCGTACAATATCCCGTCCTCTTGGAATTGCCTAGGGCGTATTTGTGAAAGTAGGAAAGTTCCATTTTCGGTGACTTTGTAGTTGTTGATTTCGATCTTGATCCACGGGTTCCTCTCATTGTTGGAAGAGGATTCACGAGAGCGGCCGTGCTCTCATTGATGTATTTGAGCAAGAAATCACATTACGTGTTGGTAATGAAGTCATCACCTTTAACCTTGATCAAACTTGAGGTACTCCGCAAACTATGATTACGAGTCGGTTAACCGAATAGATATCATTGATGTTGCTACGAAGAGTACTCTCGAAAGTTCTTGGTTATTCTCATAATTACGTGGTGGGAATCCCACCACATCTTCTCAACCTATCATAGCCAATTCTACTCCTTCTCTCACTCCGTTTGAGGCGACTTCATCTTGGAAGAGATTGAAGCATACTTGGCTAGTGATTACATTCCATGGGAAATTGATCACGCTCCAATTGACATCGAGGGGACATACTTCTCATTGAGAAAATGCTTAAAGATGATCACTCATCAACCCTCACATCGTGATGCAATTCGGAAGAGATTAATCACCATGAGATTAATCCGGAGGAGATATTCTTACTCTTGAGAAGTTGTTAAATCGGGACACTTCTCCTCCTCTCCTCCGTCAAACTTCATAACAAGGAAGTCAAGTCGGTTGAGAAAGCGAAGAATTTCTGAGTCGAACTTAAGGACTTACCACCTCATCTTGAGTATGCATTTCTTGAGGGTGATGATAAATTACCCGTCATTATTGCTCGAGATTTGAGTAAAGATGAAAAGATGCTCTCATAAAGGTCTTGAAGTCACACAAGCAAGCAATTGCTTGGAAACTCTCCGACATTAAGGGTATCAACCACGAATTTTGTACTCACAAAATCTTGATGGAGGATGACTTCAAACCAGCGAGTTCAACATCGAGAAAGAGTAAATCCAAAATCCATGATGTTATCAAACAGAGGTTATCAAACTTCTTGATGCGGGATTGATTTACCCTATCTCGAGATAGTCCTTGGGTTAGCCCGATTCACGTGTTCCAAAAAGGGTGGCATAAGCTGTTGTCACGAATGAAGAAAGCGAGTTAATTCCAACTCGATTGGTTACGGGATGGCGTGTCGTGTATTGACTATCGTAAGTTGAATGGCGCCACCCGTAAAGACCATTTTCCTCTACCCTTCATGGATCGGATGCTTGAGAGATTAGCGGGGAATGAGTACTATTGTTTCCTTGATGGTTTCTCGGGTTACTTTCAGATCCCCATTGATCCACGGGATCAAGAGAGACCACATTCACCGCCCATACGGAACTTTTGCCTACAAGCGTATGCCTTTTGGCTTATGTAACGCTCGAGCACGTTCCAACGATGTATGATGGCCATATTCCACGACATGATCGGAAACAATGGAGGTGTTTATGGATGACTTCTCGGTCATCGAGGATTCATTTCGGACATGTCTCTCCCATTTAGACAAAATGCTTAAAAGGTGTGAAGACACCAATCTATGTCTAAAGCGGGAGAAGAGTCACTTTATGGTCAAAGAAGGCATAGTCCTTGGCCATAAGATTTCAAAAAGCGGGATTGAGGTCGATAGAGCAAAAGTTGATGTTATTGCTAAAGCGCCTCATCCTACTACCGTCAAAGGTATTAGGAGTTTTCTTGGTCATGCGGGTTTTATCGTAGATTCATACAGGATTTTTCTAAAATCGCTCGGCCTATGACCCATCTTCTTGAAAAGAAGCTCCTTTTATCTTCTCTCACGAGTGCGTCGAAGCTTTTGAAACACTAAAGAAAAAGCTTACGGGCACCCATTCTAGTTGCCCCGATTGGGATTTACCCTTTGAGCTCATGTGCGATGCAAGTGATTTTGCTATCGGTGCGGTCTTGGGGCAACGAAAAACAAAGCATTTTCGGCCTATACACTACGCAAGTAAGACTATGGTGAAGCTCAAACCCATTACACCACTACGAGAAAAGAACTATTAGGCGTGGTGTATGCGTTTGAGAAATTTCGACCATACCTCATCTTGACCAAATGCGTGGTGTATACGGATCACTCGGCTCTCAAATATCTCTTTGCAAAACAAGATGCAAAGCCGAGATTGCTCCGTTGGGTTCTCCTCCTCCGTGAATTTGATATCATTATCGTGATAAAAAGGAGCCGAGAACCTAGGCTGCTGATCATCTATCCCGATTAGAGAACCCTCACCAAGATGTGTTTGAGAAAAAGGAAATAAATGAAACATTTCCTCTCGAGACACTCAATGCGGTTTCTTTTCGTGGAGACTCTTCTACCCCATGGTTTGTTGACTTCGCAAATTACCATGCGGGTAACTTCATAGTGAAAGGGATGTCGTCCCAACAGAAGAACAAATTCTTCAAAGATGTTAAACATTACTTACGGGACGACCCTACTTGTTTAAAATTTGCGCGGATCAAGTCATCGAGCGATGTGTATATGGTCGGGAAGCTATTGACATTCTCAAAGCTTGCCATCTTTGGACCTCTTGGGGACATCATAGCCCCAACTACACCGCCAAGAAGGTGTTTGATTCCGGATTCTATTGGCCCACTATCTACAAGGATGCCCATGAATTTGTCAAAGCACGTGACGCTTGTCAACGTCACGGAATATCTCACAAAGGAATGAAATGCCACAAAACGCCATTCAAGTGTGTGAGATCTTTGACATCCGGGGCATTGACTTTATGGGGCCATTTCCTTCTTCTCGCGGTAATAAGTACATACTCGTGGCGTTGACTACTTGTCAAAATGGGTTGAAGCTAAGGCTTTGCATACCAATGATGCCCGAGTTGTTGTGAAATTCTTGAAATCTCTCTTTGCTAGGTTTGGAACTCCACGAGCCATAATCGGTGATCGTGAGTGCGCATTTCTGCAATGACCGGTTTGAAAGAGTCATGCGGTATATGGTGTAACTCACCGTCTCTCTCTGCGTACCACCCCAAACTAGTGGGCAAGTGGAAGTTTCAAACCGAGGATTAAAGAATTACGGAGAGGACGGTTGGCGAAAACCGTGCCTCTTGGTCGGATAAGCTAGATGGCGCACTCACGGGCCTTCCGTGCGACTTACAAAACACCCATCGGGTGCACTCCATACTAGCTTGTATACGGAAGGCATGTCATCTGCGGTTGAGCTAGAGCACAAGGCATCTTGGGCCTTGAAGCATGCCAACTTCGATATTCGAGACGGTGGTGATCACGGGAAAGTTCAAATGAATGAATTAAATGAACTCCGTGATCAAGCATACGAGAACTCTTTGATCTATAAAGAAAAGACAAAGAAGATTCATGACTCTAAAATCAAGAACCGCGTTTTCAACGTTGGTGATCGAGTCCTTCTTTTCAATTCAAGATTGAAGATTTTCTCGGGAAGCTTAAATCCGTTGGTGCGGACCATTCACTATCACTAAGGTTTATCCTTATGGCACCATTGAGTTATCTCAACCCGATGGTCCAAATTTTAAAGTGAATGGTCATCGGTTGAAGCATTACTTTGGAGAGGACATTCCTCCACATGGTTGTCCCGGATCTACAAACTTTCCCCATGAACCAATGAATGCGGGGATCGAGTCAAGCTAGCGACTCGGTAATCAAAAACGATAGCATGCCATATGGGTTATCACCCATATTTACGAAATGTCAAGTTTGTTACGGTTAGCCATTCACAAGTGGCTAGCTTGTGTGATAAAACTTGACAGATTCGACTTCTTCTTTCTACTTTCTACCACCCTAGTGTGGGGGTTGCCCACATGTTGTGTATATAAGAGAGTTTCAAAAAAAAAAAAAAAAAAAAAAAAAAAATCCTTGCTAAATAATGGCCTTAGTATTTCCCTTTTCGTTCTATGTTTCGGCATAACCGCGGTACTTTGAATATTGAGGGCAATATTCATTTCTAAGTGTGGGGAATTCTCACGAATTTTATCATGTAATTATACCGCCTAATTCCCCATTTTGGCCAAATTTTTTTTTTTTTTTTTTTGATAAAGTGTTCTACACTTACTCATTTGGTTATCGATCCGCCTTGTCTAATAAACAAAAGGATTGGCTAATCCAGAGCAAGCGGCTCTTGGTAAAGATATCTCAAATCCGTTGACGACTTGCAATTTGCCCAAAATTGTATGGTATTCACTCACCATATCCTTAAAAGTGAAGAGTTGGCTAGCCCATAAGTTTATGGCTTGTGGTAAAGGCGATTGGAAAACCATAATTGGTAATCGACTCACCAAAGATATTTTATCTAAGAGTTGGCTAGTCCGAGCAAGCAAGCGGCTTCGGTAAAGACAAATCAAATCCGTTGGAAGTCGGTGATTTGCTCAAAATCATTTGGTTATCGGTGTACCAAGGTTCTTACTTGAACTGAAACATTTGGCTACTCGAGTAATGGCTTTTGGTAAAGAGATTGAAATCCATTAATTTTCTCAAAACATTGCTAGGGACTAGCAATATCTTAGTGTGGGGATTGATGAGTGTGTAAATACTCATCATTTTTATACAAATTAGACTACAAAACATCCGAAAACACTCGAAATGCATCAAAATGATAAAAATATCACAAATAAGTGTTTTATGTGTTTTAAATGCAAAATATCAAAATCGGTGAAAAAGCGTATCAAGTTTGCATAATTGGCGGTTTAGTCCCCAAGTTTCAAAAGTTGTCAAAAGCAGTCCTGGTAAATCCAAATAAAGAAAAATATCATTTTGAGTCCCTAGGATTCCTAAGTTGTCAAAATTGGTCCTTGAAACTTAAAATTACAAATTTACAACTTTAGTCCACGAACTTTGAAATTTGGCAAAATAGTCCTTGGAAAATCAAAAATGTCAAAATAGTCCTTGCACTATTGGAGTTTGTCAATTTCAGTCCTTATGGTAACTTTGGAAAATTGGCGAGTTTGGTCCTTCAAGATTGGAGTATTTGCAACTTTAGGTCCTTGTCTTATTAACTAATACTAAGCCTTGTCAAAACTAATATTGACCCCTGCCATTATCTCCTTTTGACCCCTTTTGAAACCTTGACCCTCCTATTTTGACCCCTTGGTCAAACAAAGTCAAAAAGCAAAACGCGCCCCCACTGTTTATCCTTCCACCTCCCTCTCGCACCACTTGCTGCAAGCCCCTCCCACAATCACCTCACCTTTTCCCTTTCCTCCACCTCTCATCATCACTAGCCCCCACAATTAATGCCACCCCCTAGTTGATAAAACAGAGCCTACAAGTCAAATTCCCATTTCCCGCCAAAATGAGCAAACACTCAAAACTCTCCCATTGGTCAAATTAAGAGGTGGGATCCTTCGAGAGGCCACGTGGATGATATTTGAAGCATAAAGAGGAGGAAGAGTCAACAGATGAAGCCGTAGTTAATTTCTAGTTTTCATATATTTCGTTTTTAATACCAATGTCTTAATTTAGCTTCAAAGTTGTAATTTTCGGTTTAACTACATCAATATTAAGTTAAGAAATCATTTTATCAAGTTTTTAAGTGTTAATGCAAGCTTATGTTGAGAATTCTAATTTCAAGCTTCTTGTTTCAAATTGCAATGTTCAATCTAAATCCAAGCTTCAACAAGCTTAATTTCAAATTCAAATAAGCTCATTGAAGCTTATTATAGCTTTAGTGAGTTTATCAGCGAGTTCAATCAATATTTGGGTTTGGTCAATGAAGTCAACTATAAGCTCAAGCGGGTTGGAAATGGTTTATGGGTGTTGCGAGAGAGTTGATTTGGGTTGGAAATGGATTAAAATGGTGATGTATGGTTTGGTTTAAGCTACAAAACCAATTTGGACCTTTGTGAGCCTTTACTCTCATTTTCATTTTTTTTTGTTGCGGTTTGTACTTGTACTTGTATCTGTGATCATAAATGGTTTAAACATGTTTAAATAGTAGTAATTAGTTTAACTTAAGTTATATTAATCGATGGTGCATTAGTTAAGTAGTTTGGTCATTTAAAAATTACATAGCGCTTAATAAAGGGTGTTTGGTTAATAGCTTAAATCATACTATAGGTGTATTCATGAGTTGAAATCATTGTTCATGTTTGTTTAGTCCATGTATACTCATTTGAGTCATTAAATTGACCTTGTTCTGTGAAACCATAAAAGTCAAACTTACTCTAAATCATCTTAAGTCTATAAGCTGTTATGATTTTAAAGTTCAAATCTCATCAAAGTAGCTTGCAACTTAGTAATCTAGCTTAAGTTAGTCTTATTATAGCTTAAAACAACTTATTCAACTTAGCTTATGGAATTAGTTACAATCTCATAAAAGTCAAACCAGATGTGTCATTATTAAAGTCAAAATTTTCCCACAAGTGCACGTAATTGGTAGCCAAGTTCATAAGCTCTTAGAGAGCTTATTAGTGATCATTAGCCTTTGTAATTTGGCTTTTGAGAAGCCAACCTAGCTGTCTCAAGGTTCCAAGTGTCATTTTTCCATTTTCGACTTATTTGATAAGCTGCAAGTGCTACTTATTTTGTCCAAAACTGAAGATTCACCGAGTCTTGACTCGATGTTTTCCTGTTTTTAAAAGCTTCTCAAGAGTTCATTAATATAAGCCAATCTTTGCAAGTTAGTTTTTAGAAAGCTCATTTGGTCAACTTGTTAGTTGCAGTGTTTGTTTTCAATTTTTAGCTTATTATAGTGCTTAAAAGTAGCTAGAAAATAGTTAGAAAACCATAGTGTCTCGTGTACTAGCTTAGCTTGTGCTTATTTAAAGCTTATTAAGTGCTTATTTTTAAGTGTTTGTGCTCTTCGGTTTTCATACTAGCTTATTATCGCCTTTTAGCTTATTCTCATTCTCATTTTGCTTATTTTCTAGCTTATAAGCCATTTGGCATTAATCTTTGCTCATTTCTCTTTTATTGCTTATTGTTGAGAAAATAAGCTCAAACCGAGCTTATTAGTCATTTTCATAAAAGTCACAGTTGTGAAAAGTGCTTATCTTCATGTGCTTAATGAGTTTGTAAAAGAAAAGTTCAAAAAAAAAAAAATGTTTTTGCAAAAGGGTGGAGGCGGGCTCGAACACGAGACCTCCCCTTGTGAGAGTGACAAGAGGGTACACGGAACCATTGCGCCCTTGGGTCTTTGATTGCTAGAGTTTGCACAAAATACTCTTATACTACGCTTTGTCTAGTTTAGCTTATTAAGTGTAGTTAGCTTATTTCGAGCTTATTTTAAGTAGCTTTTTCAAGTTTTTATTTTTCATAAATCGTAATAGTATAAAGTATTTTTACAAAAGTTTGATTTTTCTCGTTATTTTTAGTATTTTTAAACATTTAATTAGTGTTTTATAGTAATTAAATCATAATAAAAATATAAAAGTCAAAAAATATAAATCTTTTTCTAAAAATTTCTTTTATCATATAGTAAGTAAAAATTAGTTTTACACTCGTAGGCCTTTTATTTCATAAATTTTACGTTTTGTCTTGCGCTCCAAACAGAATTTTGCAAATAACGTCGTTTCCATTTTAAGTAACGTTTTAGATAATTTAAGGTTACGTTTTAGTTAAGATAGTTTATTTAAGTTATTTAGTTTTATAAAACACAAAACATCGCTGTAAAAATAGTGATAGCGTTTATTTAATAGATTTTAACTTTTAATTTTCTTAATTTGCTTTAAGTCATTTAATTTGTTAATAGGTAATTTTCTCAAAATCCTTATTGATCACTATCCTTAGTGGTTATTCGACCATCGATTGTGTTAAACACCAATTCATCCTCCGTGGGACTTAACGACCGGGAATCCATCGTATTCTCCCGATCTATTGCATTCCTCGATCTTAAATTGCATTGGTGTGGATGGCTTAGAATCACGGGGTCATCCCAACTTTCGTTGTCATAGAGGGCAAGGTTCTCTATTATACCCCACGATTCTTCCGCGGTGAGATCACTAAGTTTTCCACCGCCGCTTGGTCAATGGATCGCTTGGTGGGAAGTTGACATGATCATAAAAGATTTGGACTTGGAGCCAAAGATCAATGTCGTGATGAGGGACTTTATGAAGTAAGTCCTTGAATCGAGTCCATGCTTCAGAGAGATTCACCGACGTTGTTGGAACGTCAAGATGTCTCGCCTAAGTTTAGTGGTTCTCCCGTGGGAAAAATTGAGCAAGGAAGCGAGAGGTAAGATCATCCCAACTTGAGATGGAGCCGGCGGGAAGACGCTCAAGCCAATTACTAGCTTGGTCCCGTAGAGAGAATTGGAAGAGACGCAGGCGCGTGGTCTCCCGAGTAGTAGCATCAAGGTCGATGGAATCGACAATTTTAAGGAAATCCCTAAGATGCTGATTTAGATCTTCGAAACGAAGTCCATGGAATGCACATCCGTTTTGCACCAACCGGATGGTGTCGGATCGCAGGGCCATAGTTTGGGCTTGGTCGGGAAGCTCAATGGTGTTCCTATAGCCTAGGTGGCTTGGTCTCGAGTATTCACCAAGAGTACGGGCTCTTGGCGGGTCATTTGGTGGTGGGTTGATGAGTGGTGGTTGGTTATCACCTTCCATGATGAAAAGTGATGGGATTACAAACAAAGGTCACGAAGAAGGGGGATAGACTAAGAGAAAGCTAAGAATGAGAAAAATTTACTTGATAGGAATCAAACAAAGAAACCTAAACGAGGTGGACTACTAACTAGCTATTCTATTCCCCGGCAGCGGCGCTAAAAACTTGATAACGCTACACGCGTCGTTCGGGGTCAAAGGAACTTCCTTTTCATCGAGCAAGTTTTTCAACGCCTAAGCGAGGAACCTAATCGTTGTAGTGTAGTATTAGGGTAAGCCACGGGTATTGATATCGTTCTCTAGGGGAATAGGAATGCTAGTGAGAAGTTACTACGCTAAGGTTGGGGTTGAGGAAGATTATTTTTTTATATTTTTATATTTTTTAAGGAAAGGAAAGGTATGAATCTCGGGGTTTGGATTAGGGGGGTTTGTATTGCTACCGATTACTCTACTTATCTGATTATCTAATCTAAGGTATATGTAGTCTATGTCAAATTATTGTGTGCTCGTATGATAGTTTAAAGACGTGTTTACTTAGGTTTTACTACTCCTTAATTATCTCCTATTGGTGGTTGAATTATCACATCCTTGTTCTTAGTTGCGTTGTGTGTCTAAGGTTGTAGGGTATGCGTTTCTCCCTAACTCTTTGAACTTACCAAAGGGTCTCGTCTACAAAACCCACTAGGGATAATAAACTCTTACTCTAAGGCACTCTTTGGATGGTTTAGCTTACAACTACTCAAGGAGTTATATTCTAAGGTTCACAAAGATTTAATCAAGCATTAAGTACACAACGATTGACCTATCGCATTACTAGATCATTAGTCAACTAAGATAAGAGACAACCAATCAATATTCAATAATTAAGTTTCATATTCCCTAAGCAAACACACAAGTAAATTAGCCGGACATGGAGAACATAATCAAAGACTACACACTAATACTGAAAAATTCGGATTATATATAAGATTACATCTGCGACGGCGTCACCTTATGTTTTGTGACGCCGTCGTGTCGCCGTCATTAGGGTTTCGTCTTGGCCACGTTAGACTTGCGATGGCGTCACCTTATGCTTGTGACGCCGTCCTCTTGACTCGACGCCGTCTGGATTGCATCTAGGCCGTCCGAGTTGCGACGGCCTACTCTTTTATAACTTGACGTCGTCACTTGAAAATAGGAGTTTTGGCTTATGTCCGTCACAAAATCCTCCGACGGCGTCGCGTATAAAGCCGACGCCGTCCTCTTATGTTTTCGCACTTTGAGTGTCTCGATTCGACTTTGGCCATTTTCTTCAGATATTCGCGCTTTTCGTCCAAATAAATGCCATTCCAGCATTTTGCCTTCAAGAGACCTAAAAAGTGAAAAGGAACGATATTAAGCAATAACGGATACAAAAGTGATCAAATAAGGGCTTAAACGACTGATTCGTGTAAAGTGAGTGGTGAAAACAAACACAATATCAAAATATCAAATTAACCGTAAAACCCGACAAATTAACCTTTTAGGAAAAGGGTTAACGTGCCAAATCTTACGGGTGTGATAAAAGGGATACCGGGAAAGTGATTTCCCCGGGTCGTGTCCCAACGAGGTGTGAAATTGACGGTGTCGTTGAGTTTCATGATTTGGACTTGAATTGGTTTAACAAATTTGGAATTTGATATCGTTATTCTACAAATTAATTAACGGGAAAGTAATTAAGGCAAGAGAACCCTAATAAACTACAATTTAACAATTACTAATCCTAAGGAATGATAAAACAAAGCTAAACTAAGTCCTAGAGTGCTACAATGCAAAAACGTGAAAACCCGGGCTAATCCCGAGCTTCAAAAAGTAAAAATGATGCAATTAAAGGCCTACGGATGCGAAACTAATTTTCCTACATTCTAAATGACTAAAAATAATTTTTGGAAAAAGCCGAGAATTTTTTCGACTTTTATTTTATTTATTACGAATTAAAAACTAAATTAAACTAATTAATTAATTAAAAATACTAAACTATTTTATAAAAAATCTGAGAAATTTAAAAAAATACTTTAAATGAAACTGAAGTTAAGAAAAATAAAAAATTTGAAGGTTGCTTTTTGAAATAAGTCGCTAATAAGGAAAATTAAGCTATATGAACTTAAACTAAAAGTGACATTAAATATTAAAGATCTTGAAGGTATGACAAGCAATACCCACTAGAGCGGTTGGCAAAGTGTTGTGCGTGGGCTTGTCGTTGATGCTAGAGACCAGTGTCGATTCCCGGTCGATCACTTCTTTAACTTTTTTTTTTTTTTTTTTTTTTTTTTTTCTTTTGCAACTGAACAAGAGACCAAATCATAACTTTTTACAAAAACCAAAACATACTCAATTGAAAATAAGCAATTAGCAGATGAGACTAAGAACAGAAGCAAAAAAAGAATAAGAAAAAAACTAAGGAACTTGTTTAAAGACTTGTTTGGGACAGTGGGCTAGAAGACATAAAATGCTTCAACAAGCTATCAAGAAGCTTTGTAAATAAGCTAAAACTTATGAAAATTAATCTACAACATAAAAGGAGCATCTAAGGGAACTTAATAAGCATTAATTAATCTCTAAAAAAGCTAAAAAAGAAAAGAAAAGAAAATAACCTGTTGCTAGGGGCTGCTGTAACAGTTGCAAAACAGAAAAAATGAGCACTTTGAGGGGCCTAAATAAGCAAGGAAATAAGCTCTAAATGGGAAATAAGCTAACTAAAATCAAGTCCTTACATCTAACTACTGATTGCCACTACTACTAATCCTAACTCTAACCTTAAGCTACTTTAATCTAAGCTAGAAAAAGGATAATGGGCTGCTTTTTGAGGTTGCAGGAACAGAAAAAAAATGTAAAAACTTGCTTTCAAACCAATACAACTTGCAATACTTGTAAAAGAACTTGTGAAATATACGACCAAAATCTTTGTTAGAATCCAAAATGGGTCAAAAGAAGCTTTTGACCCACAACCAAGCTTATTCCAAACACTCTCTTTGGGCAGATTTGAGAAACTGTTTTAAAAAAAAATTGAGCTTTAAGAAATTACCTTGCAAAACTGAAATCACTCAACTTCAAACACACTTTCAAACTTGAAATGCAAATTAAGGATACGAACTAAAAGTAACAGCATAAACGAAATAATTAAAAGTAAACTAAGAATTTAATTAACTGGAAATTAAAAGGTACAATATTTTAAAATGACAATGAAACTTAAAAATGGGACTAGAACTGAGAAAATTCTAGACAACTTTTACATTTTCACTAATCTTCTATATATACTGTAAATAAAAAAAATCTTCACTTTTTGTCTTCTTTCTTGGTGTGTTTGTTTTGTGAGACGGAACAAACCAAAAATCACCATTGTGCTTCTTGAAAACATCCCGAGCCATTGGATGCCCTTGAAACTCATTCTGACCATTGATTGGCTTGGGATATGTTGTGGATCGATGACTTGGCAGGGAGACATGTGACTCTTCCTTGGTGATGGAGCTAGTGTGTTGGGAGGCGTGATTGAGAGTGACGGTGAGAGAGGAGGAAAACACTTTGGCGCCATTTTGGGTTTCGTGTTTTATTTTGTGGATTAGAGAAGGAATGAGAGAGGTCGGGAAAGGTTAAGGGTTAAAAGGGTGTTAATGGTTTATTTGTAAAAAAAAGAGTTTTAATTGTATTTTTGGTTTTTTTAAAGTTTTTTTTTTTTTTTTTTTTTTTTTTTAACTAAAATTGGTTTTAAAGAAAAATAGAATTTTTACAAAATGGTTTTTTAGGCAAAATCGGGAGAGAGTAATTTGGTAATTTTGTGTTTCGGGGAAGGTTTTAAGACAGTTTTTCCAAACCCACTCTAAAAACGTGTCCGGGTCTTCAATTGATCAACGATCGTGAAAATCACATCCGGCACGGTTTCTCAAGACTTTTCCGATTTCGGCTCATTTTTGCTCGTTTTCGCTCTGTTTTCAATCCTTTTGTACTGCAACAAATAAAAATACAATCCAAGCATATTTTACGTATTTTGAAGTATTTACGAGTGTTTTAAATGTTTTGCGCTTTAAATGGAATAAAATGATGAGTATTTAGACACTCATCAATCCCCACACTAAACTATTGCTAGTCCCTAGCAATCTTTTGAAACTTTAATGGATTTAAGTCTCTTTGCCAAAAGCCATTACTCGGAGTAGCCAATTGTTTCAGCTCAAGTAAGAACCTTGGTACAATGATAACCAAATGATTTTGAGCAAACCACCGACTTTCAACGGTTTTGATTTGTCTTTACCGAAGCCGTTTGCTTGGACTAGCCAAATCTTAGATAAAATATCTTTGGTGAGTCGATTACCAATTATGGTTTTCCAACCGCTTTACCACAAGCCATAAACTTGCGGGCTATCCAACTCTTCACTAATTAAAGATATGGTGAGTTGAACACCATACAATTTTGGGCAAATTGCAAGCCATCAACGGTTTGAGATATCTTTACCAAGAGCCGTTTGCTCTGGATTAGCCAATCCTTTTGTTTATTAGACATGGCGGTCGATAATCAGTAAGTCGAGTAAGTGCAAAACACTTACTCCAAAAAATTTGGCCAAAATTGGGGAATAAGATGGTAATACATATGATAAAATTCGTGAGAATTCCCCCCCACACTAGAAATGAATATTGCCCTCAATATTCGAAGTACCGGCTGTTATGCCGAAACTGAGAACGTAAAAGGGAAATATTACGGCCATTATTTGGAATTTATTTATTTATTTATTTATTTATTTATTTTTTTAGAAAACTTATATACAACAGCGGGGGGCAACTCCCCCACACTAGGGTGGTACACACGGGTGAAAACCCATGTTATGCTACTGTTTTTGTTAACCGAGTCGCTAGCTTGACTCGACCCAATTTATTTGTCCTTGGGGAAGCAAGTGGAAGAAAATCTCCATCGGACTTTCATTCAAATGGTTTGGATAGATATTGAATGTCTTTGAAAGTTCCACTCGATGAGATAAAACCGCTCAAAAGAATGAGAAATGCCGGATCAAAGATGGTATCTTCACTCCGTAGGAGTTAAGACATGGAGAAGAAATGGGATGATGAGGCAAAGTGTCAATCTCATGACAACAAAGTGGGTTGGGTGGGTAAAGATTAGATTGAAGAACATTGACGGAATGTTCGTAAATCTTATCCACCATCAAGCAATGAAAACATTCGTGTCGGGCTTAGAAGAGGTTCCATCATCCGCGGTTTAGCGGTGGACGAGTGGATGATGGACCTAAGCCATAATCGTCACTCTGAAAACCCGAAGGTATCGAGTCATCCGGAGAAAGAATTGAGTCGACCTCTTCCATAAGAGTGTCACTCGACGAATTATCAGAAGACCAATTGTAAAGAAGATTTTCCAATTTAGTGAGGTCGGCTTCAAAGTCGAAGTGCACATCATCATCTCCCGGTGGAGAATGATCAACGAGAGCGAGTTCATCGGCGAACTCCTCGAGAAGGTCTAACGTCGAAGTGGGATTGCCACTATTCTTTTCTTCGGGTAAAGAAGGAGATGTAAAAACGTCACTATCCTCATTCTGAATATCAAAGATGGGGTTATCAGAAATTAGAGTGAATTCAGAATCAAAGTCAAACAGAGGATTAGTGAATGCCATAGCAAAAGGTTTCTCGGACACAACGAGAATATCTTCATCATCCGTTTTAAAAATCAGTGTCCATATCAAGATCATCGGGATCAACATCTCACTTCTTCCAAGCTGACGAGCTCAGAAGGCATCTCCTCAACATACTCGATGTCTCCACACGATAAAGAATCATCAAACGACGTATAATCATTTTCAAATTCGGTGATCACCTCAACAGGTTCTTTTGGGGTGGGAGAAGCATCATCATCGAGAGGCTCATTACACATATCCTCGGACTCACTTGGGGTTGGGACAAGGTTCTCAACACAAGACGGTTCCGTTTCCGGAATAGTGCTAAGATGCTCGTCCCCCATTAAAAGGGTATCCGAAGGTTCTATGGTAGATAGGCAATATGAGGGCGGAGAGTGGACATGTGCGGTAATTTGTGAGCTTGAGATATGCACCTTGTCCTTTGTCATCTCCCAATCTTCCTCATCCTCGTCATCTAGACGGCAAGCTTCGTTAAATATAAAACGCTGTTGAGCAGCTTCGTTAAATAGGAGAAGCTTTTGAGCTGCTCGTTCATCGGCTAGATATCTTTCGTTGCGAGCTGCTTGTTCCTCGAAAAGTTCTTCAAGGATTATACGAGGAAATTGATCAATGACGGGAAGTTGTGGGGGTTGGATGTGGTCAAATCCGGAAGTGTTATAACAAGGATCAGGTCCATAGTAATTTTTATTCCACGATTGACATTGATAATCATCATGAGGACCCCCACACTTAGCACAATGAGGGTATTGGGGAGAGAAACTTTGAAATGATGAATCATTGAAATCTTGATAGTACGGTTGTGGCTCGAATGAATTTTGTGGAGGGTAGTTGAAATCGTTTGAGGATAATTGAAAGAGTTCGGGTTAGAATCATAAGTGAATGAATTCTCGCACAAATCGAACAACATCCATTGACAAGATAGTTTCCACACCACTCGCACATACATTTGCAACAACGTAAACCTTGTGGTAACAAGTCTCCACAACCGTAGCAATACTCTTGATCGAACGAAGATATCTCGGCACGGAGTAGGAATCGAGGGCTCAACAACATCACAATTGGTAGGTAAAGCGGTATTTCCAGTCGAAATTTGACGAAATTCATTTAAGCAATTTTGAATTATGTTCATGAAATCGTCCGAAAAGGTTTTGAAGACTCGGAGGTGGGCAAGTGGTGTGCTCTCGAGCTAGCAATTTCCACTACTTCGCTTTTGGTCTCCGGTTCTTGCTCTTTTCTCTTAACCTTAACCGTAAATCGCGAAAGATTTTGATCAACTCTAGACGGTTTAGGCTCAGAAACAATAGAACGAATCTCGGGTTGTGGCGGGTGGTCGAAAAAACTTGGAGAATCATCGAGAGAGTTTTTATCGGATAATTCGCACCAATAGCAATATTTGCTTGCTCCAACCCTTCCACACCGCTTACATAAACAATCGGGATTGAGACAATAAACTTGATCCTCTTCCATACGTCCTTTGCAATGAAGACAACGACGATAATCGATCGCCGCCATGAGAATTAAACATGTAGAGGGTTAAAGAAATAGAATTAAGTGATCGAGAGGAATGAGAAGAATATTTTTGGATTTTTGAAAACGAGCGCACATGCACTTTCAAAAACAACACTTTCAATTAAAACAAGACCGAGGCAAAACACAGTGAACTTAAACCAATAATCACAAGTGTATTCACGCAAGTGACACAAAGGCAAGTTTTGAATATTTGGTTCGGGAACTTATAATGATAACACTCAAGTTGAGAAGTGTTATATTGATTGTGTGTTCTATCTTATTTAAAACAACAAGCAAAAATCTTTTTGTATTTTTATCTTTTACATATATACAAAGAAAAGAAAAATATTTTTTTATTTTTGTATTTTTATAAAAACAATAACTTCACGAGGAAGGTTCTTCAAGTCACTAATCGAAAAAACCACGATATTGTCGCAACACACATCCCCGGCAGCGGCGCCAAAATTTGATTCGTGTAAAGTGAGTGGTGAAAACAAACACAATATCAAAATATCAAATTAACCGTAAAACCCGACAAATTAACCTTTTAGGAAAAGGGTTAACGTGCCAAATCTTACGGGTGTGATAAAAGTGATACCGGGAAAGTGATTTCCTCGGGTCGTGTCCCAACGAGGTGTGAAATTGACGGTGTCGTTGAGTTTCGTGATTTGGACTTGAATTGGTTTAACAAATTTGGAATTTGATATCGTTATTCTACAAATTAATTAACGGGAAAGTAATTAAGGCAAGAGAACCCTAATAAACTACAATTTAACAATTACTAATCCTAAGGAATGATAAAACAAAGCTAAACTAAGTCCTAGAGTGCTACAATGCAAAAACGTGAAAACCCGGGCTAATCCCGAGCTTCAAAAAGTAAAAATGATGCAATTAAAGGCCTACGGATGCGAAACTAATTTTCCTACATTCTAAATGACTAAAAATAATTTTTGGAAAAAGCCGGGAATTTTTTCGACTTTTATTTTATTTATTACGAATTAAAAACTAAATTAAACTAATTAATTAATTAAAAATACTAAACTATTTTATAAAAAATCTGAGAAATTTAAAAAAATACTTTAAATGAAACTGAAGTTAAGAAAAATAAAAAATTTGAAGGTTGCTTTTTGAAATAAGCTGCTAATAAGGAAAATTAAGCTATATGAACTTAAACTAAAAGTGACATTAAATATTAAAGATGCTGAAGGTATGACAAGCAATACCCACTAGAGCAGTTGGCAAAGTGTTGTGCGTGGGCTTGCTGTTGATGCTTAGAGACCCGTGTCGATTCACAGGTCGGTCACTCTTTTAACCTTTTTTTTTTTTTTTTTTTTTTTTTTCTTTTGCAACCGGACAAGAGACCAAATCACAACTTTTTACAAAAACCAAAACATACTCAATTGAAAATAAGCAATTAGCAGATGAGACTAAGAACAGAAGCAAAAGAAGAATAAGAAAAAAACTAAGGAACTTGTTTAAAGACTTGTTTGGGACAGTGGGCTAGAAGACATAAAATGCTTCAACAAGCTATCAAGAAGCTTTGTAAATAAGCTAAAACTTATGAAAATTAATCTACAACATAAAAGGAGCATCTAAGGGAACTTAATAAGCATTAATTAATCTCTAAAAAAGCTAAAAAAGAAAAGAAAAGAAAATAACCTGTTGCTAGGGGCTGCTGTAACAGTTGCAAAACATAAAAAATGAGCACTTTGAGGGGCCTAAATAAGCAAGGAAATAAGCTCTAAATGGGAAATAAGCTAACTAAAATCAAGTCCTTACATCTAACTACTGATTGCCACTACTACTAATCCTAACTCTAACCTTAAGCTACTTTAATCTAAGCTAGAAAAAGGATAATGGGCTGCTTTTTGAGGTTGCAGGAACAGAAAAAAAATGTAAAAACTTACTTTCAAACCAATACAACTTGCAATACTTGTAAAAGAACTTGTGAAATATACGACCAAAATCTTTGTTAGAATCCAAAATGGGTCAAAAGAAGCTTTTGACCCACAACCAAGCTTATTCCAAACACTCTCTTTGGGCAGATTTGAGAAACTGTTTTAAAAAAAATTGAGCTTTAAGAAATTACCTTGCAAAACTGAAATCACTCAACTTCAAACACACTTTCAAACTTGAAATGCAAATTAAGGATACGAACTAAAAGTAACAGCATAAACGAAATAATTAAAAGTAAACTAAGAATTTCATTAACTGGAAATTAAAAGGTACAATATTTTAAAATGACAATGAAACTTAAAAATGGGACTAGAACTGAGAAAATTCTAGACAACTTTTACATTTTCACTAATCTTCTATATATACTGTAAATAAAAAAAATCTTCACTTTTTGTCTTCTTTCTTGGTGTGTTTGTTTTGTGAGACGGAACAAACCAAAAATCACCATTGTGCTTCTTGAAAACATCCTGAGCCATTGGATGCCCTTGGAAACTCATTACAGCCATTGATTGGCTTGGGATATGTTGTGGATCGATGACTTGGCAAGGGGAGACATGTGACTCTTCCTTGGTGATGGAGCTAGTGTGTTGGGAGACTGTGATTGAGAGTGACAGTGAGAGAGGAGGGAAAACACTTTGGCGCCATTTTGGGTTTCAGGTTTTATTTTGTGGATTAGAGAAGGAATGAGAGAGGGTCAGGAAAGGTTAAGGGTTAAAAAGGGGTGTTAATGGTTTATTTGTAAAAAAAGAGTTTTAATTGTATTTTGGTTTTTACGCTTTTTTTTTTTTTTTTTTTTTTTTTTTTTTTTAAACTAAAATTGGTTTTAAAGAAAAATAGAATTTTACAAAATGGTTTTTAGGCAAAATCGGGAGAGAGTAATTTGGTAATTTTGTGTTTGTGGAAGGTTTTAAGATGCTTTTTCCAAACCCACTCTAAAACGTGTCCGGGTCTTCAATTGATCAACGATCGTAGAAAATCACATCCCAAGACCGGTTTCTCAAGACTTTTCCGATTTCGCTCATTTTGCTCGTTTTAGCTGCTTTCAATCCTTTTGTACTGCAACAAATAAAAATACAATCCAAGCATATTTTCTGTATTTTGAAGTATTTCTGAGTGTTTTTAAATGTTTTTGCAGTTTAAATGGGAATAAAATGATGAGTATTTAGACACTCATCAACGACCCCTAAAAAAGGTACCTTTTAAAACCTTATCAGGTTTATTCCTGGTTTTGTAAAATCTCGCGAAAGAATCTATTTCTTGGTTTAAACCATGGAACTATAAAATCCTGTATTGATGGAACCATCCTGGAGAAAGGAAAGCGTATTTCGAGGTCGTATCTGATGCTGGTGCTACGGTTTCTGTTTTGAAGAAGGGATAAAAGGGCGTACTTCATAAATTGGGTGATTGTTTGGATATTCTTCATGGCAGTTTGGTTATTACAAGGTTTTACGGGGTTATGTGCTTTTTACCATGGTCAGGATGAAACCATTATCATAGTTCACTTAAATCGTCAAAGGAGGCTAGAGTTGAGCTTTTAACCAGAAGATGTGACAACGGGGTTAATTCACTATTATTTATTTGAGGTTGAAGTGAAATATCACGAGCGAGTGTACTTAGTATCTGAAGGTATCGGGGATGGTTGGATGAAGATTCTTCGAGATCCTTGCTCGAGCTTTTTCCAAAAACGAAGACTTGGAAATCTAGTTATTTTTTAGAGTATTTTCCTTCTCTTTTATCACTTGTGGGAATTGGGCTCTTTTTGCCACAAAAATAACTATCACTTTAAGGAGTTACATTGTAGTGCTCAGTGTCACATTTAATTGTGGATTTTCAAGAGGTGATGTACGTCTTATACTTGATGGTTGGTTGGATGAAGAGTATAGAGTACTTAGAGATTCAATGGAGGATGAATTCTCGGCCCCGCTCTTTGTTACATATGTGCAAGTTTAAGTCACGAGTTCGGGTAAGTTTACTTCAGGGTCAAATTCATCATATTGGGATTTCTCCATCAACTGTCACAACAAAGAGCCTACTGAATGATAATGGGGTGATTACATGTTTTGCCAAGAGATGATGAGAAGAGAGAGATTATGACGTCTGTTCACATCAGTTCAGGCCTCGTACTTCATCATAATGACGTTTGAACACAATAGTTCAAGCCTCATTCTCTAAAGAAAAGAAAAGTGTACGTGTCAGTGCGCCTTATCTTCTGAAGAAGAGAAATCTTCTCATTTATGACCATTCTCAACAACATGCTTCATGCTTTTTCCATGCGCTTCAGTCATCAAGTGAACCGGACTACTGCTGATTGTTCTTTTATTCCACTTGCTCGATTATAATGACGATGGCAACATCATATGCTATCTTTGAAGGGGAGAAGTGTGAAGAGACTACATGATGAAGATATTCACTTGCTTAATCAAGAATGACATCTCCGTATGCAATTCTTGAGGGGGAGAAGAAGTGTGATAATTCTGCATGGTTGATTGACTTATGAGAATATATGGTCATACGGCTCCTAACTCATGTAAGAACCGAGCTTCTTTATATGGAGTTTATACTAAGATTCGTTGGTTAACATCTTCACACGGGATGATTTTGATTAATGACAAAGTGCTTCCAGTTGCGATGCGGATTTCCTTGATGAACGTCTTTATGTTCTTGTTTGATTGGGAGGGATTTGAGTTAAGGGGATTTGCAATATACAAGTTAACGGGAATGCATTTGGTGAGTTGAAGATGTTGACTTTCTATTCCCCAATTGGACAATCTTGAAGAAGGTCGAGTCTACAGTCGGTTCTACATTTTTCTGCTGCATGTTAGAAGACTAAAGACGAGTTGCATTTGATTATCTAAAGACTTCTTCTTAATCGGGCATTTATCAAACAGATTGTTTGGTTTAGGGAGAGCACTAATTGGGGAGAGTGAAATGTCGATTAATCCCAATTAGACTTGCTCATTCTGTTCTTCAAAGAAGTTGATTCTCACAAGATTTCTAATGTTCTTCTCAACAAATTTGTAGTATATGGGCTTACAATGAGTTGTCGATTCAAGTATCAAAACCAAAGGGGGGAAGGAGACACGTATCTAAACGCGAGTAAACTTGATGAACTTAATACTTCTAAGTGATTGAAGATATCCCGGAAGACAAATGTCATTACCGCAGAAACTCAAGTTTTGACTCATGGAGTTTAGTGTTTATTCCAACTATGTGGGGAAGAGATGTTAGAAAAGTTTCAGAGATAAAAGAGGTAGTGTGTGTGATGATTTTGATGTTATCGCAATCATCAGGGGAGAGAGTTTGTGTACATTGGGGATGCTCAGATGTTTCACTTGAGGGCTTAATCAGTGATTCAGAGATATAATCACTTATTCCGGAGTTGACATCCGCATAGATTGTCATCCGAAGAGATAATCAGTGATTCGGCTTGCTTCTTCAATGTTATCGGTTATTCTCTCTTTGGGCATTTGGGTACTTCGGGTTCTTGAGCTTCATACACTTTCTTCAGGGGGAGAGAAAAGTATACATCGGGGTTATTCTTTGGTTATTGGACTTAATCTGCTACTTCGATTGTATAAGTTTCTTTGTCGTAGGGTAAATGTGTATTCGGGTTCGTGAGCTCTAGTCTAAGAGAGTGACTGCATCAATTCATCTACTTGGGGGAAATTGTTCTCTTGACACCTTTTGGAATGGATTGCTTCAGACTTCAGTGGAATGAAATTTGAGAAGGATTATTTAATTGTGGGATGTTACGTTGTTGTTGTTCTATTGGATGATATAACCTCGAACGAAGAATCACGGTGTTTATTCTTAAAAGGAGCAGCAAGATCGATGATAATGGTGTGCTTCTTTGTGCACCTGGCTAATTGAAGCTTGAAAGAAAGCTTTGTATCTGCTCAGCTAAGGATTTTCGGTTTAGGGGAAAGCTGCCAAAGTCTCTCTTTCTTAAATGCTCAATTTCTTCTTTTCAAGAGCCTCGGAAGCTTTGGTGGTGGATGTTTAAGAGATGACGATTTCTATCTTCTACAACGGGGCTGTTCGATATCCTTAACTCGGTACTCGTATCGTCATCCTCTTAAACTATATCATCTAATCTATCTGTGTATATATTTTTCAAAAAGCAAAATACGAAAATATAGAACCAACAAAATCAAAATAGAAAATTATAAAACCAACAAAAACCCATAAAAATCAGAAAAACTTAAAAAATACCAAAAATATGTTTTTCTTAAGACATGTCTTCTGATATCGATAACATCTGTGGTCTTAGAAATGTCATTCAACAATGGCACGGGACCATAGATGAAGTTCGAGCAGAAGGTGTAAATATTTCTTTTCAAAACATGTCACATACTATGGCTTACAGTTATTTCAGACTGTAACCCGCGCTTCAATAATGGCTTGCAGTTATTTCATACTGTAACCCGCGCTTAACCATGGTTTGATATTATCTGAGATAGCAACCCGTTTTTCAAAGAAGGAAAGTGCTACGCTTAAACGATTTTCAAAAATTTCGTGCACTTATCCTAATACATATTGAGGAAAGTGTGTCGAAGGACTGCTGTTCCCACACAAATATTTTTCCGTCTAAAATTCTTCAGAAAAATATTTGTTGTATTTCAAAATGGTGGAAATTGAGTTGCTTGTAAATCAATCAGATTCAGAGTTTTCGTAAAAATTGAAAACTCGATCAATGACTTCAGCGCTTTTAAAATTTTCAAGAAAATAAGTCATTGATTGAGGGGGAGAATGTTTTCAAATCTATATCATCTAACGAGATTATCTAATTATCCTATATGCTTAATTGAAAATGATGTTAACCTACGTTGAAGGACTAGGTGCCTAGGATATGATTGTAAGAATTAGATGATTATAGTTTGATGAATACATAAATCCCATGCTTTACATGATCTGATTGATATGTTGAATTGACTTTTATTAGTCGATTGTTGTTTGGGTGATGTCGACCACCATATATCTGTAAGTGTGTTCACTAACATATGCAGGTATATTGGTATATAAAAATATTCCCGATCCGGATCCCACAATTGAAGATGATTGGATGCCGAAAGGAAAGGGTAACTATATATTAGGTTGACAAATGAAGAAACGAAGCTTAATTGGACTTCTATGGAGAGTTGGCATGGAAAAATGCAACGTAAAAGGTCTCACTGCATCAGCAGATGGTTTTCTTCGTCAGCAAATGAAGAAACGGAGCTTAATTTGACCTCTGTTGGCATGAAAAAATGCAACGTAAAAAGTCTCACTGCTTCAGCAGATGGTTTTCTTCAAAACCTCCAGCAACAACAACAAAAGCAGCTTATGATTCTCTCCACCTAACGTATCTTGTGCAGTAAAAGTAGTGAATGATACCATTTAAAAAAAATGAAAATATTGTTTTAAAAATAAATTGGTCTTAATTTTAGAAATCACCGGACTTCATTTACCAAAACTTAAGTCACGCAATCAACGACTACGGTCATCGATTGACGGGGAGAGTGATTTAAAATAAAATATTTTCAAACAGTATTTCTTCAAAAAAAGTTCCGATTTGTACGAAACAAAGTGGTGATCTAAAGATTTAATGTTATGTCATGGTATGATTTTCTTTAAATTTAAAGATCTTTCAAAATGAAATTTTTTCTGTTCTTTTTTGATTGTGAAATTGTTTTATTTTACCTAAAAGATCTCTTAAAACAATCATACCTGACACTAACAATCTTTAATGTCTTAAAATGGTCCTTATTTGTCATTTTTCAAAATCAAATCTTGCCACGTCTTTCCCCAAAATTTTCTAAATGATTTAAACCTTTTGGGATCACAAATCTCAAATGGTTTTAAATTTTTGATCGGGGGAGAGATCGTGATTTAAATCTCAAATCTGTTTTAAATGGAATTGGTTTTAGTCCTTCAAAGGCACTCCTGCCTCCATGTGCCAAACGACTTCAGTACACATAATGCACATGTTGAGGGGGAGCATTTATCCAAAAACTAGATGAGTTTTTAAATCAGGCACATTTTCCCCCATGTTTTCTAAACCGTATTAAATCATTTGGGATTCAAAATTTCAAAGGGTTTGATATTTTTGATCGGGGGAGAATTTGTGATTTAATAATGAAATTTGATAAAAGGTGATCGTTTTGATTCAATTGTGCAGGCTGCTCTCCCATATGTGCTAAATGCTTTCAAATCTCGAAGCATATATTGAGGGGGAGCATTTCAAAAAGAAAATAAACTTTCAAGGTACAAAGATTTCTATGTTTCAACATAAAGTACCTTGATTGATTTTCTAAATGGTTTCGTAATAGCTTTTGTGATCGTGGATGTACTTAAAAAGAACTCTTTCCTCTATGTGATAAAATGATTTCAAATATCCAAAGCACATATTGAGGGGGAGAATTTACCAAGAAAATCAAATGGCGTTTTCTATGAATATTGTGATCAAGAATTTATTTCAAAAGAACTCTTGCCTCCATGTGCTAAACAATTTCATGATCATATGCACATGTTGAGGGGGAGAATTTCTAAATGATCAAAACTATTAAGGTACAAAATGCTTTGATCTCGTATCAAAAGTACCTTGATTGATTTTTCCAAATGATTTTTCAATTGGTTTCAAGGAGGAATGAACTATACCAAAAGACCGACCATTTTACTTTATGCATGGTGTTATAAGGATGGTTAGGTTAGGTATTCGTTCCCACGATCCCGCCAGAGCTGGAGGGATCTACCCAGGGACAATCCACTAGATAGTGTTGAGTCCTTAGGTATGATGAAAAAGGAGAAAATGAGAAATGGGATGAGGCGGATGAGATGCAGCTAGTAATCGAATAAACCCAACAAGGTTCTAGTTATGAAGTCTCGGTAAGCAATCAAGGGTTGAAGAATGAAAAGAATTAAATATGAAAAGGGTGAAAAGAAATAGCCTCCAATAATTCAACCTTAGGGCGAAACCGGTTCAATACATATGCTACTGGTGTTTACTAAGGTAACACTGGTATTGAAGACAAGACATCATGGACCCAAAGGATGCATCGCACTAAACTTCCCAAGCTACTCAAGTTCCTCTTAAAAAGGCTTGTTTCATTCTCACGGGGAACCTACATAATCTATCGACTTTCTCTTAGAGATTGTTGATATTGAAGAAGGAGACCCTCTCCCTAGTCTCCGGCATAGGAAACCAAGTGTGCACTATTGAGTCTAGAGCCAAGAGATCATCCACAATATCTCATTAGGACACAAAATTCATGAAGACTTGTTGTTTCACACAATGTGGAAAGTAAGAATATATTAAGAGTCCTACGCATTATCCTTGTGGTATTGCCAGAACATCCGAGTGATATGTAAAAATATTCACGATGAAGATGGAAATCCTTCTAGAGCCAACATCAAACAAGCTCTTGGTGGGTGACATGTGAGATCGTTTCTAAAGATCAAACTTGTAACCACCGGTAAATTTCACCTCGTATTAAACTAATATAATATTCTAACGAAAGAATACTTATCCATTTTCTACGTCCAAATTTTTTTAAGAAACGATATCCTTTTATTTGATCACAACAACTAACTAATATGACGTAACTCACATTCTTAATAAATGTACACACCAACATCAGAATGTCTTAAGTTTCCTTATACGTCAAGTATAAAAGTTTTCAACTTTTATTTACCACTTAACGTTATTACGTTAACGTACAATTATTAAACTTTCAAGTTAAACGTTAACCATTTATTTGAGTTTACATGAAACCCTAATTTATTATAACTATGATTTTTCATAAATAGTAAAGTACAACATTTTATACCTAGAGTACAAGTCTTTTAAGCATGGGTACAAGTCCTTAATGCATAAAGCTTAATGTTTATATAAAATCACATTATAAACCTCAATGTACCTACCTTAAAGCACATGATACAAACCTATATTGCACAAGCCCTTAAAATTGACTTTCCTAAATTTTCAAACCTAATGTACAACTCTCTAATGCTTGTGGTACAAGTATCCTATGCATAAAGGTTACTTATTTAATATACATAAGCTACATTAACCTAAGATTAAATTTAAATACATAAACTAACTTCACCTAAGCCCTAAAACCAAGTTACTACTTCACCTAGACTCCATGTACAACACACTAAGCCCTAGGTACTACCCTCTATAGCTTAACGCCCCCCCTTGTTACCATGGTTAGAATTGAACTAGATAACTTCACCTAAGCCCTAAAACCAAGTTACTTGCACATTAGATTAACACATCACCTCTTTTACCTTGATATTTTTACCATGGTCAAAAATGTTGGACAAAACTCTTGGCTAATTTTTGTACACCATACACCACTTTCCCCATAACCACATGAACCTTTACAACCTTCAATGGAACACATCACTTTGTTTCCTATACCTTCCACCCTTGTGGCTAGAAAATAGAACAAGTAACACAATGGAGTGTCTCTTTTTAGAACCATTCAAACCAAATGGACATCTTGTGAACACATCACCTTGTCCCTAATTCATTTGCCTATAAATACACACCATTTTACTCCCATTCACTCCATCCCTCACTTGTTATCCTACACCCACACTCAAATATACTCACACTCACTAAAATTCTGAAGTTGTGAGGAAGAAAAGAGTCTTGTTCCATTTGAAAGCCAATCTAGCTCTAGTCGAATCCCAAGTTTGTAAGTCTATTAAACTCATCCTATTTCGTTTTAACTTTTAATATCAATTGCATACTGTTAAGAAGGATTTTATAATAAAAACTTAGCAATTTGAATCACTTAAAACGAGTACACGAGTCAAAAGATATGGTCTAACGAAGTTACCAAAAAGTCATAAAAACCTCCTCGGGACGTAAGCGTCGGCACGCATTCGAGGCGTTTCTGGTCCGTTTCATGAAAAGGTTAAAACACGAAAGTTGTCCGAAACGACGTTTTCTTCAAAAACTCGAGGGCACGGGTCTAGAAAACGCATAACGAAGTCATAATTTAATAAAAATTCCATCAGCTGTTATATATATGTTACAAAAACATCCCAGCACCCCCTACTTGCGCCTCAATTATTTGCATCATGTTAAAGGTATTAGGGTCAACCAAAGTACCGTTATCAACACCACCTATGATACTACAGAACGCCCCCATAACCCGGTTGAAAAGCCTAGTTGCCATGCTTAAAAATAGCACTTCATTATGGCCAAAAGTCCTAAACACCAAAAGAAATTTTCAACAGGTATGTGGGAAAAACTCGGGATTTTTGATAAATTTGATTATGAACTATCTTAGAAACATTAGAAATGAGTAAAACAACATTTTACAAAGTTGCATGCAAAAGATATAAAGTTTTATGGTTTAAAAACAAGAATTGCAATTTGGCAAGATTAGCCTAAGTAGCCCTTTTCTGTAATTAATATCTTGCTAATTAAAGGGCTGCAAAGTACGAGGTTTACACCATTTTAAAGGGCTCGCTGCAAGGATTTTAACGTCCCAATAACGTCTTTAAAAGCACTTATAGTCTCTTTTATAATCACCACAAAGAAGGTGACTCGCGGACATTTTCATAAAAAGGCCTTGTGTGCACTTTTCAAAAATTGAGTCGTAGGAGTTATAGGATGATGGGTAATGACTTAAAAAGAGTTAATAAACATATTACCATGTTCCTAGGTGACACTGTAAAAGTTAATGAGTCAAAAATGAAATTTCCTTAAAACGCGTCGTGGCCAAGTGGCTATGTTCGTGGACTTGTATCTTTCTAATCAAAGACAACTAGGATATGAGACCTATACCATTTATAAGAGCTTACAGCAAAGTGTTTAAAGGGTCAAATGTGTTGTAAAAACACTAGCTTGCCTTGTGTAAAATCTGCCCTCGTTTGGCCCTGTTATCGCCCAAAACCAACAAAAGGCACCTAACCCCCCTACTTTGGAAAATCATTGCCGTAAAAGGTTAAGACCTCTAGTTTGAACCATTAGAAAGATCACTGGACAAACTCTTGAAGGGATCAAGAACGTAGTAAAAACCTTTTAAGGCCTCGCTTTTATTCACCCGCACTTTTATCTATTTAGGCCAAAAACTAGTAAATTTTTCTTATAAAATTTCAAGCATAAAAATTGTAATTTTTGTAAGATAAAGTTTTTCTTGGACTAAAAATGTAATTTCTGTGAAGTTAATTATACAATGGCTGATTTTGTCAATAACCCATATTGAGGCTTTAAAGTGTCATTTTTGAAAGTGCAAGGGTAAAAACTATAAATATCTAAAGTTGTAAATTATAACATTTTGGAAACATAAAATATTTAACAACTTGGTTTCGATAAAAATTATCAACAATCATCCGAGCCATAAAAATAAGTATGATAAGTATTACTAATTTTTGAGGAGACTTCATAATTATCGATAAAGCATTATCGTCGCATAAACTAGAACTCGAATACTAAAAACATGACATACCAACCCAGGTCGAGAGACGGAGCAGTTTATTCACATTACTTAATTTGTTTTCCATCCAGACTACTATAACATCGAGGTGAGTTCGTAGCCTCGTTTTATACTTGTTTATTAATGCTTTGGGGGAGATACATGCTTAACTAATTGTTTTTACTTTCACAAGTACTCTAAAGCTTTTATGAGTTCATAATCACACTTTATACGTTTTGCTACAAACTTGAACACAATTACTATCTGTATGCGATCCTGATTGTTATTGCCTAAGTTATACACTGTTGCCACTAAAAGTCCCTCATATCATGAACCATTAATCACTTGCGAGTGAACACGAATATAGTGAATAGATCTATTGGCAGTTGACGCCCCATTTTTGTTAGCCGGATAGGTAACCAAATGCGCTTTATTTGAGATTACTAGGAGAATGGCAAACTCCTACCAGATGGGCATTGTTGCTCACATCATTACTATGATGTTTGTAACTTACGTCATTATTATGTCGCCGTTCGTGTTAAGGTTTGCGTTCATGAGACTTAAGGCAATATATACTGTGTTGCAATGATACAAATGCTGCAACTACTGAATTATGGGTGGATAACAATGTAACCCACTACTTATTTCATCGATATTTGTATTTATTATGATTATCACTCAAACTTGAAACTATTGTACTCAACTGTTTTATCTATAAACTCTATGAACTCACCAACCTTTGTGTTGACACTTTTTAGCATGTCTATCTCAGGTTCATAATTTACGAGGATGGCACGGAAGGGGACGGATACTCAAGAAGGCTATATTATCATTCGAAAACTTATTTAATAAATCAGAAACCACCGGACCTCGTTTTGTAAACTCGATATTTATATAAATCGAATGATAAATCTTTTAAAATGACATAATTAGAATTTGTTTTCTATTATTATAACTGTTGAGCCATGAAGTAACACCCAGCTTGAATTCCGCTGCGTATCACGAAATTGGGGGTGTTACAAAACTTTTGACAACTGGATAGAAACAATGGGGCGATTCACTCGTGAATCAACCTTGGTCCAGGATTGGAATTGACGAATACTTTTGGAAAAACCGTTCGATGTGCAAACCTTCTTTTCTCTAGCACGTCGAATGAGTATTCATTTTCAAACACAAAAAGTATCTCTGGTTGAAAAATACATTTGGAAAAACCATTCGATGTGTAAATCTCTTCTTTTCTCTAGCACATCGAATGTGTACTCATTTTCTAATACAAAAGGTATTTTGATTGAAAATTGATCTTTCTCATAAAACCTTCGTCGTATTGCAAAACTCTTTCTTCAAGCAATACGCGATTGTTTTCAAATCAATTTTTCATCAATAAGTGAATCTCAATTACGGTTCACTCACTCCGTGTTATCTTCTTTGAGACGCTCCGGTTTGAGAACGGCTAGAACACCGCGAAACCCCGTCAAGGAGATTCTTAGGAATTCTACCGATCACAGCGTGATTGTACTAATCAACGGGAACCGTGGGCGTGTACCTCAATTCAACGAAAGTGACCAAAGACACTTTCGTGTGCTTTATTGCTAATCGTTGTTTGCGGTACATTTGGACGGTTGCGCTAATCGTAATTGAGGAGTCAATCCAAAGCCGCATGCTCACAAAGATCCACACTTAATTAAAGAAATCATGACAAAAGTGCTTATCTACATAACTGCTCGATAGTCGCAAATACCATGAACCAAGAAAGCTTCGCTACTCTGATGAAAAGATGTCATGATCTAGAAAGTGTGAGCATGTCGGTCCAAAAGTCACAACATCACATGAAGGAAACACTACAAAAGGTGATCCAGAGATTTACTGTGGCTGATGATCTCAATGAAAGCTCGAAGATCATCAAAGATGTGGATCAGTTAAAGACCTCCACTCAAAGTACGAAACTATGCGGACTTTAAAGAATCGCTACTAATGCACAAAGATTGCGAAATTTAAAGAATTGAAGTCTACGAGCTCGAGAACTAAAGACAAAGAAAGAATGCTAGGATGCAAAATGTATTTCATGGGGTGACCTCCCTTAGGGGGAGATTGTTAGGAATTGGAAATTCCATGTTAAAGTGTCGGTCACCTCAATTATGGTCTAGCATATGTTAGCTCGTAGACTTGTAGTTATTTACGTTATTTAGTAGTTTATTAGTTAGTTTGTAGCGTAGATTAGTTTAGTGTAACACCGTGGAGGAAGGACGGGTCTTTACCCACTGTATGTCTGATCCACAGTCTGACAGGAGGACGTAAGCTTTGTAACTATAAATACCCCTTCCATCCATGGAAGGGGTGGTGCTTCTCAATCTAACATTTCATATTTTACAAAGCAAGTCTCTAACTAGAACACCCTCTCACTCTTTCTCTCTTTAAAACATGCCTTTCTTGTATCACCACCATCCTAGACCACCCGAATCATCAACACAATAAATATAGGATCCTAACATATTTTCTCTCTATAAATAGTGCGCCATTTCTTCATTGTTTCTCACCCCCTTTCTCATATATTTTCTCTTTGAGTTATAAACTCTCTAACCTCATATCCAAGTGATCTATGTATGTAGTTTTGTTTTTGTGTGATTCTCTAGGTTCCTCTTAAAGGCGAGATCACCATCTTTTGAAAATGAGCAAGCTCAAGTCCATGAGTTGCCATGCTTCGTTATCATCAAGACTACTGAGGTTCTCTTGTTGACAATTCTTTTCTTTCTCATAAGAAGTGTAGTGTTGAAGACATTAGTGAAAGATGTCTAAAAGAGTCAAGACGAAGACATTAGTGAAGGGTGTCGATCGTCCATATTGAAAGCACTAGTGAATGGTGCTTAGAAGTCAAGGCTAAAGGCATTAGTGAAAGGTGCCTTTGTAGCATATTGGTTTTCATAACACATCAAATCATAATAATGAGAGGCGTATAGTTTAGGTTTTAGAGAGAGAAAGTGGAAGAGTTTAGGGAACTTAGTGAGACAAAAGAAAATTGATATTATCAAGCTCCAACCCTCTACCGTGGGAGGCAGAGGGTATTTATAGTTTCTTACAATACACGCCTCCTACGGGCTGTGGATCAGGCATACAGTGGGTAAAGACCCATCCGTTCTCCACGGTGTTACTTAACTAACTACTTATTAACATAACTTGACTACGACTACGAGCTTTCTAACGAATACATATACTTGAGGTGACCGACTCTTTAACTACCGGATTTTCTAAATCCTAACAATTCTCCCCCTAAGGGAGGTCACCTCAATTTATATTGAATACAAACAGATATTACATTTTGATTGTTCTTGGATTCTTGATTAAGTTCTTTGCTCTGTAGTCCGTAGCCTTTGATTCTTCGTGTTCCGCATGTTTTGTGTACTCAATTGGAGGTCTTTAACTGATCCACGTGATGATGAGTGTTGAGCCAGCTTTGAGATCACCTGCCACCATAAATTTCTGACTCATCCTTTGTAGCTTTTCCATCATGTGACATTGTGACTTCTGGACCGACATGCTCACATTCTGGATCATAATATCTTCTCATCAGAGTAGCGGAAGCTTTTGTTGATTCATGATATTTGCAGCAGCGTAGTAGAAGCATTGAGTGAAAATATCAGAGTCGTTGAATTCCTTAGACATGAATGTGATGTGTGAGCATGCAGCTATGGATTGACTCCTCAATTCTGATCAGCTGCAAACATTGGGTGTATATGCATACAACAGTTAGCAATAAAGCGCATTTAAAGTGTCTTTGATCACTTTCGTTGAATTGAGGTACACGCCCACGGTTCCTCGCTGATCAAGACAAGCATCGCCTCGTGATCGGTATGATTCCTAAGAATCTCCTTGACATGGTTTCACAGCTGCTCTAGCTGTTCTCAAACCGGAACATCTCAAAGAAGACAACACGGAGTGAATGAACCAGTAAATTGAGGTTTGCTGATTAAAGAAAATGATTTAAAAAAAACAATCGTGTATTGCTTACCAGAAAGCATTTTTGCAATACAACGAAGGTTTTATATTGGAAATCAATTTTCAATCACAAACACCTTTTGATTTTGAAAACATACTACACAGTCGAAGTGCTAAAGAAAAGAATTTTTGTGTACATCGACCGGTTTTTCAAAGGTATCCGTCAATCCATTTCCTAGACCAAGGTTGATTCAAGGTGTAAATCGCCCCATCGTTTCTGTCCAGTTGTCACATGTTTGATCTATTGGATAGATCTCACATGCCACCTACCAAGAGCTTGTTTGATGTTGGCTCTAGAAGGTTTTCCATCTTCATTGTGAATATGTGAACATATCACTCAGATGTTCTGGCAATACCACAAGGATAATGCGTAGGACTCTTAAGATATATTCTCACTTTCCACATTGAGTGAAACAGTGAGTCTTCATTTCGTTTTCATTCTTCAACCCCTTCAGTGCTTACCGAGATTTCATAACTAGGACCTTGTTGGGTTTGTTCCAGTTTAGCTCTATCTCAGTCCGCACTCTTTCCATTTCTCACTTTTCTCCTTTTTCATCATACCTATGGACTTCTACACTATCTAGTGGATTGTCCCTGGGTAGATCCCTCCGGCTCTGGCGGGATTGTGGGAACGAATACCTAACCTAACCATCCTTATATCTCCATGCATAAGTAAATTTGGTCGGTCTTTTGGTATTGTTCTTCTGCCATTGAAACCATTTGAAAACCATTTGAAATCAATTCAGGTACTTGTGATACAAGATCAAAGTATTTTGCACCTGAATTGTTTTTGATATTTTAGAAAAGCTCCCCCTCAACATGTGCATCATAGATTTGAAATTGCTTTAGCACATGGAGGCAAGAGGACTTGAGAATCTCAGATTAAGAATAAAGAATTCACTTCTTTGATCAACATTTTCTAAAAATATCGGTATCACTTTCCCGATCAAAATTAATATTTTAAATACTTTGTTAAAGATATTTTTGAGAAAGGATGTGGTTTTCTAAAAGTTGCTCCCCCTCAATATGTGCATCGAGATTCGAAAGAGTTTTGCACATATTAGAGGGAACATGCACTTTGGGACAAATCAATCACGTTTTAATCCCTTATGGTTTAAGATAAATGCTCCCCCTTAACATATGCTTGGAAAAATTGAAATCGTTTGGCACATGTAGGGAGGAGAGCTTGTTAATATCTTTATAAAACACTTGTTGAATTATCAGTTTATATCCAATTTAAATCACAAAATCTCCCCCGATCACAATTTTCAAATCCTTTGAGATTTGTGATCTCTATTAATTTAATTTGTTTTTGAAAACTTTTGAGGAGAATTGTGACTTCCTTTTAAAACATTTAACTGATAGGGATCAAATTCAGAGACTTTAAACTTCACTAATTAAACATGCTTAAGTATCTTATGAAAACACAACGTTATCCTTGGTCTGGATCCAACGGTACAAAAATATTGTTCTTTTTTGATTATCCAAAATTAGACCTTGATCGATTACGTGCCAATTGTTTGAAAGATAACTTATTGATTTGATTGAAATCATTCTCCCCCTCAATCAATGACATTAGTTGTTGATTGAGTGTTAGAGATTTTGACAAATGATAAGTCCAGATGATTTTCGAAAATATAGTCCGAGTTACTTTCAAAGCAATTTTGTTTTCATAAGATGACAAATATTTTTCAGAAGAATATGTAGAAGGAAAAATATTTGTGATGGAAACATTTGTCTTTTTGGCGACAAACATTTTTTTTTAGAATCAGAGCATGAAGATTCAAAGATTAATTTAAGCATGACTCTGTTCTTTCTTTTAAAACTGGTTACTGCCTGATATGAGAATAAACTATCATTTTTCTCCATCCCATTTATTTATTTATTTATTTTTATTTATTTTTTATATACAATCGAACTTCATCTAAAGACCCATGCCATTCTTCGAAGAACTGAAATAGATGGAAAAAGAGTTTTTTTTTTCAAAGATTTTCTTATTTTTTATGGATTTTTGAAATTTTATATTTTTCTATTTTCTTTTTGTGGGTTTTATAATTTTGTATTTTTCCTTTTGAATAAATATGTACAAGAGATGGATGAAGAAAAACCATTACTCCTCGTCTTCCTCTTGAAGACGTTTGAGTGTTTCCGGTTGTAGACTTTTTAGACCAAGTCGTGGAAGGATAAACTCAAAACGTTCTCTCGGAAGAGCTTTGGTGAATATGTCTGCTAACTGATATTCAGTCTTCACAAAATATAGTTCGACCACACCATTCTCCACTTGCTCCCTGATGAAGTGATGTCGAATGTCGATATGCTTTGCTCTTGAATGTTGAACGTTGTTGCATGAGAGAGCAATGGCACTCTTGTTATCACAGTACATAGGGATTTTGTTGGTCTGACAATTGGGATCTCATCCATAGGATTTGAGCACAACAAGATGACATGGCTATGTATTCGCCTCTGTAGAGGATATTGAGGTACTAATTTGTTTCTTCAAGACCACCACAAGCTTATCACCCAAAACCGAGCATCTCCCGACGTGCTTCGACGTGTATCTCGACACCGCATGATCAAGATCTCGATAGGTCGTTAGTGACATACCGTGTCCTTGGTACCAAAGTCCCATGTTGATGGTTCCTTGAGATACCGAAGACCCGCTTAACCACTTCAAGGTGCTTTTTGGTAGGCTTAGCACGGTATCTAGCACACAAGCATACATCGAGCAGAATGTCGGTCTCATCGCGGTAAGGTACATCGGGATCCAATCATACTACGATATTTAGTTTGGTCAATCATGATCCCCGAGTGGTCCTCATCCGCTTTAGTACGCTCCACCATGGGAGTGTCAATCAGGTCACAAGAATCAAATCCAAATTTCTTTAAGATTTCATTAGCATATTTAGATTGATTGATAAAAATGCCTCCGGGACTTTGTGAAATTTGTAATCCCAAGAAAAATGACATTTGCCCCATCATTGACATTTGAAATTTGGAGCCCATCTCCTTAGAAAAATGGTCACATTCATTGGGGTCATTTGAGGCAAAAATAATATCATCAACATAGATTTGAACATGAATTAAGTTTTTTCCTGACTTTCTGGTGAACAATGTCGGATCAACTGCTCCTTTGCTAAATCCATTAGTTAGAAGAAACTTTGATAGCGTGTCGTACCATGCCCTTGGAGCTTGCTTCAAACCGTAGAGGGCCTTCTTCAAGCGATAGACATGAGTAGGATGCTCTAGATTCACAAAACCTTCAGGTTGGCTGACGTACACAACCTCTTTCAGATCTCCGTTAAGAAAAGCAGTCTTTACATCCATCTGATAGACTACCATGTTCTTACTAGCAACGTTAGCCAAGAAGATTCGATTGCTCGATACGCAAGCTGGAGCAAATGATTCGTCAAAGTCAATACCTTCCTCTTGACGGTATCCTTTTGCAACCAATGAGCCTTGTTCTTTAGCACATCACCATGCTCATCAACTTTACTTTGAAGATCCATTTTAGAGCAATGATCATAGCACGATCTGGAGCGGTACTAATTCCCATACATCTAGTCGATCGAACTCATGAATTTTTTCTTGCATGGCATTGAACCAGCTGTCTTCAGTCATGGCTGTTTTAACGTCTTTTGGTTTGACCTTAGATAGTACGGAGTTGAAGAAGCACCACAAGGAATCAGTCGCAAGTTGTTTACGAGTGGATACTGGACGAGAAGGGCTTCCAATGATGTTGTCCAATGGATGGTCATATGTCTATTTTCTAAGGTGTTCGTGTGGTTGTTGAGGGACTGAAGTAGCAGACTTTGGATCTCCTGATGAAGATGGTTCTGAAGTTGGTTCAGGAGCAAATATGTTCTCAAATGGAGCATCTTCGGGAGTAGCAAAGGGGTTATTTCCATCATAGTAGCTAGAAACATTTCCATGATGTACACTCGATGATTGAGGATTTGATGATGATGATGAGTGATCTACAGTAGGCGCTTCTTGACTCAGTGGCACATAAACTGAAGGGTTATCTACGTTGACTGGGTTAGGGGCAGCCACTGTTGATGGATTAGACTGATCATTAGCACTAGGCTCATAGTATTCATCAAACATTGGATCAAACAATTTCTTCAAATCATCTTCAGAAGGAGGTACATACGGAACTGCTGGTGAGGGGTTTTGTACAAGAGAAGAACTAATGGGACTACTTAATGAATGTTGAGATGCGGGTCCAGAACTTGATTGTCTTGGAGCCATTTGCCCAGAAAGCTCATCGAACGTGACGTGAATAGTTTCCATGATATCTTGAGTTCTTTTGTTGTAGATTTTGTAACCCTTCTTGTTTGGTGCATAACCCACAAAGACTCCAATGTCCGCCTTAGCTCTTAATTTACCTAAATCTTGACATCATTCGTTGGATAGCACAAAGCACCGAACACACGAAGGAAGGAGAGATCAGGTTTTCGATTGTGGACAAGTTCGTATGGAGTTTTTCCATGAGTGGTGTGTATAAGGGAACGATTTTGGGTATAACAAGCAGTTGCAATGGCTTCAGCCCAGAGAAACATTGGAACCTTTGAGTAAATTAGCATTGTTCTTGCAGCTTCCACAAGGGTCCGATTTCGTCTTTCAACTAGACCGTTCTGTTGAGGAGTACGTGGAACACTTCTTTGATGGCTGATTCTAATGCTTTCATAAAACTGACTTAGTTCTTTGTTAACAAGCTCAGTTCTATTGTCCGTTCGAATAATTCTAACAGTCTTGTTAAGTCGAACCTGTAGCTGTTCGATAAGTTTGATGATGACATCTGGAGTTTCATCCTTTGTTCTCAAAAACTTAACCCAAGTAAATCGAGAGTAGTCATCAACAACGACTAACACATATGTCTTCCCATTTATCGTTTGCACTCTCATGTGTCCACACAAATCCATGTGAAGAGTATGAAGAACTTCCATTACTGAGTTTGCAGGTTTGGTTTTATGGGCATATTTATTGCTTTTTCCCAATTGACATGCTGAACAAATATGATCATTTTCATACTTCAATCTGGGTAAACCTCTTACGAGGTCCTTTCTAGACAAATCATTTATGGTACCAAAGTTCAAGTGATTAAGACGACGATGCCATAGCCATGAATTTGTTTTAGAGGCCTTTGATAACAAGCAGATTGGAGAAGACTTCATCATGTCTTCGATAGAGATGGTGTACAAGTTTGTTCCACGTTTTCCTCTTAAAAGTTCCACACCATCAAGTTCTCTCGACGAACAAGTATAGTTTTCTAAAGGCCACTTCTAGATCGTAATCACGTAATCGACCGACGTAAAACAAATTATGACCAAGACCTTCAACATAATATACCCGGAAATTACACTATCGCCAACCACATAATCTCCATAACCCATAATTGCCCCAAAATGTTCGTTCCGAATCTAACGGTCCCCGATTAATTTACTCACGGTTCATGAGTCATGAAATGATCTCCAATCATATGCTTAGAGCAACTGAGTCCGTGAAATTACCCAAGAAATTACACTATCGCCAACCACATAATCTCCATAACCCATAATTGCCCCAAAATGTTCGCTTCGAATCTAATATCCGATAAATTTACTCACGGTTCATGAGTCATGAGCGATCTCCAAATATATGCTTGGAGCAAACTGAGTCCGTGTACCACGTAATGATTTGAACGACTGCAGCTGAACACGCATAAGAATGGATGATCGACAATTGGGATCCCCATGCAAGAATGGGTTCCACTTGGTTAGTAAATGTGATTTGAGCACCCACATCAGAAGTTGAAGCAATGATATCATTAGAGGTAGATGTCGGGCTAGTAGTAACAGTAGATCTATTCAAAGTATGTTCACTTCTTAAAGGTATAGTTCTACCAGTATGCATCCATTTCCTAATGGGCATTGATCTAGATAATTTAGGGCACAACTCATTAAGATTGAATTTACGGCCATTAGGTATCCAATGATAGCCTACATTACTAAAATTTCTTCTTGTAGGTTTCCAATGTTTTCTAGCCCTCTTCCACCTTGGTCTTCTGACCTTCTTATCCTGTTTTATAGTGTTAACAATTTTTACCGGAGATTTGACAGAATTGCTCACATCATTCACAACACATTCATGATTAATACCCGAAATCAAACATTCATTACATGTTTTGCAAGAAGTAGCAGAATTTGAATTAATTACAATACGATTATAGCTAATACTAGAATCAACACGATTCGTCTTATTCAACACAAAATTATTGTTCCTAGGGTGGTCTTCTACTTTCTTCCATTGATCACTCTTAGCTTGCGAGGTCCTATATTGCTTTGTATTGCCTGGAGGCTTTGACCCGCTTGCCTTAGTGTCATTGATTACTCCTGTAGAGGGAATGATGGGACATTAGTTGGTTTTACTACTTTTTGCATTCCTGATCTAGAAGTGTTGGGATCTGAAGTACTTGTAGGCACATGTTTGACTTTCGGCACAAAACATGGCATATCATGGGTTGCATGCTTAACACTAGGCATAGAGCAAGGTATAACGACTTTATCTTTCTTACAAAAGGATTTAGGGCATGATGCTCTTAAACATTCTAAAAGTTCCTGAGATCGTTTGGCATATAAGCATGCATACCTAACTTCACTATCAAGTAGTTTATTTATGCTATCCTCTTCGACAATCTCACGGAGACTTTCTAGACTATCCTTAAGGTACGAAAAATATTCTTGAAACACAAGTTCGTTATTTCTAAGGTGAGGAGGAATATATTTTACAGTCATAGCATACTTAGAATCCGCAGATGCCTTTGGTGCAACATTCTCATTACTGACAAGTGGCATTTTCCCTGTAGGATCGTAACTATTGCTGTTATGATGATTCAGGTGGTCTTGGATGATGGAAATACATGTTAGCCATTTAGAGAGAGAAAGTAAAGAGATGGGTGTTCTTGGTAGAGACTTGGTTTTAATAAAAATGAAAGGTTAGTTTAGAAGCACCACCCCTTCCAAGGATGGAAGGGGTATTTATACTTACAGACTACACGACCTCCTGACGGCCTGTGGATCTGGTATACAGTGAATAAAGACTCGTCCTTCCTCCACGGTATTACACTAAACAAAACTACGCTACAAACTAACTAATTAACTACTAAATAACGTAAATAACGACATGTCTACAAGCTAACTTATGCTAGACCATAATTGGGGTGACCGACACTTTAACATGGAATTTCCAATTCCTAACAATCTCCCCCTAAGGGAGGTTACCCCATGATTTACATTTTGAATCCTAGCATTCTATTCCTGATTTTGTTCTTGAGCTCGTAGACTTCAATTCTTCAATTCCGCAATCTTTGTGCTTTTGTAGTGACTCTTCATTGTCTGACTATTTTGTACTTTCAGTGGAGGTCTTTGAACTGATCCACATCTTTGATGATCTTCGAGCTTTATGGAGATCATCAGCCACAACAAATCTCTCTGGATCATCCATAGTTGTGTTGCCTTCATGTGATGTTATGACTTTTGGACCGACATGCTCACACTTTTGGATCATGACATCTTTCATCAGAGTAGCGGAAGCTTTACTGGCTCATGATATTTGCGCAGCAGTAGTAGAAACATAGTATAAAAATATCGAGCCGTGTTCGTAGATATGCACAAGTCATGATTTCTTCAATTAAGTGTGGATGCTTTGTGAGCATGCGACTTTGGATTGACTCCTCAATTCGATCACCGCAACCGTCAAATGTACCGCAAACAACGCTTAGCAATAAACCACACGAAGTGTCTTTGATCACTTTCGTTGAATTGAGGTACACGCCCACGGTTCCCGCTGATCGATCAAGTACCGCATGTGATCGTGTATGATTCAAGAATCTCCTTGACGGGGTTTCGCAATGCTCTAGTTGGTCTCAAACCGAACGCCTCAAAGAAGACAACATGGAGTGAGTGAACCAGCGAATTGAGATTCACTGATTTATGAAAAATTGATTTGAAAACAACCACGTATTGCATAGAAGAAAGAGTTTTGCAATACGATGAAGGTTTTATGAGAAAGATCAATTTTCAATCAAAAATACTTTTTGTATTTGAAACGAGTACACATTTGACGTGCTAGTGAAAATAAGAAATTTGCACATCGAACGGTTTTTCCAAAAGTATTTTTTCAATCAGAGATACTTTTTGAGTTTGAAATATGAATACACATTCAATGTGCTAGAGAAAAGAAGATTTGCACATCGAACGGTTTTTCCAAAAGTATTCGTCAATTCATTTCCTGGACCAAGGTTGATTCAAGAGTGAATCGCCCCATTGTTTCTATCCAGTTGTCACAAGCTTGATCTTTTGGAAAGATCTCACATGTCACCCACCAAGAGCTTGTTTGATGTTGGCTATAGAAGGATTTCCATCTTCATCGTGAATACTTTACATATCACTCGGATGTTCTGGCAATACCACAAGGATAATGCGTAGGACTCTTAAAATATGCTTACTTTCCACATTGTGTGAAACAGCAAGTCTTCATTAATTTTGTGTCCTAATGAGATATTGTGGATGATCTCTTGGCTCTAGACTCAATTGTGCACATTTGGTTCCTATACCGGAGACTAGGGAGAGGGTCTCCTTCTTCAATATCAACAATCTATAAGAGAAAGTCGATAGATTATGTAGGTTCCCCGTGAGAATGAAACAAGCCCTTTTAAGAAGAACTTGAGTAGCTTGGGAAGTTTAGTGTAGTACGTCACTGGGTCCATGACGTCTTGTCTTCAATACCAGTGTTACCTTAGTAACCACCAGTAGCATATGTATTGAACCCGGTTTCGCCCTAAGGTTGAATTATTGGAGGCCATTTCATTTCACCCTTTTCACATTCATTTCTTTTCATTCTTCAACCCTTCAAGCTTACCGAGACTTCATAACTAGAACCTTGTTGGGATTATTCTAGTACTAGCTCTGTCTCAGTCCGCACTCTTCCCGTATCTCAGTTTTCTCCTTTTTTCATCATACCTAAGGACTCTACACTATCTAGTGGATTATCCCTGGGTAGATCCCTCCGGCTCTGGCGGGATCGTGGGAACGAATACCTAACCTAACCATCCTTATAACACCATGCATAAAGTAAATTGGTTGGTCTTTTGGTATTGTTCATTCTTCCATGAAACCAATTGAAAAATCATTTGGAAAATCAATCAAGGTACTTGTGATATAAAATCAAAGCATTTTGTACCTTAATAGTTTTGATCATTTAGAAATGCTCCCCCTCAACATGTGCATATGATTTTGAAATTGTTTGGCACATGGAGGCAAGATATCTTTGAAATATTTCTTGATCACAATTTTCATAGAAAATGCCATTTGATTTTCTTGGTAAATTCTCCCCCTCAAAATGTGCGTTGGATATTTGAAATCATTTATCACATAGAGGAAAGAGTTCTTTTGAAGCACATTTACGATCACACAAGCTATTAAGAAACCATTCGCTCCACCTCAATATGTGCATCAATATATGAAAGAGTTTAGCACATATTAGAGAGAGCCAGCACATTGAATCAAATGATCACCTTTTATCAAATTTCATATTAAATCACAAATTCTCCCCCGATCAAAAATATCAAACCCTTTGAGATTTTGGATCCCAAGAGATTTAATAAGGTTTAGAAAACATGGGAGAAAATGCGCCTGGTTTAAATACTCTTCTAGGTTTTGGTTAAATGCTCCTCCTCAACATGTGCATTGTATATTTGAAATCGTTTGGCACATGGAGGCAGGAGTGCCTTTAAAGGACTAAAACCAATTCCATTTAAACAGATTTGAGATTTAAATCACGATCTCTCCTTCGATCAAAAATTTCAAACCATTTGAGATTTGTGATCTCAAAAGATTTAAATCATTTAGAAAATTTTGGGGAAAGACGTGGCAAGATTTAATTTTGAAAAAAGATAGATAAAGAACATATTTAGACATTAAATGTAACGCCCCGACCCGACAAGGGTAAAGGAATCACAAATAATGGTGTCATATCAAAGCAAACATAAATATCCAAAAGAAGTCTTAACATAAATGATGAAATAATTCAAGTCAACATGACTTCAATACATAGGTCCCAATGGAAAAATAAACTCCAATAGAAATAGTCTGAAATAGTAAAGTCTTAAATGGCATCATAAGATCAAAACTAAATATCTCTAAGGTAAGTCCACTCATGCACTCATCCCAAAGCAAAACCCAGCTCCAATGCTTAGATACCTGCCGCGGAAGAAAAGAAATGCGGCTGAGCTTCAAAAGCTCAAATGAATGATATAAAAGCAAAGCAAATACGAAACGAAATCGAATACGGAATATAGTGAACGAAAGATAGCAAAATCATAATCATTTTCGTAGTATAAATCGAAATATCGAATAAGGTTTATAGTTAACTACCACGAGCCCGTAAACATATATCGATCATAATCATATTCACATAAGGCAACATTTGTGGGAGACCTACCAGAGTTATGAAGGACGCAGCATGCACGCAAAGATCAATTATCGATAACATATAATGATAATGATAATGATCTAGGATGCATCCATACGCCCAATGCATGATATTGGCCATAACATATGATTGAGCTCATAACAGATAATGAGATAAGGGACGTGGCGTAACATCACTCTATCGCCTAGAGTCATGTCGAGGTGCATCATCGACACGGACATGGAACCCCATGACTAGTGAAATATTTGGCTCGGTGTCAACTATCTTAGGTCAAATCGTAATGTCAAACCGATACGCATCATACTTTATCATAAGGTAAATCATATTTTCAAAATCGTAGTTTTCATATCATATAGTTCAAAATCGATGTTTCATAATTCGTAAATCGAGTTCGGATAAGCAACAAACAAACAAATGAATGGGGTTCATAGCAAAGGCTTAGGAAACCCTAATATAAAAGCTAACGAAAAGAAAACGTTATAAGGAACCTTTACTGAAAAGGTCAGAATATATGTACCTTATTCCAAAGCAAATGACCAAAAAACAGAAATACGGAAAGCAAAGGATTATTCCTTCTTCACAGAACCTATACACATTAACGGTCGTACATGTTATATGTGATTCCATAATCGTCGAAATGATCTTTTAATATTTGGTGTTCATACTTAGTATATTTAATAATCTTAATACTTTAGGGTTTTATAGTTAAATGAGACTTAAGTGTTTTATAATCAATATCGTAGATTAGGGTTCATCATGTCATTTATTAGAGTTTAGGTTAAGTGTGAAAATAGTTTAAAAGTCATAACTCACACATGAAATAACGAATTAATATACTTAGCTTCAAACCCTAATCAACTCTCACTTATGTTCTAGGGTTTTCCCACTCTTTTAATATCATTTTAATGTGCATTTACTTTACTTGTTACGTCATTTAATGACTCATTACTTTGACCTAGCACGTATGAAAACAACCTTTCTTTTCATGCTTCACCATGCACGCACTCACACATGCAAACACTTACTCATACTCAAATCGACTCACACAACTCATTAAATCTTGTTTATTTACTCAACACCTTCATGACTTTAACCATACGTTACTTATATACATATTATACGTTGACTTTTATACCCATGCACGTTTATGATTTCATGTGACAACACAAGTTACTCACCATCCGGATTAGATACACATCGACACACACACATACACATGGTTTCATAAAAGACCCGAACACGTAATATATTTATATATCGACAAGCTCCTTTGACTCACAACACACGCGCATGATACACGGTTCACAAATCAATTGGTTCGGCTTGCATGCTTCGATTCACACATCACTTAGGGTTTAGGTTTTGCATGTTCTTTACTCATTTAACACACGTTTTCAAACATTCATATGGTTCGGCTAATATATATGTTTCGGCTTCCATGTTTTACGCAAACCCTAACTCACACAATACATATAACAATACATGCGGCTAATATTTATAAGGTCCGATTCATATGTTTTGCTTCGGTTTCATATATATGTCGTACGCAAATCATACCTCACGGATTCAAACATATATTAACGTTACATGTATCAAAAACAAGACGAGAAGTACTTGATTATACCTTAGCTTGTCGTTGAACCAAACCTTCGACACCAAGAGGCAAAGAATGATCGAGAGAAAAGAAAAAAGGAGGCAAAGGAATACCGAACTTGCAATATTAGGGTTCCAATTTGTGTTAAGGTGTTTGTATATATATGTGGTACCAATCGGATAAGGGTTTGATGTGCGTGGGCTTCGCTTAACCCAACCGTAGACAAAGAAACACGGTCCAAGTTTGGGCCCTTGGACTCTCGGCTCAAGAACAACTACGACCCAAAAGAAATCGGATGACACAAAATTAAACGCCCAAAAGTGTTACAACGCGACGTATCTTTGTCGTACAATGACGATTTCTTAATATACTCGTTAGGTTTTAATTATTCATAAGTTAGATTTTAAATTTCGTTAAATGAATATAAATGTATTTTACGATTTTATAATTTCGATTTCAAGGGTAATTTTGTCTTTATTCTATGTTTCGATTTTCGTGTTTTACAACTCTTCCCTCTAAAAGAAGAATTTTCGTCTCGAAAATTGAAATGAAGGAAACAAAACGAATGAGAACGCATCAAACTATTCAAAGAAATGAGGATAACTAGCTCGCATCGACTCTTCGGTTTCCCAAGTAGCCTCACGCCCGGGTGATTTTTCCAAAGAATCTTAACGAACGGAATGACTTTATTTCTCATGACTCTTTCTTGCCTATCTAAAATAGCTTCCGGTTCTTCGATAAAGACATATCGATCGAATTTGATCAAACGGATAAGAAGCAACGTGTAACGGATGATAGTTGTATCCCTTTAGAGAGATATATGGAAAACGCCATGAACATGCGATAACCGAGGCGAAAGTGCTAACCGACACGAAACTTCTCCTATACGCTCCAAAATTTCAAACGGACCGATGAATCGAGGACTGAGCTTGCCCTTGATTCCAAAACGTTTACACCTCTAAACGGCGAAACTTTCGTAAATACACGATCTCCAACCCGAAACTCCAAATCACGACGATGCTTGTCGGCATAACTTTTCTCGACGAGACCTAGCCTCCTTCAACTTTTCTCTAGCAACAGCTACTTTCTCATTATCGATCTCAATCATTTCCGGACCTTCAATTAGCTGCTCACCTACTTCATCCCAACAAGTAGGTGCTCTACATTTTCTCCCATAAAGAAGTTCAAACAGTGTTGCCTTAATGCTAGCATGCCAACTGTTGTTGTATGCAAACTCTACTAAACACAAATACTCATCCCACCGCCTGTCCATTCCAAAGCACAAGCCCTTAGCATGTCCTCTAAGGTCCGAATAGTCCTTTCGATCGACCATCCGCTTGAGGATGAAATGTCAGATCGAAATTAAGTCGAGTACCCCAAGCTTTTGCAAACCTTTCCGTAAACGGAAGTAAAACGATCTCTGTCGGACACAATAGATGCCGGAGTACCATGAAGCCTAACGATATCTTGTTGAAAAATTTCCGCCAATATACCAATACCATAATCCTTTCTAATTGGTAAGAATGAGCATTTGGTTAGTCGATCAACAACTACCCAAATCGCATCATGCTTCTTCCGAGTAAGAGGTAGTCCAACACAAAATTCATAGATATTTTATCCCACTTCCATGTTGGAATATCCAATGGTCATAATAATCCACTAGCCCTTTGATGTTCAATCTTAACTCACGACAAATCATACACTTCGACACAAACATCGCCACATCTTGCTTCATGCCATTCCACCGTATATCGCTTTCAAATCCCTATACATCTTGGTAGAACCAGGATGGATAGTGAAAGGAGAACTATGAGCTTCACCATAACTTTCTCTGGCACCGGATCATTGGGAACACAAAGCCTATCTTCATACCATACAATTCCATCATTATCCACCTTAAACTCCATCCGCTTTTCTTCAACATTTTGCACCACGCCCACACCACCATCATCTTTCTCGAGCTTTTTAATTTGCGAGATAAGGTTCGACTCCACCTTCATACTAGCCCAATATTCATCAAAACCTCGACGCACAACTCAACATCCAAACGCCTAAGTCACGAAGAATCCTAGGTTCAATTTCAATACTTGCAAGAATGCTCGATTTACGCTAAGTCGTCAAGAACTACATTAGCCTTACCGGATGGTAATCAATGTTGGTGTCATAATCCTTAAGAAGTTCTAACCATCTTCTTTGTCCGATGTTAAGTTCTTTCTCGAGTGAAAATATACTTGAGACTCTTATGGTGAGTGAATATATCACACGTCTCTCCATACAAGTAATGCCTCCGGATCTTCAACGCGAACACCACCGCAGCCTAACTCAAGTTCATGAGTTGGATAATTCTCCTCATAAGGTTTCAGCTTGTCTTGAAGCGTAGCTATCACCTTCCATGTTGCATCAACACATAGCCCAATCCTTTCTTAGATGCATCATCAGAATTTGAAATCCTCTAGAACCGGATGGAAGAGTCAAAATAGGAGCGGACACCAATCTCCGCTTTCAACTCTTCAAAACTCTCTTCTCGCTCATCCGTCCATATAAACTTTTCACCTTTTCTCATCGGTTGGGTTAGGGGTAGAGCTAAGCGAGAGAAACCTTCAACAAAACATCGGTAGTAACCAAAGAAGTCCTAGAAAACTCCTAACCTCGACATCGTCGTAGGTCTTGGCCATTTAGTGATAGCCTCAACCTTAGACGGATCCATGGTGATACCATCGCAGATACAATATGACCAAGGAAAGCAACTTGTTTTAACCGAACTCACACTTCAAAATTTGGCGACAACTTCTTCTTCCTCAGAATCTCCAAAACTATTCGGAGATGTTGTTCATGCTCTTCTTCAGACTTTGAGTAAACCAAAATGTCATCGATGAAAATGATAACAAACTTGTCGAGGAACTCATGGAAAACACGATTCATTAGGTCCATAAACACCGCAGGCGCATTTGTCAAACCAAAAGGCATAACGAGGAATTTGTAGTGACCATATCTGGTACGAAACGCGGTCTTAGGAACATCTTGCTCCTCACACGTAGTCGGTGATAACCGGATCTCGATCAATCTTCGAAAAGAACTTCGCTCCTTGCAGTTGATCAAACAAATCATCAATACGCGGAAGAGGATAACGGTTTCGAATGGTAATACGGTTGAGTTCACGGTAGTTGATACATAGACGCATGCTTCCATTCTTCTTTTTCACAAACAAAACAGGTGCACCCCATGGAGAAACACTGGGTCGAATGAAATTATTCTCTATCATCTCTTGCAGCTGCTCCTTTAACTCCTTCAGCTCTACAGGTGCCATACGATACGGAGCCTTCAAGTTGGTTCAAGACCGTGAATTAACTCAATGCTAAACTCAACTTCTAGGCGGGGAAGACCGGAAGTTCATCGGGAAAACATCGGTGAATTCACAAACAATGAAAGGTTTTCAATGTTAGGACTCTCCAAAGATGTGTCCTCAATGGATGCCGAAAACCTTGACACCCATGAGCAATCATGGTTCGTGCCTTCACAGCAGAAATGAGCTTAACAGATTTGAGGGTTGAGAACCATAATAAACGAATTCGGGATGTTTTACGCTCCAAAGATCACCGTTCTAGCATAGCGGTCAATTGAAGCTCTATGATAAGCCAACCAATCCATGCCTAGAATGATATCAAAGTCGACCATATCGAGAGGATACAGATTTGCGGGCGAACACGGTCATCAAAACGAAGAGGCACTTAACGATTTATGATCAATGATCATATGGTTTTCATAGGCGAGAAATTGATAAATGGTGTGTTAATGGTTTGGGGTCATATTAAGTTTCTTAGCAAATGTGATGATATAATGGAGTGTGTGCACCGGTATCAAATAAAGCGAAGACAAGAAAATCATCAATGTTACGAGTCACGTCATTGCAGCCGACACATCCTCATACTCAATATTCGCCATCGGTCCAACACCCACTTCTTCGGTCCCCACTTGAAGTGCTTAGTTTGGCGCCTACCATCTCCAAAGAATCGCTCCCACAAAACTTACCAAATTTCATAAACCCGCCCATGTACTCATTGGAGTTCTCATGATCAAACGGTAAATCGCTCGATAATCCCTCTCATACCTTGTCTTCAAAGATCGTGGAAGTAATTTATAGAAGATAGTACGAAATTCACCGGTATAAGTAATAGCAAAAGCATCTCCTCCTCTTGCCTGCTTGAGTGCCTTCCACCAATTCAATGCATCACCTTCCAACTTAAATGTAGCCAAACAAATCTTAAACTCGTCTCCACAACCCAATACTTCAAACGACTTCTCAATATGAGTGATCCACCTCGGCCTCGGTGGGAGTAGCGGAAGGATAAAGAAAGAGGCTTGAGCTACCAAATGCTCGAGCCAAGTGTGAATGCCGTGGGTTGATTACCTCCACCACTACCCAAGCACCACCGACATTCGAATGTTGTTGATCACCGTGTCATCATCTCGTGTGGTGAGACCAGGAAAAGAGTGTCGAGAGCATTAGCAATCACAACATCCATGTTAGGAGCATCATCGTCCCTTCCGAAGTTATCATTATTTACGAGTTTGAACCATCTAAACGATATTCAAACGATTAGCAAAATGAACAAAGGTGAGATACGAAATGGAAGTACGCAGAAGGAATCCTAAAGTCTACCCAATCCTCACAGGTCATAGCCTAAGCTCTAAGGGTCTCAAAACCTAGGTCTCTGATACCATAAATTGTAACGCCCCAACCCGAAAAGGGTAAAGGAATCACAAATAATGGTGTCATATCAAAGCAAACATAAATATCCAAAAGAAGTCTTAACATAAATGATGAAATAATTCAAGTCAACATGACTTCAATACATAGGTCCCAATGGAAAAATAAACCCAATAGAAATAGTCCAAATAGTAAAGTCTTAAATGGCATCATAAGATCAAAACTAAATATCTCTAAGGTAAGTCCACTCATGCACTCATCCCAAAGCAAAACTCAGCCCAATGCTTAGATACCGCCATGAAGAAAAGAATACTACCGAGCTTCAAAAGCTCGGTGAGCAGATATAAAAGCAAAGCAAATACGAAACGAAATCGAATACGGAATATAGTGAACGTAAGATAGCAAAATCATAATCATTTTCGAGTATAAATCGAAATATCGAATAAGGTTTATAGTTAACTACCACGAGCCCGTAAACATATATCGATCATAATCATATTCACATAAGGCAACATTTGTAGGGAGACCTACGAGTTATGAAGGACGTGCATGCACGCAGATCAATCATCGATAACATATAACATATAACGGATAATGATCTAGGATGCATCCATACGCCCAACGTAAAGATATTGGTCATAACATATAATTGAGCTCATAATGTATAATGATAAGGGACGTGGCGTAACATCACTCATCGCCCTAGAGTCATGTCGAGGTGCATCATCGACACGGACATGGAACCCCATGACTAGTGAAATATTTGGCTCGGTGTCAACTATCTTAGGTCAAATCGTAATGTCAAACCCGATACGCATCATACTTTATCATAAGGTAAATCATATTTTCAAAATCGAGTTTTCATATCATATAGTTCAAAATCGATGTTTCATAATTCGAAATCGTAGTTCGGATAAGCAACAAACTCAAACAAATGTAATGGGGTTCATAGCAAAGGCTTAGGAAACCCTAATATAAAAGCTAACGAAAAGAAAACGTTATAAGGAACCTTTCTTGAAAAGGTCGAATATATGTACCTTATTCCAAAGCAAATGACCAAAAGCGTAAATACGGAAAGCAAAGGATTACTCCTTCTTCACAGAACCTATACACATTAATGGTCGTACATGTTATATGTGATTCCATAATCGTCGAAATGATCTTTTAATATTTGGTGTTCATACTTAGTATATTTAATAATCTTAATACTTTAGGGTTTTATAGTTAAATGAGACTTAAGTGTTTTATAATCAATATCGTAGATTAGGGTTCATCATGTCTGATAAGGTTTTAAAAGGTACCATTTTAAGGGGTCGTTTAAGTCCTTATTTGATCACTTTTGTATCCGTTATTGCTTAATATCGTTCCTTTTCACTTTTTAGGTCTCTTGAAGGCAAAATGCTGGAATGGCACTTATTTGGACGAAAAGGCGCGAATATATGAAGAAAATGGCCAAAGTCAAAATCGAGACACTCACGATTCTTTGAAATTAGAAGGCGACGGCGTCGGTGCTGACGCGCCGTCCCAAAATTATTGTGACGGTCCGAACCCAAAACTCAGATTTTCAAGCGACAACGTCCGCTTGTAAAAGAGTAGGTCGTTGCTACTCGACGGCCTAGATGCAATCCAGACGACGCCGAAAGTCGAAGAGGACGGCCACGGACACAAGGTGACGCCGTCGTAAGGTTAATGTGGCCAAGACGAAACCCTAATGGCGGCGACACGGCGGCGCACAAAACATAAGGTGACACCGTCGATATGTAATCTTATATATAGAATCCGAATTTTTCGTCTTTTGTGGAGAGTCTTTGGAGTAAAACCTAAAACCGAATGTAAGGTGTCTTGTACAAGATTTTAGGGTTTTAAACCCTATCTTACATCAAGATAAGTCTTTACTTCATTAATTCAATTATGTCTTTGATTATTTGTGTGTATGCTTGCATGTTCTCCATGTCCGGCTAATTTACTTGTGTGTTTGCTTAGGAAGTATGAAACTTAATTATTGAATATTGATCGTTGTTTCTTATCTTAGTTGATTAATGATCCAAGAATGCGATAGGTCATTCGTTGTGTAATTGAATGCTTGATTCATCTTTGTGAACCCGAGTAGTTGTAGGCTAAACCATCCAAAGAGCGCCTTAGAGTAGGAGTTTATCATCCCTAGTGGGTTTGTAGACAAGACCCTTTGGTAAGTTCAAAGAGTTGGGAGAAACGATACCCTACAACTTTAGACACACAACGCAACTAAGAATAAGGACGTGACAATTCAACCACCAATAGGAGATAATTAAGGAGTAATACAAACTAAGTAAACACATCTTTAAACTATCATACGAGCACACATTAATTAGACATAGACTCCCACAACCTTAGTTTAGATAATTAGATAATAGTAGAGTAATGGGTAGAAATACCAACCCCCAAATCCAATACCCGAGATTCGTACCTTTCCATTTCATAAAACATAAAAGATAAAAATAATCTTCCTCAACCTTAACCTTAGCGTAGTAACTCCTTACTAGCATTCCTATTCCCCAGAGAACGATATCAATACCCGTGGCTTACCCTAATTACTACACTACAACGATTAGGTTCATCGCCTGGGGTGTTATAAAACTTGCTCGAGAAAAGGAAGTTTCCTTGACCCCGAACGACGCGTGTAGCGTTATCAAGTTTTTGCGCCACGCCGGGAATAGAGTAGCTAGTTAGTAGTCCACCTCATTTAGGTTCTTTGCTTGATTCCTATCAAGTAAATTTTTTCTCATTTTTTTAGCTTCCTCTTAGTCTATCCCCCTTCTTCGTAACCTTTGTTCATAACCCCATCACTTTTCATCATGGAAGGTGATAACCCACTACCATTCATCAATCCACCACCAAATGACCCGCCAAGAGCCCGTACTCTTGGTGAATACTCCAGACCAAGCCACCTAGGCTATAGGAACACCATTGAGCTTCCCGACCAAGCCCAAACTACGGCCCTGCGATCCGACACCATCCGGTTGGTGCAAAGCGGATGTGATTCCATGGACTTCGTTCAAGATCCAAATCAAGATCCGAGGGATTTCTCAAAATCGCCGATTCCATCGACCTTGATGCTACTACTCGGGAGACCACGCTGCGTCTCTTCCAATTCTCTCTACGGGACCAAGCTAGTAATTGGCTCGAGCGACTTCCCACGGCTCCATCTCAAGTTGGGATGATCTTACTTCTCGATTCCTTGCTCAATTTTTCCCACCGGGAGAACCACTAAGCTTAGGAATGACATCTTGATGTTCCAACAACGCCAAGGTGAATCTCTCTGAAGCATGGACCCGATTCAAGGACTTACTTCATAAAGTCCCTCATCACGGCATTGATCTTTGGCTCCAAGTCCAAATCTTTTATGATCATGTCAACTTCCCCACTAAGCGATCCATTGACCAAGCGGCCGGTGGAAAACTTAGTGATTTCATCGCAGAAGAATCATGGGAAATAATAGAGGACCTCGCCCTCTATGACAACGAAAGTTGGGATGACCCCCGTGAGCTGCCCAAAACCGTTAAGGCAATCTCCTTACCTCCTTCCGACCGTAGGATGATCGAACTTGAAGATCAAGTTAGATTCCTCATGAGCTCATACGAAACTCCTAAATCTTCACACCATGTGAACAAAGCTTCTTCCTCGTGTGAGTCGTGTTGTGATCCTCATAACACGCGCAATAGCACTTGCTCCCCAGAACATGCTTCCGTTGACTACGCATCCTCACGTATTAATGGAACGGGAGGAAGATTCCCTACAATACCCGGACCTAGGAATTTTAATGAAACCCGAGAGGCATGGAAAGGCAAGCCCGATTTCTACTGGGGACAAACCAAAGAATTCACCTCTAATGATTTCTCATGGCCCCCACCTAACGGTCCTAACCAACAAAATGTCGAAGGGATGTTGCAAAACCTAGTTGCATACCAAGAAACCCAAATGGCTAAGCTCTCGGACCGCTTTAACCATCAACAAGCCGAGATGGATAGGAAAATAGACAACCTTTTGAAAGCCATAGGTAATAGTGATAAGAAGGTTAGTGCTATCTCAACTCCCGAGCCTTCAGGTATAGAGATTAAGGATCCAAGCAAGCTAACGAAGTATGTCCAATTCGTCAATACCATCGCCTTAGTTGAACCTAATGAAACAAATGACGAAGAGGACTATACACTTGTGGATGATGAAATACCCGAGGAAGTAGATGAAGTAGACATTGACTATTTCAACAAATTTCTTACGGAAGAAGAACTATCTCGCCACCCTCACTTAGTGCGTGACCTCCGTCACATGTATGTTAGGAAAAGTCCTCGAATCAAGTTTGGGAATCCTTGGAATCTTAACATACCATGTGTTATAGGACACCTTTTGTGGCAAAGCCTACATTGATCGCAAATCCCAATCAACATAATGACTAGCACCTATTACAATTGGATATTGAAGAAGCCTATTCCAACTAGGCAAGACCCCAATGATCCTAATGTTAGTTGCAATTTTCTAGGAAGAATTAAGGGATTGCCCGCTTATGTAGGTAGTTTCACGCTTCCTACGGATTTCATAATTGTGAATGATATTAGCACGCCATAGACCCTAGCTTGTCCCATGTTATTCTAGGAAAACCTTTCATAGAAAGCACCGGATGACCTATGACCCTCGTTAGGAGTAGTGCGATTCAAGAATGAGACCGATGACATAGCTTACCAAATGCCGCTTAAGATTGAGAAGTTTTCATCACTCTAATGATGAAAAGGAACTTAAACCGTCGGTCTATTATAGGAATGATGAGGATAGGGAGAAGGGTGTTGATTATGTTATGGCTAAGATCTTCGGTTCTATAAGGATTGCTTGAGCCTAGGACCGGAATATAGGACCGATTGGGAGAGGATGAACTCTTAGAAGCGCATTTTAGGGCACTTCTACAACATGGAATCCCCATTAGAAACCGTCAAGAGGCGGTAATGAGAAAACGTAGGAGCACGACTACGCGCCTAGCTACAAGACTCTTAAATAAAGAAAAGCGCTTAGGGAGGCAACCCATGCTTAATTGTTTGCTTGTTAGTGTCATATATCTTTTATTAATTGTTTATCCTCATGTTTAAATTTGTAAAAATGCTTTATTTTGTTTTAACCTCGTCTTAATTGCATGTAAAGGTATTTTACATAAGGGATAAGTGTAGGAGGATTACACACGTTTTCAAAAGAAACGTAAACATGAGAATAACAATTAAGTAAAAGATATATATGTTTGTTTGTTCGAGTCAAATGCTTGTATCGAGTCATAATGGATGTTTTGCGAAATTTTTCCGATTCTAAAGATGTCAATTTTCCGAATTTTTCCGTAAAATCGCACCGCTTTTGTCGGGAAGGAGTAAAACATCGATTACTTTTTCTCGTTTTCGAGCCACTTATAAATTTTGGAATTTTCCGTGTCTTAATTTTCTTAGAAATTCTGTAAACATCCATTCCACAAGCATTATATCCTAGTTTAAATCGAGTCTTATACATATTATTACCGCCGATTTTACGCGAAGGTTTCGTTTATTTTCTAAAAGTGTGCAGGTCTAGTTTGTCAAGAAGAAGTTACATAAGATTGGAAGGAGCTTTTCACGCAATAATTCTTCTTGAAAAGGATTTAACCACCACTTTACACGGATCCTACCGAGCTAATCGGGGAGTATTAGTTTCTTCGTTTTTAATTACCTTCTTTTATCATAACTTTGATACTTTCGGGAACATTGGGGACAATGTTCGGTTTAAGTGTAGGAGGAAAATAAACGGAACTTTGAAACTATGCTTATCCTTAACTATTTGCTTTGTCCAATTGCACTTTTGTAATAAACCATGATAAAATGTCGGTTAGGGTAATTTTGGCACCAAATTTAAAATTCTTTATGACATATAGGAGTGGGCCATTAGTCTTAACAAAGGCGTCTCACGGATAGGAAGTTATATGACTAGCACAAAAAAACCCTTTACCACCCAAATTCCACCAAAATGTGAGGATCGCCCTTAGATTAGTAGGAATTAAAGCATTCGTCTTCAATGCTTAGAGTGTGAACCGGTAGTATATTAGATTCTAGAACTTGTTTTGTAATGCATTCCGAGATCGCAAGTGAGGCTACACTTGTGTAGTTAGGAATAACTAAATGATAAGAGGCATTAGGATAACCCTTGTTTGATACCCATAATATAATTACTTCTTCCACATCGGTTGAGTAATTCCCCCACACCCTTTGCGTTGTACTCATCTTTAGTACACGATACCCTTAGTTAACCCTCGAGCCTATCCTTTTCGTGGTTCTCGTGATGTTTCGCTTTTCCGAATATCAATGAAGAGCATTGTTTACACCCCACCCCAAATATACACCCAAATCGCCTTAGTCTACCCCTTATGCACTCACTTTTAGTGCAATGTTTGTTATCACCCCAAACCCTTAGTTCAATTATCTAGTTGCTTGCATAAGTTGCTAAGTCGAGTCATATCCTTTGTATACGCTTTGGGACGATTGGGATTCATGGGAAAAGTTAAAGTTTATGAAATGACGGAAGGAACGTTAAAATTCAAATTCCTTTGTTTGCGTAATAATGTACCCCAAGTGTTTTGATCTTTTCAATTCGGGTCAAATTAGTGTTAGAGTAATAAAACTCAAGTGTAGGGATGTGCCTATAAATCCCTAGTATTTTGATGTTATCGTAGAGGATGGTAGAGTAAAAGTGTATGAAAAAAAAAAAAAAAAAATCAAAAAAATAGAAAAGAGAAAAGAAAAAATAGAGTGTAAAAAAAAAAAACATACGGGCTACCATCCTACATCTATCCTTTAAATTTATGTTTATTTATTTCAGTTATCTAGAGTTTAGAGTGTCGAGTCTTGGCTTAGCAACGCCATTCTTCATATGCACTTAACATAGAGATTTTTGACTTGCCACCACTAAATAGCCTCTCCCACCAAACCCTTTGTTTCCCTACCGTAAGCCTAACATTACAACCCTTTAAAGACCTCTTTGATAGTCTTTCCTAGGTGCTTACGCCAAAGCGATGGAGGTTTGATCTATTCTCAAGCCTATGGTAATCTATGTACTAGGACCGGTTAATGAGTGTTTATCTTCCATTTCCTATTTGTTATATTTCATATATACACCCGAGAGAGATGTGAGTATCCAAACACCCCATGTGAGGTGCTAGTATGTAATTCCGTGCTTGTTATGACTTTTATGGGCTTATATGTGTTGTGGACCGCTTTGAATTAATGCTTCATGACCCCTAACTTATAAATTAATTGGCTAAAAGCACATTTGCTTGAGGACAAGCAAATAACAAGTGTAGGGATATTTGATAAGGTTTTAAAAGGTACCATTTTGAGGGTCGTTTAAGTCCTTATTTGATCACTTTGTATCCGTTATTGCTTAATATCGCTCCTTTTCACTTTTAGGTCTCTTGAAGGCAAAATGGGAATGGCACTTATTTGGACGAAAAGGCGAATATATGAAGAAAATGGCCAAAGTCAAAATCGAGACACTCACGCTTCTTTGAAATTAGAAGGCGACGGCCAAAAGGTGCTAATGGCGGCCGTCCCAAAATTATTGTGACGGTCCGAACCCAAAACTCGATTTTCAAGCGACGACGCCCGGTTGTAAAAGAGTAGGCCGTCGCTACTCGGGCGGCCTAGATGCAATCCAGACGACGTCGGTCAAGTCGAAGGACGGCCACGGACACAAGGTGACGCCGTCGCAAGGTTAACGTGGCCAAGACGAAACCCTAATGGCGGCGACACGACGGCGTCACAAAACATAAGGTGACGCCGTCGCATATGTAATCTTATATATAGAATCCGAATTTTTCAGTCTTTTGTGGAGAGTCTTTGGAGTAAAAACCTAAAACCGAACCTAAGGTGTCTTGTACAGTATTTTAGGGTTTTAAACCCTATCTTACATCAAGATAAGTCTTTACTTCATTAATTCAATTATGTCTTTGATTATTTGTGTGTATGCTTGCATGTTCTCCATGTCCCATAATTTACTTGTGTGTTTGCTTAGGAAGTATGAAACTTAATTATTGAATATTGATTGGTTGTTTCTTATCTTAGTTGATTAATGATCTAGTAATGCGATAGGTCATTCGTTGTGTACTTAATGCTTGATTCATCTTTGTGAACCTTAGAATATAATTACCTGAGTAGTTGTAGGCTAAACCATCCAAAGAGCGCCTTAGAGTAGGAGTTTATCATCCCTAGTGGGTTTGTAGACAAGACCCTTTGGTAAGTTCAAAGAGTTAGGGAGAAACGCATACCCTACAACTTTAGACACACAACGCAACTAAGAATAAGGACGTGACAATTCAACCACCAATAGGAGATAATTAAGGAGTAATACAAACTAAGTAAACACATCTTTAAACTATCATACGAGCACACATTAATTAGACATAGACTCCCACAACCTTAGTTTAGATAATTAGATAATAGTAGAGTAATGGGTAGAAATACCAACCCCCCAAATCCAATACCCGAGATTCGTACCTTTCCATTTCATAAAACATAAAAAGATAAAAAATAATCTTCCTCAACCTTAACCTTAGCGCAGTAACTCCTTACTAGCATTCCTATTCCCCTAGAGAACGATATCAATACCCGTGGCTTACCCTAATTACTACACTACAACGATTAGGTTCACTGCCTAGGGTGTTATAAAACTTGCTCGAAGAAAAGGAAGTTTCCTTGACCCCGAACGACGCGTGTAGCTTTATCAATGTCATTTATTAGAGTTTAGGGTTAAGTGTGAAAAATAGTTTAAAAGTCATAACTCACACATGAAATAACGAATTAATATACTTAGCTTCAAACCCTAATCAACTCTCACTTATGTTCTAGGGTTTTCCCACTCTTTTAATATCATTTTAATGTGCATTTACTTTACATGTTACGTCATTTAATGACTCATTACTTTGACCTAGCACGTGTGAAAACAACCTTTCTTTTCATGCTTCACCATGCACGCACTCACACATGCAAACACTTACTCATACTCAAATCGACTCACACAACTCATTAACTCTTGTTTATTTACTCAACACCTTCATGACTTTAACCATACGTTACTTATATACATATTATACGTCGACTTTTATACCCATGCACGTTTATGATTTCATGTGACAACACAAGTTACTCACCATCCGGATTAGATACACATCGACACACACACATACACATGGTTTCATAAAAGACCCGAACACGTAATATATTTATATATCGACAAGCTTCTTTGACTCACAACACACGCGCATGATACACGGTTCACAAATCAATTGGTTCGGCTTGCATGCTTCGATTCACACATCACTTAGGGTTTAAGTTTTGCATGTTCTTTACTCATTTAACACACGTTTACAAACATTCATATGGTTCGGCTAATATATATGTTTCGGCTTCCATGTTTTACGCAAACCCTAACTCACACAATACATATAACAATACATGCGGCTAATATTTATAAGGTCCGATTCATATGTTTTGTTTCGGTTTCGTATATATGTCGTACGCAAATCATACCTCACGGATTCAAACATATATTAACGTTACATGTATCAAAAACAAGACGAGAAGTACTTGATTATACCTTAGCTTGTCGCGTTGGAACCAAACCTTCGACACCAAGAGTGGCAGCAGTCAACCTAGAGAAAAAGAAAAAAAAGGGAGGCAAAGGAATACCGAACTTGCAATATTAGGGTTCCAATTTGTGTTAAGGTGTTTGTATATATATGTGGTACCAATCGGATAAGGGTTTGATGTGTGTGGGCTTCGCTTAACCCAACCGGAAAAGAAACACGGTCCAAGTTTGGGCCTCTTGGACTCTCGGCTCAACAACTACTTCGACCAAAAGAAATCGGATGACACAAAATTAAACGGCCCAAAAGTGTTACAACGCGTGACGTATCTTTGTCGTACAATGATGATTTCTTAATATACTCGTTAGGTTTTAATTATTCATAAGTTAGATTTTAAATTTCGTTAAATGAATATAAATGTATTTTACGTATTTTATAATTTCGATTTCAAGGGTAATTTAGTCTTTATTCTATGTTTCAGATTTTCAGGTTTTACATTAAAGATTGTTAGTGTCAGGTATGATTGTTTTAAGAGACCTTTAAGTAAAATAAAACAATTTCACAATCAAACAAGAACAGAAAAAATTTCATTTTGAAAGATCTTGATTCTAAAGAAAAATCATACCATGACATAACATTAAATCTTTAGATCACAACTTTATTTCGTACAAATCGGAACTTTTGTGAAGAAATATCGTTTGAAATTTTTTTAATTTAAATCGCTCTCCCCCTCAATCGATGACCGTAGTCAAAGATTGAGTGACTTAAGTTTTGAAAAAAAACGAAGTCCGGTGATTTTCAAAATTAAGTCCAATTAATTTTCAAAACAATATTTTTCCATTTTTCAAAACAAGATTATTCAAAAATTGTTTAAGAAATGGTACACTATTATCCTGCACAAAGATACGTTAGGTGGTTGAGAAGCTTCTGTTGTTGCTGTAGGGCTTGGAAGAAAAAATCATATCTTGTCTGATAAGAAGACTTCTTACGTTGCATTTTAATGCCAACGAGGTCAAATTAAGCTCCGCTTTCTTCATTTCTTTGATGAAGAAAACCATCTCGATGCAATGAGACCTCTTACGTTGCATTTTTCCATGCCAACTCTCCATAGAAGTCCAATTAAGCTCCGTTTCTTCATTTGTCAACCCAAGATATAGTTACCCTTTCCTTTCGGCATCCAATCATCTTCAATTGTGGGATCCAGATCGGGAACATTCTTATATACCATGATATCTGCATATGTTAGTTGACACAAACAAATATATGGTGGTCGACATCACCCACACAGTAATCGACTAATAAAAGTCAATCCAACATGTCAATCAATTCATATATTGCATGGGAATAATGTGTTTATCAAACTCTAATCATCTAAACCTAACAATCATATCCTAGGCACCTAGTCCTTCAACGTAGGTTAACATCATTTTCAATTAAGCATATAGGATAATTAGATAATCTCGTTAGATGATATAGATTTGAAAACATTCTCCCCCTCAATCAATGACTTGTTTTTCTGAAAAGTTTAAAAGCGCTGAAGTCATTGATTGAGTTTTCAATTTTTTACGAATACTCTGAATCTGATTGATTTACAAGCAACTCATTTTCCACCATTTTGTTAAAACAAATTTTTTTCTGAAGAATTTTAGACGGAAAAATATTTGAGTAGGAACAGCAGTCCTTCGACATACTTTCCTCATTTGTTTTAGGATAAGTGCTCGAAAATTTTGAAAATTTGTTTAGGGCAGCACTTTCCTTCCTTGAAGAGCGGGTTGCTATATGAAATAATAGCAAACCATTGTTTAAGCACGGGTTACAGTCCGAAATAACTGTAAGCCATTTGATTTTGTGACATGTTTTGGAAAAAGAATATTTACACCTCCTGCTCGAACTTCATCTATGGTCCCGTGCCATTATTGAATGACATTTCTAAGACCTCAGATGTTATCGATACCAGAAGACATGTCTTGAGAAAAACATATTTTTGGTATTTTTAAATTTTCTGATTTTTATAGATTTTTGTTGGTTTTATATTTTTCTATTTGGTTTTTGATAAATATATACAAAGATAGAATAGATGATATAGTTTAAGAAGATGATGATACGAGTACCGAGATAAGGATATCGAGCAGCACGTCATAGAAGATAGAATTCGTCATCTCTTAAACTTCCATCACCAAAGCTTCCGAGGCTCCAGAATAGAAGATAGAACATGAGCCTTTGAGAAAGAGAGACTTTGGCAGCTTCCCCCCAAACCGAAAATCCATTAGATGAGCGATTCAAGCTCTATTTCAAGCTTGCCTTAGTCAGTGCATGAGAAGCACACCATTATCATAAATCCATTGCTCCTTTTAAGAACGATAATCAAGATTCTTCGTTCGGGGTTATATCATCAACAAGAACAGCAACGTATCATCCCACTCTTTAAATAATCTTCTCAAATTTCATAACCACTGAAGTCAGAAGCAATCCATTCCAAAAGGTGTCAAGAGAACAATTCCATCAAGTTGTTGAATTGATGCAGTCAGCCTCTAGGAAAAAGCTCAAGAACCTGAATACACATATACCCAAAGAAAGAGAAACTTATACAATCGAAGTAGCATATTAAGTCTGATAGCCAAAGACTAACCCCGATGTATACTTTTCTCTCCCCTGATGATAGTGTATGAAGCTCAAGAACCCGAAGTACCCAAATGCCCAAAGAGAGAATAACCGATAACATTGAAGAAGCAGGCCGAATCACTGATTATCTCTGCGGATGACAATCTCTGCGGATGTCAACTCCGGAATAAGTGATTATATCTCTGAATCACTGATTAAGCACTCAAGTGAAACAGCAGAGCATCCCCAATGTACACAATTTCTCTCCCCTGATGATTGCGGTAACATTAAAATCACCACACATTTGTGTACTTAAACTAACTCTTCCATCTCTTCCCCCCACATAGTTGGAATAAGAACACTAAACACCATGAGTCAAACCTTGAGTTTCTCTACGGTAATGACATTTGTCTTCCCGGGATATCTTCAATCACTTAGAAGTATTAAGTTCATCAAGTTTACTCACGTTTAGATGCGTGTCTTCTTCCCCCTTGCGGTTTTGATACTTGTAATCAAGAACTCTTTGTAAGCCCGTATACTTGAAATCTTTGAGAAGAACATCATTAGCTCGGATGTATCTCGTGAGAATCAACTTGTCAAGAAATGAATGAGCAAGTTTAATTGGGATTGAATCGGCTTTTCACTCTCCCCAATTAGTGCTCTCCCTAAACCGACAATCTTTTAATAAATGCATGAATTAAGAAGAAGTCTTTAGATCGTTAAATGCAACTCGCCTTTAGTCTTCCAACATGTACCGTAAAATGTAGAACCGATCAGACTCGACCTTCTTCAAGATTGTCCAATTGGGGAATAGAAAGTCAACTTCTTCAACTCACCAAATGCATTCCGTTAACTTACAAATAGAAAATCCCTTAAATCAAATCCTCCCAATCAAACAAGAATGTAAAGATGTTCATCAAGGAAATCAACCCATATTTCGGAAGCACTTTGTCATTTAATCATATCACCGTGAAGATGTCAACCAACGGCTCTAAGAAGAAACTCCATGTAGAAATGACCCGATAAGAAGAAGCTCGGTTCTTACATGAGTTTGGAGCCGTTTGACCATTTATTCTCTAATAACAATCAACCATGCAGAATTATCATACTTCTTCTCCCCTCAAGAATTGCATACGAAGATGCCATTCTTGATTGAATAAGTGAAATCATCCAAATGTAGTTTATTCACACTTCTCCCCCGCAAAATTAGCACATGATGTCGCCATCGTCATTATAGTTGAGCAAGTGGATTAAGAAAACAATCAATGGTAGCCTGGTTCACTTGATAATCGAAAGCACATGGAAAAAGCATGAAGCATGTTGATGAGAATGGTCATAATAGAGAAGAGTTATCTTCTTCAGAAGATAAAGCGCACTGACACGTACACTTTTCTTTTCTTTGAGGAACGAGGCTTGAACTGATGTGTTTAAACGTCATAATCTCTCTCTTTTCAGCTCTCTTGGCAAAACTTGTAATCAACCCCATTTTCATTCAGTAGGCTCTTTATCGTGACAGCTGATGGAGAAAACCCAATATGATGAATTTGACCCTGAAGTAAAACAACCCGAACTCGTGACTTAAACTTGCACATATGTAACAAAGAGTGGTGCCGAGACTTCATCGTCCATTGAATCTCTAAGTACTCTATACTCTTCATCCAACCAACCATCAAGTATAAGACGTACATCACCTCTTGAAAATCCACAATTGAATGTGGCACTGAGCACTACAACGTAACTCCTTAAAGTGATAGTTATTTTGTGGTGGTAAGAGCCCAATTCCCCCAAGTGGTAAAACGAAAAGGTAAAAGACACCTAACAATAACTAGATATCCAAGTCTTCGTTTTTTATAATAAGCTTGAACAAGGATCTTGAAGAATCTTCATCCAACCATCCCCGATACCTTCAGATACTAAGTACACTCGCCCGTGATATTTCACTTCAACCTCAAATAAATAATAATGAATTAACGCCGTTGTCACATCGTCTGGTTAAAAGCTCAATTCTAGCCTTCTTTGACGTTTTAAGTGAACTATGAGAATGGTTTTCATCCTGACCATGGTTTAATGAGTATATCCCCGTAAAACTTTGAAGTAACCAAACCGTCATGAAGAAAATCCAAACAAACACCCAATTCATGAAATACACCCTTTTATCCCTTCTTCAAAGCAGAATCCGTATCACCAGCATCAGATAAGATCCCAAAATACACTTTCCTTTTCTCCAGGATGGTTCCATCATTACGGGATTTTACAACTCTATGGTTTAAACCGAAAAATAGTTTCTTTTGCGGGATTTTACAAAACCAAGAATAAACTATAAGATAGATCCGGAAATGCACTTTACTATTACCAGGATGTTTCCATTGTCACGGGATTTTACAAGTCTATGATTTAAACCGAGAAATAAATTCTTTCGCGGGATTTTACAAAATCAAGACTAAACCGTAAGTAATGTCAGCTTGAATGTGTTATGACAATATTTCTTTCGGTGAATATCTATTTTAGGGGAACATGCAGCGGTTCATCAACGATTCATTCTCCAACATCAACAATATCATCAACCATCTAATAAACACTTTGGTAAGCACATCATTCACGCATTCTGTCGACTATTGCAGTGACAACATGTGAAGTAAAGTCGATATGTCAAACTTGATCATGAAGTGAACTTCCCCAGATTTGTTACTTAAACTTGTACTAATCCTCATGAAAAAGAAATGGTGTACCCAATGTACAAAACCTCTTGACATATCCTCAACTGCGTGAGACACCGAAGTGATAGTTACGTTGTGGGTTAAGTGAGAGAGAATCACAACAGTAACTAAATAGCCAAGTCTTTATCACACTCAATAAACGCTCAAACAAGTCATCTTCGCGGAAGGGTAGAAAGAAAGAAGACGAAATAAGTAAACATGCCCGGAAAACCCTCACTTCAAATCCAAATAAGAAATACCGTCCAAACAACCCCGTAGTCAACTAGGTTCAAACATTAATTCAAGCCGAGACATAATATATTCCGTGAAAATGCATAGACCAAAGTATCAAACCCCATAACACAAAAAATCTTATCAGCAAACCAACACTCATCATCAAATCTCATCATCCCAAATTTCATCGACAAATCTCTTCAATAAATCTCATAAAATCCAAATCTCATATAATCAGATCGCATCATCTTGGTATAATTCGCAGACTAAGTATATCCAGTCCAAAAGATGGTGACAACTCATGGCCCATGACACCAAGGTATCACCCGATCAAAGTGTTATCCCGGGTCTCAATAATTATTGAAATACAATTTAGTACATGAGATCCATTAACCCCCAACACTCCTAGTCCATATATAATCAATAATGTATCCAAGAAAATGAATTTTGAATAGCATATTGTGTGCCATTTTACCGAATATAAAACCAAAACAGGCACATTCCATTTGATAATCACGATCCATACCCATGAATTTTCGGCCCATCAATACGTGTAGCCCACATCAAAAATCTGACCAACATGGTATCCAGTCCAAAACGAGAATATAACTCTCGGTCCAAGTAGGACTTAACCCTAATAACTGGGTATAAAACACACATTACACCATATGTTACCCTAATGACACTCAGTCCCTCAAACCCTAATCACTCACATATTAGTCCGCGCCCATCAAATAATCTCTCCAAACCCTAAACACAAGATAATCGCCTCCATATTTATCACAGAAACATCAAACGAATCAAGAAGCATTTATCAATCAAGAACCTTTTATCATTCGTTCATCATTCTAAATAAAAACCGCCACACCTTATATTATTTCTCCAAAAATCAAGCGTAGCATAATGATCTTAGAATTTGAAATAAAGGCTGCTACGAGTAGAACCTAGGTTGTACTCATTCATGAGCATCTTGCCACAAGGATGGCAAAAGATGAGAGCATTTTGTAGCAGCCACGAGATCAAACTCATGGAACACGGTAGGTTTTAATTTGTTTGATTTTCGTTTAATTAATGACCGAACATGGAGAGAGATGAAACACTAATGGTTTTGTTCTTTCTTCAGTATGATTCGAATATTAATACAAACTTTGGATCGATGATGGTTGAGGTTCTAACCAACAAGATCTATCAAGATCTGGTAAATGGTTGGAACGAAACTGAGATCACGTTTTTCATTGGGCCTTTTGCTTGTCTTAAACTTATTTAGCGAATCAAATAACAAGAAATAACATAGTTGTTATTTTCTTTGACTCTTGGCTCGAATATTGACAAAAACCTTTAAGATCAATGATGAAGTCCTTTGTGTGAAATAACCTTTGAGTCTTGGTATATCCTTGATAAACACAAAGGAATTTATTAGATTTGATAGTGATTTATTTAAGATGAAGTCATGTTGATGTCACAGATCATTGTCGATAAAACATTATAGCTTATTTCCATTCTGTTTTTGTTGGTAACTGAACCACTCGAATGGAATTAGAGTTGGAGACAAAAATCTTGGACTCTCTTTCAATTCATTCGAACAATCAATAGAAGCTTCAGACTTTAAAAGTTGGATCGATGATGGAATGTTAAACTCATGTTAGTTGACCTTTAAGAAGTCTTCATTAACTTGTACAACATGAGAACATATCTGAGATCAATTAAATTCGTGTTGACATTGTTGATAAGTTGAGACATGTTTAGGTTCGAGTCTTGAGTCTTGATGTTGATATTTGGAATTGTTGAAATCGTGTATAGACTGATGATGGTGTATGTTGAACCTGAAGTCTTGATGTCTTGGTATATGGTATAGGTATGTGTGGTCATGGTCTTGTTGTGGTCACAGTCAATTTGGATCTTCTTCTTCTTCCTTTCTGTTAAGTTTCTTCAGTCAAATCGCTAGTCCAAGTCGCTAGTCCAAGTTTAGTCAAGTTGCTAACTATGTAGTGAACCAAATCGCTACTTGTTAAGTAACAAGTCGCCATGTCAAGTCGCTACATTTTTTCTTGATACAAGTCGCTACTTTTTAGTGTCAAATCGCTACTTGTTAAATAACAAATCGCTACCAAAAATGAATAACAAGTCGCTAGGTCTTTTTTTATCACAAAACGCTAACATGTATGGACAAGTCGCTAGCTAGCAATATCAGTTACACAACTCGCTTGCCAGTACACTGAATCTGGACATGTTAAGAACAAGTCGCTTGATTTTCCAGCGAGTTTTCCGACCATACTCTCAGACCCAGATCTAAACCCAGAACAACAAACTGCATAAGAACATCTCATAGTACCCGTTTGACCAGATCACATGAACAATTGACCACAAAAAACAACGGTTTGACCACAAATGATAGAACAATTTTGACCACACTAATATTTTTCAGAAACCTTTATGAATACAGTTATACAAGTGAAACTGTTATAAAAGTTGTAAAAAAACAGATTGGCCATATGAAACTCAAACCATCAAAACATCTTAAACAGTAAACACAGCTTAACACCGGATTCGACAATAGCATAATCACATCAAACTGCAACAAAAAAATGACCAAACCGCATACAAGAACCACATAAGAAACCATATGAATCATTAAAACAACACAACCTATGCTCTGATGCCAATTGTAGGATCGTAACTATTGTTGTTATGATGATTCGGGTGGTCTTGGATGATGGAAATACATGTTAGCCATTTAGAGAGAGAAAGTAAAGAGATGGGTGTTCTTGGTAGAGACTTGGTTTTAATAAAAATGAAATGTTTGATTAGAAGCACCACCCCTTCCAAGGATGGAAGGGGTATTTTTACTTACAGACTACACGACCTCCTGACGGCCTGTGGATCAGGTATACAGTGGGTAAAGACCCGTCCTTCCTCCACGGTATTACACTAAACAAAACTACGCAACAAACTAACTAATTAACTACTAAATAACGTAAATAACGACATGTCTACGAGCTAACTTATGCTAGACCATAATTAGGGTGACCGACACTTTAACATGGAATTTCCAATTCCTAACATTCCCTTTTACCTGACTCTTCAGATTCTCAATTTCCTTTTGTAAAGATGTTATTTTTTCATTGTTCTTGTCACGAGTGACTTTCATTGAATCATATAACTCTTTAAAGTGTCGTTTAACCTTTTCATTTTCTTCTAGAAAACTCTCATTTTCTTGTTGTAATACATTAATGATGTTTTAAAGATGAAAGTTTTGAGAATACTGAGAATCTAAAGGAGGAGGCATTTGGGACCCATTCACATTGTTCTTTTCACCCTTTAGTTGTGAAATTTGGGTTTTCAACCTTCTGATCGTGTTACAGTGAGCTCGAATCAGTTCGTCACGTTTGTTTATTTCAAAAATTGCATCAAACTTAGGAACATCCGAGGATGTCTTGATATTTGAGGTTTTAACATTTTCTTTGAGATTTTGATAATTTAGTTGCAAATCAAAATGTTCAACTTCCAGTTTAGAATAATGTTTTACCAGATTATCATGATCATCATGTTCTACTTTATCATGCAATTTTGAATTTGTGGTTTCAAGCTCAATGACACGATCATGGGAAACTTTTAATGCAACAGTTAATTCATGAAATTGAGAAGCAGTAATAGAATACTTTGTAACAGTATAGAACACATCTTGAGCCACACAACTAGAAATCAAGTTCTCATTTAAGATATGCAGATTCTTCCTTTCAATTTCATTACATTTGAGTTCACGTTCATAATCATTGACCTTAATAATCATTTCATCAAATTCCTTTTCTATTTCTTTAATCTCTGAATCTATCCCCTTTTGAAGACTCTCAAATTGATTTTTTAATTGTTTAAAGAAAGGCATGACCTCAGTTAAATAGCATTCTTTAGTTTTCTTAAAACCCCTTTCCCCTTCAGTTATCCCTGTAGGTGTGATTCTCTTCTTACATGTCTTCTCAAAATCAACGAATAGTTGGTAAACAACATACAGGCTGATTAAGGTCTTGCTCTTAGTGGGAAGAGTTCTAGGCACTAAATGCATTGGTGTATTCGGAGGATACACAGTAGCTGGAGGCACTTTCCTAAGGGGAGTGTTTGTTTCAACAAGTTCATTAGCTTTTTGCTTATCCATGTCTTTTTTCCAAAAAACTTGTTTTAGGGTTAATTGAGTTTGAGGCTTAAACTTATTAAAGGCAATCCAGTTTTCCTTAGAATAATTTGGTGTTTTAAAGGTAATATTTTCTTTTATGCACAAGGGATTCTTAAGTTTATCATCCAAATTTTTTCTAGAGACTTCTTCTAATTTCTATCTTCCTCAGTGCACTCAGCACAAGTGGGTTTCTGTCTAGGCTTAAGGATCTCATTTCCATCATAGATTACCTTTTGAGATGCTCTAGCAACTTTTCCATACTCAGGATTGGGTACCTCGACAAAGGGGATGCTATGTTTATCGCTTAGGACTCTATGCTTAGTGATCAAGTGAGCAGTCTGAATGGTGTTCCCTTGTATGTACAGTTTGTTTTTCAAGGTTTTTAGGTTGGAAAAATCATTCAAAAGTTTTTATTCCTTAGCATTAGATTCATGTTTAAGCACTTTTACATTTTCTTGAAGTTCTTGCTTTTGCTTAACAGTTTTAGTAAGCTTTTCTTGTAAGGAGTTTAACTCTTGTTTTAACATTTCTTCGCTAAAGTTACTTTTTCTAATGACTGTACGTATTTGGTTATCCATCTCCTGCTCACGGGTGGTCAATTCAAACTTAGCACGTTGTTCATAAATGGCAACTTGTTCCTTATAGGCATTAAGTTCAAAGGTTAAGGAATCATCAGGGGCACATGCAGTGTATTCATCAAAAATATAGTCATCATTGACTGCAGAAGATGCATTATTTGGTACAATTTCACTTTCATTTTGTTTCTCATATTGATCATATGGGAAAACATTGCCATTACTCATGTTTTCAATATCTGACTCAATAATTTCAGTTGATTGTACCTTGTCTTGTATCTTTTGCACATCAACATCATCGTATAGTTTTAGTACCTCTGATATGATTGATTCCTTGGAGGGACTTGCTTGTTGTGGTGATGGGACCTTTGGAGAGACCATTGGAGAAATACTAGCCATAAAGATGGTCTGGGCAGTAGGTTCATCATCGGCATCAGAGTCATATGCATCACAATCTGCCATTTGAAACGCATTTGGATGATTGTGATGTATTCCCTGCACTGGCTGCTCATCCACATCCGCATCATAAGTTTTGGCATTTCCCTCAGCAAGAAATAGCAATTCTTCCTCATCCAACATTGCTCCATTATCTTGAGCTTGCACCAGCAACATTTTATCCCTGAAGTACTCTGCATTTTGTAGACGTTTTGGAGATGTGCAGTTCCTTGCAATGTGTCCTTCACCACCACAATTTTAACACTTGATTGGCTTCCCTTGACTTTGAGTCATGATCCTTCCTCGGTTCTGATTGCCTACAAATCCTCCACCTACTCCAATATTTCCATAACCTGCTCCAGCCATTCCTTGTTCATTCTGCCTTCCTTGCACACTCTTCACCACTACCTTTCCATCTCTAACAGTAGCTTGATTGTGTGGATTGGATGTTGTTTTGAGGTTATTGTTGGTGTGTGGAGTGAGGTTCAGATTTTGCCTAACCATGAGAGACAGTTGATTGACGAGATTTTCCATGAATGTGTCTGAATCTGGAGGCTTATACCCTGGATCTGGAATGAGTTTGTGATTACCATTTCCAGTAGGTATGACTTGAGACGCCTTGGTAGTTATACCCACATTAGTGTAGAATGCAGTTGAATCATTTGAAGAGCTAGCATTTCCAGCATTGTTGTTAAACTTTTCAAGGATCATTCGTTCGAACACATCATGCTTCTCATTTTGGAGCAAATAAGCATACAATTGCTCATAATTGGTGTTCCTCAAACCTTTGTTTAGCTTGACTGCAGTGACAAATTTGTGCCATTCGGGATTCATCATGTTCACAAACTTTGAATTAAGCTGAATATTTGGCAATGTCATTTTGATATTCCTCATATCATTCACAAGCTTGTGGAATCTTACATGATATTCAATAACACTTTCCCCTGGATGCATCTTAAAGTTCTCAAAGTCATCATACAGCTGAGACTCCCTGTCTTCTTTAGTCAATTCAGAACCAGAGAGAAGCATCTTAACATTATCCCAAACTGTCTTAGCTTCAGTGTTGTGATTGATCGACTTGTAAATGTCCTTAGGTAAACCTCAAGTATGATGTTTGAAGCCCCGATGTCAAGATCATATCTCTTCTTCTCCTTATCAAGAAGTTCATCATATGTCTTTGGTCTATCCAATCCTAATATCACCGAACCATCACCGCAGCTTTCAAGAATGTCTCGTAGTCTCAACTTGGTATGGTCCTTCATCAATTGACTTAAGTATGTTAACCCCATTTTCTTTTCCTAAGCAATACAACCGATTCTTTGAGCCCAAGAGTCATAATCGCCTTACCCAAAGATGGGAGGATGAGTGTCGATCCATCGCCTTGTACTTCATCAGCAACGGAAGAGGTGATTGTAGACATGGTTACAGATTCTACGGGATTTCACAACTCTTTGATTAAACCAGGAAATAGATTCTTTCACGGGATTTTACTGAGTCACGAGAAAACCGTAAAACGTAACATGAAGAAACAATAAGTCTCAAAAGACAAATCGCTCACTTGACAAGTCGCACTGATTCCCAAATCGCTTTAAACGACAAATCGCTTAAGCTGACAAGTCGCTAGAACAGACAAATCGCTCAAACACACAAATCGCTCAAACACACAGATCGCTCAAACACACAAATCGCTCAAACACACAGATCGCTCAACTGGACAAATCGCTTAACTAGACAACTCGCTTAAATAAACAAGTCGCTTAAATAGACAAATCGCTTCCCCAAACAAATCGCACAAGTACAACCACTACTTTGTCCTTTCTTGTCGTTTTGTCTCAATAGACAAATCGCATATTGTACAAATTACTTCCCATAAATAAACAAATCGCTTCAATAAGCAATCTTTCTAGAGACAAATCGCATAAAAACAAGGACAAATCACATACAATAAAACTTATCCGAGACACAAATCGCTTCTAGGAAACTTTGTAAAACACCACTTTACAATCCAAAAACAACCCAACCACACTGATTCAAGCCTTCCAAATCAAAACCTAAACACTTATAATGATTCTAAACACAAAAGTACTATCAAAATCCAAACTTTAACAATCCAAATGATGCAAACTACTCTAAACTAATTCAAACCCAAAAACCCTATGAAAACCACTAGAAATCCAAGAACATGAAAGATGAATGATCAAACCATGGCTCTTGATACCATTTGTAGCATATTGGTTTTCATAAACACATCAAATCATAATAATAAGAGGCGTATAGTTTAGGTTTTAGAGAGAGAAAGTGGAAGAGTTTAGGGAACTTAGTGAGACAAAAGAAAAATGATATTATCAAGCTCCAACCCTCTACCTTGGGAGGTAGAGGGTATTTATAGTTTCTTACAAGACACGCCCCTACGGGCGTGGATCGCATACAAGGGGTAAAGACCCGTCGTCCTCCACGGTGTTACTTAACTAACTACTTATTAACATAACTTGACTACGACTACGAGCTTTCTAACGAATACATATACTTGAGGTGACCGACTATTTAACTACCGGATTTTCTAAATCCTAACAGCCTTGAAGATCGAGTCAAAGGCACTAGTGAAAGGTGCTTTGAAGATCGAGTCAAAAGACATTAGTGAAAGGTGCCTAAGGTGTATATTCGATATGGTGTGATTCGATGTACAAGATAGATTAGTATTGGGTCAAAGGATATTGATATCCTTGTTGATGTTGTGAAAGGGAGTAGATCTCCTTTGGGGTTAGGTGTCTTGTAGTAGTTGGGTAGTAGTTCCTCCATTGTAATGGAACTCGGTATCTAGCCTAGTAACGGATAAAGGGTAGGCGACGTTGTGTTATGTGTGATTCAGCTTGGTGAAAGAACCCGGTGGTTAGCCTAGTACCAGAAAAAGAGTAGGCAACGTTGTGAAGGCTTCTCCGCCATAAGGAGTTGGTGTTGTGTAGTGATTAAGAACTCTCGAGTAGGTGACTCGGGGAGTGGAGTAGAGCAAGGAATGTATCCTTGTAGCCGAACCACTATAAATACTCGCGTTTTGGTTTTGTGCTTCTTACTCCTTATCTTTTCATTACATACTTATATATGCTTGTCTATCAACATCCAACACACATGTTTAATAGATTGACATAAGTCGATCTAAATAGTTTAAAACCAAGTTTTAATCGGTAAAACTATTCAACCCCCACTTCTAGTTTTCCACATACTTGTTGGATATCTTATGCGTTTATCAGTCGATCAATCCATTGATTTACATGTTTATTATGCAAAGTTTATTGCTAGATTATGAATGTATTGATAAATATACTAAATAATCTTGAAATAAAAAAAGTCAGATTGTGAAAACAGCTTAATCTTACAAATTACGAAATTGAACCTAAACTTTCAAACTGATGAGGTGTAATTTTATACGTTTTAAAGGGCCATTTAGCCTCTAAATATGTACACATTTGATCATTTATTATCCTAAATCATTTCTGTTTGATTTTTAGGTACTTGGAAAGCAAATACTGGAAAATGGCATGTTTTGGGCTCGATTAGACGAAAAGACGAAGAAACGACAACATCGGGAAAACGTCACAGAAAAGGGCCTGGGACGGCGTCACAAACTCTGAATGACGTCATCACTTGAAGTTATTGATGAGATCGTAGTTTTGAATTTGCAAGTGACGCTTCAGGCGATGGAGACTGCCTCGAGTTGACGGCATCATGACCAAGAAAGTGAAGAGCGACGACGTCACAAACCATAAGGTGACGTCGTCACAATAAGTCGGTGCTAGATTTGAAACCCTAATGACAGCAATCTGACGGTGTCACAATTAACAAGTGACGCCGTCACAACTGTAATCCTATATATATTTTCGTATGATTTTCATTGTAAAGGGTGAAACTTTGTGGGCAACTTTAGAGATAAACCCTAGTCGAATTTCATTAGCTTTTTAGGGCTTTTAGCCCCAAGACTCATTATGTACTGAAGAAATAAGTTATTTAATCAATCATTATATTATTATTACTTGTGATTGTTTGATTTCTTTATTTGCTTTTCTTTTCAATACTATGCTAGGCTAGATTTATTAGTATTTGCTTAGGATTGCATGAAACCTAGTGATTGATTATTGTGTGTCGATTCTTGTTTGATTAGTTGTGATTTGCGTTTGGAGTAGGAAAATTGGCTAGATCAAATATATTACTCGCTTGAACGTCCGACTAAACGAGCAGCTATTATTAACTTGATGTTCGTTGTACTTAATGCGTGAATTGTGTTTGCATTGTGAAAATTGAAAGTTAAAATGGCATTCTTAGGCGCCGCTTAATTAGAACATAGTTCATAAAGTTAGGGAGTAACCAACCCTCAATTGATATTAAGGAATACAACGCTCTAATTAAACAAGGATGTGACAATTCTACTAATGAATAAAAGTAACTAGGGAGTAATGAAACTAAGTAAACACACTTTACGTATTATACGAAGTTCACCAACTTACTTTTATGTATACTTAGTTTAGTTTAATTTAGTTTTGTTATTAGTTTTAAAAATCAAACTCCTCCAAAACTCGAGATTTTACTTGCTTTTAATTAAACTAGACGAGTACCTGCGCCTACCGGCTGCGGTCTAGTTTTCTGCAAAATTTCGACGATTCATAAGTGTCTTTCAACAAACTGTGTTTGTAGCGTTAGAGAATCACTTTCGACTAACTATAATTCTGATGCGTGGTTGCATAACAGCACAAATATACAGTTTTCAAAAAAATTATGTGGAGTCGATCTAAGTGTGGGAGTATATTTTCTAATATGATTGTTTTAAGTTATTAAGATTTTAGTAATAATAGATTCAAGCATTACAAAAAGCAACGGTATTATATAGTTGACAATATTATATTGTAGTTTAGAGGTATAGCCAACGTGTGTGACCGTCTTTTTTTGTTTTGTCGGTAATTTAGGCAGTGATAACTGTTTTTTTTTTCTTTTTTTTACATGGTAGCGTTTATCATTTGGTGTGTGGCTTTTATACTTGTAACCTTACAAATTTGATATCACCATAATAAGATCATCGTGTACTATCAATTTGCATAGATATTTAAGCATTGTTAAACCTATTTGTTTGTGGTACAAATAATTATCGCTAAAGATAATAATACTATTTAATTTTTGTGATTCTAATAAACTTACATAACATTATTTATATACTGGACAAAGGGCTATACAATATATATTAACTTTTAAAAGACGATTCATATGTGCTAGTCCCTAAGTGATGCAAGACCAACATTTTTTAAAATGACATTATACAAATGACAAAGTACATGTGTCAAAGCAAGATAAACAACAAAAAACTACAATTACTTTGTCTCTCATTTTTCCAAATTTGTCATGAGTTCCAAAACTAATTCATCATTACTCATATAATTTTGTCAAATATGAAACCTAGTAACCGGTTGAACCGTTTCGGTAAAAAAACAGGTCGGTTTAAACCGAGTCAACTCAACAGGTTGGATCAAAAATAGGTAAAATTAAACCGGGTCAACCCGCTGGGTTTGAAGCGTCCCGGGTCAACCCGGTTTTTTATGTGTATTAATATGTCTTCAACATTTCCAATTTTAGTTTCAACTTTTCACTTTTTACTTTTTTGTTTTTCCTTTATATATAGTATACTAGACGAGTGTTGGGTTCAATAAATACCCAAACCCCTTAATCTAGGATTTGAATAGAAAATGGCCCAAGTGTTTAGTCCGTTAAACACTAATCAGGTCACTGAGTGCATAGCCTCTCAGTGAGTCATCTTCGGGATACTCAGTACGAGGCGTAGAAGAAGTCTCTCCACTTAGTAAGGCGGAACTTAAAGGGTGAAGACCGAGTCAAGAAGAAGATGATGGATTCAAGGAGTGATGACAATAACTCACTCGAATCCCTAAGACTACTCTCCAACTCTTACATCAAGACAAACCAAGTAGAAGATCAAGGAAGTAAAGACTAAAAAAGAGCGGGACAAGGCGGAAAAGGTTGAAGCAGATAAGACGAAGTCCTTATCAACCAAAGTCAACTTTCCCGAATGGCAAAGATCGTGATCGGTGTCATCACCGAACTTAAGAAAGTAGTCTTGTCTCTTACCTAGAATAGTCTTTGTAAATGAGACAAAATACATCAATATTTTGTCTTCTCAGATGATGATGAGTTTATCACTTAGGAAAGAGTCAAATATCATACATGTATAAATAGCATAAGAGATGGAGTGAAAAGATTAAGCTTGTGAATTGTAAAACACACATACACGAAGCCATCTTTTCACCTCTAATACAACTTAGTTCCCGAGATAGCTCAATGAGCTCTAAGAGTTGTGCTCGGACTTAGCCCGAGCTTAGAGAGAGTCACCCAACTTTGTCATTTCAATCCCAAGTACTATTCCGCAAGTACTTAGGTAACGATTCTTTGTTGATTTATTTCTAATAAGAATATTATGTTGAAAATTACTAAGTGTGTTTTCTTATGTTAATTTCACCATAGTTCACTATAAACTTGTTTTATAAACTTCACTGCTTTTAAACGATAGTGAACGGGAACAACAAGTGGTATCGAGCAAGGCTAATTATAAAACTCGCTTTTAGGCCACTCTAAAAGTTTTAAATTAGGATCCTAAATGGTCAAATTGATGTACCCCAACTAGTCGATAAAAGGGTGGAGCTTATTCACCAAGGTGCCCTAGACTTGAAGTTGGCAAATTCAACAAATGGAAAAGCGAATGCTTTGCTATTTGATCGATGGAACCTTATTATATCAAGTGTATAAATGAAGGTCCATTTGTCCCAAAGACTCAAGGGTTGCCTAAACACAAGCTCGGTGGACCTGTGATGAAAGGAGAGTGGTCAACGAGGACCAAAGACTCAAAAGTATTATAATATCTTGTCTTCCCGACGATATTATGGAGTCTCATAAGTCGTAGTACAATAAGCAAACCTGGGATGACCTAGTTCATAGTCATGAAGGACCATCCGATACCAAGGAAAACAGGATAATGGACCTAAAACTTGAGTATGACACCTTCAAGGCTAAGGATTCGTAAACTCTCTCAAACTTACACCGTGTACAAAACTCTTTAAATGAATTGTCAAATGATGGTGTTAAATTGTCCAAACATGAAATCAATGTTGGTTTTGTCAATCAGCCTCCCGAGAAGTGGTTGAATTTCTCTCGTGGACTTAGGAATGCTAATCATATCCAAAATCTTAAGCTTCCCGAAATTTATTGGAAATTTTTCTATGAGGAAAATCTCATCAATGATGATACCCGACTTAAAGAAGTCTCGTGAAGTCACGAAGTCCCCGACCACCACCTCATCACCAATATCAACCGCTTATTCTAACAATGTTGTTCAAGATTTTCATGAAAATTCGGATGATGAGCTTGATTAGAGATCAAGTGAGGAGTACCTAAATGACCGAACACCGAATTTCGTGAAAGGGCACCTTGCTAACTCTCAAGGTTTATAAAAGAAACAAAAGTTTTTGAATGCCAAAGCAAATGAGGACACCGAATGCTTTAAGTATCACAAAAGAGGTCATTTTGCAAAAGACTGCTTTTCAAAAACAATTTCAACCTCTTATAAACGATCGTGGTCAAATCGGTCCTCGTGCTTTAGCAAAATTCAACCAAAATCTATCAGCCTCATCAAAATTTTCAAAACAACTGATCAAAACATAACGTGATTTTGAAGCTATGTATAATAAAGTCAAAGCTAAGCTTGCATTGCTCGAGGCCACCCCCTCGTAAACAACAAAAGTGTTCAACTGCGGGGTAAAACAAAGGCCTTGTTGTCGAGACCTCGATCGATGAAGAACCAATGTCATCGATGATGAAATGGTGCATGTCGGTTCATCGATGGCCCTCTCGAGAAGAGGACAAGCTAGCGCTTGGAAATAATCATGCCGTAAATGGGAATGGGTCAACATCACTATGAAGAAGGTAAACATCTTACTATCTATAGATGATGACTCGATTGGCGCCTTATATGAATTATCTTATGTTGACCTTAAGTTCGTAGAAGAGCAAAGATTAAATCTCTTTTCAAACTACAACAAGCTAAGTTTTGAATTAAACAAGTGTAGAGATGAACTCGCTTATTTTAAAACAAGCCAAGCTTGAGGTCACACCTTGCAAATTCAAAACACCGAACTAGTTAAGAGAAATCGTGCTCTTCAAGACGAACTTAAAAAGGAACAAGATATTCTTGATTGTTGGACTGCTAAGAATCCTGTGGTCTTTGATGTTGTGGGTGCCCCAAGAGCAAAAAGAGAGTCATAGGTGAAGATCATCTCCCGACTCTCGCAACAAAGACCAAAGTTCAAAACCATTTGTGTCTGGTGGTATGATTACCAACTTGTTGACAATTCCAAATTCCAAAGGATTGGATTGAACGGGTTAATCCCGAGAGTAAGCTTCCAAACTTCGATTCGGAAGGATTCTTGAGCCCGAGAGCCAAGCTCTTAAGAGCATGCTAGGACTTCCCGAGATGACCAAGGGTACCGAACACATCTCCGAGTCTCAAGCGTAATCAAACACCGCCCACCCCGAAACCTCTTCGAGGTGCCGATCCAAGCTCGAGCTTACTCCTCTAAAATTCAATCCTCACTCACCAAAGGAAAGGTCCGACTTGGTAGAACCATCCTACAAAGACAAGCAAAACTAATCCAACAAGAGTCTACTCCCATCGAGACTTCAACATCCTCTCGTCCCCACCGAATCGACCAAATTCAAGAATCGATCGAACTTGTAAGGAAGCTTATCAAAAATGGAATCCATTGAAAAGGTCCTCGAACCAATCAAGGAGACAAAGTTAGCTTCCTCCAGCCTCAAAGTCTAATTCAACCTCTAAAACAAACAAAAGTGTGAGTTGTGTCATTATACCAAACCATACCATCGACAATCGCTATAGAATCCTTTTGCATGATTCGCAAAAGGATGATCACAGACACAGTGATCATCTACAAGATGTTAGTCAAGCAAACTATACCAAAGTTGGTTATCGTGATGCTTCATCTTCCAAAACCGCCCAACGAATAGAGCAAAACCTTTTCCTCTCGCGCCTCACCGTGGATTTAATGATCATCATTAGGATGATTGTCTCATGAATACATGCCGTGATATATGCGGTAATCCACTCATGAGACATCCCAACATGACAAAGGTCATTCATGCAAGGAGAAATTCCAAACAACCCGTAGTCACCGAGTCATCCTCACCTCTAAATGCAAAACCCGTGGTAGCACCATGCACACAACTATCGACCATGAGTCAATTGCAAATTTCAAAGAGACCTTGAGATCCAAGCCCACTAGTAAGTGGGTCACAAGAGAAACTAATTCGCTTTACTACTTGTGCAGAGACATGCCAGGAGCCTATTTGGCATCTAGACAAGTGGATGCTCAAGAAGCATGATCGGTGTGAAGGAATATCTCGCACAAGTATGTAAAGGAACCAGACCCAAGGTAGTATTTGGTGATAACTCATCATGTCCCATCAAGGTTATGGTTCAAGAACTGCAATGGAATAGTTTTCTTTAGAATAGCCTATGTCAATGGTCTCAAATACAATCTCATCGATGTCACCAACTATGTGATGCTAAATACATTGTACAATTTAATGATAAACAAGGTACCATTTTCAATGCCAACAAGGAAGTTGTGTTGATAGCTCCTAGGAGAGATGATGTTTATGTGCTATACATGTCAACACTCTCCCAAGATGGAACGTGTCTCTTTGCTAAAGCCACTAAAACTATCAATTGGCTGTGGCATAAGAGACTCTCACACTTAAACTTCAAAACCTCAACAACTTGGCAAAACAAAACAAGGTCCTTGGCTTACCATCACCGGTTTTTGCAAAGACAAACCATGCTCCGCTGTGAAAAGGGTAAACACCACGAGCATCATTCAAAACCAAACAAAATTTCTCCATCAAAAGTCGCTTTCACCTCCGTACATGGATCTCTTTGACCGTTAGTCCCGCATCAATCCAAAGATGAGAAGTATACACTTGTCATTGTTGATGAGTTCTCAAGATACACTTGGGTATACTTTCTTTCCAAAAGAGTCGCAATGATACAATAATGTCATTCATCGTGAAGATAGAAACCGTAATGACATTACGCTTAAACAAATCAGATCGACAATGGTACCGAGTTCGTAAATCAAGAGCTTGAGAGTTTCGTGATGAAAAGGAATTACTCAAAATTTCTCATCTCCTTATACCCCCGAACAAAATGGGGTTCTTGAAGGAAAACATAACTCTCATTGAGGTCGCTAGAACTATGTTAAATGGCTTAGCCCTATCAAAGCATTTACGATCGATGCAGTTAAACGCACTGTTACACTCAAACAGTCAATCATTGTCAAAAGACATAATAAAACCCCATATGAGATCTTCAAAGGTAGACTTCGACATCGCCTATTTTCATGTATTTGGATGTCCGTGTTCATTCATAATCACAAGGATCATCTAGGAAAGTTTGATGCAAAAGTCGATGATGGATACTTCCTAGGCTACTCACCGATCTCCAAAGCCTTCGTGGTTTTAACACAAGGAGACAACAAGTTGAGGAAACCTTTCATGTCACCTTTGATGAAAGTATTGAAAGCATCAGTTCACCAACACCTCGATGGAGGAAATAGAATTGATGACTCATCAAGATATCCTCTAGATGAGTACAACATCAATTTAATTCCTCATATCGTCGATGCCGACATCTCATATTATGTCTTACCTCACAACCTACCCCAACCAACCATCGGTGAGTTCATTGATAATCACCGGTCTCTGAAGTTAGGAAACACTTATTCAAATAATCGTGAACCTCAGAACTCATGAATCTCAACCTCAACTAGACATCTCTACGATGATCTAAATGATTCTCGTGACTCTTGCACCGAACTCACTTCAACACCCAAGGACATCGCCAAGCTCGCATCCCGCACCACAAAGTAAGTGGACAAGAACTCGTGATATTGAGCTTGTAAATATCATTGGTGAACCCACCGAGGGCATGCTCACTAGAAGCATGGTCGCTAGTCTAACCGCAGCTTCACCAATGAATGTATCTATGCCGATTACCTATCGATATAGAACACAAAAGTGTCACCGAGGCTCTAAAATACCCAAGCCGGGTTCAAAGCTATGCAAGAAGAACTGCAATAGCTTGATAAAAACAAGGTCATGACCTTGATCAAATATCCTCGTGGATGTAGTAGTCATAGGAATGAAGTGGGTTTTCGTAAACAAACCGATAAAACGGCACTTTGTCATTAAAAACAAACCAGATCGGTAGCCAAAGGTTACAATCAACAAGAAGGCATTGACTATGATGAGACATTTGCTCTGTTGCAAGAATGGAAGCCATCGTAATCTTCCTTGCATATGCAACATACATGAACTTGTGGTCTACCAAATGGATGTTAAACCGCATTCTTAAATGGTGATCTCAAGGAAGATGTGTATGTTCAAGAACCTCCGTGCTTTGAGAGTAGTGAATTCACGACTATGTCTCAAGAAGCTTGACAAAGCCCTTTATGGACTTAAACAAGCTCCTGTGGCATGGTATGAAACTCTCTCCCCTTCCCGATACAAAACAAGTTTGTCCGAGGAAAATAGACAACACAATCGCTTGTCTATAGAACCCAACAAGATGTGATACTAGTCCAAGTGTATGTTGATGATATCATCTTTGGCTCAACAAACTACAAACTTTGCAAACAGCTTGAAAAACTAATGACAAAGAAGTTTGAAATGAGCATGATGGGGAACTTACATACTTTCTTGGACCGCAAATCGTGCAAACCGATAAAGGAATATCCATCACCAAGAGAAATACACCGTAAATCTCTTGAAGAAATATGAGATATTTGACTATGCCTCGTTGAAGACACCAATGGTCCCACCTAACAACCTTGGACCCGATCTCACTAGCAAATCACCAATCAAACTCATTTCGAGGGATTGTTGGCTCACCGATGTATCTAACCGCTACTAGACCGTATATACAATTTTCACCTGCTTAATAGCAAGATATCGCCTAATCCCAAAGAATCTCACCTCACCGCAGCCAAAAGAATACTCATGTATCAAGGGAACCCCAAGCCTTGGACTCTATTATCCAAAATGCTCGTGGTTTGATCTCAAGGGTTACTCGATTCGATTATGCCGGTCAGAACATGGATGTAAAAGTACCTCGTGGTCCCGCAATTTCTTGGAGGAAAACTGGTTTGATGGAGTGCAAAGAAGCAACAATCGGTGGCTATGTCCTCACCGAAGTCAATATGTAGTCATGCAGGATGTTGTGCCAATGTATTATGGATGAAAAGTCACCAGCGACTATGACATCCATTACAAATGGTGCCCATCTTCCGTGATAACACTAGTGCAATTGCAATCTCCAACAACCATGTCCTCCACCAAAGAACCAAACACATTGATATCAAATATCACTTCATTAGGGATCACATAATGAAAGGAGATATTGAACTTCATTTCATCCCTACCAATATCAACTGGCCGATATCTTCACCAAACCCTTGATGAACCTACCTTCGTGAGACCGAAGTCAATTAGGAATGCTTGACATTGAAAGCTAAGCATCCGAAAACCAATCTCAAGAAGTTCTCTCAAATGGTTCATTCTCCCCGAACATCCAAAAACCAACCTCTCACCGAATAAGTAAGACTCATTCAGGGTCCCCGACACTTGACAAAGAGCATTGAATGAGTAACTAAATGATCCAAGCATCGCCACTTAAATGTCCTAGGTTGGTAACAATGCCAATTTAATAAAGGAATATATGTCTCTTTGTCTTATCATCATCCCACTTGGCATTTAATGCTCTCACAAAATATCAAATTGATATTTTATCTCTGCAAAGTGCACTTTACCGCATCGCAATCGCTCCTTGAAAACGGATTTTATCATGGGTAATGGAGTGGTAGCATTAATGTGGAAATTCAAACGCCTTTCAAAACCGACTCTTAATATTCCCATTTGTGCACAAAACACCCTCTTATCACTCTATAAATACCTCTTCCAACACAAACAAACACACACAAATTATTTCGCAACTAAACTCACAAAATTCTTTCTCAAATCCAAATATTTGTGTGTTCTCAATATCTTCAAAACCTCTTGGGAAAACCTCCTTGTAAACATTTACAAAGTTTTTCATCACAAACCTCAAGAGATCTAAATACTTTGATTGTTCTAGTCAAAACATTTCTTTTAAACCCTAAAATCTTCGTTAATGGAAATGGCTAGAACACAATCTCTCCGCTTGCTTCTCGATGGTAGAGATCTTACAAACGTTGAATTTAAAACAAATAATGTCATAGGAAATTTTGAATATCCCGAAAATGTCCCAACTTATAAATACATTATAAAATTTTTATTCAACCGCCCACTCAAACGGCCTTTGTAAATGTCCTCAAGAGTGTACCCAAACTACCTCGTGGAGTTTTGGGCTACAGCCTAGAGCCTTTGACCCGACACCTTCTATCGATGAGAATAACCTTAGACCTCTCGGGAGTATCTCATCGTTTCGCCTAAATGGGGAAACAATACACCTCGGATTACAAAACGCTTTGCACTACAACAGGTTAGATTATAACAAAGGCACTTATGTCGCCCATCCCGAACCCGCCACGATGAAGGATGGGTTAAAACAAATCATTTTAGATCCAACTTTTTGGACAAGACCCCATCCACTAAAAGCTCATTCCCGTGGCTTGGAGGATCCTCTTCACTTTTGTGATTCGTGTCCTCGGCGGGAACCACTCATCCACCGAACAAGTTAACTCTATTAAGTTGATGATGGCATACCGCTTGATGAATGGGGTCACTGTCGACATAGGGAGATCATTTACAGTGATCTTGTAACGAAGCTACAGAGCAAAACTAGGACGGCACGCTTTAGTATCCTAGGTTTGTCTCTTGTGCTCGCAATCGCATCGGGTTCAAATTATAGTCGATGAAAATTTTGGAAATTTACCCGCATCCCGAGCCCATCAAATTTTCAAAGGACCCATCCTCGTCACTCCCATTGAATTGACGGCTCACATGATTGTCAGAACATCAAAGTGGATCTGTCTCCAAACCCCGCTCCTAAAAAGAAAAGGGAAGTCTCGATCGGGACTAAGACTAAACCAAAGTCTCGTGGCCCCGAGGCTTCGTGAGCACAGCCTAAGAGGCACAAAAGCCCGAGACCAAAAATACACCCACCCACTGTGCAACAACCACCCTGGACAACGAAGGACACCGATACATCACAACAAGGCCTTGGTCACACCTACTACTCCCTAAGATCCGTAGGAAACATACAACCCGGGTAGGGGAGCGCCCACAACGCCCAAGTGATGACATTAGAAATCCAAGCCTTTGTCCGAGGGCACACCGATCGATCCCAAAGACTGTGGGGAAACAAACAACCCACCGATAGGGATACAACAATCACCGACTCCACCAAAGGCACTGAAACACCCACCGGTGTCTCGGGGGTCACTGGGGACAAAGAATCGGAGGAAAGAAACAACCCGCCGATACGGAACCCAAAACCAATCCCGACTCCGAGAAGGCACTGGAAACTCCCACCAAGGTCCGAGGGGTCAACGGGACAAAGACTCGTAGGAAACATACCACCACCGATATGGAACCCATCACCAACCCCCGTTAACTGCTTTACGATGTCATTGAGATATTATTTTCAAGATGAGCTTGCCGAGATCGATGATGAAATCTTATCACCGGAGAAGAAATGAACGCCGAGGTTCAAGTCAACAAGAGCCTCACCGATCCAAAGGAGCATACCGAGTCACCATTTCACCTCAAGATAATGACTCGACTCATCTTCATCCACTGGGAATTCAACCGCTTTGACAATATTCTTCCAACATCGAAAGACAGCTTGGTTCATGGATCACAAAAGCATCCAGAAATCAGATCATCGGAGTTATTGAACAATTTTGGGATCAACACATCGAAGCCGCCGCCACCACGCCGATCTTCGATCCGATGTGCTCACCTTCAATGAAAATGTTCATGAGCACCGAGATCTAATGTACCAACACCTTATCGAATGGATGAAAACACGTTAAGTTCCTCAAGCATCCGCAGACTTGTGGGGTTACAATTGATGAAATCGGGGACGCCATTAAAGAAGACTCAAGACTCAATACCAAAGTGCTAGAGGCCATCGAGGTGTATGTGAAAACTCATCTCAATTGATCGAACTGATTGAAATGCTCAAATCGCCAATGTTCGGATCTCCAATCTTCGCCTCGTAATCTTCGACCTCGGACTCTTTTGAACACTCAGCAATTGCTATGGCTAAGGCCTCATCTTCTATGGCTCGGAATCTTGGTCCCCTGATGATCGCATTTGAGATCTCTCGCTTAACTGGATGCAAAGGTCACCGGTATTCAGCAGACATTTCGAGATTAAGGCCATGATCACCAAATTTATCAGCCTTCAAAAGTCAAGCAGCCCGTCCCCTCAAAGACCAACTCCAACTCTTGCCCTCACCAAGCTTCTGAACAGTTGAGGGGAGAATATTGTTGAAGAACCTCCTTCTCACACCGAGGGGAGCCAACACGATCATCATCCCCACCAGCCTCAAAGAACACCTATCTCATCAATCCCACCAACTACATCATCAACAACAACACCGACAAAGGATCACTCCATTAACAACAACACCACCACCCCGGTAGCAACTTCATCTTCCTCGTGCCAGACAAAGGAAAAGGCAAAATGGCAACTTCGAGCCCGAGAAGATTCCCTATAAAATCGCCGACATCGAGTACCGCTAACACCACAACAATCGAGTAAAAATCTTGCTAAAGAAGAAAGAAGATTGAAACTAGTCAAGAAGAGAAAAGAACAGAGAAGCAATCGCAAAGGTTGTCGCCAAGAAGTCGAAAACATGGGACTAAATCCAAGCAAGCTTCAAAAGGGTCAGCAGACAAAAGTTCAAGGAAGCTCAGTCGCTCGGATGATCGCTATGAGAAAATAGTTGGAAGAAAGAAGAAGAAAATCAAGCTCTCGTGCAAAGTAGAATTGAGGAGTACAATCGACAATGACAAGTCAAGGCTTCTCGAAAAGATCACAGATGTCGAATCTGTTGGAATCACTCCTAAACAAGATTTCAAGTATTTATATTTCATATGTAATAGGTAGCTTTATTATGGCCTTTATGTTTGTTTAAGGTCAAGCTTATGTAGAAGGCCCATAAGCTTGATCCAAGCCCAATAAGGAATAGGGAAGGAGAGGGAGTGTTGCCCTAGCTCCTTGCCTATATAAACTCTTGTAAACCCTCATTTGAGGGTTGGTTGTTCAAGTTTTTCTCTCATTCATACTCTTTGCATAACCGGTCTTACTATACGTGTGTGTGTGTGTGATTTACTTGTTCAATCGCCTTCATCTCTTCTCTTATAACTTGTGTTTGTAAAACTAGTGACCTAACAGTGGTATTAATCACCAAATAGTTGGGTGTACTCGTTTTGTTTTTGAAGTTTTGGTTTTGGGTCTTACGCGTAAAGGTAACGTAATCTTTGGTTATCTTAAAAACTCGTTTTTTACACTTTTTAATCCAATATTCTTGTACTTTCAATGTTTTGAGGTGTTAAAATACTTGTTTTTGGCAAAAAGTTTTGAACTTTACGCGTGGATTTACGCTTTTAAGCTTGTTTTTGTTCGAGGGTGTCGTTTCACGCGAACCCGCTTAGCGCTTTTGGTACATCAAAATTCACACTTTTGTGTTCTTTTGGTACTATTGAAGCTATTCCATAACAAAAATCTGGTTTAGAAACACATTTGGGCAAAATCAAAGTTACGAGTAATCCTACGCGTATCAAAACCCTAATATTACGACCTAAGAATGTAGTACCACCTAGTGTTTTCACTAAGACTAAAGCAAAGAGTAGTTATAGATGGCAGAAATGGATATATAACACACTTGGATTTAAATGGATGCCTAAAATTGTCAATGTGTGTATGTCTAACGATTCGCTTGTAACCCTCTAACATTTCGGGTTCCACATCTACTTCTATTCCATCCGTGTCGCCCGTGTAATGCGTGTGATACAGATCATTCTCTGATTGTTGATAGCGGATGTTCTCGACACATGACAGTAACCTTAAACTGCTATCAAACTTTATTGCAAAGTTCATTAGCATCACAAATTCGAACGATCACTTGCACCATCATGGGCTACGGAGATTATGTTAATGGGAACATCGAAATCGCAGGTTTACTATGTGGAAGGCCTCGGTCACAACTGCTTTCGAGGGTCAATTTTGTGATGGAGATTTGGAGGTTTCTTTCAGGAGAAAACTTGTTTCATTCATGATCTATGTGGAAACGACCTTATGTCCGCTCGCGTAATTCTAGTCTCTACACTATCTCTATGCAAGACATGGTTGCTTCCTCTCCCATTTGCTTACTTTCAAAGGCAACATCTACAAAATCCTCGCTATGGCAACGCTGCCTCTCACATCTAAACTTTCAAACCATCACCAATCTTGCTCGACACAAACTCGTTGAAGGACTCCCACGATTCCTAGATTCAAAAGATCACCTTGCTCACCGCGAACAAGGGAAAAGCACTCGTGCTCATTTTCCTTCCAAGGTGGAACACAGCTCTCAGCATGTGCTACATCTTCTTCACATGGATTTGTGTGGCCCAATGCGTGTGCAAACGATCAACGACAAATGCTACAACTTAGTAATCGTTGATGACTACTCACGATGGACTTGGGTCTACTTTCTTCGTAGCAAAGACCAAGCTCCACAAATGATCATCACCTTTCTCACAAAAATACAGTTCACCCGCAACACCGTCCGGATAATCGTAATGCATAAAGGAACCGAATTTGTTAACAAAACCCTTCGTGAATTTTATGAGAAAGGGAATTCAAAGATCAAACATCTATTGCACGACACCGAACAAAACGGAGTTGTTGAAAGACGAAACCGAACGTTAGTGGAAGCCGCAAGAACAATGTTAATCAATGCTAAACTTCCAGACACTTATGGGCGTGTCGATCATCGCATGCTATACTCAAAACCGTTCTATGATCACAAAACGCCACAACAAAACACCTTTCGAGCTTGTCCACAACTATAAACCGAACCTCAAACACTTTCATGTATTTGGATCCCTTTGCTATCCGAGTAATGATCGTGATGATTTTGGAAAGCTCAAAGCCAAAGTCGATATTGGAGTCTTTATTAGATATCTTGTGACAATTCTAAAGGTTTCCTGATCCGAATCGTCGAACCAAGGAGGTAATGGAAACGATTCATGCTCATTTCGATGAACTCACTAAATGGCTTCGAGTATAACACTTAGAACCCGGTCACAACCGCTTAAACTTCCTCAACCTCCATCATCACCGAAGAAAGCCCTCGCCTAACTCACAACAAATAGAAAGGTTATTTGCTCCTCCGCTCGTGACGATATTGATGAACGTGTTCTCGTGTATCCATTGCTTCACCGCACAACCCGATAATATTCATATACCGATACACCTTGTTAGGTCACTAGTTTTACAACACAAGCTTATAAGAGAAGAGATAAGGCGATTGAACAAGTAAAAAGCACACATACACAATAAGAGAGGCACGGTTAGGCGTGGGTGAATGTGTGAAAAGAAAACTTGAACAACCAACCCTCAAATGAGGGTTTACAAGAGTTTATATAGGCAAGGAGCTAGGCAACACTCCTCTCCTTCCCTATTCCTTATTGGGCTTGGATCAAGCTTATGGGCCTTCTACATAAGCTTGACCTTAAACAAACATAAAGGCCATAATAAAGCTACCTATTACATATGAAATATAAATACTTGAAATCTTGTTTAGGAGTGATTCCAACAATCTCCCCTCAAGTATATATGAATGTAAACGGTGAAGGCGTTGATGTAATAGTAGTTGTGACGCCTTCGACATTCTTCTTTCTTGTGAGAGGAATTGCCTTGATTCGAACAATCTCCCAATGTAGAGATAGTTATCTTTAAACAGTTATGCTTTGACGTCATCATTAACTTTGTTCCTTGATCATTGTTCTTTGTGGTGAAAGTGATAGTATGTTGTTGTCGCATCGATGCGCTTCAGTGCCTTGTTTGCTCCAAAGTGTCTCCACGTCATTCTTCAACATGCTCACACGCCTTAGACATTGGAAGTCAATCTCGATGAAGTTCGTAAGTCTTTGACTTTGTAGATTCTTTGGTTTGACGAAGAATCATTCGACGGTGTTGCATTTGAATAGAACTTCCATTAGTGATGATGTTGGCGTGAGCATGAGAAGAATCAAGACGATCATCCCGCTCCGAGCTTCCATAAGAAGAAAACATTTCAAACGGTTAGTAATAAGCGGTTTCCGACTTACAAGTTTGAACTTGAGAGTGTTAACAACATAGTGTGAAAACACAACTCTAATTCTTACAAAGGCCGTTCTGAACCGAGTCCCACAAGTGAGATAACACGATGTACCAAGTACATCTACAGATTCGATGAGTCGCCGAGGTACACCGAGGCATCACCTCACGATCAGACCGTTTGAGACACACTCCGTAATCCACGGGAGTTACCGGTGACTGCCGTCGGTCGCTTTGATGTTGACCACGGCAGAGTTTCCATTCAATCACCGAGGATCACGGATGTGAACCTCTCATAAATGTTCTTGACAGTTGCTAAGATCCGTGAAGGACTCGATATGAACCATCGATGATCTTATTTGTTGATCATCAAGTGATTAAATGTCAAGTGTACCTAAGAGATCTTTTGATGAATCTCGTGGCTCTAGACTCAATAGTGCGTTTGGTTTTCTGACGGAGACTAGGAGAGGGTCTCCTTTTCAATACCAACGATCTCTAAGAGAAAGCCAATAGTTTATGTAGGGTTCCCGTGAGAATGAAACAAGCTTACGTTGAGAGAAACTTGAGTGGCTAAGAAGGTTTATTGCATGCGCCATTGGGTCCATGACGACTTTTAATCTTCAATACCGTGTCACTAAGTGACAACCAAGAGTATATGAATTGAACCCGTGTCTTGCCCTAAGTTGAATAACTGAGGGCTATTTCTTTTCACCCTTTACTTTACTTTTCCTTTTGATTCTTCAACTCCTTCTTTCTCCGATTCTCATACTCTCCTTTTACAATCATTCCTAAGGACTTCTAACACTAACTAATGGTAGTGTCCTTGGGTAGATCCTCCGGCTCAAGCGGATCATAGGACAGTTATTCCTAACCTTAGTCACCTTATAACTCCATGACTACCCTATGTTTGCCATTATAACCATCGTATGTTAAAATCTCTCAAAGGGTTTGTTAATGAAAACATGTTTGAACCACAAATGAGAGATGAAGTTTTGTATAAATATTCCCCCACATGTGCTTAATAGTTTTAATGGTTAAATGCACAAAGGAGGAAAGAGCGCACTTTTGAATTGATCCACTAAAGATAGACAATCTCCGCGAGACACGGTTACGTTGAATAGTTAAAGAGATACATTGTCGCCTTTTAGGTGACAACTAGCTCTAATAACTACCTTGAAGGTGTAGACAAACCTTGGAAGGTTGTCAAACCCGTCGAGTTCATGTCCATCAAAAGTTTCTCGAATGGTACTTTCTACTCGACAAGTCCTTTGCGAGACACGCTTACATCACTAGCGAACTAGCTTGAAATTATTACCCGTCCAGACAAGTCTTTTCGAGTTACTAACAGCTTTAGTGCCGTCAATTCGTTGTTTAAGTCTCAAGTTCACAGATTTATTTGCATTCACCACATATTTCTTATCACACAAATTTTCTCCCCTCAAAATGGCATATGAAAATGTTATTTTGAAACGTTTGAGAATAAATATGACCATTTCGAGTGTTGGGAAGACGACCACTATGAACAATTTGTGAACAAAGTTTTAAATCAAATACTCCCCTCAACTAGTGATATAAACGGTTGAGGTTTTGAAAATCATATGGGAAGTACTTGTCTTTTGAGCAAAACCTTGAAAAGTGAAATGTTTGATAGGTTTTAAACAAAAATAAGAAGCTTTCGCTCCTTTTATAAGGATTGTGGCATCGAGGCGCACCACGGGGTCCTTTCTTGACAATTACGGGTTGTACATCGTTATGTGTGCACAAGCCATTCACATATATAATCATACATCCAAAATCATATGAAGGAAACAATTCAAGGGTACCGTGAAGTGCGGTGATGTTCCTGTGAGTGCGCATGGCGTTGAAAGCCGGTGATGTTAATCTGGTCGACCACCAACATAGCTCTCCAAACGTCTCGAATCGATCCCTTCGAACAACCGCTCATCAATCATGGTGATGATACGTCTCACATCCCTCCTTTCCGAGAGTTCCAGTGCTTAGATTCCCAACTTTTAGGCGATATCCTTCAATCATGCACGCCAATCTATCCCTAACCATCTTCAAGGTATGATCCCGAATTTGTGGAGCTCACTACACGCCATTAAGCGCTTCTTGAAGTTCACCGCGGTAAACAACGCCGAAAGGTTTGCCGATGAGCGTAAGTTGTGTGAGTGGTTGATGTCGGGAAGATCAAGCTATGGTGGAGTGAAGTTTACACGTTTACGATATGATTCAACGACCATCCGGATATCTTCGACACGCTCTTTGATCACGATGCGCCTAATGAAGATGAGAACCGACTTGATAAATTCACGTTGAACTTCATCGAGAATTGTCTCATACGACCCGTACTTTGGCAAGGTACATGTCTTCGATGTCGTTGAGGACAAGTTCTCAAAGTCGACCTCCGAGAATTCATAGTCCTGCTCATCTTGTCGTTTGACTATGATATTCTTCAAGAATGTGTAGTCCCACTTAGACTTGTGATCAATGTGTTTGATGGCCACGATGTCCTTGGAGCTATACACTTCATGTTGAGACTTCTCGAACCGTGCAGCTCACGTAGTAGATTCTTCTGCTCGTGCCAATGATGAATCCCATACAATGCATCTTGGTCGTATGCTTGCACGTTGTCAAAAACAAGTGATTTGCACGTTCCTCGATAGCTATGCGCTTTGAGTAAATAGCCACTGGAATGGAAGAGTCAATGATGTAGCGTATTTTCGTGAACCATCGCCTGTGAGAAAATCCGTGTCTCGTTAAAGAAGTATCCAAGGAATTCGTGGTTCGCCCGCTTGGCCAATGGTTGGTAGAGGTTTGGTCCAATCGGTGTAGTATGGAGGTTGTCCTTTGTGTGAAGTCAAGGTTTGCTTCGGATTGAGCCAATCCATGTTGTTAGACATAGCTCGAGCGATGTTCTCAAGATGATATTCGACCTCGAGGCGCTTTCGAGCTATCTTTCCATAGTTGAAAAGCTTCATTTTGATTCGCTTCAACTCGATTTTGTCATTTTCTTCACATGGAACTGTTCTTGCAATAGTTTTGCGTGCTCCAATGTAGAACCGACTACCAATTTGTGACCTTCATCGGGGTAGGAGTTTGATTGACAAGTGTGGAGAACCATTCAAACTCTTGGTTTTATCATCATCTAGCCATGATACGACTTCAGTGAGTTGTCTTCTTCTTCTTTTAGAAGGCCTTGATGATGATAACGGTTTCGCACTTGTTTGGGTGAGGTGGGTTGTTGTCGGGGCTCAAGGACCTCTTCATCGTCACCACCCGTATACTCAAAGTAATCACCCGCTTTATGAGTCAAGGGTAGTAACTCGGAATCGTCCCGAGGTTTATCGATGAAGACCGAGGTGGAGGAGAGTTTTGTTGAGAAGAAGTCCGTGGTGGAGGAGGTGGCATAGATGTAGATTTACCACCGCTTCGACGTTTAGGTGCGAGTCCTTATCCTTGTCATCGTCATCTCTTGGTCGTTTGGGTTGATCGGTGACTCCTTGCATGATGATCCGAGTTGAAAATCAAGTAGATTTTTGAAAAATTTAGCTTCTTCCGAAGTAAACGTTCGGATCGCTTTGGCATTTGCATCACAAGTTTAGCGATCAACTCGTATTCGGAGAGATCGACTTCTTTGGCCATTGTATGTTTAACCAATGCTACGATGTTAGAGTGAGTTGTCGGAAAATACTTCTCTAGTCACACCGGGACAAAGGTCGAGAAGAAACTTATGGGTTTGATCTCTTGCTGACTTCTCCAGTTCCTTTTGGACTTTAGGAACGATATCCTGAAGATACTTTTGAGTGTAACCTTCAATCATTTCATTCAGTTCCTCCTGACGATGGCTTCTCATGAATTCCTGAATGGCTTTCCTATCTTTCCGTATCTTGTCATTCTCATCATGTAAGTACTGCATTTGTTCAGCATACCAATTAAGTTTTCTGTGGAGCATGTCCTTCTTTCTAACTTGTTTGACAGCTTTCACAATCTTTTGATGAGTTTGAGAAATCCAAGATTTAGGTGGTTTCTTCACTGATTTGGATGATGATCTGGTTGTCTTTGTTGATGGTGGTTGTGATGAATGAGACGAAGAATCCGATGATGAGGAGACATGAGGAGACTTCATGTCCTTAGGAGTTTCTGAGGTTTTCTCCTTTGAGTGTGTTGGACTGTCTAGAAGAAACTTTGTATAATCATCCTCGTCATCTCTAGACTTTTCTTTCTCAGTTTCCTGTTTCTCAAAATCATACACAATAGTGTCTTCTACAGGCTGTTGTTGTTGCACAAGAGTGGTGGTACGGATCCCTTATCGGGTTGATTAACCGCATCGGGATCCGGAGAGGAGTGGGCAAGACCACTTGATCCTCCGGGCCACCCATTTGATCTTTAGCAAATTCTTGACCTTTTGAAGGTGTCGGACGTTGTGAAACTTTTTCCAGATGATTTATTCATTGCTCTTCTTCTTCTTCTTGAGCTCTCATCATAAGGTACAAGTGCGAGAGTCTTCCTTTAATAGTTTGAGGACTTGGAGGTTTTGATGCCGAGGATTTTCATCCTTTGCGCTTTGAGAATGTGATCTCTTCATCTCGTGTTAGTATCCTCGAGTCCTCGTCCCGAGCTATCTTTGTGGTTCAAGTGAAAGGATCGGAGTGGCTTCCCGAGAAGGAACTTTCTTCTTAGGGGTGGGTTTCCTCTTTGGAATAGGTTTCTTCTTTGGAACATTCCTTTGACTATCTGTACTTGTGACACTCCCAAGACTTCCTTTTACGGTTCTCCTTACGGTGTTCCGAAGATTTTTCGTCGAGATGACCAACTTTGCCTTGTCTCGATTGCTTCCGGATACCTTTTATGCGATTCGAGCTTTACGAAATCTTGCTTAGAAGAAATCGGCAAGACAAAGACCTTGTTTCTTTGTAGACGTTTCCTTGATTCTTACAGATAGAATAGGTTCTCATCAACATGTCGTGATTGTCGGGGTCATTGAGCCTCTTGGGAATGTCGGGATGAAGTCCAAGTGCTCTCGGATCAACAATTTAGTATATCCGATGTAGGGAATCTTTGAGCCAAGTTTGTTGAGAAATGACATCATGTCATCCCAAATCGAGCTTCGATAGCGATGTGTTTCTTGTTGACCAATGCCTGTAATATTTGCGGTTCTATGAGCTTAGGGTGCTCATAGTCACCGTCACGACCGTAAATAGACTTGGTGATGATCATGTAGAGTGTTCTCCATGGTTGAGGAATACTTTTAAGCTCTACGTGAGAGTGCTTGGTGATTACTCCTGTAGCCTCGTCATAACCGATATCGATTAAGAATTGGAGAGTTAGCTCTTCAAAGGTGTGGCATAAAGTTTGGTTGGATTGACTTGAGAATAAGGAGAGCGACCCTTAAGTCTGCAGTGTAATGGTGACTTGTTTGTGGTTCGAGTCACCGTCACATCGATCCGCCCTTTGACCCTTTCCATAGTGTTCCGTAACTGTTGGATGTAGATCTCGTGAATAGTTGCAGAGTGAGTAAGCATGTTACGATATGGATGAGTCCTCGAATATCAATAGCAATAAGACACGAAGATTTAGAGCAAGTGAGGGTGTCAAAGTCAACACGGAGATTGTTCTTTCCTATCTTCATTGGATAGCCATGAGGATAGATATCGCAATGGAGAGAACTTGGTGCATCCACATTCATTTGTTCGACCATGTCGTGATGCGAAATAACATTAGCCAAAAGAACCAACATATCGAAAGACATAATGTTAGTCAACGAAGGTCTTATTGTCTAGTTATTGAATGTATAGTGATAATGATTGTTACGAGTCCTAAGTCACTTGTATGTTCAATAGTTCAATGATGTCGTGAAATGTCTCGTGAGTTAGTTAACTTTAAGTTTTAAAGTTTATTTTATCACTTATTGTTCACAACATATCGACGATTTAAGTTTATTAGTGACATTTTGGATTTGTGATGATATAATTAGTTTATTTACAAGTTTGTACAAGTAACAATTCATCATGAAGGTCAATCCGAGGTTAAGCGTAGTTTTGGCAAAGTTATGCGTGAGCGGAATGATATATGCTTAGGCGTAAACTTACGCGTTGAATCCTAACTTACGCGTAAGAAATGTTACACGAAGAAAAAGAGACCTTATGCGTGGAGCTTATGCGTGAGCATATATTAACCTTACGCGTAAGGCTACTCGTAAGAGTTGACCTTATGCGTAGAGGTCACTGTTTACGCATATCCTTCACAGGATACGCGTAGTCCATTGTCGAACCTTACGCGTAGCTGTTATGCGTAGGATTATTCTTACGCGTAACATAACTACGCGTAGGGTAATCCTTATGCGTAGAGTGCAAATGACCTTGATTCTGATTTTCACGAGTAACAAGCCTGAAATAAAGCCATCACATCATCATTATTAACACATAGATTCATTATAATAACAGATCATGGCAAGAACAGATGTTACACAGTTATGCGTAGAACTACATACACGTAGTCTAAACCCTAAATCTACGCGTATGAAATCTAGCCATGGATTATGCACCAAAGTTTTTCTGGTAGCTTAAGAGAGTTGAGGAAGTCTATATACCGAGTTATAACACCCAATTCATGGTGAATCAAAAATACCCAAACTTATGAACTTTAAACCCTAATTCCAAATTATTGATTATTTAGAGTTTCTGGGTGGTTATAAAGCAAGGAAATCATCAATTCATCACCATAAGCCCATAACCCAACAATCTTTTTGACCAAAACACTTCACATTTGAAAACACCCAATTCGACTTATAAACCCTAATTTTCAAAAATCATCAATTAGTGTTTCTGGGTGGATTTAGATGGTTAAAATGGTATCATAGATGTATTATGAACGTTTTGACACAAATCATTTCACCACAAACACACACATGTTGATTGTGTGTTCTTACGCATAAGCGTAGAACACCTAATCACGCGTAGAACACGTTTTAGCCGTAGGATTTACATGAGATTCAAAACCTTATCATAAAAACATGTTGTGATTACGAAAACACTTACAAGATGAGGATCAAAAACACGGTTTTCTTGAGTGAATCTTAAGCGTAGGATGGTTTTAGGTATTTTGTAATAAATGAGAAGTGATAGTTAGGTGGAGGAGTTTTATTTAAAATAACTTTAAGTTTTTGACAGTTTTGGTCCCTCCACCTTTTCCATTTTCATCCAAAGCTTTTTTAACTTCCATTTTGGTTACCAAATGAAGATTTTAGGAAACTTGACGACACTCCCCCTCGACTTGAGAAAATAATGAAAGGTTATTAATTAAAGTCCGAGGAGTGTCTTTGAACCAGGAAATGTACCACCATTTGTAAAAGAATCAACCGAGATGTGATAACATGCAAGTACACATATGTTTTGAAACAGTTAATGGATTATTTTCTCCCCCTCAACACTTGATCGGAAAAATAGTGAATTTTGAAAGATAAAAGTGTTGACGGAAGAAATGTACTTACCATGTTGAAGGAAAGATAGAGTAGAAGAATATTTTTGTTGTTTTATCGGATTTTATATTTTTGTATTTTGTTTTTGAAAAATTTATTTACAAAAGATGTTTTGGTGTTTGACAGGTTTTAAGACTGTTTAAAGAGGTCATCCAATTCCTCTTGAGTCAAACACCTCATACCAATTCGGTGGACCAACTCATTAAACCTAGCTGGGGGCAAGGCTTTGGTGAGTAGATCTGCCAATTGGTATTCAGTACCCACAAAGTATAATTCAACGGTACCACTTCCACGTGGTCCTTGATGAAATGATAGCGTGATCGATGTGCTTTGATTTTGAGTCTTTGAATCGAGTTGCGAGATTGCAATGGCACTCCGATTGTCGCAATACATCGGGATTCATCAAATATGTAACCATAGTCTTTGAGTTGTGTTCTCATCCAAATGACTTGAGCACAACACGCGGACATGGCTACATATTCTCGCTTGATTGATGACAATGATGTACAATCCTGCTTCTTTGATTGCCAAGACACCGGTTTATCACCGAAATTGTAGAGCTCTGAAGTACTTTTCCTTGAGTCTAAGCATCCTGCGTGGTCGTGTCTAAAAAGCGATTAGTTCAAAACCGAGAATCCTTCTGGATACCATATCCCAAGTTAATGGTTCCCTTGATGTATCGGAGGATTCTTTTAGCCTCGAGAGAGTGGGTTTCGGTTGGTCGCGATCGATAACGGGAGCATAGATAAACGGCAAAGACAATATCGTGTCTCTAGTCGTTAGATACATGAGGACCCAATGATACTTGATATTGGTAGGGTCAACCAATTTCCCATGTAAATCGAAGATCTAATTTCTTGGTATGAGCCATTGGTGTGGCATAAGTATCACAGTATTCATTCCAAATTTGTTTAACAATTCAAGGGCATATTTGGACCGACTCAGAAAATACCACGGGTGATTGATGAACTTGCGGTCCTAGAAAGAACGTAAGTTCACCCATCATGGACATTTCAAAATTTTTCTTCATTAGTTTTGCAAAGCGATTGAAAACTTTTATGTGTTGACCCAAAATGATGTCATCCACGTAAATTTGAACAATTAAGATGTGTGCCCGTGATATTGTATAAAAGAGTTGGGTCAACCGAGCCTTTGGTGAAATTATTGGCAATGAGGAAAGATGATAGCTTATCGTACCATGCCCGAGGGGCTTGTTTGAGACCATAAAGAGCTTTGTTCGGTTTGTAGACATGGTTCGGGACTCGGGATCAACGAATCCATCCGGTTGGTGACATAGACCGTTTCTTTAAGTTGTCCATTGAGAAACGCCGTTTTGACATCCATCGATAGACCGTCATATTCATATGAGTCGCGAACGCGAGGAATATCCGAACGACCTCAAGACGAGCAACCGGAGCAAAAGATTCTTCAAAGTCTATTCCTCTTCTCGACGATAACCCTTAGCAACTAGCCGTGACTTGTTTGGGATAACATTCCCTTCACATCAATTTGTTTTCCAAATCCATTTTAAACCAATGACATAGACCCTGTTGGTCTTTCAACCAGCTCCATACTTCAAGACGTTTGAATTGGTTGAGTTCTTCCGCATGGATTCAATCCAGTTGTCTTTTGTCATTGCATCCTTAATGTTTTTAGGTTCGATTAGCGATGGTGAGTGCATAGATGCAATGTTCACCGTCTGAGTGAAGACGTTGTCTCGTAACGATTGGTTGATTCGGGTTGCCAATAATGTTAGCCGAGGATGGTCTTTAGTCCATCTATGTGTAGAGGTTGATGTTGGTATACATTGTGCGATTCGAGGATTCAAATGGTTTGTTGAAGATTCCGCGACATCCGTGCAACAGATCTCATTAGCAAACGGATTGAAAAATGCATTTGGATCAAAATCTGCGGTGGGGTACTTCATTCGTAATATCATCACCGGTTCATCATTGTTGGAGGCGGTATGTTCAATCTGTTGTGTTGGAGTCAATCGGTGTAGGTGCATCTTCAACGATGGTTGTTGTAGCAGTGTATCGGTATAGGAATATTATCGGGTTGTGCGGTGAAACATCGGATACACGAGAGCACGTTCATCAATATCGTCGCGAGCGGAGGAGCAAATAACCTTTCCATTTGTTGACGAGTTAGTGAGGGCTTTCTTCACCGATGATGGGGTTGAGGAAGTTTAAACGGTTGTGACCGGGTTCTAGGTCATTATACTCGAAGCCATTTCCGTGAGTTCATCGAAATGAGCATGAATCGTTTCCATTACCTCCTTAGTTCGACGATTCCAGTTCGGAAACCTTTAGAATTGTCACGAGATCCAATAAAGACTCCAATATCGACTTTGGCTTTGAGCTTTCCAAAATCATCACGATCATTATTTGGATAGCAAAGGGATCCAAATACATGAAAGTGTTTGAGGTTCGGTTTATAGTTGTGGACAAGCTCGAAAGGTGTTTTGTTGTGGCGTTTGTGATCATAGAACGGTTTTGAGTATAGCATGCGATGAATCGACACGCCCATAAGTAATCTGAAGTTTAGCATTGATTAACATTGTTCTTGCGACTTCCACTAACGTTCGGTTTCGTCTTTCAACAACTCCGTTTTGTTCGGTGTGTACGTGCAATAGATGTTTGATCTCAATTCCACTTTCTCATAAAATTCACGAAGAGTTTTGTTAACAAATTCGGTTCCTTTGTCTGTTCTAATAATTCGACGGTGTTGCGGAGTGAACTCAGATCTTTGTGAGAAAGGTGATGATCATTTGTGGAGCTTGGTCTTTGCTACGAAGAAAGTAGACCCAAGTCCATCGTGAGTAGTCATCAACAATTACTAAGATGTAGCGTTTGCCGTTGATCGTTTGCACACGCATCGGGCCACACAAATCCATGTGAAGAAGATGAAGCACATCTTTGAGAGTCGTGTTCCACCTTTGAAGGAAAATGAGCACGAGTGCTTTTCCCTTGTTCACAGTGAGCAAAGGTGATCTTTTGAATACCGGAATCGTGGGAGTCCTTCAACTAGTTTGTGTCGAGCAAGGTTGGTGATGGTTTGAAAGTTTAGATGTGAGAGACGACGGTGCCATAGCCGAGGATTTTGTAGATGTTGCCTTTGAAAGTAAGCAAATGGGAGAGGAAGCAACCATGTCTTGCATAGAGATAGTGTATAGACTAGAATTACGCTTGCGGACATAAGGTCATTTCCATGTAGATCACGAATGAAACAAGTTTTCTCCCCGAAAGCAACCTCCAAATCTCCATCACAAAATTGACCTCATCGAAAATAGATTGTGACCGAGGCCTTCCACATAGTAAACCCTGCGATTTCGATGTTCCCATTAACATAATCTCCGTAGCCCATGATGGTCGCTGAAGTGATCATTCCTAATCGGCGGTGCCAATGAACTTTGCAATAAAGTTTGATAACAGTTTAAGGTTGCTGTCATGTGTCGGGAACATCCGCTATCAACAATCCAGAGAATGATCATATCACCTACATTACACACGCACGATACGGATGGAATAGAAGTAGATGTGGAACCCGAAATGTTAGTGGGTTCCGAAGCAGGTATATTAGACATACACACATTGAGAATTTTAGGCATCCACTTAAATCCTAGTGTGTTATATATCCATTTCTGCCATCTATAACTACTCTTTGCTTTAGTCTTAGTGAAAACACTAGGTGGTACTACATTCTTAGGAGGTGAAGCGGTAGCTACTATGATAGCAAAGGTTGCCTTAGGATCTAAAGAAGGTGTTTTACCAAGCACAGACTTAGAATGATTAGTGGGCCTAGAGGTATTCCGATTCTTAGGATTCCATAATCTAGAGATTATAGCTTTAGCAACACATTTGTCATGACAATCAGAATTCATACTCTTTCGACAAATAACACAAGGTGCATCAGACTGAATATCAAAAGTGCTTAACGGTTTAGCATTCGTTACATCACTATGTCTATTACATTTGCCAGACGTAACATCTATAGTGGAGGCAACATGATTTTTATTCAGAGTCCTAGGGTGTTCTTCTACTTTAGCATTCCTTATTGATCTTTTCTTAGGTCGCAACTTCCTATTCTTCGATTGAGTGCTCTAGGTCGTGAAGTGCGGACGTTTGAAAAGATGCAACTATTCTGTTTCATGAGGTAAACACATTAGCAACTTGTGATTTGGCGGTGGGAATTCTAGGTTCACGATTACTAAGTGTGACTGGTGCTAATCTCTTAATCACGATGGCGGAGTTGTTCATACTTTCCTAACATTTCCGTAACTTAGAGATGGTGTGAATCGATCTTGATTTTCGAATCGAATATTACCAAAGAAAATTCATGACTTCTCTAGTGTGAGCAAGATAGTGATCAAGTTCATTAGATGCTTCAAGTCGAGTCTTTTGAGTAAATCAAATATGACACCATATTCATGTTTAACTTTTAAAAGTTCTTGTTCATATTTTGAGATTTGACTTTTCAAAGACACGTTTTGATCATCCAGTTGCTCAATTTTAGGATCGGAAGATTTTGCACTCAATTGAGCGATTTTCTTTTGAAAACCGAGTTGATGGTTGTGAATATCTTTTCACACCAATGAAGACGACGTTTGCATTGTTAATTTCGTGTGTAATCGTTTATTTTCGCTTTTAAAGACTCGATCTGAAGCACATTATCGGTGTTCTCAACAAGATAACAACAGTTTCAACAATATCGCAGAGATATGATCGGATGCATATGGCAACGAATAGAATAGCACAACATTATGGATATCGGCCAGATAACATCTTCCAAGAGTCGATCAACATCTTTTCTCAATGGTTTCTTTTGCGTTTTGTGTTAGTAATAGATGTTTCGCTTTTCTCAAAACGTTTTCATTACCCCAAGTTCCTTATGAAAATCCTTTTCCCATGCAATTGCACAACTTTTCAAGTTTTTAACATTAGGTAAAAGATTTTTGAAAAATGTCTCTTTGTTCTCGCGCGGGCGATTGAAAATGTTCAACTTTGATTTCGGATCGATATTCTATCTCATGTTGTAAAATTTTGAGGTCGACCATGAAAATGTCAAAATATCGAAGAATTTTTCGATTTTCGGGTTGTGAGTTTACTTCGCTAATGGAAGGTAAAGGACCATAAGTTTGTGCAAAGACTGCTTTGGGATTAACAATAGAAGACTCGGGTGTTTTGATGATAACCACAGGTGTGTTTGAAGAATCCGTTGGTGTGACGAAAGTGACCGCGTTTTATAATTAAAAGGTTTGTTGTAAACAACGGTTTTAATTTAGATCGACTCGTCTTACGCATCTAATTCCTCTTGACGATGATATTCAACAACACTCATGACAAGATTATCAATTTTGTATTCTCGTGACTAGAAACTTGAGGAGTTGGTTTGAATGTTTTTAGTGAAAGCTTTGGTTTGTAATCGCCTAGATTTTTCCATATCCATTTGGATTGGGTTTTAAGGTAAACTTTTCAATAGTCATTCTTGATTCACCATGTTTGTAAACAACCGTTTTAAACTCTTTAATTTTGTTTTGCAAACCGAGAATTTCGCAAGAAGGTCATCTACCCGATTCGTTGAATGCTTTTTGTATCGGAGAACTGTTTTTGACAATTTAACAACTCGGCCTTAGCTTTTTGATTTTCCAAGGTGAGGCGTTAATTTGCTTTTTATGTTCATGTTTGAGTTGTTCTAATTCGGACAACAAAGCATTCTTCGAGGCGGCTAGATCACGATCTGTCTCTAAATATTTTTCGTTTTGATGAGATTTTGCAAAGCGGCTTCAAAACCTTTTCCACGGTTTTCTTGAGTTTTGAAAAGTTGAGTTGCATTTGTAAACATTCAAAATCCTTGGTTAACAGTGCATTTTACTTTTTAAGGATTGATTTAATGCATAGCATTCCTCCATTTTGATTTTATGGTCTTGAATTAACCGAGCAAAATCCGGATGAGGCAACAGATCATCTTGTTCAACGTGAGTCTCAACATGATCATTCTTTAGATCCTCAAAATGCGACCACGGAGTCAATTTGATTATCAAAGGAAACCATAAGGTCATCTTGATCGTCAAATGTAACTACTGAGGTTAACATGAAAATCATCGAAGAAGATGTAGAAGACTCATTTGAGCGATCGATCCGTGCGGATTCGAGATATTGGCGGAGATATTAGTTCGAGATATGATGATGGTTTGTTCGGTGCACGAGACAAGCCATCGATGTCATCTACTGGCTGTATCACTCATGTGCGGCTCATGCATATTAGCCATCAACATAACAAATGTGCATTAGCTGCAAGTCCTCCATATCATCATCGAGTTTGCATCGCCATAAAGCTCGTTCTTTGTCGTGAGAGATCCACCGACTTCATCCTTAAGAGCCAAAAGTAAGGCCTCTTTGAAATAAGCACCGCCCCTAGTCCTTGGCTTTGGGCATGCATTAGCCAGTGTCCTTCTCATTGCGGTTGTAGCATCTAAGACCATTTAACCGATTACGAGAATTTCCTGTTCCACCACTTGAGCTCTATTGTTATTCCTACCCACAAGATTAAACCCTTGACCACCGCCCATCGGCGACCATAATCACGATTACGAACTTCAACACGTCCATTGTTTACAACGGCTTGAGTCCGTGTGTTAGATGAGGAACGAATACGATTGTTGGATTTGTTGATGTAACGGCCAAAAGCATTAGCAATCATTACAAATCCTTGTTGCAATGCTTGAGCGGATCGATTTCCTCGGTAGCTTCAACGACATATGCTTGAGCATTGTTGCTATATGGAACCAATTGATTTTGTTGAGGTTGAGGTTGTTCTTTGTGAAGGTGTGTTGGAAGCGATTGGTTGAGTTCTTTGGTTGAGAGGATAATTCATTGAGCATACAAGGCAAGTTGTTGATTGTCCGGTTGTGATTGTTTAGCAATTTGAGCACGGAGAATCCTTTCCCGATCAACTTCCTTTTCATGAGGCTTCAAGTAATCGTACAACAATCCATAAGTAGAATGATGCATATTCTTCGCAGCGGAGAAAAATGACATACTTCTCCCATTCGGACCAAGACTACTCGGGAACTTAGTATTCACTGCAATTCTTGGCATGATGATGTTGTGTTTATCCAAATCATTGATGATGTCTGAAAATCGATGATGATAGGACTCTAGTGTCTCTCGGGTTCAATCATGAAGTGTTCATAAGCCAAGTAAATTTTGGATTCCAAATCCTCCCGATTGAGTCTGAGATCCTTCCATAAGAAGGCGAATATGATCCCACATTTTTGTGCGGTCTTTTGAGCATCGACACTACGAAGAATTGGGTTTGGTAATCCTAAGAGGATGTATTCCATTGCAAGTTCATCGACTTCATAGTGTAGAAGTTATGTAGGATTTAAATCTGCAATGATAGCAATGTTGGTTTGTTCATCTCTTGGTGGAGCAGTTTGGATCTCCGGGTACAATGACGATGGGCATTTCAAATGGACCTTCAAGATAACCTTTTTAAGAACTTTCCATGTGGCTTCTTTAGATCACAAAACCTAAAGAACCTTATCACCCATTAATCGTAGTTTCTGGAGTGAGCATTGGAGGTCTATCAGTGATCGACTTCATGAATTGATTGTTGGTCGCTTAAAGCTTCACACATCTTTGCAAACCAAGTGGGTTCCTTCATAGTGCTTCGTGATGGATGTTGATTGAAATCGTTTGTGTAGGGTAGAGCTTGAAGACTTGATGGTGGTTGAACCATTTGTGGTTGTGGAATTGCACCAAGTTGTGGAGTATGTTCTTGATTAAATTGTTGTTGATAAATGGCTTGTTGTTGATTCCATTGTTGATGTTGTGGAGTTAATTGTTGTTGTTGTTGATGATTATAAGTGTGAGGGAAGTAGTTAGAGTATGGTGGTTGAGACATGATGATAAACTTGTGTGGTAAAATGGATCTTTGTAGTCGAATGAACCTTTGTTGATGAAGTGTCCTTAGGCGTGAAAAGACAAGAACCAAGTAGCACTTATGCGTAAAACACCAAAAGTTACGCGTAACAATGAGGAGTTACGCGTGGGTTTTAGTTCTGCGTAAGTAGGATAAAAGCACTAAATTTATCGTAGACAAAAGTTAGGCGTGAAAGTTAGGCGTGGGATTACCTTATCGTGACCTAAGTTTACGCGTAAAGTGAATCTTATCGTAGAATTTCTCGCGTAAGCTTATCTTATGCGTAATTTTAGGGTTTTGCCCAAATGATCTTTACACTTCACATTGCAAAAGATATCCAAAGTCGACGTATTTTCGGACTTATCCAAGTAAGAAAACACGGAATAAACCGAAAATTGAAGATCAAACCAAGGAAAATCTTACGCGTAATTTTAGGGTTTTGATACGCGTGGGATTACTCGTAACTTTGATTCGCCCAAATGTGTTTCTAAACCAGATTTTTGTTATGGAATAGCTTCAATAGTACCAAAAGAACACAAAAGTGTGAATTTTGATGTACCAAAACTGCTAAGCGGGTTCTGCGTGAAACGACACCTTCGAACAAAACAAGCTTAAAACGTAAATCCACACGTAAAGTTTGAAACTTTTGCTAAAAACAAGTATTTTAACACCTCAAAACATTGAAAGTACAAGAATCTTGGATTAAAAGTGTAAAAACGAGTTTTAAGATAACCAAAGATTACGTTACCTTTACGCGTAAGACCCAAAAAACTAAAACTTCAAAAACAAACGAGTACACCCAACTATTTGGCGATTGATACCACTGTTAGGTCACTAGTTTTACAACACAAGCTTATAAGAGAAGAGATAAGGCGATTGAACAAGTAAACAAGCACACATACACAATAAGAGAGGCACGGTTAGGCGTAGGTGAATGTGTGAAAAGAAAACTTGAACAACCAACCCTCAAATGAGGGTTTACAAGAGTTTATATAGGCAAGGAGCTAGGGCAACACTCCCTCTCCTTCCCTATTCCTTATTGGGCTTGGATCAAGCTTATGGGCCTTCTACATAAGCTTGACCTTAAACAAACATAAAGGCCATAATAAAGCTACCTATTACATATGAAATATAAATACTTGAAATACTGTTTAGGAGTGATTCCAACACACCTGCTACAACAACTACTGTTGAAGATGCACCTACACCAGTTGACTCCAACACAACAATTGAACACACCGCTTCCAACAATGATGAACCGGTGATGATATTACGAATGAAGTACCCCACTGCAGATTTTGATCCAAATCGTTCTTGAACCCGTTTGCAAATGAGGCTGCGCACGGATGTCGCGATATCTTCAACAAACCATTTGAACCCTCGAATCGCACAATGTATACCAACATCAACCCTCTACACATAGATGGACAAAAGACCATTCTCGGCTAACATTATTGGCAACCCGAATCAACCGGTCGTTACGAGACAACGTCTTCACACAGACGGTGAACATTGCATTTATGCACTCACCGCTCGCCAATCGAGCCTAAAACATTAAGGATGCAATGACAAAGACAATGGATTGAATCCATGCGGGAAGAACTCAACCAATTCAAGCGTCTTGAAGTATGGGAGCGGTTGAAAGACCAACGAGGGTCTCGTCATTGGTTTAAAATGGATTTGGAAAAACAAATTGGATCTTTGAAGGAATGTTATCCAAACAAGTCACGCTAGTTGCTAAGGGTTATCGTCGGGAAGAGGAATAGACTTTGAAGAATCTTTTGCTTGTTGCTCGTCTTAAAATCGTTCGGATATTCCTCGCGTTCGCGACTCATATGAATATGACGGTCTATCAAATGGATGTCAAAACGGCGTTTCTCAATGGACAACTTAAAGAAACGGTCTATGTCGACCAACCGGATGGATTCGTTGATCACGAGTTCCGAACCACGTCTACAAACCGAACAAAGCTCTTTATGGTCTCAAACAAGCCCCTGGGCATGGTGCGATAAGCTATCATCTTTCCTCATTGCCAATAATTTCACCAAAGGCTCGGTTGACCCAACTCTTTTATACAATATCACGGGGCACACATCTTAATTGTTCAAATTCGTGGATGACATCATTTTGGGTCAACACATAAAAGTTTTCAATCGCTTTTGCAAAACTAATGAAGAAAAATTTTGAAATGTCCATGATGGGTGAACTTACGTTCTTTCTAGGACGCAAGTTCATCAATCACCCGTGGTATTTTCTGAGTCGATCCAAATATGCCCTTGAACTGTTAAACAAATTTGGAATGACAACTGTGATACTTATGCCACACCAATGGCTCATACCAAGAAATTAGATCTTTGATTTACATGGGAAATTGGTTGACCCTACCAAATACAAGTATTATTGGGTCCTCATGTATCTAACATTAGCAGACTGATATTGTCTTTGCTTGGTTTATCTATGCTCCCGTTATCGATCGCGACCTCATCGAAACCCACCTCTCGAGGCTAAAAGAATCCTCCGATACATCAAGGAACCATTAATTTGGGGATCACGGTATCCGAAGGATTCGGTTTTGAACTAATCGCTTTTACTCAAAGACTATGGTTACGTGTTGTGGAATCCCGATGTCTGACAATCGGTGCCATTGCAATCTCGTGCAACTCGATTCAAAGACTTTCGAAATCAAAGCACATCGATCTACGCTATCATTTCATCAAGGACCATGTGGAGCAGTGCAGTTGGATTATACTTTGTGGTCTTGAATACCAATTGGCGGATCTTCTCACCAAAGCCTTGCCTCCCGCTAGGTTTAATGAGTTGGTCCACGAATTGGTATGAGGTGTTGACTCAAGAGGAATTAGATGACCTCTTAAAACAGTCTTAAAAACACATCAAACACCAAAACATCTTTTGTAAATAAATTTTCAAAAAAAATACAAAAATATAAAATCCGATAAAACAACAAAATATTCTCCTAATCTATATTTCTTTCAACATGGCAAGTACATTTCTTCCGTCAACACTTTAATCTTTCAAAATTCGATATTTCTCCGATCAAGTGTTGAGGGGAAAAATTAACTCTTAACTGTTTCAAACATCGTGTACTTGCATGTTATCATAACTCGGTTGATTCTTTTACAAATGATGGTACACTTTACGGTTCAAAGACACTCCTCGGACTTAAAATTTATAATCGTTCATTATTTTCTCAAGTCAAGGGGAGTGTCGTCAAGTCTCTTTCTTAAAACCTTTGTTTGGTAACCAAATGAAAGTTAAAAGGCTTTGGTTAAAAAGGAAAAGGTGGAGGGACTAAAGCGCAAAAACCACAAAGTTATTTTTGATAAAACACCCCACCTAACACTTTCACCTCACATTTATTACCAACACCTAAAAAGATCCTACGCAGAGAAATTGTTTAACAAATCCGTGCATTGGATCAACGATTTGTAAGTGGTTTTATGATCTCAACATGTTTTTAAACATAGGTTTTGATTTTGATACAAATCCAACGGTCAAATCTTGATCTATGCTTGATTTAGTGTCCTACGCGTAAGTGTATGAACACAAAATCAAGAATGGACGTTTGTGGTTAATAAGATTGTGTCAAAATGTTCCTTTTACATCTATAAACACATGTTCATTACCCAAACATGCCCGGATACACTAATTGATAACTTTCAAACATTAGGGTTCTTAGGTCAAATTGGGTATTTTTGAATGTGAAGTGTTTTGGTTAAAAGATAGTTGGGTTATGCTCTTGCGTTGTTAAATTGATAATTTCCAAAGTTTATAGCCACCGAAACACGAATTGGTCATCAATTCAAACTAGGGTTTAAAGCTCATAAACTTTGGGTATTTTGATTCTCAACAAATTAAGTGTTACAACTTGGCTTACATACTCACAACATGTCTTTAACATACCGAGAAAAGTTTAGTGCATAATCTATGGCTAAAACTCATACGCGTAGATTTAGGGTTTTAGACTACGCGTATGTGTTCTACGCAGAATCTGTAAAATGAGCTCGTATGTTTTGATCGTGATAAAATGATGTTACGTGTTAACTTTGATGATTTGATAAACTTATTTCGGGCTTTGCTACGCTTAAAATTCGAGAATCAAGGTCATTTGCAATTCTACGCATAAGGATTACCCTACGGCGTAGTCATGTTACGTAAGAATAATCTCGCGCATAACTACGCGTAAGGTTCTACAATGGACTACGCGTATCACCGTGAAGGATATGCGTGCGATGACCTCTACGCATAAGGTCAACTCTTACGGTAGCCTTACGCGTAAGGTTAATATATGCCTACGCATAAAGCTCTCGCATAAGGTCCCATGTTTCCTCGGCGTAACACTTCACGCGTAAGTTAGGATCCCACGCGTAAGTTTACGCCTCGCATATATCATTCTGTCTAAGCATTACTTTACCAATCCTACGCATAAGCCGAGATCATACCTTCGTTATGAATTGTTACCTGTACAAACTTGTAAATAAACTAATCATATCATCACGAATCCAAAAATGTCACTAATAAACTTAAATCGTTTGATATGTTGTGAACAATAAGTGATAAAATAAACTTTAAAACTTAAAGTTAACCAACTCACGAAACATTTCTCGACATCATTGGACTATTGAACATACAAGTGACTTAGGACTCGTAACAATCATTATCACTGTACATTCAATAACTAGACAATAAGACCTTCTGTTGACTAACATTATGTCTTTCGATATGTTAGTTCTTTTGGCTAATGTTATTTCGAGATCACGACATGGTCGAACAAATGAATGTGGATGCACCAAGTTCTCTCCATTCGATATCTATCCTCATGGCTATCCAATGAAGATAGGAAAGAATAATCTCCGTGTTGACTTTGACACCCTCACTTGCTCGAATCTTCGTGTTTAATTGCTATTGACATTACGAGGACTCATCCTTATCGAACATGCTTACTCACTCTGCAACTGTTCACGAGATCTACATCCAGCAGTTACGGAACACTATGGAAAGGGTCAAAGGACAAGCTAGCATGTGACGGTGACTACGAATCACAAACAAGTCACCATTACACTGCGGACTTAAGGGTCATTCTCCTAATTCACGATGTCGATCCGACCAAACTATATACCACACTGCGGAAGAGCTCACTCTCCAATTCTTAATCAATATCGGTTATGGCGAGGCTACGGGGAATAATCACCAAGCATTCTCACGTAGAGCTTAAGAGTATTCCTCAACCACGGAGAACACTCTACATGATCATCACCAAGTCATTTACGGTCGTGACGGTGACTATGAGCACCTAAGCTCATGGAGCGCAAATATTCGGGCATTGGTCAACAAGAAACACATTGCTATCGAAGCTACGATTTGGGATGACATGATGTCATTTCTCAACAAACTTGGCTCAAAGATTCCTACATCGGATATACTAAATTGTTGATCCGAGAGCACTTGGACTTCATCGACATTCCCAAGAGGCTCAATGACCCCGACAATCATGACATGTTGACGGAACCTATTCTATCTGTCGGAATCAAGGAAGCGTCTACAAAGAAACAAGGTGTTGTCTTGCAGATTTCCTTAATCAAGATTTGAGCTCGAATCGTACAAAGGTATCCGAAGCGGTCGACAAGGCAAAGTTGGTCATTTCGATGAAAAATCTTACGGAACACCTGTAAGGAGAACCGAGAAAAGGAAGTCTTGGAAGTGTCACAAGTACAGATAGTCAAAGGAATGTTCCAAAGAAGAAACCTATTCCAAAGAGGAAACCCACCCTAAGAAGAAAGTTCCTTCTCGTGAAGCCACCCAATCCTTTCACTTGAACCGCAAAGACAGCTCGGGGCGAGGACTGCGAGGCTCTTGACACGAGATGAAGAGTTCACATACTCAAACCGCAAGGATGAAAATCCTCGATGCAAAACCTCCAAGTCCTCAAACTATTAAAGGAAAAGGAAGACTCTGCACTAGTGCCTCGGGATGAAAGCTACGAAGATGAAGAAGAGCAATCGGATCAATCATACGGAAGAAGTTTCACAAAGTCGACACCTTCAAAAGGTCAAGAATTTGCTAAAGATCAAATGGGTGGCCCGGAGGATCAAGTGGGCTTGCCACTCTCTCCGGATCTGATGCGGTTAATCGACCCGATAAGGGATCCGGTGCCACCACTCTTCCGCAACAACAACACTGTGGAGGACACTATTGTGTATGATTTTGAGAAGCAGATAAGCGAGAAAGAAAAGTCTAAGGATGGCGAGGATGATTATACAAAGTTTCTTCAGGCAGTCCAACACACTCAAAGGAGAAAACCTCGAAACTCCTAAGGACATGAAGTCTCCTCATGTCTCCTCATCATCGGATTCTTCGTCTCATTCATCACAACCACCATCAACAAAGACAACGGATCATCATCCAAATCGGTGAAGAAACCACCTAAATCTTGGTTTCTCGGACTCATCAAAGATTGTGAAAGTTGTCCAACAAGTCGGAAAGAAGGACATACTTCTGGAAAAATGAATTGGTTTCTTGACCAAATTCGATACTTAAATGATGAGAAAGACAAGATGGAGAAAGAAAGGAATTTGTTCGAAGTTCATGAAGAGTCATCGAAAAGAGGAACTGAGCGAAATGATCGAAGGATACACTAACAAGTACCTTCAGGATATCGTTCCTAAAGTCCAAAAGGAACGAAGAAGACGACAAGAGATCATACCCACAAGTTTCTTCTCGACCTTTGTCCCGGTGTGACTAGAGTATTTTCGGACAACTCACCCCTAACATCGTAGCATTGGTTAAACATACAATGGCCAAAGAAGTCGATCTCTCGAATACGGTTAATCGCTAAACTTGTGATGCAAATGTCAAAGCGATCGGAACGTTTACTTGGATGAAGCCAAATTTTTCGAAACTCTACTTGACTTTCAACTCGGATCATCATGCAAGGAGTCGGCCGATCAACCCAAACGACCAAGAGATGACGATGATAAGGATAAGGACTCGCACCTAAGCGTTAGAAGCGATGCGGTAAATCTACTTGATGCCACCTCCTCCACCACGGACTTCTTCTCAACAAAGTCTCCTCCACCTCGGTCTTCTCGATACACCTCGGGACGATTCGAGTTACCACCCCGACTCATAAAGCGGTGATTACTTTGAGTATACGGGTGGTGACGATGAAGAGGTCCTGAGCCCGACAACAACCCACCTCACCCAAACAAGTGCGAAACCAAGATCATCCTCAAGGCTTTCCAAAAGAAGAAGCGGGCGACTCGGCTGAGTCGTAACATGGCTAGATGACGATAAAACCAAGAGTTTGAATGGTTCTCCATACTTGTCAATCAAACTCCTACCACGATGAAGGTCAAGAATTGGCGGTCGGTTCTACATTGGAGTCACGCAAAACTATTGCAAGAAAAGTTCCATGTGAAGAAAATGACAAAATCGAGTTGAGCGAATCAAAATGAAGCTTTTCAACTATGGAAAGACAGACTCTGAAAGCGCCTCGGTCGAATATCATCTTGAGAACATCGCTAGAGCTATGTCTAACAACATGGATTGGCTCAATCCGGAAGCAAACATTGACTTCACACAAGGGACAACCCTCCATACTACACCGATTGGACCAAACCCTACCAACCATTGGCCAAACAGACGAACCACGGATTCCTTCCGATACTTCTTTAACAGACCGGATTTTCTATTACACGGTAGCGATGGTTCACGAAAATACGCTACATCATTGACTCTTCCATTCCCATCCGCTATTTACTCAAACGCATAGCTATCGAGGAACGTGCAAATCACTTGTTTTCGACAGCGTGCAAGCATATGACCAAGATGCATTGTATGGGATTCATCATTGGCACGAGCGCGAAGAATCTACTACGAAGCACTGGTTCGAAGTCTCAACATGAAGTGTATAGTTCCAAGGACATCGTGGCCATCAAACACATTGATCTCAAGTCTAAGTGGGACTACACATTCTTAAAGAATATCATAGTCAAACGACAAGATGAGCAGGACTATGGATTCTCCGAGGTGACTTTGAGAACTTGTCCTCAGCGACATTGAAGACATGTACCTTGCCAAAGTCTGAGGTCGTATGAGACAATTCTCGATGAAGTTCAACGTGAATTTATCAAGTCGGTTCTCATCTTCATTAGGCGCATCGTGATCAAAGAGCGTGTTGAAGATATCCGGATGGTTTGTTGAATCTTATCGACGCGTATCAACCTCACTCCTCCAACACTTACTCTTCCCGATCTCAACCATTTAACTCAATATCGCTCATCGACAAACCATTCGGAGTTGTTTACCGCGGTGAACTTCAACGAAGCGCTTAATGGCGTGTAGTGAACTTCAGTCGGGATCATACCTTGAAGCTGGTTAGGGATGGATTGGCGTCTGAGTTGAAGGATATCGCTGAAAGTTGGGTCTCCTAAGCGGGAATTCTCGGGAAAGGAGGGATGTGAGACGCATCATCACCATGATTGATGAGCGGTTGTTCGAGGGATCGATTCGACGATTGGAGAGCTATGTTGGTGGTCGACCGGAGAAACATCACCGGCTTTCAGCATACCTGCGCACTCACAGGAACATCATTGCACTTCACGGTACCCTTGAATTGTTTCCTTCATATAATTTTGGATGCATGATTTTATATGTCAATGGCTTGTGCACATAACGATGTACAACCCGTATTCATCAAGAAAGGACCACGTAGTGCGCCTCGGTGCCACAATCCTTATAAAAGGAGCGAAAGCTTCTTATTTTGAGTAAAACCTATCAAACCTTTCACTTTTCAAGGTTTTGCTCAAAAAAAAGACAAGTACTTCCCCATAAGATTTTTCAAAACCTCAACCGTTTATATCACTAGTTGAGGGGGAGTATTTGCATTAAAACTTTGTTCACAAATTGTTCACAGTGGTCATTCTTCCTGCAACACTCGAAATGGTCATATTTATTCTCAAATCGTTCAAAAATAACATTTTATATGCCATTTTTGAGGGGGAGAAAATTGTGTGATAAGAAATATGCTGTACAAAATGCAAATGAATCATGTACCTCGGACTTAACCAACGAATTGACGGTACTAAACCGTTAGTAACTCGAAAAGACTTGTCCTAGACGGGTAATAATTTCAAGCTAGTTCGCTAGTGATGTAAGCGTGTCTCATGAAAGGACTTGTCTCGAGTAGAATGTACCATTCGAAACTCTTGATAGACATAAACTCGGCGGGTATGACAACCTTTCGAGGTTTGTCTACACCTTCAAGGTAGTTATTAGAGCTAGTTGTCACCTAAAAGTCGACAATGTAACTCTTTAACTATGCAACGTAACCGTGTCTCGCGGGATTGTCTATCTTAAGTGGATCAATTCAAAAGTCGCGCTCTTTCCTCACCGTGCATTTAACCATTAAAACTATTAAGCACATGTGGAGGGGAGTATTTATGCAAAACTTCATCTCTCAACGTGGTTCAAACATGTTTTTCGTTAACAAACCCTTTGAGAGATTTTAACATACGATGGTTATAATGGCAAACATAGGTTAATCATGGAGTTATAAGGTGACTAAGGTTAGGAATAACAGTCCTATGATCCGCCAGAGCGGGAGGATCTACCCAAGGACACTACCATTAGTTAGTGTTAGAAGTCCTTAGGAATGATTGTAAAAGGGAGAAAATGAGAATCGGAGAAAGAAGGAGTTGAAGAATCAAAAGAAATGTAAAGTAAAGGGTGAAAAGAAATAGCCCTCCAGTTATTCAACTTAGGACAAACACCGGGTTCAATTCATATACTCTTGGTTGTCACTTAGTGACACCGGTATTGAAGATTAAAAGTCGTCATGGACCCGGTGGCGCATGCACTAAACCTTCTTAGCCACTCAAGTTTCTCTCAATGAAGCTTGTTTCATTCTCACGGGAACCCTACATAAACTATTGGCTTTCTCTTGAGATCGTGGTATTGAAAAAGGAGACCCTCTCCTAGTCTCCGCTCGGAAAACCAAAATGCACTATTGAGTCTAGAGCCACGAGATTCATCAAAGATCTCTTAGGAACACTTGACATTTAATCACTTGATGATCAACAAATAAGATCATCGATGGTTCATATCGAGTCCTTCACGGATCTTAGCAATCTGTCGAGAACATTTATGAGAGGTTCACATCCGTGATCCTCGGTGATTGAATGGAAACTCTGCCGGGTCAACATCAAACACCACGGCGGCGGTCACTTCGGTAATTCCCGTGGATTACGCGGTGTGTCTCAAACGGTCTGATCGTGAGGTGATGCTTGATGTACCTCGACTCATCCGAATGTAGATGTACTTGATGCGTCGCATTATCTCACTTGTGGGACTCCGGTTCGAGAGCGGCCTTTGTAAGAATTAGAGTTGTGTTTTCACACTATGCGATTAACACTCTCGAAGTTCAAACTTGTAAGTCTGGGAACCGCTTATTACTAACCGTTTGAAATGTTTTCTTCTTATGGAAGCTCCGGGCGGGATGATCGTCTTGACTCTTCTCATGCTCACACCAACATCATCACCAATGGAAGTTCTATTCAAAAGCAACACAACCGTCAAAATGATTCTTCGTCAATCCAAAGAATCTACAAAGTTAAAGACTTAGAGAACTTCATCGATGTTGAATTCCAACGTCAAAGGCGTGTGAGCATGTTGAAGAATGGCGTGGAACCTTTGGAGCAATGAAGCGAACTGAAAGCGCATCGATGCGAGACAACAACATACTATCACTTTCACCACAAAGAACAATGATCAAAGAACAAAGTTAAAGATGACGTCGAGCATAAGCGTTTAAAGATAACTATCTCTACACTGGGAGATTGTTCGAATCAAGGCAATTCCTCTCACAAGAAAGAAGAATGTCGAAGACGGCGTCAACTACTATTACATCAACGCCTTCACCGTTTACATTCATATATACTTGAGGGAGATTGTTGGAATCACTCTAAACAAGATTTCAAGTATTTATATTTCATATGTAATAGGTAGCTTTATTATGGCCTTTATGTTTGTTTAAGGTCAAGCTTATGTAGAAGGCCCATAAGCTTGATCCAAGCCAATAAGGAATAGGGAAGGAGAGGAGTGTTGCCTAGCTCCTTGCCTATATAAACTCTTGTAAACCCTCATTTGAGGGTTGGTTGTTCAAGTTTTCTCTCATTCATACTCTTTGCATAACCGGTCTTACTATCGTGTGTGTGTGTGTGATTTACTTGTTCAATCGCCTTCATCTCTTCTCTTATAACTTGTGTTTGTAAAACTAGTGACCTAACAGAATCATCCCTAATACCAAACCTCTGGCCATGAACGTCTACAGAGGGGATGATAAAAGGCACTTCGAAGTTCATGATCCTCTAAAATTCACTGACTTCGGGATCACTAAACTTGATGAACTTGGTCCTATTATTGAAAAGAAGAAAAATGCGGTGGCTAAGGACCTGATGAAAATGCTCAGTAAAAGATATGAAAGACTGAGGGATTGTCCATTAACCGGGAATTCAGCCGCATTAATCGCACCTCAAGGATCTCAACCACAATCATCGGTGGCAAAGAAAGAGTTGAGTTCCAACACGAAATCAAAGTTCACGGATTAGAATGCAGCAGGGTGTCACTGAAGGTGTGAAATTTGTGAACTGTCTAGTGATTGAGAAGCACGAAGAGGGCTATTCCACATTGATGTCTATGGAAACCACCTTTTCAAAGATGGAGTGACATTGATCAGTGGTGTGGGCGCAATCTTGAGCTACATACCGATGGCCTCTCAAATCCAAACCCCAGCAAACATCAGGTTCTGCCAAGACCTGAATGCCAAGATAAGAGAGCACCCTGACAATGAAACACTCCTAAAAAAAAGCCTAAGTGATGCAAGACCAACATTTTTTAAGTGATGCAATATATGCTAGTCCCTAAGTGATGCAAGACCAACATTTTTTATGAGTTCAATATATGCTAGTCCCTAAGTGATGCAAGACCAACATTTTTTAAAATGACATTATACAAATGACAAAGTACATGTGTCAAAGCAAGATAAACAACAAAAAACTACAATTACTTTGTCTCTCATTTTTCCAAATTTGTCATGAGTTCCAAAACTAATTCATCAATTCTCATATAATTTTGTCAAATATGAAACCTAGTAACCGGTTGAACCGTTTCGGTAAAAAAACAAGTCGATTTAAACCGAGTCAACTCAACAGGTTGGGTCGAAAACAGGTAAAATTAAACCGGGTCAACCCGGTTTTTGATGTGTATTAATATGTCTTCAACATTTCCACTTTTAGTTTCAACTTTTCACTTTTTACTTTTTTGTTTTTCCTTTATATATAGTATATAGCGAGGTACTCAGCGCGTTTGGCGGCGGGTACCACAGACGATTAATCAGCAGAAATAGATCTCGATGAGACACGATTCACTAGTTTGTATCGGTTTCAACGAGTCCTCTCTGGTTCGTTTTCGGATGGCTTTAATTGGTTAGCCGAAATTGGGGCGACACCGGTTCCCGGTTGAACACGTTGGTCCGGTCCGATTTTCAAAACTATATGTAACATCAACTTGTTAGCTTGTATGAAGTTTTGTGTGTTTTATTAATTTGTATAAAGTGTAATTATTTTATATTTTGGGATTATGTTGTAGCTTATTTAAATTGTACGTTATGAAAATTTTATTGTACTTTTTAGTAAGTGGTGTTTTAATGGGCTATTTTTAATTTGGTAGATGTGCTTTTAATTGGTTGTACAATGTGAATAAATTATTGTACTTTTAAGTAATGGGGTTTTTAAATAAGAGTATTAATTACACTATGCATTTCTCTCTCATTTGACCAATTTCAACAAATCAACTTTTCAACTTTTCACCTTTGACCATTTTTCTATTATATGTAGTATAGATAGCAGGGTACTCGCGCGTTTTGGCGGCGGGTACCCTGTGACGATTAACCGCAGAAATAGATCTCGATGAGACCTGATTCACCAGTTTGTATCGGTTTCAACGGGTCCTCTCTGGTTCGTTTTCGGATGACTTTAATTGGTTAGCCGAAATTGGGGCGACACCGGTTCCCGGTTGAACACGTTGGTCCGGTCCGGTCCTCAAAACTATATGTAACATCAACTTGTTAGCTTGTATGAAGTTTTGTGTGTTTTATGAATTTGTATAAAGTGTAATTATTTTATATTTTGGGATTATGTTGTAGCTTCTTTAAATTGTACGTTATGAAAATTTTATTGTACTTTTTAGTAAGGGGTGTTTTAATGGGCTATTTTTAATTTGGTAGATGTGCTTTTGATTGGTTGTACAATGTGAATAAATTATTGTACTTTTAAGTAATGGGGTTTTTAATAAGGTATTAATTCTGTTGTCGTTTCTCTCATTTGACCAATTTCAACAAATCAACTTTTCAACTTTTCACCTTTGACCATTTTTCTATTATATGTAGTATAGATATAAAAATATAAAAATAATCATCCATCAACCCTTAGATTTAATTCGTCATACACTTCAAACCTATCTTACTATTCCCCTAGAGAACCATCAATCCCATGTGTCTTACCTATACTATACTACAACGGTTAGTTACGCTGCCTAGAAGGATTGTAAAACTTCGGTGTTACAATATGCTGCATCACAAACCAAATTTGAGAACAGTCTATTTAAAAACCCAAATGAACCCTAATTTACAAATGCAGGAATTAGAACCCGAGTTCCAATCTACTTCAAAATGTTGATTAACCAAAATTGAAATTTGAAGCAAGTAGAAAACATGGAAGCTACGATATGTAAATAAAGAAAAGAAAAATATGATATTAAATTTTTATCATAAGAAAATGGTTAAAATTACGGGTTTTGAAGCTCTACTCTGAAAGCTTAAAAGGATATAATCTTGGAATGGTGTTTTAGACTTTTCTCATTATGTTAAATTACAATAAACACATAAATTAAAAATATATTGTCACAAATTAAACTTAACGGGTGTAGTAATATATAAGAAATATGTTACTAATATGTAAATTTAAAATAAGATTACCAAAACAGTCATATTTGACCATTTCATTAAAAAATCACTTTTTTTCTTTAAAAATATCGAATATGGTCATCTGACCCTGTTCCACGGGTAGCAACTAAGAGGTGTAACCGTGCAACACAATTTAATAAAAAAAAGAAAAAAAAAGAAAAAACGTTTTTAAAAGAATGCCACATCTCGCATTTGGTTGGTCTTGACCAATCACACACCTGTCGCACCTAGACGTCTCTCATAACCATTTTCTAGTTTTCATAAAGATATGTCCACATTGTAAATAAAAGAGTTAAATACGTCCTATTTTATAATTTTAAGTTTCCATGAAGATACGTCCATATTGTAAATTCGAAGGTGAAGGGTACATTATGCGCACTATTCATATTGAGTACAAGTGGATATCTCCACGATTCTCAAGTTGCAAAGTATTTTGCCATGTTCTTAATGAGTGTCCTAAAAAACTTGCTACGGATGCTATTGGTTCAAAGTCACGATTTGCTTATAAACCTGACACCAAAGAAACCGAAGGAAACTAATGATAAAAATGATAATACGGTTCCTCCTACATGGAACCCTTTTGATGTATTAAGGGATGGTAGATGATGAGGAAGGTGAGGGTCGTAACTCCTCTAGTTTGCATGAAAAGAGTCAAGAGGAAGGTAATGGGAACAAGGATAAACATGCGAGTGCACCTATTGATTCATTTGGTAGTCCAAGTACTACATCTGTGGTTGAAGAGATTAATAATCTAGAAAGCCAAATACTTAATGGGAAGCTTGTGATATTGGGTGATGATGGGAAGCCACTTCTTATTAAAAGGAGGCTAATGTGCCATCGGTCAGTGGACCTAGTACTACTATGAAAATGCAATGGGAAGATTCAGATAGTGTTGAACTCGAGGAGATTGATGATGATATGGCTTGATATATGACTAACCTGAATCGCGTTGGTGGAGGAACTAATGATGAAAGTCTCCGGGAGTATGATGATTATGATGGTTATAATGATTTCGAATACGATGTTGATGATTAAATGAAGAACAACTTGCTTTCTATAACGCGTGGGATATTTGTATCCGCGATAGAGTTAGGAAGTAGTTTTAGTTTTGTCATTGACATTTTATTTTGGTAGATTAATAAGATAAGTTTGTCTCTTTTATGATAGTGTTTGTTTAAAGCATAATAGATATGTTTGTGTTGCGTGCAATGGACTGAGATGTGAGTTCCATCCTCTTTCTATTTACTTTAATATTTTTTAATAATATATTTACTGAAAAACCTAATGCGACCTTTTTTAACTTAATATTCAAAGTAAGTCCGAGTAAAAACCTAAAATTTGGTCAAAAAGAATAATTTGGAAAAAGACAAGACACCTCTTAAAATGAAAATAAAATAATTTCCCATATATGGAAAACCCAGTTGTACAAAAGGTGTCATCCAGCCAACGTGTAAAAAAAGAAGCAAAAGCGTGAGTGAGGGCTTAAATACAATACAATAGTGAATAGCTCTCTCTCTTCACCTGGAAACCTTATGCTTCACACTTCCTCTCTTCGATATTCGGGTACGCCATTTTTCCCCCAATTCTCAAAACCCACATTTTTAATTTATCTCAATCTTCATATAATTTTAACTGCTGTTTATTAATTAGTTTCAAAATGCTGTTTATTGTTACTAATTTTGAGTTTGTTAGTAACTGATTAGGTTTTCATTTTAAATGTTATGAGTGTGTGTGCACTGTTTCTTTTATAATGTGTTATGATATAGTTGCTGATTGTAATGAAATTATTTAGTTCGTACAAAAAATAGTTAGATATTTTGGTGTTACATTTGTAACAAATTTTATGAAATATAGTTTAGGGAGTGTTTGGGATTGTGTTTGCAGAACTGATTATGGCTTTTGTCTGGTTTGCCAAACACTATTTTATAGTTGTTTGCGTTTTTTGAGCGAAATAATAAGAGTATCTCCAGATATGATATATGATAGTGAGCCTAAGACTGTGTTTGGCAACAAGAGCTCTTACGCCATTTTACACTTTATAATTATAGATACAAGTCATACAACTACGTTACCAAACACTTTTATAGAACACAAACTGCTAACTGCCAAATAGCTAGGTTTTAAAAGTACTTAACCAGTATAATGATGTAAATGAATAATATTATCGCTATGTAATGTAATGATTATATTTATTGGTAAATTTGTACCTTCAACGCGTGTTAAGGTTTTGAATAATACTTTATTGTATAAATTATCTACTTATAAATAATGTTGTTGAGTGTACACTTGCACATGCAGCATTAAATTTCAAAAGGAGATCAGTACATTACTTGTTAAGGAAAATATTTATCTCCAGATATGCATCATGTTTTATAGACTTTATTTTTATATAATTTTATGGTTTTTTAGGAATCTAGTTAGCCATGTCGAGGCAACCTCGACTTCCACCTCGTTGCCCGATTTCAAGGGCACATTCCCTTGATTCGCCCTCTTCGGCCACTTTTAAGGATGAGATATCCCGTTCGCGACATCAGAAATCTGTGTCGACGAGTTTTGGTTTGGAGGAGCAGCCGGCGTGGCTAGATGATCTATTGGGTGATTGGGACTCGGGTTTGAAAATAAAAACTCAGTGTGGTGAGGGTAGTGATTCTGGAATTGTTTTGGATGACGTGAACAGAGAAAAAGATGATAAAGATGTATGTTCTAGAGATGTTGGGCGTACTGCATTGGAGTCGGCTTGTGTATATGGTCCTAACTCGCCTCGGAGCAAGGATAAAGTATCGACTGAAGAGAGTGCTATTGTTTCGGCTTTATCTGAATATGCTTCTCATGGTCCTTTCGTTTCTGGATTTACACAATTTGATTCTGTACAAGACGCAGCTGGCGAAGCTGATATGGATGCTAAACCCAAAAGGTAAGGTTCCAGACTAGTCTCTGTTGCAGTCGCTATCAATTTATATGTTGTTTTCTGGATCCTTTATATTAATTTATATACATAATTTTTTATATGTAAACTACTTGGCTGTTTGTGTTGCTTGTACCTATATCACTATATGTTACCACCTCTTATGATTTAAATTAGCCGCTTGATGAAGTGTTTTGCCTTATAAGTTTTATACAATATATAATAATTATTCTGTAGTTTATACTAGCACAATGTTTCGTAGAAGATTTTAGCTATTATTTTGGATAGAATTGTTTTAGTGATTGTAAATGAATTCTGAGAATGTTGTCATATGAAATGCGTTTGGTAGATGAAATGGTTATCTATATCTCTAAATTCCTCTAAAGCTGGAATGTTAGTTTTACTGTCACACAATGGAAACTATTATCACGCTTTATTAAGTTTTCAAAACAATGGTCGTCAAGGTGCATGTATGTGTATAACATTACTGCTGCAAAATTCCAAATGATGTGTTAGATGTGTGGCCAAACAAGTCTGGTAGGCTCGAAACTGAGGATTAGTTGGAGTCATGGTGTCACCAATCAATAACGCAATAAAATATATGCTTGAGATGGTGTGGTCATATCTAAAATTGACCCCCACAGCATCGTGGTGAAGAGCAGAGGTACTAAGGGGAGTGCATTAGAAGCAAGGCTTGTCAAAATAACATGGTTTGAAGAAGTTGCGAGAATAATAACTTGTTTAAGAATAGTACAATAGTTGGTTTCAGTAAGGAGAGTATGTGGTAATTTTTCTCATTTTTCCCTGGATGAGTAATTTTGAATCTGGTGCACTGCTCATTGTGTAGTTTGGTAAAAAGTTTTCTTTTCTTGCTGTCCTAGTGATTGATTTTGATGGATCAAAGTTATAGTACGTAAGGCTCCTGCTATAAAAGTTAATCAAGTACATATGGAAGATGAGGTCATAGGAAAAAGTATGTTAAATGAGTTGCTGATCCTGTAGGTATATGAATTAGATTAAAAAACACAGGCCTTGTTTCTTTTTTCAAAGACTGGCTTAGGGTCTGATTCATGTCTGTATGATGTTTTCTACCAGTCCATCATTTCGTATCTGGGCATTTTATATATTTATTCTTTTAGCTGGAATTATGCATATGCTAAACTAAATATGCGGTACTGATTCTTGTAGGCACTCTGCACAAAGGTCACGAGTACGTAAACTCCAGTATATTGCAGAACTGGAAAGAACTGTTGAGAATTTTCAGGTAAAATCACGAGAAAACAAAACAATTTATACTTCTGGTAAAAGAATATTCTCTCTATTATTACTTAAGTTCACTTATTTATGTAACAAGTTGCACGCTGGATGATGCAGAGTATCGTATCAGATTTAGCTGTTAGAGTTGATTCTGTGGGCAAACAGCGTGTGTATTTGTCAGTGGAGAACAAGCAACTTAAGCAGCAGTTGGCCAGGATGCAGCAGGAAAAGTTTCTCAAGGAGCGTAAGTTGTTCATCCCTCATCCATTAGATCATAACTGAACGATAACCATTTTTATCTATGTTTTTTATGTGATTTTTTTTTTTTTTTTTTTTTTTTTTTTTTTTTGCATCTGATATAAAGGATTATGAATGTTGATACAGGCCAGTACAACTGTATGAGAAATGAAGTTGAGCGTTTGAATCGTGGTGTGGCGTTTCCACGTAGCAGCAAGGGAAGAACACTTTTTAGGTCGAATTCTAGCGGTGATGCTGATAAATTGCTTGTTGAACCTACTTGGAATATGATTGACATGGGCAAGCTTCATATTAACTGAAGATTTTGGTAAGCTTCATGAGTTCATCAGATAAGTTGCTTACATTCTAGGAAGCATTTAGATATCCTCCGTCCCCCAACCCCAGCTTATTTCCCTTATGAAGTTCAGAAACTTGTAGATGTTCCTAGGTTGTAATATGTTAGAGGTGGCATATTCAGAACCGTACCACCTTTTGCTGTTTCAAAACACATGTGGGATTGTGTTTGAGGTATCCCACTTGTGAACAGAAGGGGACAAAGCTATGCAGTATTGCTTGTCGATTAAACAAAAAAAATTAGTGTAATCGTTGCTATTGACTTAATGGCCGGAAAGGCATGGCCTGATCGAGGGTCCATTTCGAGCTTGGTCGGAGTCTATTTTATGGTCTAGTTCAGGAGCTGAAATTGGATCCATCCAATGTTTGGTTTGTTTTCAGAGACTACGTACACTCGAGTTTTTAAATTTGTGAAATATATTGACGCAGACCGGAAGTCACACAAGTGTTTGAGCATACAATTTAAGAGACATGTTTTAATTACAGAATAAGAATAATTAAGTTCCACGCGGTCCTTTACAAAGGTCAAATCTTTTTTTGACAGGTTAATAATTGAAAGCCATGCCCGTTTTAAGTCCACATCTTTCCTAAAGTGCCAGCCTCTAAATTATGAAGTTTAGATAATTTTACGGGTTTTCTGCACATAGGGCCTTTAACATAACAACGACATCATTATAAACATGAACAAAATGGCGAGATCATTGTTTTACCGGAAAGTTGTTAAGGTGGGATTTGTGAGATCAATAGTTCAATACTTCCATCATGTATTTGAAGTAAATAGCTTTATTATGAAAGTAGTTTAGTTCACTCTGCAAAAGGGCAAACCACAGATTCAACAATAAAACATGTTACACACCCAACATATATACGGTCCTTAAATGAAAGGATGGCTGCAAGTGTGTGATTCGCAGATGCTAAAACCACTGTCAAACAGGTTTGCTCCACCGATATATCTTGCTATGTCACTAGCTAGGAACAATACAACATTTGTGACATCCTTCCCCTACCAAATCCACACTTCGCAAGTTGGCACTCTATCTTTTAAAAGCTCAAAAACCCGCAACCCGCAATGTTTCTCAGTGCTTTTGCTTCTCTGGCAGATGTGCCAAAGCCATGTGTAAACACTATATGGATTATTGAAAAACAAAGCTCACCCAAATCCCATGCTTCAAAGCTCTGCAGCTACCCTCTTGTTAATGTGGCCCTAAAATCCCACTATTGTTGACCATGGTATTGAGTTTGCCGAATTAGTGACTGAGAAGTCAACTGCACGAGAAACATCATCCTCAATGGTCACATCACAGTGCATAAAACAACTGCCTGATACCAGCATATCACCACTTACCAAAGCAAAATTTTCTAATAATCTGAAAAATGAAGTAAATAATTTCCGGGTACAGCTTCAGTTAACAAGCTTTGTCATGCTTCTTAAAATGAGTACAAGAATCTAGCCTACGTGCCTAACGGGCAGTGCTCGTATACTAAGTGGATAATTTCACAGGAACACCAGAACCAACGACCAACCATAGTTTCATAATTCCGACAATCTAACCTTTGTATGTGGATTAGCCCCTTATAGATCCATAATTCCATATGATTTCCTTGCTGGTACATTATTTCTTAGCCAATTAGCCATTGTACCCAAATTCAGGCACCTAAAACACACCATACTCAAAATATTTACAAGTAACAGCTAACACATTAGATTTGTATATTGCCACACAAGAACTGGTTGTGTTTGGTTAATCTTAAGCAACAAGATGACGACTTCTAGAACCAGTAGTTTTCATTGCAACAACTTCGCCTTAATTGGTTCTATCTCATCGCATATCATTCTAACACAACAAGCTTTCATAAGGAAGTATTTTTACGATATTGTCTTTCATTTTGCTTATTGCTATACAGCAATAAATTAATTTGTTATCTCCCGCCACCTTTAATAACAAATTGTTTAGCTAATTTTCAGTAGATTCGTGTTGAATCTAGTTGTTGGAGTCGCATTGACAGTGATCATGGTGACTTTACTTTTCTCCGTTTTCTGGCATGGGATATTTTAACAACATTGACTATAAAAAATGATAAAAAGATTAGTTTTTTCTCGATAAGGATTGGCTTTATGCTTATAGCTTTTCGAGTCACTGTATTTACTCGAACTATATCAAAGATGCAAGCACATGAAATCCATAAGTATGTACTTGGTTGTACTATTTATTACTTGGTTGGTTCTTAGAGGGTTTCTGAAATTACTTATTTTTTCTTGTAATGTTTCTGCTTATAAATAAGCTTTTAAAAATTGCCTAAATTAAGTACTTTTTGAAGTGTTGTTTTAATTTGTTTATGTAAAAGATCCAAATGATACTCCAAAAAAAAAAGTTGATAAAAATTATCAACCAAATTCATTTATTAAATATGTTTGGTTAACTATAAAAGTAAAAACTAATTTTGATATCATATCAAATCAATAATATGAAATACATAGTCCATTATCGGTTTATATGAAAAATCACTTATCTGCTTAAAAATAAGCATATAAGCATACACTGTTTGGTACTGCATAAAAATAAGTGGTGAGAAGAGAAGTAAGCAACCATGTTATCTAATGTCTCAAATCAAAAGAACTTCTTTTGATTTGAGTCATTGGATCAAATCCAATAGCTCATGTCTCCTTAACTTGACTCAAGTTATAAAAATAGAGAGAATCCTTCTCCTATTTGTATGGAGGAGTATGTTACAAACTTGTCCCTACAATACTACAAACTTACTGTGCGGCGTTTAAAATCTCTGTTAACTCAACAATTTTCAAGCAACCTACGATCTCTGCGATCAAAGAAAACTCAAAACAATTTTGGAATGCAAAAATAATTGTATAGAATGAACAACATAACAAGAAAAATTAGAAAGATAAAAAAAACTTTGAACCGTGTTGTGTGAAATGAGACCACCACATGTTACTATAATAAGCATAACTATGTAAACGATTACTGATATGTACCCATAAACAATGATTTGTAAACATAAATAGAACACCACCACAATATACATGTCACCATAAGCATATACAGTACTTGCGTATGAATCAGCTTTTTATGTGTTCAAAAAACTAAACTTAAATTGAACAGCTAAGAATAAAATGAAACATAAGTCCACAACATGTCTACAAGACTAGACACCACATCATCACCTGAATACCCGAAGAGAATGATTTGTACATGTGAAACCTCCATCAACAAACAAGTTAGCCCCACTAACATACCTTGCTTCATCACTGGCCAAGAATAGTACAGCATTCGCCACATCCTCCCGCAACAAATCCACACCCTGCAAATTAGCATTCTTTCCAATAAAAGCACGAAAACCCACCATTGCATCGTCAGTCCTTTCATCCTCATGTAGATGTGCCAAAGCCAAATTTGTTAAAACTGCATAAGGAGAGACGCAGTTCACCCGGATCCCATGATTCCCAAGCTCAGCAGCTACACTCTTGGTGAGTCCCAAAACAGCATGCTTGGAACCTGTGTATGCGTGTGGCCCCAACCCCCCGATAGCACTAGCAACACTCGATAGGGAGATAATTGAACCTTTCTTTAATGGGATCATTACCCGAGCAGCATGTTTCATCCCCATAAATGGACCCTTAACATTTACATCAAATACTTTGTCAAACGTTGATAAGGAGAATTCCCGGATATCAGGGCAGGGCGGCCCTCCAATCCCAGCATTGTTAACCATGATATCGAGTGTGCCAAAACTAGTGACTGAAAAGTCAACTGCACGAGAAACATCATCTTCAATAGTCACATCACAATGGATGAAACATGTATTCTCACCAAGGGTTTGACATAATTGTTGACCAAGTTGGTCATCAATGTCGACTATACAAACTTTTGCACCATGCTTATGAAAAAGACGAACAATACTCTCTCCAATACCAGTTGCACCACCAGTTACCAAAGCAACTTTCCCTAATAATCTGAAATATCAAGTAAATATCAAATAAATAAACTTACTTCTCGATTCCTATGTTTTATTGTATTTTTGTTAATATAACAAAAATCGTTAAAGTCAATCATAAAGGAATCAACAAGGTATTGCAAGTCAAGGTTGCCCAACTGATTACATCAATGAAACAAAACCAGGATTTATATAATTATATTATTATATTTGCTTTGTATCCCTAGGAAACTAAAACATAACCTACCCAAGAGTAAAACAAGGTGTAGCTGACAAATGACATATACGAATTTGCACTTTAGGAACGGTTCATGTCTTCTTACCTCTGAGCGACAAGAGGAGAATCATTAGAGCTAGCGGTAGTCATTGCAAGAACTTCAACTTGGTTCTATATTACTGCAGATTTGTCAATATAACAAGCTTTAGGAGGAAGCTATAGACGAAAGTGCAAGTGGGGGTATATACTAAAGAAACAACATCATCAAATATTACATAAATGGTGGATGACAGTTTTCTCAAACTTTAGACATTTAATTTCCACCATAGAAAAAACAGACTCATAGAAGTCTCAAAAAGATAACTCTACAAGTTGATAATAAAACGACTCGCTAACCAATTAACAATTTAACCACATTCCACGTTTGGTCAACATGTACAAGTTAGAGACCACATGGGCTACATGTTCGGTATAAATATCCAGAAAGGTACAATAAGCCATTTTTGACCATGCTTTAGAGTGCTTGGTGTGGTAGAGACGTTATTCGTCAGACTCATAGAAGGCTCCCAATAACACACCAACAACTAAAATACCCTCCCAACAAAAAACCCAATAACATGTTACCACAAAATACCCCAGTAAAAATAACCACTCACTCACAAAACAAAACAAAAGGATGAATCTCACAAAACAAAACAAAAAGAAGAAAAAAAAGGGACGAATGGCGCTAGTGATTGCACCCACATAGTGTACCAATAACACATGAATGGCATGATACTCGGTGCAGTACGTGTTGTTCATCTGTTGTTGGTACTTGGTACCTATGGGTGACGAAAAAAATACCACACCGAGCTCTCTTATAACAAAAGTAAAGGCATAGCATGTGGTACGAGTAATTATTCTTGAAAGTTGAATTATTGGTTTTATTGCTCATTGACAAATATATGCTGGCTACTACGACAAAGTGAAACTGATTGTCGCGTTTTACAAAACTTTGATAACTGAGACATTAATCCACAAAGGTCTACGATAAACACAGTTTCAACCATGCTTGACGCTATCTAATTCGTGGGCCCATTAGCACGTGATCCCAACATAACGGTCGAACAAGGTTCGAACTCAAGACCACGCACATTTTTAGTGATGGTTGTCACAAGCTGTTATTTTTTTACTTAGCTAACGAAGTTTAAATTGTCAACTAAATTAGCAATAGATCCATACTTTCCAAGTATTTCAAAACAAGATTGATCATAACAGCAGAAAAAGAATAATATAAAATGAAAACCAGATTTGAAGGAACTAATAAATTAAAAATGGATGATATATGGATCAGAGTTAACCTGATGATGAAGGTCACCGGATAATATATAAGTGATCTCTCAAAGTGTAGTCACTCCATTGTTTTATTACTCTCTTCTTCTGACAAACAGCTTGTGGGAACATGAATGAAATAAAAGACTTCTTTATTTTAAGGAATATTTTTCTTGTGATCAAATGTGAAAGCCTCGTGTCGCGTTTGTGTAACTCACTCTTAAGCTATGCACAGAGGCGACCTGGTTAAATCACCACATCATTTCTCTCTCCGACGACCGACGACGACGACCAATTCTTGCATGTGGTGGCGCGAGATTTTTTTTTTTTTTTTTAATTCAAATATTTTTAAACACAAAATTAAAATTCATTAATAAAAATACTTAACATTACAATGATAATTAAAGAAAAGAAATCAAAAGTCTTAAAATCTTTTGGTAGTCACTCATAGTCGATTTTTTCCCAATCTCCAAATGGTCATACGCGTAACCATTCTGCAGCCCACCCAAATGTGACACGTGTCATAAGGAAAGTCACTTTTACTTTTTATTCTACCCAATAACCACCAAAATTACTTGTTCGCCAATTTCTCAACCTACTTTTACTCGACTTGCGTTTATCGCGTCTGAAAAGTACAAAAGTAAAAAAAAAAAGTACAAAACTCTTGTAGCGCCATGTGAGATTAAAAAAATTTTAAAATTTTTCGTTTTTATAAAAAAGTTTTACGTTTTTTTGAAAAAAATTTAAATAAATAAAAAAAATTACGTTTTTTTTAAAATTTTACGTTCTTTTAAAAAAAAAAATTACGTTTTTTTAAAAAAATTCGTTTTCTTTTAAAATTTTAAAAATTAAATTTTTTTTAAATTCGTTTTTTTTTTAAAAATTAATTTTTTACGTTTTTTTTAAATTACGTTTTTTTAAAAAATTAAATTTTTAAAAAGTACAAAAAGCAAAAGTACAAAGTACCAAAAAATTAAATTTTAAAAAGTACAAAAGCAAAAAGTAAAAGTCACTTTATGTCACATCCTGTGCCAGGTTCTTGCAGTTCATGGGTTGAGTAAGCCGTGATTCTTGTGATAAAAGGTGTATTGGTAGTTGGGACACGTGTCACATTTTGGGTGGGCTGCGGTCGAGTGGTACAAGCACGACCATTTTGGAGATTGAGGAAAAAATTGACCACGAAGACTACCAAAAGATTTTAGCACTTTTGGTCTTTCTCTAATTAAAACTTAAAGTAATAAAGCGTAGACGTTACAATCTTATTAAAAGCGAAAACATCACAAAAATCTTCATCGTCGATTCGGTCTTCGTCACTTTCGTCTTGACTTCAATCTCTTGATTGTCTCATTTCCACGGTTTCTCCAAATGTGTTCGACCAAATCGATTTTATGTTTAGATGAGTTGATCGATCCGTTAACTCTGAGTAACTACTAAGGATTACGCATGGGATCTTCTGGATCATGATCACGGTGGCCTCTTGTGGAAACCATGTAGACAATCGCCCATTGCTTGTGTTTGATGATCATATTATGTAATATGATGCATGTATACACATATCTTGAGATCCTGTTCGCACCCCTCGGCCGGAACTTTAAGCATTTTCCACTTCTTCTTCAACACACCGAAAGCTCGTTCCACATCTTTCCTTGTCGCTTCGTGCTTCTCTTGTCTGACATTCTTTTTCATCACCGATCGAGGATTTGAAATGGACTTAATAAAACGAGACCATTCGGATATATCCGTCGATAAGATAATATCCCTTTTGTAAGTAACATCGTTAGCCTCGAATTCAAGTTCCATTGCTCTCCCGGTTTGATATCATTGAAAGCAGGGAGCGATATAAACGTTATATCGTTATTCATCCCGAGACACCAAAGAACGCATGCCAAATCCATAAATCTTGGGAGGCGACCGCTTCAATAAAATGAATGGATGTGGCCGTGATCACCCCTAGCATGTTGACCTCTCAAACTATTTGGGCGGTTCTCCCAAGGCCAACTGTCTGATCAATGCTTGCCATCATCCCGAAACCCATGCTTATGCTCGTGATGAGCATATAATCTTTCAGGTCCGAATCGTGGGCTTTCGCAAATACTCGGCACCATATAACTCCATGATAACCGTGCAAAGTTACGGAGACAATCGCGTGTTGTTGTTGCGACACTGCGAGATACTCGTCGAGAATCGTGAACTGCGCGTATCCCAATTGACGAATTGCCGCGATGACACTTGACCAATGGAGAAATACCAAGTAAACCTCTACAATCGGGAGTTTGTTGAAAATAAGGAGAATGATTGGTTACCTCTTGCACAATTTGGTGAATAGGTCTCGGGCATCCGGAACCGTGACGAAATGTTTTTCGTTATACAAGCGGTTCTTGAATGGCGGAAACTAAGCGATTATGAGCACTACATGATCCCCAGCCGTGTGGTTTCGTCGAGCCTTTGGCGGTGGCGCTTGGTAAGTGTCCCAAGCATCTGCGTATACTCCATGAACTCAGTAAACTCATTTCATAATTTCTTCTTCGTCGGAAGACGAAGAATTAAAAATAACTCGTATGACATAATTATCAAAATGTGTTTGAAAGTGTTTATGTGAAGTTGTTTGAAATTGTGTGTTTAAAAATGTGTTTGAGTTTGGTATTTATAATGTTGTAAAAGTGGTAAAGTTTAAATTTTTTTTTTTTTTTAATAGAAACGTTAGTTTTTTTTTGGATTTACTTGGACCAAAACTCGGTTGTATACACAACCTTCTTCCTCTCTTTTCTTGCCCCAACCGAACACAACTTTCACAGCCACAATGGCTCGACCGACGACAACCCACCCAACCGACCGACCCTCGACCCCTCCACTGCGCATAGCCTTATAGAATCAAAAACTTTAGTTAAAGGTCTTGTAACAAGAAACTTTAGCTATAATCAGTGATGTACTTAAATTTTGAGAGACTTTTTTTTTTTTTTTTTTTTTTTTTTTTTTTAAGTACAAAATTTGTTTCATAATTTTTTATAGCTAAATTAAAGTTGTACTATAAAGAAAATAGCAATAATACGGGAGGTTGCACATAACATGATACGACATTTAAAAAAAAAATACACTTCGCGATCTAAAATCAGGTGTGTCCCGTGCTGAACATTGCATCTACGTAGGTCCGTCCCTAGCTATAATTGATATGTTTGTATCAAATGGAATGATACTCGTTGCACAATTTAAATGTAATTTATCTCAATCCGCCTATTATCAATTCATAATTACACTGGTCGAATAGTTATAGTTAACTTGGTAGATCATTTGCATCTCACCTAGTCACATACATTTTTTTTAGCAAGACACATACATTATCAATGATTTTTTTTAGAAAGTCATATATTTACACACTTATAGCACATAATAGCGCCTTACGGCTACCTGAACTAAAATTTAAACAGACAAACTTATGGTTGGTGAGTCACTCATATACCGTTTTGTTCAAGTTTTGACCGCTTGACACTTAGACTATCAATGATAATCAACATGTTCACATCTTCCATCATCATATATGCTTGATTTCTAGTTGTTTGTTCCGGTTTGATCATTGTTAGTTAAATCAAAATCATCTCGCTTCTAATAAGTTGTCGAATTTGTTATATCTAATTGGGTTAGAGTATTTGAAAGGGTCACGTATATTCTTCAAGAAGTCGACATAGAAGAAACTTTAATGATTCATATACAAAAACAAAAGGCGCATAGCCAATATTGTCATTGTCAAATATAGATATATTATAAGGTGAGTGATTAGAACAAACAATAAGAACACTAGGTACTCACGGTGTTATAGCAAAAAATGTTGTTATATTTTTTCTTCAGTAACTCAAAACTTATAACTTAACCTAAAAAAACCCTTTCTTCATCAAAGTTAAAGGACACCTCCGTACCCACAATTTTTAAAATAAAACACTAAAAAAAGGTCTAAAGCCTTATAACTTGGCAGGTGAATTTGGCGCAGAACCTTAGGTAGGAGGGAGTGGAAGCGGTCTTGGGGGCGGTGCCGATCGGGTTCGTCGGCAACACCGCCCCGTCTGAATCGGGTAGGGGAAATCGGTTAGCCATTTGTCTTGTAAAACCGAATGTGTGTGCAAGGTCCAAAAGTGATTCCAACGGCTAGTTGGAGCTAAAAAATAAAAAAAAAAAATAAAAAATTGGGTAGTTTGGGTACCACTCTCACCAATTTGGGTAGTTTTTCTTTTGTAGAATTGGGTAGTTTTGAGTTGGAGGATTTTTATAGGATAGAGGTGATGTGGCAATTTGGGTAGTGTTGGGTATTTGGGTTTCACTCCCTCCCCCTTTATAACTTGAGGTATGATATAAGTTGATGCCATAAGGTCGCGTTATAAGGCAATAATGATCCTTATGCCGTTCGGGACCATGCTCAAGGGGACCAAGTTCAAGCGGCATCCAAAAATAAGCGCCATCAAATATGTTACATATTTGTAGGATTATGTGGTCTCAACTCTCAATGGATAACGTGCATATATAATCAAACTTTGTTTGATTCAACCGCCCCTGCCATACACATCATCCTTCCTCGTGGACACATGGACGGTTATCTATCTATAGTTCTTTATTTATTTTGTAACTACCTTAAACAAACAAATACAAATTGTTTTCTTTTAAAAATCGAATCAGACGAGAAATAAAATTAAAAGAAGAAGAGTGAGAAGAAACCACAATCGCACATTTTAGATTCACCTGAAAATAAAAATGCATCTCCTCTTATATTTATCTCATATATTTGAAATATGTGGTTAATATTTTTCTCATTCTTCTCATTTCATTTTCTCTTCTCACTAGATCTATACCCATCTAAAGATAACGTGTAATTATTCAAGATTTTCCTCAATAGCTAAAAAGAGTTTATTGGTCATAAACATGCATACAAAAGAGTCATGACCAGTTATATGATATCATGTCAACCTCAACATTCAAGAATCACTATCTGAAAATCTAATAGGAAGATGCGTTGGAATGATCGATCTTTTTAACGACAACCAACTATATATATCTCACACATTTTAAACATGACTTGAAATCACAACCATTTAGTTGGAGAACTTCTCACATAACAAGAGAACTTCTCACATAAAAAGAGGTACAACTGAGACGCAACCCCTTTGGTAAAATATACAATCTTTTGGTAGCCAAATAACTTTTTAGAATATAAGCAATGTAAAATAGTAACACATGCTATGTGTGATTCATCAATCATAAGTTCAAAGCTCGATTCAGATATATGTGTGAGATATTAAGTGGAATATGAGTGCAGAGAGTAAAATGAATTCCTTCCAAGAAACATAAGAAATGTAAAATAGTACCACATGATATAAGCGGCTCATCAGTTAAGAGGTGAGGTCATGTCTCGATTAAGATATGCGAGGGAGGTATTAAGTGGTATATAAGTACGTAAATAGTTTTCTATTCTGAAAAGAAAAAGCAAAACAAACAAACAAATAAAGCACCAATTATGTAGAGGTATCGAAAAAATCATATACATTCCCATGTATTGTGTCCTAATAGCAGCAAGTAAATGTAATCAAGTTCAGATTATGCACACTATTGTTTCCAGAGGTAAAAAGGTAGTGAAGCCAGCCAAAGAATAAACACATGACAAGCCGACAATTCCCACTTAATTACGAAGTGATGCATTCGGGACAGCGGGGAAACCAAATTCATCTACAGCCTGTAAAGCAAATGTAAATAAAGCAATGTGAGCTGACATGATCATCAATCTGATACTTTGGGCTAGAAGTGGTGAAAAAGACAGGTTGAGCAAGTGGGATAATGGGTTAAAGTGGTTTTGGTGAATATATTTAGTGCGGAATAAGTATCTGTTTTATGACCAATGTATTATATTTAGTGCGGAATAAGTATCTGTTTTATGACCAATGTATTATATTTAGTGCGGAATAAGTATCTGTTTTATGACCAATGTATATGTATTTGTAAAGTTGAATGCATTGATAATACACTTTAGACAACATTTGACTGGTCTGAACCATTCTCGTATTTTAGCTAAAAAAAATTTGGTTAACCCGTCTGAGATAACATTACCCCAAGTGTTCCATTTAAAAGTACACGGGATAGAGGTTGAAAATAGTTGACAATATCCTTTATCAAAAGAAGAGTTCCATCTTCATTATTTCACCCCACCATGGAAAACCACTAACCTCCTATTTTAGGTAGTTCCATACATCGCTAGCAAGAACTAATTATTTGCTCGTTGTCATTAGTATAAAAATAGATGGAAACGAATCTGATCTACAATATCCTCATATTTGTAATTTGTCATTATTGTAGTGTGCTTAAGAGCGTTGCCTAACAGTAAGAATCAGAGAAATTTCTTTCATGGGTCGAAGAGTGACGACTAACGTAGGAGAACACGTAATTCTAAGTTACCTGATTGTTAGCTCTGCCAGCTGGCACCGCATGTCCACTTGGAGCAGTAGGCAGGTTGAGTTCTTCGGGCTCATTATCAGGTTGAAGATATGAAGGTACCCCTTCACTTTCAGTTTCCTCACCCATATCGGCTTCCAGAGCATCAAGTTCTGCATTGCCAGCCATAACAACAATAACCATTGAAATCATTTATACAAATAAACAAAAGTAAATACTAGCGAAATGTGTGCTTACCACCCAAGAGTTCATCTTCATCAATGTCATCAGGCACGCTGTAGCTTCTACCAAGAGACTCTTGTATTTCATTGCTGATATCCATCATGTCCATCATTTCATCTTGCAAATTCTACACATAAACAGGTTATGTGGTCCACAATTAGAACCTAATAAAATTACTCAAATAAGTTGGCTTGGGAAAAATAACACAACATAAACAAAAAACTAACATCGATGTCATTAATCTTGACAGTCTTCATCATTCCTTTGAGTTCTTTGTTTGCTGATTTCAGAGCCGACATCTGGAAAATACAAAAATTATAATGCAATTACATCTGGTTATCGCAAAGTTCTTCAAGCACATACATCTCAAATGGCTGGGTGGCATATAATTAATAAAGATAATACCCAAAATCAGTTTAACAACAAAAACTATATAATTGTAGAAACGTACTGTTTGCTGAGCATCTTTAATCCCCTCTGAAGCAAAAGCAACTTGATCAAGGTTGAAAGTTTGATTGTATAGCATGTCACGCTGTCCTTCATACCTATGCCAAGAATAATTGAAGGTTTTTACGTAAGCAAATGCATACAGAATGTCAATTTATCACACAGTTACCATACAAAGAAGTAGCTTACATTCTCTTTTGCTTAAGAACTCTCATTGCTCGAGCTTTCACAGCTTCTTGGGCGGGACCAGGTCTGGTTTTCTTGATTTGTTCCTTGTACCGAGCAAGTTCCACATCGAGCCGCTTGATCTTCTCATCAACTGATTCACCTCTTTTGTTGATCTACAATAATATATAAATATTATTCAAGAACTATTTCAATTATGATTAGAGCAAAAACGAATTGTACTAGCGTCTACGAGAATAAGATTTTAGTGTGTCATTGAATCAGCAAAAACAAAAAGGCCTGCAGGACAACTTAATAAACCCCTCAGATAATCCATTAGAGCTACTTAGGCAATCGTGTTATCGTCACTAATGGTGCATGACAAACAATAGTTATGGATTATTTGTTAAGAGGTTAGAACCGCCCATTGCCTTTCAAAATAAGCAGTTCGGAATAGCAACCGTAAGCAGTCTAAAAGTTGTTGTGTCAACATGCAATAATCAGATAAGCCGTTATAATAGGTCATCCTAAACACCCCCTTAGCATAAAGATTTTGGCTAGGGCCAACATCGCCGTTTTGGTTATAGGGTTTCGCAAGCTAAGATAACGAGTCAAGATTCCTGACTGCTTTTTCTATTGCCTATCTTGTTCAAATAAATAGGGATGAAATGCCGCCTTAGGTTTATATCAAAAAAACGACTTGCATTGTCAAATGTGATACAACCATTAGATAGAGCTTTAGAAGAAGATCCAAAGTAATTCAAGCCTCTTCAGCCAAGACTCTATATACATATAGGGTTTTTGAGATTGCTTATTTTTCTGCTAATCTCCTTCGGTTATTTTGGGGGGAAATAAACAGTTTTTTGCTTAATTCAAAGTGCTTATTCGAGATGAAACTTAAACTACTTTTTTTTTTTACCATCATATCTATCCTAAGACACATTATGAATGTATTAAACTGAAATTCTCATTATTTTTTGGTCTTATTGAATATTTTTACAAAATAAGTATATCCGAGAATTTCCCTGAGGTTCTGTTTGTAACAACTTATACGCGCTTATTTATCAGCAGAAACATAAGCAATCCAAAAGTCCAAAACACCCTCATGATTACTTCTTATAACCATTACCATGGTCCAGCTAGTAACTAAAAACTAAAAAGTGTGTCAATAAACAAAGGTTTAGTCATGACTTCTTAGTATCCAGCATCAATAACATCTCACTTCACAAATATAACGCAATGCGCTTAACTAAAGAACACCGCAATACAAAAACAAACGCAAAAATGCTAGCAGATGGAAGATATGGGGATCTAAATCCTACCTCCCCATACCCTGCTCCGGAAAGATCATGTATGGTCATTGTAATATTTTCCATAATTAATTTAACGAACCTCAAGTTCTAAATGGTACCTCCCCATACCCTGACACGCATCCAATCGAAAAAGGACATTTTTATAGGAAAACCTACAAGCTTGACATAAAATTACTTCATACATATTACAAATCACTGTTTTCCCAACCCTACCTATTTTACTAGTATTTAGGATTCACATGGTTAAATCTAAAAACAATATCCAATGACTCAATTAGCGATCACAATAATAATAACAAATGAAAGAATACCGACCCGATCAGATGCATCGTTAAGGGAAGGAGGTGGTTCTTTGTCTTTCTTAACGCCAAAAACTCTCCTCATCTTTCTTTTACTTTAATTCTTGCTTGCTTCTTCAATTTAGGGTTTTAATGAGCCTTGATTTTATAAAGTTGACTTTTTCTTTGATTTTGGGAGGTGATTTGGGCGTAATTTCTAAGAAGGTGAACAAGCTTTTCTTATTAACTTGGGTTTTGATATTTTCTCAGTTTATTATCTATCCATCCGCTGATTCTGGTGTAAGTAAGTAACTTACATTAATAGTCCCTGTACTATTGCCTACTATATTAAATCAGTCTAATATATATTTTATTTTTTTTTTTTATTTTTTTTTTTCCTATTGTGTTTAAGATTTTGACTTAGGATTTGGATTATGATTTTGATTGTATATTTAATCACTAGCAGGGTACCCGCGCAATGCGACGGCGGATGCCCTGTTACTATATTTTGAAGTGAGCAAATATTATTCGATTACAGTTTTATTTTAATTTTTTATTTCTTTCCTAACAATTACCATACAAATGAATGATAATTTAAATTAAAATAACTTTAAGCTATAACAATGATATATCATTTCTTAGCATTTTCTAGTAAGATAAGCTCTAGATATGTTATACAATAAATTTGTTTTGATATTATAAATATATTAAGTTTTATTTGACCAAAGTGTTCACGTTTCAAAAAAATATATATCCAAAAAACTTATACAAATAAATAAACTAACCACATATTAAAAAAGACTTATACAATAAAAGCATATCAACTTATTACGTTTTCAAATAAATCTAAAAAGCAAACATTATAAATATATTATCAATAATTTTAGAGCAATAAACCATTACTTTTTGCGTGAAAATAATATAGCTCAAGTCATTAACGCATCATCCTCTATTCGTTGATCAATATCACCCTTTGTAACATGCTTTCGTAACTTAATATCAACCCAAAAATTCAGTTATTGTACATCAATCCTATTTCACATCCTGTATTAGTCCAAATTTTTGGATTGTATAGTCCAACTAATCCAACAAGTTATAAAGCCCATCACTTGATGAAACCATAACTTTTTAGGGTTGTATAAATACCTCCACAACCCTAATACATCACCTTATTTCATTCGCAGTCAAAATAACTCCCTTAGAGCACTCGGTGTCTTAACGTGACACCCGAGTTAAAGCTTCACTTTTCGCGTTGAGGGAGCGTTAACCACATCGACTTCCCACGTTAAAGTTGAGTTAGTCTCCCACGTTAAAGCTTTAACGCAACGTTAAAGCAACCTTTAAAAAAAATCACTTACACCCCCTCAAACGGTTTATAGCCGTTGCATTAAAAAAATATAAAAAAAATAAAAAATAAATTAAAAAAAAAAATACTTACACCCCCTCAACGTTATAAAACGGCTAGTTTGCCAAAAAAAAAATCATTTTTCCACCACTATAAATACCCAATTAACACACAATTTTTTTCACACTTCCACAAGTCAATCTATCTATCACATACTTCCATTTGCTAAAAAAATGTCGGGAGGCAACAACAACGATGATTATTTCTTGAATCTCATCGGTGGGTGGAATAACTCAAACGCGGGTTTATCTTTAAACCCGAACGCGGGTTAATCATCACCTAACATCTCTTTTCCTAACCCAATCGGCTTGTCGAGTTAAGAACTTTACCTACAACATCAATGATTTCTATATTGGGAACAAAGCCAACAAAACACACTAAACACCAATTTCCAAAATCTAAAATTCTCACAACATTCACAAACCGAAACACATGAGGTTCCCGAAACACCTACGTCTCCTCCAAAGCCCAAAAGTCATGGTAATCGAAAGGCCAAAAAATCCAAAGACCCCGAACCAATCGATGAGGATGAAGAAATTCCCGACTTCGTTAATACACGTTGGCAATCAAGTGAGGAAATATTACTTGCCATCTGTTATGTAGCCGCTACGGAGGATCCGCTTGTCGGGCGTGCACAAGCTCGCGATACGTTTTAGGAACGGGTAAAAAATGAGTTCAATAGACTCAATTTTCAAAAACGCAACAAGGATATGATACAAGGCAAGTGGAAAACGTTGAACCGTGATTGCACAAAGTTCAACGCGTATTACAAACATTCGAAACGGGAAGAGAAAAGTGGGGAAAGTAAGATGGATATTCTCAAACGGGCGAAACAAATGTATCATGACGAGCACAAAACTGCGTCGTTTAACAAGGAGGAGGCTTGGGAGGTTTTGCGTGGTCATAAGAAATGGGACGCGCCGAATCCGCTTGATTTAACCGGCGATGTCCCAAGCCAATCAAACGAGGCTTTGTTTGGTCATGATGAACAACCATGTCCCATGGGCAAAAAGCGTGCTTCGAAGAAAGCCAAATCCGAGAGCACGACAAGTATTGGGGGAGCGAGAACCGGAGGAACGAGCTCATCAAGCCAATTCACGGGGACTATAACAACCGAGTATCGTATAAAACGGGAAACCGCCCAAGCGGCGTATCGGGCGGCCCAAGTAAAAGATGAAACGATAACAAGGTTGGAAGAGATGAAATTTTTTATGATTGACACTGAAGGCAAGGATTCAAACGTTGTGGCTTGGATCAATGAAGAAAATGACCGAATCATCAAAAAATATAACTTGCAACCTCGTCACTATATTTAATTGTATTTTCATAATTTTCTTTATGTTATAGTTTGCTTTGTGTTGTGTTTTTTTATTTCGTAATTTTATTTTATTTTTTTAGTTGTAACTTTTTTTTTTTAATTTCATATTGTAATATGTTTAAGAATTAACGCTATGTATTTTAATAAATGAAGTATTAATTTTAGTTTAGTTGAATTTAAAAATATTTGAGTTAAAGTTGAGTTAAGATTAAGTTATGATAAATGGTGTTTTTTTAAGTTAAATTCGAAAAGATTAAAGCTGATGTGGCGCTAACGTGATAGTAAGTGAAACTTTAACCCAAGTGATGATACCTTATGCTCTTATATCTCCAAAAACATATAATAATCTATGCTCTATCCCATTTCACTTCAAAAAACAAAATTACACATGTCACACTTCTACACAACCACATAACCACACAAATTCATCTTTATTAACGTATGTATGTGTATATGTTAAAAGGGGAACTATTATTCCACTGAACCTTATTTTTTTCGAATTGGTAAGCCTTGATAATACTTTTTTACATTTTTAGACACTTTAAAGGTACCAATTGTTACTACATAACAAGAATTATTGATTTTGGAACTCATAGATTATACGGCTACTCTCCATGAAGTGGAAATGTGTAATAGCAACTCTATTTGGTGTTGGAAAGTCAAAATGTTTTAGAATGTTCCCATCCAATTGTTTTCATTTAATACTTCAAAGAACATTATTTCTGCTAGTAGTTCAGTGGAAGATGGTTATCTCATAACCCACACGATTGTGTTCACGGTCTCGGGTAGGCACCATTTTCTTGTGTTTCTTTTTTCCGTTTTTCTGAAAAAGATATATGATGGGTTGTGGAGATATTTAAAGATCTATTCTTGTCTTTTGTATTTTCTTCTTTGCTTCGAGTCTTGTAGCTGTTGGATCCCAGTTTTTTGTTTTGGGCTGCCGGATAGTTCAACTTGACTTAAAAAATATGTATTGTCTATTTTAACCTTACAAGTTTGATTTGTTTGTACATTGTTTTTATTAATTATATATATTTTTTATCAAAGGGGTGTATTAAATATGACATTAATTAAAAATGTTTATGGTTAATATGTGTAAGTGTTTATGCATAAATTAATTGTACATATAGCTTAAGTAGTTGTATTTGCTTAAAATCTATTTATGAAAGTCTTAAAAATTTAGAAGAGAAAGTGTGCTAAATGCTTTATAAGTAGTATAGATTAGAATGACTTAACAGAAAAGTGAAAGATGTATAGTTTTCAATTAAGGAATATGTAAAATTTTCAATTAAGTCACAGGGTTAGGATCACGTGAAAAGAAGAAAAGTATAAAAAGTCATTAAATGGTGACAAGTGGCCCATTTTACTTTTGTGAGCTCTTTTTTGTTATTTTCACTCTTAACCAATGAACCTTGTGATGTTCATCATAGTATAATCAAAGCTCATTATATAAAAAATTAGTTCATTAAAGAAAACTGTCAATATTGCGATAACAAAAAAGAGAAAAAGTTCTTCAAAAATAAAACGGATGAACAACGTCGTGATCTAACTGATTAACATTGTAATGTTGTTCATCAAAGAAAACTGATGAACATTGCTAACAAATAGCTAACAAATAAAAGAAAAAGTTATTCGAAAAGATAACTGTTAAACAACATGATCTAACTGATGAACATTATGGTGATGTTCATTAAAGAAAACTGATGTTCATTAAATAAAACTAATGAACATTGTGATTAAAAAAAATGAGAAAAAGTTCTTAAAAAAACTGATTAACATTGTGATAGTCATCATAGTAGAATCAAAGTTCATCCCAAAATATTTGTCTTTATAAGGATTACTAAAACATTATTTTACGTGATTAATGATAGCGTGGGTTCGGGGTCGAGAAGACTTCTTTTTCTACGAGCAAGTTTTTCAACCCTCTAGGCAGTGAACCTAATCGTTGTAGTGTAGTATGTGGTAAGCCAAAGGGATTGATTTTATTCTCTAGGGGAATATGAATGCTAGAAAGAGATATATGACGAGAAGTTGGGGTTGAGGAAGATTCTTTTTAGTCTTTTTATGGTTTTTTAGAAAGCAAGGTAAATATCTCGGGGTATAAGAGTGGGGAGTGGTACTTCTACCGATTTCTACTATTTTTATAACTACTTATCTAATTACTAATTAACTAAGGATAGATTATGTTTAATGTAGGTGTGCTCGTATGATGATTAAAAATGTGTTTACTTAGATGTTCTTACTCCCTATTTATCTCTTATTGGTCGGTTGAATTGTCACTTCCTTTATCTTAATTAGTACGTTGTATTCAGTTTAGTCGTAGGGTGGTGCCTAATTCCCTAGTTTTATGAACTGCAACTCTCCTCTAGACTACCCGGGATCGGCGAGTACAATGGTATCTCCCCCGAATACTCTATTATCCTTAAGCTACAATTCACGCAATAAACACAACGAATGGCCTAAGTGCACTCTTAAGCTTTTTTGCTATTTAGGACGTTCAAGCTCGCAACAATTAAAGAAAAAACCAGTTTTCCTTACTCTAGCGTCTACCAATTAAGAAAATAGACAACCTAACAATAATTAACAACTGGGTTTCATAGATCTAAGCAAACACAAGAATAATTTAGCTACTCATGTTAAATAAGCAAGCATACACACATACAATTGAACATGGGGTAGACATAATGATAAATTGGATTAACAAACTTATCTTGTGATACAAAATAGGGTATGGGACCCTAGAATACTGTTCAAGTCGAACTACAACTGAATTAGGGTTTGCTCTCCAAAGTTCTTCATCCTTTAAAACAGAAAAATCGAATTCTATATATAGATTTACAAGTGCGACGGCGTCACCTTTTGCTAGTGACGTCGTCAGGTCGCCGTCATTAGGGTTTCGTTTGGGCCAAGACATCATTGGGACAACGTCAGTTGAGGAGTGTGACGCCGTGAGTCTTCATAAAGGACGTCGTCTGAGCTTGGTTCTTGGGCGTCTGGTGTGGAAATTGAGAGTGACGCCTTCCAGAGTTTAGGCGTGACGCCGTCATGCTTTAGATTTTAGAACCAGAATTTCACCTGAGTCGTCGCTTGTATTTTGATCAAAACTTATATAGATGGACGGCGTCACCCTTTGGTTGGGACGCCATCAGGTATGCTGGAGTGCCTATGATCTTGACTTTGCCATTTTCTTCATGTTTTCGCTCCTTTTCGTCCAAATATGTTTCATTCCAGCATTTTGCTTCCAAAAGACCTAAAATGTGAAAAGGAACGATTTTAAGTAGTAACGGATAAAAAATGTGTTGATTTAGGGCTTAAATGACCCCCTAAAATGTATGTTTTAAATCCTTATCAAATATCCCTACACTTGGAATTTGCTTGTCCTCAAGCAAATGTGCTTTTGGCCAATCAATTTATAAGTTAGGGGGCATGAAGCAATGGTTTAAAATAGTCTACAACAAGTAAAAGCGCCACAATAGTCATAACAAGCACGGAAATTATATACTAACACCTCACAATTGGTGTTTGGATTCTCTCATCTCTCGGGTTTATATGAAATATAATATGAATGGAAATGGAAGATAAACACTCATTACCTGGCATAGTACACAAATTACCATAGGCTTGAGAATAGATCAAACTTCCACCGCTTTGGCGTTAGCACCTAGGAATAACTATCTAAGAGGTATTTACAAGGGTTGTAACGTTAGGCTTAGGGTAGGGAAGTAAAGGGTTTTGTTGGATAAGTGATATTTAGTGGTGGCAAGTCAAAAATCTTATGTTACAAGCATGTAAAGTGTGGCGTTGCTAAGGCAAGACTCGACTCACTAACACTAGATAACTTGAAACAAAACACAAACTTAAACTTAAAAACATAAACATAAAGATAGATGTAGGATGGTAGCCCGTATGTTTTTCTCATTCATTTTTTTCATTTTTTTACAACTCTTTTTCTCTCTTTTTTTCGATTTTTTTTTCATACCTTTTTACTCTACCATCCTCTACGACAACATCAAAATAAAGGGATTTATAGGAGCATCCATACACTTGAGTTTTTATTTAACAAACACTAATTAACCCGATTTGAAAAGATCAAAACACTTGGAGTACTTAATTACGTAGACAAGGGGAATTTGAATTTATCGTTCTTTCCCGTTACTCCATAAAATATTACTTTAACCCATAAGTCCCAATCGTCCCAAAACTGTATACAAATGATATGACTCGACTTAGCAACCATGCAAGTAACTAGATAATTGAACTAAGGGTTTAGTAATGATAACAATAATGCACTAAAGATGAGTGCATATAAGGTAGGCTAAGGCGATTTAGGTGTAACATTTGAGGGTGGATTGTAAACAATGCTCTTCATTGATATTCTGAAAAACCGAAACATCACGAGAATCGTGAAAAGGATAGGCTTTGAGGGGTTAACTAGGGGTATCGTGTATTAAATATGAGTATATCGCAAGGGTGTGCGGAAAGTTACTCAACCGATGTGGAAGATGTAATTATATTACAGGTTTCAAACAAGGGTTATCCAATTGCCTCTTATCATTTAGTTAATCCTAACTACTCGAATGTAGTCTCACTAGCGATCTTAGAATGCATCACAAAACAAGTTTTAGAATCTATTATACTACCGGTACACTCACTATGCATTAAAGATGAATGCTTTTATTCCTTAAGATCTAGGGGCGAAACTCACATTTTTAGGGTGGAATTTGAGTGGTAAACGGTTTTTGTGCTAGTCATATAATTCCTATCCATGAGACGCTTTATTAAACTAAAGTTTAACTCGTAAATGTCATAAAAAATTAATTTGGTGCTAAAATTGCCCTAACAAATATTTCTCATAGTTTATTACACAGTTTACCAAGAACAAGACTAAAATCAAATGAGTGAATAGTTTCTAAGTTCTCGTTTTATTCTCCATCCCTACATTTAAACTGAACATTGTCCCAAATGTTCCTCGAAAGTATCAAATTTATGATAAAGGAAAGTAAGTTAAAAGAGAAAGAAACTAGTATTCCTCTGATTAGCTCGGTAGGATATATATGAAGTTGCGGTTAAATCTTCCTCCAAGAAGAATGAATAAGTACTAAGCGTTTCTTCCAATATATGTTTCTTCTTCTTGTCTAATATAACCTGCACACTTATAAGAAAATAAAACGAAACCTCACGTAAAATCATCGGTAAAACTATATATGAAACAAAACTAAACTAGAAACGAGTAAGATATAATGCTTGTGGAATGGATGTTTGTAGTTTTTCTGGAAAATTAAGAATTGGGAATTTCCAAAAATCAAAAAATACACAGAAAACGAAACTGATATTCTGTTTCCACATTGCCTGATGTCGTCAGGTGTTAATCCTGACGCCGTCAAGTTGTCCTGACAAAAAGTGGCCTGCTGCGTTTTTCTAGAAAAAAATTCTGGCAAAATTACCTCATTAAAACCTGGAAAAAATTCTGCAAAACATCCATTATAACTCGATACAAGCATTTGACTCTAACAAACACACAAATATATACAATTTCAATTATTGTAACTCTCATGTTCATGTTCTTAAAAACATATGTGATCTTCCCTACACTTATCTTTTTGTAAAATACCTTTATATGCAATTAAGACGAAGTTAAAAACAAAATAAAGCATTTTCACAAAGTCTATCATGAGAATAAACAAAAATAAAAAAGATATATAAACACATAAACAAAAATTGAAAAACCAAGCAAGCAAAAAATTAAACATGGGTTGCCTCCCAAGAAGCGCTTGTTTTTGTTTGAGTCACGAGCTTGAATCTACACTTATTTAACGGATAAAGGGAAAGTTTTCCCTACACTTAAGTTTAAGTGCGGGTGATAGTAGCGATACACACCCTTAGGGTGGAAATGTGCCATGTAAGGAAAGAGTGATGGATGATTTATATGCTCAAAGGGGTGTGCTCCATTCATCTTAACCTTACCTAATGCTATTGGTGTAGCGGGTGAATCAAGTCTTTCTCCTAGAAAGGGATCATCTTCTATCAATTTTAAGAGATTCTTAGTTAAAGATCCATCTTGACCTAATAAACCCGGTTTAAACCCATAATGTTTCTTGTTATCAACCATGAATGGGTGATGTAAGTGTGTAAGGTCATGGGTTACTCCTATATTAGCTTTCACTCTACATGGCTTAGAGTCTACTATCTTTATCGTGTAACTACTCGGACTACATGTATTGATAGGTGAATTGGGGCCTAATTCAATTCCTAAATTCACATCTAAAGACGAAAAATTGGGCATGGCTTTTGGTTGAGGCTCTGGTTCATCAAAACTATGAAATTCCGTAGAACTAAGAGAAAGGTCATCACTAAAAGCGTTCAAACCTACATCATCTAATGGTGTTTGGTCCAAAGGTTCTATATAAATTGGGATTCCTATAGTCTCTTCTTCCTCTTCCGGGTAAGTCATAGGTGGTGTGTATTCATCATATGATGGTAGGGCTTGTGAGCTTGGAGTTTTCACCTCATTCTCCACTATATCTAGATTACCTATATGTTCATCATGTGTTTTAGTGTGATCTAACTGATCTGCTCCAAACAGTCAAGTCTAAACAGACTTAAAACAGCTCAAGCACAGATACAATTTAGATCTGAGAATACAGTGGATTCCCGGGTCGTTATGTCCCACGGAGACTCAATGGTGTGTTAAACACATGATCAGACGGTAGAATGACCACTAATGATAGCGATCAGAAAGGATTGAATTGGATAATTACACTCTTGAAAAGTTTATAAATAAAAGCGACTTAAATGCAAATTAAGAAAATTAAAAAGTTAAAATCTATTAAATAAACGCTATCACTATTTTTAAAGTGATGAACGTTTAAAACTTAAAACTTAAAAACTTACGTTTAAAATAAAATTAACGTAAACGTACAAAATAAAAAGTGAAACTTATACAATATAGATCCTAAAAATATGAAAAATACATTTTTACAAACCTAATGATATGAGAAAATTTATAGAAAAGGAAAATTATGTTTAAAACTATTTATGTAATTATTATTAATTAAAAACTATTTATTAAGTATTTAAAATGCACTAAAATATAAGAAAATACAAAATTAACCTAGAAAAATGAAATTATAACTTAGAAAAATCTAAAATATGATAAAACTAATTTTAAAACTGAAAATATATTTTTTTGACTTTTTATGTATTTATTATTAATTAAAAACTATTTAAAACTAATTTAAATTATTAAAAATACCAAATAAAAGGAGAAAAATATGGAAAAATACTTTTCAAGCTTTTTACATTTATCTAAACTTAAGAAAAATGAAAAATTATTTTTTGGAACCTTTTCTTAATTTTTTGTATTAAATGCTATTTAAAAGTGCTTAAAAACTAAATTAAATTAAGAAAATAGCAAATGAACTTGGAAAAATCTGAAAATTACAGGAAAAGTCTAAAATTATATTTAGAAGCTAGGAAAATTAGAAAACAAGAGCTTGTGTGGAAGATTTAAGATCGATGTGGAAAGTGCTTAACAATAAGACTAGAATAAGCCACAAGCTCACCAAAAGGTACCAAATGAAATAGGGACTATAATAAACTAAAAGAACTAGATTGGAACAAGTTTCAATAAGCTAACACCACAGAACATCAAGCTAGATCAGATTTGAGACTTGAGATTATAAGCATAAAACAGTGAAAGGGGTACCCTTTTGCAGCCACCAAATAAGCAACCAAATAAGCTAGATACTAAAAACAAACTATGGGGACCTAAAGTTGACCTGGGTGACTAGCTAAATCCCAAATCTCAGACTTGGACAAGCTCAAAGGAGCCCTGGGCACCAGCTGCAATAACTGAGAAAATCTCAGTGTTAGCTGAGACAGTGAGCAGGGCAACTAGACCCATGTTCACAAGCCTGTAAAGAGCTTAAAGAAAATTTGTAAAATTTTACAAAAATACAGATAAGAAAGAGGACCAGATGAAGTTTCTAAAACACCAATTTTCATAGAAAATGACTCAAAAATGAGTCCAATAAAAATCACTTCAGTTGGCCAAAAACTCACTTTTCAATTTTGACTTTTAATGTGAAACTGACTTGTTTGACTTTCTTGAGTTTTAATCTAGATTTATCAACTGAAAATGATGTTACTAGATTAATGAAACCTACTGCAAGCTACACATATGTTATTCTAACACAAATTAAGCTTTTGATATGTAAAACTCTTGACAGATAAGCTGTAAGATCAATAGGGATGGAATTTTGACTTATGAAGCAAACATGCATGAAATAAGGACATATATAGATAAAAGGAACTAAAACAAGCCTGAACCAACTGAGCTACTCTATATTTATTACCTCTAAAACAGTTTTAAGAACAAATCCAAACACCCCTTGTTATCACAGTTTGGCAAAATTAAGAAGCTAACTATTGGATTATCATCTTTTAATGATCAAACTGATTTCACAAACCCTAATTACAACTATTTTAACAGGTTAAAACTATTTATGGTCTCAGATTCACTTCAAGCATAAAATGCAATATAGCAAAAAATAGAAAATGAGAATATAACTCACATGAATTCAACTGTGATGCAGGCTAAACCAGAACACAAAACCACTACCTAAGCCATTTCCAACCAAATACCACTGCTGCATCTACCATTATCCATTTCCAAATTCACTTTTTACCCATTTTGACTTTCATTGACCATTAACCAAATTTATTTGAAACTGATACTTAAGCTTGCAAAAAGCTTAGAATGGCTTAAATAAACTTAAAGAAGCTTAAAATAAGCCTTTAACAATCTTGGAAAATAGAATTTGAGACTGAAAAGTTTAACAGTGGGCATGAACTTAGAAGCTTAAATAAAATACTTTGATTGATATTCAAAACACATTACAAAGTTACTTTAACATAATTGTGATATAAAGAAACTGAAATTACACATTTTTAACTAAAACTAAAACATTTTATTACAAAACGACATTAAAGAAAATTTAAAAACTAACTAACTACTGCCTCTTCTCTCTTTTCTTCATTCTTTTATACCCAAACAGCTCCACGTGGCCTTCTGAGATAATCCCACTGATTCCGTGTCAATTGGGTCACTTTATGGATTTTAGCACTTTTGTCAAATTTGGCGGGAATGAAGTGTTTTAACATGAGGTTGAGTGAAAGGCTTTGGAGGAGCATTTAATGATATTTGGATTTGTGTTGAGGTGGGGACACGAGGAGAGATGAAGGAGAGGAGGGTGGTTTGTTGAGTGATTTCGTATCAAGTGGGAGGATGAAGGTTGGCGCCAAAGTCCGGTTTTGACCAAGGTGACCAGATATTAGTATAAAGGGGTTCACAATTCACTTTGACAGGGTCCAAATAGGCTTAAGGGTCAAAATGGGTAAAAGGCTTTAATATCTTAGGGACCTTTAGTGTAAAATCGAAAATAGAGGACCTAATCGCCAATTCTGCCATGTTATTCCAAGGGACCTTAAGTGACAACCTTCAAAAGTGTGAGGACCAAACTTGCCATTTTTCCATTTTCCAGGGGCTAATTCCGCCAATTTTGAAACTTAAAGGACCATTTTTGTAATTTTCTCAAACTTATGATATTTTTCACCAAAGGACTTAATTTGACAACTTTTGATTTTAAAAGGACCTTTGGTGACTTATCTTTTGAAATTATGTGCTCGGGACTGCTTTTGACAACTCTTGAAACTGGGGATCAAACGCAATTTTGCAAAATTGATATGTTTTCATCCGATTTTGATATTTTGAATTTGAAACACATAAAACACTGATTTGTGATATTTTGATCATTTAGATGTGTTTCGAGTATTTTCGGATGAATTTGCGGTTTATTTTGTATAAAATGATGAGTATTTACACACTCATCAATCCCCACATCGAGATATTGCTAGTCCCTAGCAATGATTTGAGAAAACATAATGGATTTTAAACTCTTTACCAAAAGCCATTACTTGGAGTAGCCAAATGTTTCAGTTCAAGTAAGAACCATGGTACACCGATAACCATGTGATTTTGAGCAAACCACAAGTCAGAACGGATTTGATGTGTCTTTACCGTGTTGCACCTTCCGGACTAGCCAACTCTTAGATAAATTATCGAATTATCTTTGGTGAGTGAATACCAATTATGGATTTTCCACGCCTTTACCACAAGCCATAACCTTGCGGGCTAGCCAACTCTTCACTTTTTAGGATATGGTGAAATGAATACCATACAATTTTGGGCAAATTGCAAGCCATATAAGCGGATTTGAGAAATCTTTACCAAGAGCCGTTTGCTCTGGATTAGCTAATCCTTTTGTCTTACGTACAAGGCGGATGATAACCAAATGAGGAAGTGTAAACACTTACTCCAAAAAATTTTGGCCAAAACGGGAATTGGGTAGATAATATATGAAATTCGCGAGAATTCCGGCGCCAAAATTTGATTGCGTCCAAACCGTCAAGTCAAACAGACTTAAAACTGCTCAGACGCAAATGCAATTTAGATCAGAGGAATACAGTGAATTCCCGGGTCGTTAAGTCCCAAGGAGACTCAATGGTGTGTTAAACACATGATCAGATGATAGAATGACCACTAATGATAGCGATCAGAAAGGATTAGGATTGGATATTACACTACTGAAAAAGATTATAAAATAAAAGCGACTTAAATACAAATTAAGAAAATTAAAAAGATAAAAGATATTAAATAAACGCTATCACTATTTTTAAAGTGATGAACGTTTAAAACCTAAAACGTAAAACTAACGTTTAAATAAAAATAACGTAAACGTATTAAATAAAAAGTGAAACTTATACAATATAGATCCTAAAAATATAAAAAATACATTTTTACAAACCTAATGATATGAGAAAATTTATAGAAAAGGAAAATTATGTTTAAAACTATTTATGTAATTATTATTAATTAAAAACTATTTATTAAGTATTTAAAATGCACTAAAATATAAGAAAATACAAAATTAACCTAGAAAAATGAAATTATAACTTAGAAAAATCTAAAATATGATAAAACTAATTTTAAAACTGAAAATATATTTTTTTGACTTTTTATGTATTTATTATTAATTAAAAACTATTTAAAACTAATTTAAATTATTAAAAATACCAAATAAAAGGAGAAAAATATGGAAAAATACTTTTCAAGCTTTTTACATTTATCTAAACTTAAGAAAAATGAAAAATTATTTTTTGGAACCTTTTCTTAATTTTTTGTATTAAATGCTATTTAAAAGTGCTTAAAAACTAAATTAAATTAAGAAAAATAGCAAATGAACTTGGAAAAATCTTAAAATTACAGGAAAAGTCTAAAATTATATTTAGAAGCTAGGAAAATTAGAAAACAAGAGCTTGTGTGGAAGATTTAAGATCGATGTGGAAAGTGCTTAACAATAAGCTAGAATAAGCCACAAGCTCACCAAAAGGTACCAAATGAAAATAGGGACTATAATAAACTAAAAGAACTAGATTGGAACAAGTTTCAATAAGCTAACACCACAGAACATCAAGCTAGATCGATTTGAGACTTGAGATTATAAGCATAAAAGCAAATGAAAGGGTACCCTTTGCGACCACCAAATAAGCAACCAAATAAGCTAGATACTAAAACAAACTATGGGGACCTAAAGTTGACCTGGGTGACTAGCTAAATCCCAAATCTCGAGACTTGGACAAGCTCAAAGGAGCCCAGGCATCATTTGCAATAATCGAGAAAATCTCGGTGTTAGGCGAGGAGCATGAAAGCGAGGCAACTAGACCCATGTTCACAAGCTCAGAAGAGCTTAAAGAAAATTTGTAAAATTTTACAAAAATACGAGATAAGAAAGAGGACCGATGAAGTTTCTAAAACACCAATTTTCATAGAAAATGACTCAAAATGAGTCCAATAAAATCACTTGATTGGCCAAAACTCACTTTTCAATTTTGACTTTTAATGTGAAACTGACTTGTTTGACTTTCTTGAGTTTTAATCTAGATTTATCAACTGAAAATGATGTTACTAGATTAATGAAACCTACTGCAAGCTACACATATGTTATTCTAACACAAATTAAGCTTTTGATATGTAAAACTCTTGATAGATAAGCTGTAAGATCAATAGGGATGGAATTTTGACTTATGAAGCAAACATGCATGAAATAAGGATAGATATAGATAAAAGGAACTAAAACAAGCCTGAACCAACTGAGCTACTCTATATTTATTACCTCTAAAACAGTTTTAAGAACAAATCCAAACACCCCTTGTTATCACAGTTTGGCAAAATTAAGAAGCTAACTATTGGATTATCATCTTTTAATGATCAAACCGATTTCACAAACCCTAATTACAACTATTTTAACAGTTAAAACTATTTATGGTCTCGATTCACTTCAAGCATAAAATGCAATATAGCAAAAAATAGAAAATGAGAATATAACTCACATGAATTCAAGCTGTGATGCGAGCTAAACCGTAACACAAAACCACTACCTAAGCCATTTCCAACCAAATACCATCTTGATCTACCATTATCCATTTCCAAATTCACTTTTACCCATTTTGACTTTCATTGACCATTAACCAAATTTATTTGAAATCGATACTTAAGCTTGCAAAAGCTTAGAATGGCTTAAATAAACTTAAAGAAGCTTAAAATAAGCCTTTAACAATCTTGGAAAATAGAATTTGAGACCTAAAAGTTTAACAAAGGGCATGAACTTAGAAGCTTAAATAAAATACTTTGATTGATATTCAAAACACATTACAAAGTTACTTTAACATAATTGTGATATAAAGAAACTGAAATTACACATTTTTAACTAAAACTAAAACATTTTATTACAAAACGACATTAAAGAAAATTTAAAAACTAACTAACTACTGCCTCTTCTCTCTTTTCTTCATTCTTTTATACCCAAACAGCTCCACGTGGCCTTCTGAGATAATCCCACTTGATTCCAGGTCAATTGGGTCACTTTTGTGGATTTTAGCACTTTTGTCAAATTTGGCGGGAATGAAGTGTTTTAACAGTGAGGTTGAGTGAAAGGCTTTGGAGGAGCATTTAATGATATTTGGATTTGTGTTGAGGTGGGGGGACAAGGGAGAGATGAAGGAGAGGAGGGGGGTGGTTTGTTGAGTGATTTCAGGTATCAAGTGGGGAGGATGAAGGTTGGCGCCAAAGTCTGGTTTTGACCAAGGCTGACCAGATATTAGTATAAAAGGGGGGTTCACAATTCACTTTGACAGGGGTCCAAATAGGCTTAAGGGTCAAAATGGGTAAAAGGCTTTAATATCTTAGGGACCTTTAGTGTAAAATCGAAAATAGAGGACCTAATCGCCAATTCGCCATGTTATTCCAAGGGACCTTAAGTGACAACCTTCAAAAGTGTGAGGACCAAACTTGCCATTTTCCATTTTCCGTGGGCTAATTCCGCCAATTTTGAAACTTAAAGGACCATTTTGTAATTTTCTCAAACTTATGATATTTTTCACCAAAGGACTTAATTTGACAACTTTTGATTTTAAAAGGACCTTTGGTGACTTATCTTTGAAATTATGCGCTCAGGGACTGCTTTTGACAACTCTTGAAACTTGGGGATCAAACGCAATTTTGCAAAATTGATATGTTTTCATCCGATTTTGATATTTTGAATTTGAAACACATAAAACACCGATTTGTGATATTTTGATCATTTAGATGTGTTTAAGAGTATTTTCGGATGAATTTGCGCTTTATTTTGTATAAAAATGATGAGTATTTACACACTCATCAATCCCCACATCGAGATATTGCTAGTCCCTAGCAATGATTTGAGAAAACATAATGGATTTTAAACTCTTTACCAAAAGCCATTACTTCCGGAGTAGCCAAATGTTTCAGTTCAAGTAAGAACCATGGTACACCGATAACCATGTGATTTTGAGCAAACCACAAGTCGTAAACGGATTTGATGTGTCTTTACCGTGGCCGCACCTTCCGGACTAGCCAACTCTTAGATAAATTATCGAATTATCTTTGGTGAGTGAATACCAATTATGGATTTTCCATCGCCTTTACCACAAGCCATAACCTTGCGGGCTAGCCAACTCTTCACTTTTTAGGATATGGTGAAATTGAATACCATACAATTTTGGGCAAATTGCAAGCCATATAAACGGATTTGAGAAATCTTTACCAAGAGCCGTTTGCTCTGGATTAGCTAATCCTTTGTCTTACTGACAAGGCGGATCGATAACCAAATGAGGAAGTGTAAAACACTTACTCCAAAAAATTTTTGGCCAAAACGGGAATTGGGTAGATAATATATGAAATTCGCGAAATTCCCCACACTTAGAAATGAATATTGCCCTCAATATTCAAAGTACCTATGGTTATGCCGAAACCGAGAATGTAAAAGGAAATATTACGCCATTATTTAGAAAGATTTTTTTTTTTTTTTTTTTTTTTTTAGAGATATATATATATATAACATGTGGGCATTACCCTACACTTAGGTGGTAGAAAGGGGTAAGAAGATGTAAATATGGGTGAAAACCCATATGGTGAGTCTCTTGTTTTTGATTTCCAGTCGCTAGCTTGACTCGACCCAATTCATTGGTTCATGGGAAGCAAAGTGGAAGAAACAATCTCCATCGGACTTTCATTCAAGATGCTTTGACAAACATTTGAAGCACGCGAAAGTTCCACACCGATGAGATAAAGAGAAAGACAGAGACCCACTCACGGATGGTACATGAAAATGCCGGGATCAAAGATAGTGTCCTCACTCCCGAATGAGTGAAGAAGAGAGAAGTCACCGATAGGTGAAGAAAGAAGGAAAATCATGATGGCGATCATGATAAGATCTTCTTCCTCGGGATCAAGTGCGATTGCACTTATTTGGATTTTCTTGGTAGAGCTCTTTGGGTTGGAAGGCATCTCGGTGGGAGGGTGGGAGCATTTGTCATAACTATGCAAATTGAGATTCTCTCCCCGATCATGATTTTGCCATCCAAACAATCATACTCCAATGAGATATGATATGAGAGAGTTCACCGGAGAACTCCTCATGAAGAGAATCAATCACATAATGTGAATTTGTGAACTCTTGTTCCATTGTGGACTCATCACTATCCTCGATCCGAGTATCAAAGAGTGGATTCTCGAATTGAAGTGAATTGATTCAATTCAAATAGAGGATTGGTGAAAGTAGCTTTGAATGTTTCGGAACAAAGTGATCAACATTCTCATTTGGATTGTTGGGATAAGAAGTGAGTGAATGATCATTATCAATGAGACTTTCGCCTCCCGGATCGGCTCGAATTCAAAGAGTGGATTGATGTGAGTGAGTTCACCGGAGAACTCCTCAAGAAGGGATCGACATCGATAGTGGAAGTGATGCCTCAACGCACTCGATGTCTCCATATGAAGCACAATCTTCACTAAGATCGGAGAAAGTTTCAAAATGATCTTGAGAACACTCAAGAGGAAAGGGATATCACATATATGATCGAAATTCCTGTGACTCTCTCGGGATTGGGATAAGGTCCTCAACACTAGACGTTTCCATTTCGGAATAGTGCTAAAGCTCATCCCCATGTTTAGAGTGAGTGGGAATATCGGTGTGATAACAACGGTCGAGGAGATTAGATGAACTAGCATACATATGTTTAATACTTAACATTTGTTCTTCTCGCTAGTAATTCCATCATAGTCTTTTCTCCCGATGGATCATGGAAGGAGTCTCAACCGATGAACTTGATGAACTGTTATAAAATTGTAAGATATCAAGGATATCTTCATCATCATCGTCATCGTGAATGAAACGGAATCGAGAGCTAGATTTGGCCGCTTTTTCTATTGCAATTGATTCCCAACATTTTTCAAACGCAATCTGGGAATCTAATTTAGCGACCGCTCTTGACTAACAAAACTTCCATTGATTTTCATTTGGATTATGGGATGACATAGCCGACTCCTCCTTAAGTTCTTTTAATAACTCCGAGTCTTCGAGAAGATCCGTCGTAGTTTCATGAGGAGTCGCTTGAATCATTTGGTATTGTGGAGGTTGGTCTTGATACGAAGAGTCGAATTGTTACAAGGAAATGGATTCCTGCTTGACAATCCGAGCTAGAGTGAGGACCTCCACAATACTCACAACAAGAAACCGATGTGGCCGCGAGTGGTATGTGTTGTAGTCAAAATTGTTATCGTGAACCCGCTCATAGACAAGCGTGTTTCGATTGACAATCGAATCGGAGTGTGAACCACCACAAGACTCACAACAAGAAACTGCCGAGTATCACAAAGTGGCGGTGATGGAATAAATCACCGTGTTATGGTAGGAATAGGGATCTTGGTTATAGATGCACCGCTTCCTGCTTCCACCATGCTACAACTGGGGCAATTGCCACCATTATAAGGACCACCACACCACTGACAATCAAGAAGGTGAGGATAAGACATGGAAAGAATCAAAGGTTATCAGAGGGTAAGAAATGAAGAATCAAAAAGGCAGGAGGGTAAAGAGGAATATTTTTGGTGTTTTTGAAAAACATGATGATAAAAACAAAGAATGAAAATATTTTTGGCGTTTTTAACACTTTAGGAAAAGTGTTAATGAACTTTTTGGATTTTCTTGATAACTTTACAAAAATTTTTTTACAAAGGATGGGGTATGCACAAGAATGGGTCGAAAATGGCTAAACACACGCTAAAGCCTCCCGTGGCAAGCCAAAATTTTGATCTGCTCCAAACAACAAGTCTAAACAGACTTAAAATGCAGCTCAAGCACGGATACAATTTAGATCTGAGAATACAGTGGATTCCCGGGTCGTTATGTCCCACGGAGACTCAATGGTGTGTTAAACACATGATCAGACGGTAGAATGACCACTAATGATAGCGATCAGAAAGGATTGAATTGGATAATTACACTACTGAAAAAGTTTATAAATAAAAGCGACTTAAATGCAAATTAAGAAAATTAAAAAGTTAAAATCTATTAAATAAACGCTATCACTATTTTTAAAGTGATGAACGTTTAAAACTTAAAACTTAAAAACTTACGTTTAAAATAAAATTAACGTAAACGTACAAAATAAAAAGTGAAACTTATACAATATAGATCCTAAAAATATGAAAAATACATTTTACAAACCTAATGATATGAGAAAATTTATAGAAAAGGAAAATTATGTTTAAAACTATTTATGTAATTATTATTAATTAAAAACTATTTATTAAGTATTTAAAATGCACTAAAATATAAGAAAATACAAAATTAACCTAGAAAATGAAATTATAACTTAGAAAAATCTAAAATATGATAAAACTAATTTTAAAACTGAAAATATATTTTTTGACTTTTATGTATTTATTATTAATTAAAAACTATTTAAAACTAATTTAAATTATTAAAAATACCAAATAAAAGGAGAAAAATATGGAAAAATACTTTTCAAGCTTTTTACATTTATCTAAACTTAAGAAAAATGAAAAATTATTTTTTGGAACCTTTTCTTAATTTTTTGTATTAAATGCTATTTAAAAGTGCTTAAAAACTAAATTAAATTAAGAAAAATAGCAAATGAACTTGGAAAAATCTGAAAATTACAGGAAAAGTCTAAAATTATATTTAGAAGCTAGGAAAATTAGAAAAACAAGAGCTTGTGTGGAAGATTTAAGATCGATGTGGAAAGTGCTCAACAATAAGCTGTAGAATAAGCCACAAGCTCACCAAAAGGTACCAAATGAAAATAGGGACTATAATAAACTAAAAGAACTAGATTGGAACAAGTTTCAATAAGCTAACACCACAGAACATCAAGCTAGATCGATTTGAGACTTGAGATTATAAGCATAAAAGCAGTGAAAGGGTACCGCAGCCCACCAAATAAGCAACCAAATAAGCTAGATACTAAAACAAACTATGGGGACCTAAAGTTGACTGGGTGACTAGCTAAATCCCAAATCTCGAGACTTGGACAAGCTCAAAGGAGCCACAGGCACCAGTTGCAATAATCGAGAAAATCTCAAGTGTTAGGAGACAATGAAAGGTGGCAACTAGACCCATGTTCACAAGCACAGAAAAGAGCTTAAAGAAAATTTGTAAAATTTTACAAAATACTGAGATAAGAAAGAGGACCGATGAAGTTTCTAAAACACCAATTTTCATAGAAAATGACTCAAAATGAGTCCAATAAAATCACTTCATTGGCCAAAACTCACTTTTCAATTTTGACTTTTAATGTGAAACTGACTTGTTTGACTTTCTTGAGTTTTAATCTAGATTTATCAACCGAAAATGATGTTACTAGATTAATGAAACCTCTGCAAGCTACACATATGTTATTCTAACACAAATTAAGCTTTTGATATGTAAAACTCTTGATGATAAGTCAGAAGATCAATAGGGATGGAATTTTGACTTATGAAGCAAACATGCATGAAATAAGGACAGATATAGATAAAAGGAACTAAAACAAGCCTGAACCAACTGAGCTACTCTATATTTATTACCTCTAAAACAGTTTTAAGAACAAATCCAAACACCCCTTGTTATCACAGTTTGGCAAAATTAAGAAGCTAACTATTGGATTATCATCTTTTAATGATCAAACTGATTTCACAAACCCTAATTACAACTATTTTAACAGGTTAAAACTATTTATGGTCTCAGATTCACTTCAAGCATAAAATGCAATATAGCAAAAAAATAGAAAATGAGAATATAACTCACATGAATTCAAGCTGTGATGCGAAGCTAAACCGTAACACAAAACCACTACCTAAGCCATTTCCAACCAAATACCATCACAGATCTACCATTATCCATTTCCAAATTCACTTTTACCCATTTTGACTTTCATTGACCATTAACCAAATTTATTTGAAATCGATACTTAAGCTTGCAAAAGCTTAGAATGGCTTAAATAAACTTAAAGAAGCTTAAAATAAGCCTTTAACAATCTTGGAAAATAGAATTTGAGACCTAAAAGTTTAACAAAGGGCATGAACTTAGAAGCTTAAATAAAATACTTTGATTGATATTCAAAACACATTACAAAGTTACTTTAACATAATTGTGATATAAAGAAACCGAAATTACACATTTTAACTAAAACTAAAACATTTTATTACAAAACGACATTAAAGAAAATTTAAAACTAACTAACTCTTTTCTTCTCTTTTCTTCATTCTTTTATACCCAAACGACTCACGTGGCCTTCGAGATAATCCCACTGATTCCGTGTCAATTGGGTCACTTTTATGGATTTTAGCACTTTGTCAAATTTGGCGGGAATGAAGTGTTTTAACAGTGAGGTTGAGTGAAAGGCTTTGGAGGAGCATTTAATGATATTTGGATTTGTGTTGAGGTGGGGGGACAAGGGAGAGATGAAGGAGAGGAGGGGGGTGGTTTGTTGAGTGATTTCAGGTATCAAGTGGGGAGGATGAAGGTTGGCGCCAAAGTCTGGTTTTGACCAAGGCTGACCAGATATTAGTATAAAAGGGGGGTTCACAATTCACTTTGACAGGGGTCCAAATAGGCTTAAGGGTCAAAATGGGTAAAAGGCTTTAATATCTTAGGGACCTTTAGTGTAAAATCGAAAATAGAGGACCTAATCACCAATTCGCCATGTTATTCCAAGGGACCTTAAGTGACAACCTTCAAAGTGTGAGGACCAAACTTGCCATTTTCCATTTTCCAGGGGCTAATTCCGCCAATTTTGAAACTTAAAGGACCATTTTGTAATTTTCTCAAACTTATGATATTTTTCACCAAAGGACTTAATTTGACAACTTTTGATTTTAAAAGGACCTTTGGTGACTTATCTTTGAAATTATGTGCTCGTGGACCTGTTTTGACAACTCTTGAAACTTGGGGATCGAACGCAATTTTGCAAAATTGATATGTTTTTCATCTGATTTTGATATTTTTGAATTTGAAACACATAAAACACTGATTTGTGATATTTTGATCATTTAGATGTGTTTCTGAGTATTTTCAGATGAATTTGCAGTTTATTTTGTATAAAAATGATGAGTATTTACACACTCATCACTAACCCAAATACACTCCTAAGTATCTCGAATCCTTCTTTAGCCATTTCAAATTCTTGATCTAATTCATAAGAATCATTCTCAAAAACTTGATTACTATGTTCTATTCGCCTAATGGATTCCTCATGCGTGTCATATGTTTTATATATTGAAATCTATCCCACGACGCAACTAAGTATTTCAACTCTAACCATCTCACTCCTAAACAACCATTCCGATTGAGCCTTTAACTTTGAGAACATGTCTAAATCTTCGTTATTTGGGTCCCATGTTCCACTTCTTCTTTAGGCGAAAGTCTCAAATGTTTCCACGCATCCTTAACACCATATCCCCAAATATCCCCATCCGCTATATATTCAAGTCTCATTTGCGTTTCGTGGTCAATACAAGTGTAAAATAATTAGAGTGGAAAAAATAAATCAGAGCCTTGATGAAGGACTTTTAGTAGTACTTATTTAAAACGAGTCCACGCCTCGGGAAAGGATTCATCATGATATTGTCGGAACCTTAAGATCTCATTTTGGAGTGGGAAGGGCAATTATGTAGTAGATTTTGTCGACTGGGTGAAACTTTTGGCGGATTCGCGTTCTCCATCATGGCTAACGGAATAGTTAATGAAAAGGGTTACGAATAAAAACACGAAGAAAAAGATAGACTACAAGAAAGCTAATGAAAAAGAGAAAAAATCTCACTTGATAGGAATCAAGCGAGTAGACCTAAACGAGATAGAAATCTAACTAGCTATTCTATTCCCTAGCGGCGCCAAAACTTGATAGCGTGGGTTCGGGTCAGAAGACTTCCTTTTCTCGAGCAAGTTTTTCAACCCTATAGCGGTGAACCTAATCGTTGTAGTGTAGTGTGTGGTAAGCCTGTGGATTGATTTCGTTCTCTAGGGGAATAGGAATGCTAGAAAGAGATATATGATGAGAAGGTGGGGTTGAGGAAGATTCTTTTTAGTCTTTTATTGTTTCTTAGAAAGCAAGGTAAATATCTCGGGGTATAAGAGTGGGGGTGATACTTCTACCGATTTCTACTATTTTTATAACTACTTATCTAATTACTAATTAACTAAGGATAGATTATGTTTAATGTAGGTGTGCTCATATGATAATTAAAAATGTGTTTACTTAGATGTTCTTACTCCCTAGTTATCTTTTATTGGTCGGTTGAATTATCACTTCCTTTATCTTAATTGGTGCGTTGTATTCCGTTTGGTCGTAAGGTGCTGCCTAATTCCCTAGTTCTATGAATTGCTACTCTCCTCTAGACTACCCGCGATCGGCGAGTATAATGGTATCTCCCAGATACTCTATTATCCTTAAGCTACAATTCACTTAAATAAACACAACGAATGGCCTAAGTGCCCTCTTAAGCTTTTTGCTATTTAGGACGTTCAAGCTCGCAACAATTAAAGAAGAAGCCGGTTTTCTTACTCTAGCGTCTACCAATTAAGACAATAGACAACCTAACAATAATTAACAACTAGGTTTCATAGATCTAAGCAAAGATAACAATTATCTAGCTACTCATGTTAAACAAGCAAGCATACACACATACAATTGAACATGGGGTAAAATAGGGTATGGGACCTACAATCATGCCCAAGTTGGACTACAACCAATTAGGGTTTGCTCTCTAAAGTTCTACCTCCTTTAAAACAAAAATCGAATTATATATATAGATTTACAAGTGCGACAACGCTACCTTTTGCTAGTGACGCCGTCAGGTCGTCGTCATTAGGGTTTCGTTTGGGCCAAGTCATCATTGGAAAGGCGTCTGTTGAGGAGTGTGACGCCGTCAGTCTTCATGAAGGACGTCGTCTGAGCTTGGTTCTTGGGCTTCTGGTGTGGAAATTGAGAGTGACGCCTTCCAGAGTTTAGGCGTGATGCCGTCATGCTTTAGAACCAGAATTTCACCTTAGTCGTTGCTTGTATTTTGATCAAAACTTCTATAAAGGGACAACGTCGCCCTTTGGTTGGGACGCCATCAGGTCTGCTGGAGTGCCTTTGATCTTGACTTTGACATTTTCTTCATGTTTTCGCTCCTTTTCGTCCAAATATGCTTCATTCTAGCATTTTGCTTCCAAAAGACCTAAAATGTGAAAAGGAATAATTTTAAGTAGTAACGGATATAAAATGTGTTGATTTAGGGCTCAAATGACCCCCTAAAAACGTATGTTTTAAATCCTTATCAATTAACACTTTTAAAGTCTACAACTAAATAAAAGTCTACAACTAAATAATTTCATTAAGATATTTCATCATCTTGTAGACATTTTCTTAAACACTTTATCTGTTTGAATTTTTTAGAGGAAAAACTTGAAAGAATAAAGAAAGATGAACAATTAGTGATTCATTATGTTTATTGATCTTAATTTGAAACAAAAACCTGTTGAAGATATTAGATTTCAAATTGAAGAAATTGGATCATCAAATTGATGTAATTTAATCATGAATTGAATTAATATAATCATGAATTTATTAAAGTAAAATGAAAAAAATTTGATAGTGGTCAGGAGGAGAGGAAAAATGGATCAAAGTTGAGGGAAGAGAATAACGAATGGGAGTTGGAGGGAAAAAGAATGAGAGGACACGTGTCGCAAGCTGGTGATTTTTTATACTTTATATTTTTGTGTGACTTTGCATTTGAGCGCTTGAAGAAATTACATTAAGACTTGTAGAACGTTTTATACAAAGAACAAATGAGGCAAGATGATCTCAAAAACAGAAAACAATACAAAACCAAGAAAAAAATGCTAGGTAACTCAATGTCCTTCATCTTCGAGGAGATACGGGCAAAAATCCATAGCTTGGACATACGTTGAATGCCCGGGAAGATGCCATCACCTTTGATCTTGTCTCGAGACTCTAAGGCGATGTAAATAATCTTGTTCCTCCAATTCCATATAGAACAAAGAGTATTGAAAAATCCAATTCATCACTTTGACCGAGACTAGATAAATGTAGCATACTGGTTTTCACAAACACATAATCAAACACATGTATGGGTCGAATGAACTAAGGTTTTAGAGAGAGAAAGTAAAGAGAGTTGTGAACTTTAGTGATACAAAGAAAAATGTATTAAAAGCTCCAACCCTTTGCCTTGCTAGGCAAAGGGTATTTATAGGTTCTTACATGAAACGCCTCATACGGGCTGTAGATCAGGTATATAGTGGGTAAAGACCCGTACGTCCTCTACGTTGTTACATAACTAACTACTAACTATCACTAAATGACTACGAATACGAGCTTTCTAACGAATACATATACTTGAGGGACCGAGTCTTTAACTACCGGATTTTCTAAATCCCAACAATCTCCTCCTAAGGGAGGTCACCTCAATTACAAACAGATATTACATTTTCAGTGTTCTTGGATTCTTGATAAGTTCTTTTCTCTGTAGCTCATAGTCTTTGATTCTTCATGTTTCGCGTGTTTTGTTCTTCAAGTAGAGGTCTTTAACTGATCCACGTGATGGTGAGTTTTAGAGCCAGCTTTGAGATCATCTGCCACAACAAATCTCTGGCTCATCCTTTGTTGTATCGCCATGATGTGAAGTTATGACTTTTGGACCGACATGCTCACATTTTGGATCATGATATTTTCTCATCAGAGTAGCGGAAGTTTTGTTGATTCATGATATTTGCAGCAACGTAGCAGAAGCATGGATTGAAAATATTAGAGCCACCGATGAAGATATGCACTTATAATGATTTCTTTAGAAGTGAATTTGATGTGTGAGCTCGCGGTTATGGATTGACTCTCAATTCGATCAACTGCAACCATCGTGTGTCCCCGCAAACAACAGCTAGCAATAAAGCGCACGAAGGTGTCTTTGATCATTTTCGCTTAATGGGGTCGCAAGAACCACGGTTCCCCGTTGATCAGTACAAGTACTGCCTGTGATCAAGTAGAATTTCGAAGAATCTCCTTGACATGGTTTCGCAGGTAATCAATCCATTCTCAAATCGGAACGTCTCAAAGAAGACAGCACGGAGTGAGTGAACCAGCGAATTGAGATTCACTGATTGATGAAAAATGATTTGAAAAACAATCGAGTATTGCTTAATAGAAATAATTTTGCAATACAACGAAGGTTTTATGGGAAACATCAATTCTCAATCATAAATACCCTTTTAATTTTTGAAAGCTTAATACACAGTCGATGTGCTAGAGAAAATAGTTGTTGAGCACAATGACCAATTTTTCAAAGGTATCCGTCGATCCATTTCCTGGACCAAGGTTGATTCAAGAGTGAATCGCCCCATCATTTCTATCCAGTTGTCACAAGTTTGATCTTTCGAGAAGATCTCACATGTCACCCACCAAGAGCTTGTTTGATGTTGGCTCTAGAAGGATTTCCATCTTCATTGTGAATGTTTGACATATCACTTGGATGTTACGCAATACCACAAGGATAATGCGTGGGACTCTCAATATATAATTTCTTACTTTCCACATTGTGTGAAACAGAAGTCTTCATTAATTGTGTGTCCTAATGAGATTTATTGATGATCTCTTAGCTCTAGACTCAATAGTGCACTTTGGTTTCCTATTCCGAGACCGGGAGAGGTCTCCTTCTTCAATATCAACAATCTCTAAGAGAAAGTTGATAGATTATGTAGGTTCCCGTGAGAATGAAACAAGTCCTTTTAAGAGGAAACTTGAGTAGCTTGGGAAGTTTAGTGCGGTCGCCACCGGGTCCATGACGCCTTGTCTTCAATACCGGTGTTACCTTGGTAACAACCAAGAGATATGAATTGAACCCGTTTACGCCTCTAAGGTTGAATTAATGGATGGCTATTTCTTTTCACCCTTTTACATTCAATTCTTTTCATTCTTCAACCCTTCAAGCTTACGAGACTTCATTACTAGAACCTTGTTGGGTTTATTCCGCCTAGCTCAATCTCGATCGGCACTCTTCCCTTATTCTCACTTTTCTCCTTTTTCATCATACCTAAGGACTTCTACACTAACTAGTGGATTGTCCTCGGTAGATCCCTCCACTCAAGCGGATTATGGGAATGAATACCTAACCTAACCATCCTTATATCTCCAATGCATAAATTAAATTGGTCGGTCTTTTGGTATTGTTCTTTCCACCGAAACCAATTGAAAACCATTTGAAAATCAATCAAGATACTTGTGATATAAAATTAAAGCATTTTGTACCTTAATTGTTTTTGATATTTTAGAAATGCTCCCCCTCAACATGTGCTTCAAGTATTAGAAATCATTTTGGCACATGGAGAAAGAGACCAAAGAAGGTTAGATTTGAATGAAATCTCCAATTCTTGTTAGCAATTACCAAAATGATCATCATCGATCAAATCTAGTATTTAGATACTTTGGATAAAATATTTTGGGGAGGATGTGGTTTTCTTCTTATTGCTCCCCCTCCATATGTGCATCGAGATTTGAAAGAGTTTTGCACATATTATAGGGAACCTGCACTTTGAGACAAATCAATCACGTTTCAATCCTTTTTGGTTTAAGATAAATGCTCACCCTTAACATGTGCATGAAAAATTTGAAATCGTTTGGCACATGTAGGGAGGAGTGCATGTTATTATATTTCTAAAACCACTTATCGAATTATTAGTTTATATCCAATTTAAATCACAAATTTTTCCCCGATCACAATTTTCAAACCCTTTGAAATTTGTGATCTCAATTGATTTAAATTATTTTTGAAAGCTTTTTGAGGAGAAAATGTGACTTGCTTTAAAAACATTTAACTGATCAGGATCAGATTTTGAAACTTTAATCTCCAATGATCAAACATGCTTAGGTATCTTATGAAAACACAACAATAGCCTTGGTCTTGATCCAATTATACAAAAAAATGTTCTTTTTGATTATCCAAATGTAGACCTTGCTCATTTTAAATACCAATTGTTTGAGAAATAACGTTTTTGATATGTTTGAAATCATTCTCCCCCTTAATCAATGACCGAAGTTGTTGATTGAGTGTTTGAGATTTTGACAAATGATAAGTCCAAATGATATTCAAAATTAAGTCTGAGTTATTTTCAAAGCAATTTAGTTTTCATTAGATGACAAATATTTTCGAAAAAATCTTTAGACGGAAAATATTTGTGAGGAAACATTTGTATTTATGGCGACAAATGTTCCTTATAAACTTACGCTTTTAGGATCGAGCATTAGGTTTTAAAATTAGATTGAGCATGGCTCGTCCTTTCTTTAAAACGGGTTTTATAACATCAAATAGTCCCGAATATTAAGTGTCAATTTCCGTTAATGCTCGTTATTTATGTCATTTATATGGATTTACGCTTGTTTTCCATTGTTTTCCACTTTTAGGTAAATTACGAGTATTGGAGCTAAAGAGACGCGGAAATGGAAACATTACTAAAGATTTATCACAAGATGCTTATTTTGAAGAAGTTACGCGTAACTCATCTCTCACATTACGCGTAACTATTGCGTGACCACAAGTCCAACTTATCAAGAGGTTACTGCGTAACTCTTTCCAAAGGTTACGACGTAACTCCATTAGGTCAAAAGTGGTTCCATCACGATACTTACGCCGTAACTCACCGCAACACTTATGACGTAACCGAGTTTATTGAAGACTACGGCGTAACCACTTATAAGGTTACGCCAGTAACTAGCGATCTAGTGCATTTACGGAGAAATAGAAGGTTACGGCGTAACTCCTCTATTGGTTACGCCTGTAACCTGCACAACCTATAAATACCCCACTAATTCCAAAGATTTCAAAGCATCCCATTCCACACACAACACTCGAGAACGTGCAAAAGCTCAAGGGGTTTAGGGAAGCATACTGAGTCTGTTTCAAGGAGAAGTCACACCATTACAATAAGCTTTAGCGTTTATTATTTATTTTACTTTCAATTCATGTATTTCGTACCTTTGAATATTGAATTGATGTGCATGATTAATATGAGCGGCTAAGCACCCTTTGGTTCTAGCCTAGTTATGATTCCTTAACTGTTTTGTTTACGTTTACCTTTACTTCCGTACAATTATTTCTAAGTGTATGCATGCGTAGTTCTTTGGTAGTCACCCCTGGTTCGGTAGTTTTGAATGGCGATAGAGGCCAATTACCTAGGAGATATGACCAACTGACCCTAGGTGAGCGGATCGAGACGGAAGGGTAAGATATGACCAACCCACGACCCTTTCTACTTGTGCGATTTGACCAACCGATCACCTATCGTTTGGATGAACTTAAGAATTGGGGGTGTAGTGTCTAAGTTCCTAACGGCCGGCACTCACTATTTAGAATCTAGCATGTAGCGGTACTTAATGACTCGACTTAGGAGACCAGAACAATAGGACTTATGACGGTGCTACCGATTTCTCCTGTGGTGGCATCTTTGTCGATAGGTTAGGCGAATTGACCAAATGTTGTCCTCTCGAATTTGACCCCACCTGAAGTAATTGGAAGTAGGTAGACGTAGACATAACTAGCTAGGAGGATTAACTAGGTTAGCACCACTATTCCTCTATTGATTTTCCTTCTACCATTTATTTGCTTTTATATTATGCATTAGTAGTTTAATTAATTAAAACCCTATCAAACCATTAATATTCTGTGACAATTAGACTTAGTAATTATCCGACACACATAGCTCTTGGGAAGACCTCGACTTTACCATTTACTACACTACACACGACCGGCACATCGCCTGTTAGTGCATTAGGGTAGACCATAGGTATAGCGAGACACTATAAATATTAAGACCAGTCAAGAAACATGCATCAAGTTTTTGGCGCTGCGGGAGCTATTTTAGGATTTCATATTAAGTCTGCTTTTAATTTTCTTTACGATAATGTCGGGATACAAGACTCGCATGACTCTAGGCCCTTTCGGCTACCCCATTTATTGACCCGGAGAAGCAATTTCGGAAAAGAGGATTTATTCCCGGTTCCTATTCACAACATCTTCTCATTTTACTTAATCGCACCGATCGGACACGAGGTCATCAATGAAAATAATATCAATGACCTAACCATGGAGCATTATTTGGACCGACCAAATGATAATCGCCAACTAAGCTTCACTAAGGATTCTCCTACCAAAAATACTCCATTCCGGATCATATTATTCGAGAGTTACATGAGCTTAAGTTTTCGGAGACGAAGATGAGGACGTTCGGGATCACGTAGATGAAGTTCTCCACTTATCCTCTCTTTCAACGCCGTGGGTACTCCAAGTTATTCATCCAACGCAAGGATTTTTCCTATGACTCTCACCGAACAAAGAAAAGATGGTATAACAAACTTCCTAGTGAAAGTAAAGAAGCATGGGGAAAACTAAGAAAGGAGTTCGTCCAGCTATTTTGCCCTCCTTCAAAAATGGCTAGGCTTATGGGGAAAATCTATCAATTTGTGCAGATTGGAGAAGAAACGTTGTACCAAGCGTGGGAAAGATTTAATGAGCTTCTCTATCAATGCTCTACTCATGATTTAAACAAACATCAGATCGTATACGTCTTCTATCGGGGGATTAATGCGCAAACACGAGAACTCCTTGATTCACCAAGACCTATTCCTAGCATGACTGATAACGCTACACGCGTCGTTCGGGGTCAAAGGAACTTCCTTTTCTTCGAGCAAGTTTTATAACACCCTAGGCGGTGAACCTAATCGTTGTAGTGTAGTAATTAGGGTAAGCCACGGTATTGATATCGTTCTCTGGGGAATAGGAATGCTAGTAGGAGTTACTACGCTAAGGTTAAGGTTGAAGAAGATTATTTTTATCTTTTTATATTTTATGAAAAATGGAAAGGTACGAATCTCGGGTATTGGATTTGGGGGTTGGTATTTCTACCGATTACTCTACTATTATCTAATTATCTAAACTAAGGTTGTGGGAGTCTATGTCTAATTAATGTGTGCTCGTATGATAGTTTAAAGATGTGTTTACTTAGTTTGTATTACTCCTTAATTATCTCCTATTGATGGTTGAGTGTCACGCCTTATTCCTAGTTGCGTTGTGTTTCTAAAGTTGTAGGGTGTGTTTCTCCCTAACTCTTTGAACTTACCAAAGGGTCTTGTCTACAAATCCACTTAGAGATTATAGACTCCTACTCTAAGGCGCTCTTCGGATGGTTTAGCCTACAATCACTCGGGTAATCATACTCTAAGGTTCACAAAGATGAATCAAGCATTATACACAACGAATGACCTATCGCATTACTAGATCATTAATCAACTAAGATAAGAAACAACCAATCAATATTTAATAATTAAGTTTCATACTTCCTAAGCAAACACACAAATAAATTAGCTTGACATGGAGAACATGCAAGCATACACACAAATAATCAAAGACATAATTGAATTAATGAAGCAAAGACTTATCTTGGTGTAAGATAGGGTTAAAACCCTAAAATACTTGTACAAGACACCTTAGGTTCGGTTTTAGGTTTTACTCCAAAGACTCTCCACACAAAGACCGAAAAATTCGGATTCTATATATAAGATTACAATTGCGACGGCGTCACCTTATGTTTAGTGACGCCGTGTCGTGTCGCCGCCATTGGGGTTTCGCCTTGGCCACGTTAACCTTGCGACGGCGTCACCTTATGTCCGTGACGCCGTCCTCTTCGACTTCGACGTCGTCGGATCGCATCTAGGCCGTCCGAGTAGCGACGGCTACTCTTTCACAACTAGACGCCGCCTCTTGAAAACACGAGTTTTGAGTTCGACCGTCACAATAATGCAGGACGGCGTCAAATAGCACCGACGCCGTCGCTTTATACTTTCAAAGAATCGTGAGTGTCGATTTCGACTTTGGCCATTTTCTTCATATATTCGCGCTTTCTCGTCCAAATAAGTGCCATTCCAAAGATTTTGCCTTCAAGAGACCTAAAAAGTGAAAAGGAACGATATTAAGCAATAACGGATACAAAAGTGATCAAATAAGGACTTAAACGACCCCTAAAAATGGTACCTTTTAAAACCTTATCAAATATCCCTACACTTGTTATTTGCTTGTCCTCAAGCAAATGTGCTTTTAGCCAATTAATTTATAAGTTAGGGGTCATGAAGCATTAATTCAAAACGGTCCACAACACATATAAGCCCCGCAAAAGTCATAACAAGCATGGAAATTACATACTAGCACCTCACATGGGGTGTTTGGATACTCACATTTCTCTTAGGTGTATAAATGAAATATAACAATATAGGAAATGGAAGATAAACACTCATTAACCGGTCCTAGTACATAGATTACCATAGGCTTGAGAATAGATCAAACCTCCATCGCTTTGGCGTAAGCACCTAGGAAAGACTATCAAAGAGGTCTTTTAAAGGGTTGTAACGTTAGGCTTACGGTAGGGAAATAAGGGTTTGGTGGGATAGGCTATTTAGTGGTGGTAAGTCAAAAATCTCTATGTTAAATGCATATGAAGAATGGCGTTGCTAAGCCAAGACTCGACACTCTAAAACTCTATGTAACGGAAATAAACAAACACAAATTTAAAGGATAGATGTAGGATGGTAGCCAGTATTTTTTTTTTCACTCTATTTTTTTTTCTTTTTCTCTTTTTCTATTTTTTTTTCTTCTTTTCTATTTTTTCGATTTTTTTTTTTTTTTTTTTTTTTCATACACTTTACTCTACCATCCTCTATGATAACATCAAAATACTAGGGATTTACAGGCATATCCCTACATTTGAGTTTTTATTACTCTAACATTAACTTGACCCGAATTGAAAAGATCAAAACACTTGGGGTACATTATTATGTAAACAAAGGGAATTTGAATTTAACGTTCCCTTCCTGTCATTTCATAAACTTTAACTTTTCCCATGAATCTCAATCATCCCAAAACTGTATACAAAGGATATGACTCGACTTAGCAACTTATGCAAGCAACTAGATAATTGAACTAAGGGTTTAAGGTGATAACAAATAATTGCACTAAAAGTGAGTGCATAAGGGGTAGGCTAAGGCGATTTGGGTGTATATTTGGGGTGGGGTGTAAACAATGCTCTTCATTGATATTCGAAAACCGAAACATCACGAGAACCGCGAAAAGGATAGGCTCGAGGGTTAACTAGGGTATCGTGTACTAAAGATGAGTACAACGCAAAGGGTGTGGGGAATTACTCAACCGATGTGGAAGAAGTAATTATATTACGTATCAAACAAGGGTTATCCTAATGCCTCTTATCATTTAGTTATTCCTAACTACACAAGTGTAGCCTCACTTGCGATCTCGGAATGCATCACAAAACAAGTTCTAGAATCTAATATACTACCGGTTCACACTCTAAGCATTAAAGATGAATGCTTTAATTCCTACTAATCTAAGGGCGATCCTCACATTTTGGGTGGAATTTGGGTGGTAAGGGTTTTGTGCTAGTCATGCAACTTCCTATCCGTGAGACGCTTTTGTTAAGACTAATGGCCCACCCTATATGTCATGAAAATTTTAAATTTGGTGCCAAAATTACCCTAACCAACATTTTCTCATGGTTTATTACACAATCACAATTAGACAAAGCAAATAGTCAAAGTTATGATAATGGAAGGTAATTAAAAACGAAAGAAACTAATACTCCCCGATTAGCTCGGTAGGATCCGTGTAAAGTGGTGGTTAAATTCTTTTCAAGAATAATTATTATGTGAAAAGCTCCTTCCAATCTTATGTAACTTCTTCTCGACAAACTAAACCCGCACACTTGAAGAAAACAAACGAAACCTTCGTAAAATCGGCGGTAATAATATATATAAGACTCGATTTAAACTAGGATATAATGCTTGTGTAATGGATGTTTACTGAATTTCTAAGAAAATTAAGACCGAAAATTCCAAAATTTATAAGTAGCTCGTAAAACGAGAAAAGTAAGTCGATGTTTTACTCCTTCCCCGACGCCGTCAGTTGCAATCTCGACGCCGTCAAGTTATCCCGACAAAACCGGTCTCGCGATTTTCGGAAAAATTCGGAAAATTTACATCTTTAGAATCGGAAAATTTCAGAAACATCCATTATGACTCGATACAAGCATTTGACTCAAACAAACAAACATATATATCTTTTAGTTAATTGTTATTCTCATGTTTACGCTTTCTTTTGAAAACGTGTAATCCTCCCTACACTTATCCCTTATGTAAAATACCTTTATATGTAATTAAGACGAGGTTAAAAACAAAATAAAGCATTTTACAAATTTAAACATGAGGATAAATAATTAATAAAAGATATATGACACTAACAAGCAAACAATTAAGCATGGGGTGCCTCCCACGAAGCGCTTTTCTTTATTTAAGAGTCTTGTAGCTAGACTCGTAGTCGTGCTCCCACGCATCGATATACGTAAGTCTATCCTCAACAATGTCGTAAGGATCAAACTTATCATTCAAGTTCCTAGTAGTACGCTCGGTTAAATATGCCTTTTCAAACATCTCACCATCGGGATCATAAATTTGTATCCTAATGTGCCACCTTCCATTACCATCACTAGGCGGTCTATTCCAATTCCACATGTGTTCGGATTTCTCAACTATCCACTTATTCATGACAAGGTTAAAGGGCAAGCTTCCTAGGAACTCGGTCATCTTCCTAAATACTAAGGCGTCCTCGAACGGGTTCACTTCTATATCCCTAGCCAATTCTTGTTCTTGGAAAGTTGTTTGACCGAAAAGGCCTTATCTAGGTAAAAGGTCTTTGGGGCCTATGATGTTCTTCTCAATCCAAGGTCCATATCGAGAAGGCTCTCTATCCAACCCTATCTCTTGTGGGATCTCCTCATCCTTATAGTATGTATGTTTTTAACATCGTAAACGGATCTAGCACTCCCTCTCCTACCACTATTTTGGACATCTTACAATCAATGATGGCAATCGGTAGCTAAAAATCCTCTTCCAACTAGTAATGGGCATGTCGGGTCCTTATTCATGTCGAGTACATGAAAGTCGGCCAAAAGAGTCAACCTCCCACATGTACTACCATGTCCTTTATTATTCCAACCGGACGTGCTATACTACCGTCCGCTAAGCCTAAGATAGTTTTCGTTGGTTCAATTTTACCTAGGTTGAGGCTTCTATGAAGGGACAACGAACGAGATTGATGCATGATCCTAAATCGGCTAAAGCATCGAGTGGCTTGGAAGTTCCAAGTCTACACGGAAGAGTGAATAGCCGGGATCATCTAACTTCTTAGGTAAGTTGTTTCGCACAAAGGCGGACCCATGTTTTCCAAGCCTAAGTTCTAACTCATATTTTTCTTTTAAAGCATTATAATAAGGTGCATGAGCTAAGACTTCAAGGATCGGTTTTTCTTGATGGAGTTCCTTGTACCCTCCTCTAAACTAGGTTTGATTCTTGGTTGACGGGTTTCTCAAGAGTAGGCTTTACCAAAGGTGCCGGGCCTTGGTATTTCTTGGATGACTTGGAACCCTTTTGATAGCATTTACCGAATGAACCGTTGGGTGAAAGGGCATGGATGTGCACTCTCCATGGTGAACTAGAACATGAAGTCGATGCAATCGAATTCACTTTGGGTTCTTAATGGTATCACTGGGAGTGCTCCAATTTCCGCTCATTGAAGGCTTTTAAGAGGGCATCAAGCTTGGTTGTCATCTCGCCTGCTTTTGCTTAAAATCGGCTTCAAGGTTATTCAATCGAGTTTCTTGGGATGACAAAATCTAGAAGCAATTGCTTCAAGATTAGTGGGGTTCCCGGTATTAGAAGAATTGAACCTATTAGGCTAACTAGATGAACTTTGGGGTGTGCTTGAGTTTTGGTTCCACTTAAGATTAGGGTGATTTCTCCATGAGGGGTTGTATGAGTTTCCTAAGTTGTTTTGTTCGGGTTTGAAAGTGTACCACTTCTCTCCGCCTCCGTCGGTGCGTATGGAGGCGTAGTCCGCAAAGCTTGTTCGGAGAGCCTTGAGCGATCACGAGTGTCATGGGGCCACCGCACAACTCACAAGGTAGAGTGATTTGATTCACTTGTCGTGAGGAATTAGGATTTTGTAGCAACTCATGAGGAATTTAACTTGATCTTCAAGTTCGATCATCCCACGGTGGGGAGGAGGCAAGGAGATTGCCTTGACGGTTTTGGGCACTCACGGGGTCATCCCAACTTTCGTTGTCATAGAGGCGAGGTCCTCTATTATTTCCCATGATTCTTCTGCGGTGAGATCACTAAGTTTTCCACCGCCGCTTGGTCAATGGATCGCTTAGTGGGAAAGTTGACATGATCATAAAAATTTGGACTTGGAGCCAAAGATCGATGCCGTGATGAGGACTTTATGAAGTAAGTCCTTGAATCGGCCCATGCTTCAGAGAGATTCACCTTGACGTTGTTGAAACATCAAGATGTCATTCCTAAGCTTAGTGGTTCTCCCGGTGGGAAAAATTGAGCAAGGAAGCGAAGTAAGATCATCCCAACTTGAGATGGAGCCGGTGAAAGTCGCTCAAGCCAATTACTAGCTTGGTCCCGTAGAGAGAATTGGAAGAGACGCAGCGCGCGGTCTCCCGAGTAGTAGCATCAAGATCGATGGAATCGACGATTTTGAGGAAATCCTCGATGTCGATTTGGATCTTCGAACGAAGTCTATGGAATGCACATCCGCTTTGCACCAACCGGATGGTGCCGGATCGCAGGGCAGTAGTTTAGGCTTGGTCGGGAAGCTCAATGGTGTTCCTATAGCCTAGGTGGCTTGGTCTCGAGTATTCACCAAGAGTACGGGCTCTTGGCGGGTCATTTGGTGGTGGGTTGATGAATGGTAGTGGGTTATCACCTTCCATGATGAAAAGTGATGGAATTACGAACAAAGGTCACGAAGAAGGGGATAGACTAAGAGAAAGCTAAAATGAGAAAAAGTTTTACTTGATAGGAATCAAGCAAAGAAACCTAAACGAGGTGGACTACTAACTAGCTATTCTATTCCCGCAATGCGCCAAAACTTGATAACGCTACACGCGTGTTCGGGGTCAAAGGAACTTCCTTTTCTTGAGCAAGTTTATAACACCCTAGGCGATGAACCTAATCGTTGTAGTGTAGTAATTAGGGTAAGCCACGGTATTGATATCGCTCTCTAGGGAATAGGAATGCTAGTAGGAGTTACTATGCTAAGGTTAAGGTTGAAGAAGATTATTTTTATCTTTTATATTTTATGAAAATGGAAAGGTACGAATCTCGGGTATTGGATTTGGGGGGTTGGTATTTCTACCGATTACTCTACTATTATCTAATTATCTAAACTAAGGTTGTGGGAGTATATGTCTAATTAATGTGTGCTCGTATGATAGTTTAAAGATGTGTTTACTTAGTTTGTATTACTCCTTAATTATCTCATATTGATGGTTGAGTGTCACGCCTTATTCCTAGTCAAGTTGTGTTTCTAAAGTTGTATGGTATGCGTTTCTCCTAACTCTTTGAACTTACCAAAGGGTCTTGTCTACAAATCCACTTAGAGATTATAGACTCCTACTCTAAGGTGCTCTTCGGATGGTTTAGCCTACAATCACTCGTGTAATCATACTCTAAGGTTCACAAAGATGAATCAAGCATTAAGTACACAACGAATGACCTATCGCATTACTAGATCATTAATCAACTAAGATAAGAAACAACCAATCAATATTTAATAATTAAGTTTCATACTTCCTAAGCAAACACACAAATAAATTAGCTTGACATGGAGAACATGCAAGCATACACACAAATAATCAAAGACATAATTGAATTAATGAAGCAAAGACTTATCTTGGTGTAAGATAGGGTTAAAACCCTAAAATACTGTACAAGACACCTTAGGTTCGGTTTTAGGTTTTACCCAAAGACTCTCCACACAAAGACCGAAAAATTCGGATTCTATATATAAGATTACAATTGCGACGGCGTCACCTTATGTTTAGTGACGCCGTGTGTCGCCGCCATTGTGGTTTCGTCTTGGCACGTTAACCTTGCGACGGCGTCACCTTATGTCCGTGACGCCGTCCTCTTCGACTTCTCGACGTCGTCTCGATCGCATCTAGGCCGTCCGAGTAGCGACGGCCTACTCTTTCACAACTAGACGCCGCCTCTTGAAAACACGAGTTTTGAGTTCGACCGTCACAATAGTGCAGGACGGCGTCAGAAATAGCACCGACGCCGTCGCTTTATACTTTCAAAGAATCAGTGAGTGTCTCGATTTCGACTTTGGCCATTTTCTTCATATATTCGCCTTTTCTCGTCCAAATAAGTGCCATTCCAAGATTTTGCCTTCACGAGACCTAAAAGTGAAAAGGAACGATATTAAGCAATAACGGATACAAAGTGATCAAATAAGGACTTAAACGACCCCTCAAATGGTACCTTTAAAACCTTATCAATGACTCTGATCGGCCCTCGAATGTATTTAACGGATTTAAAAATTGTTAAAAGTGGCACATGGATACTTGATACGGACCGAGAGATAACTTCGATCATAAGGTAATGAAGACAATAAAGCAAGAATACAATTACGGGAAATTTTCAAAAACGGAGATTGGAAAGAAAGTCAAGCATGTAGGGTTAAGAAAGTTAAAAGTGTATTTGAGACCAATACCGAACAATATTGAGAAAATATTCTCGACCACATCAAAGAATCAAGAGAGCGCAACGATAGGATAGAAAAGATGATGAAAGCATTCATGGATAATACAATCTCTTCTATTAAAATTCACGATGATAGGATAAAAGATTGGAGAAAAGTGTTAGTTCATGTTCGAAGCCATCTCTCGATTACCTAGCGGCTCGGAGGAAGAAGTTGTCCACATCAGAAACTATCCTCGAAGAACCTTTGACCTTTTCGTAAAAGGTTAGCGACGGATCGACATGGAGAAACAATCACTTTTGGACCAAACTTTGCCGGTAAACCCTCCTACTAATGATTCCGATAATACTAATCGTCATGATACTACACGGAATTAAGTTATGATGAGACTATTCGCCTCAACGAAGGTGCTCACGGTTTTGATAAACGAGCTACCACAAAGGAAAAGATCCACGATGCTTTACTCTCCTTGCTATATCGGGAGCCTAAACATGTGTAACGCCCGCGATCTTGGAGCTAGTATTAGCATAATGCCTCGCTCGATGTTTTTATGTATGGAATTGGCAACTTAAAACCGCCAAGATGAAAATTGAAATGGCCGATCGATCCATGCAATCGCCATTAGGAATTGTTGAAAATGTATTAGTCAAGATAAAGAGATTCCTTTTCCCAAGAGATTTTGTGATTCTTGATATCCCTGAAGACAACAAGATACCGTCATTTTAGGAAGACCCATGCTTACTCTGCTCACACTAAAGTGGATGTCTTTGCCGAAAATTGACTCGAAGCTAATGGAGAGATCGCCATATTCGGACCTAATGAATATTTGTCTACCGGAGAAGGTATGTGCAATTGACCCGGGGGGAATTTTGGTGAAGCCCTTGAAAAGTTTCTTAGCGACTCCCGGATCCCGGAAAGGTTGACTCGTGGAAGGATTTTGATGTTTTCGTGAATTTTGAGGAAGAGGATAACTTAGGATTAAGTCAAGACCTCTCTAGTGATGTCGAGATGACCCATTGGCAAGATAACTCAAAAAAAACATTCTTGCAATCGGACCAACCGCAGCTTTATGAGATGGGGCACGAATCCATCATAGGAATCCCCACTATCTCGAAAATCTCATGCAAAATTGGGTTCATTGGTTTTCACCCATTTATCGACCACGATTCCCCAACAACATTGTCTCTAAGGAATGCTACAACCAGGTTATGGAAAAGGAGCTTGATTACAAAGGAAACAACTTCCTCGGGATAGCAACAAACATACGAGTTTTTGTTGGAACACACTCGTTTCTAGTCGACTTTGTGGTTTTGGATGATGTGAGCGAATTCGTGGCAGATGGGCTGACTGGGGTGATTTTCGGAAAACCCTTTAAAGAAATATTTGGGCTTGATAAAAACGAGAAGGAAGGACTGGTTTGGTTAAAGATTTGTGATGATAAAACTGTTTTCAAAATGCCAAGGACTATCAAAAACTCTAAAAACTGGACTAAAAGACAGTTGAGTTATGCTAGACCGCTGCTTGGTATTAATGAAGAAGATAAGGCCAAAGGTTTTGATCACCCTACCAAAAGATCAAATTTTTTACTTAGGTGTTTAGAACTTGGAGATGGATACAAACGGGATGAGAATTTGATCACTTGGCTTCAACATGGAGATTGCCCATCCACGAGATGACGGACAAACACCGGTAGCCCGCGGCTAAGAGTCTAACTTAAAGATCAGAATAAAGAAAAGTGCTCTTCGGAAGACAACCCGAATTATCCTTTTCTTCATGCTTTTATTTCATTTCATTGGGTTTTGTATTTTCTAACCATTTTGCATGAGACAGAAGTAATTATCACTGCAGCTTCTCGATCTGAGCAGATTCTGGCGTAAATCATCTTGGTGATTACGCCGTAACCAACATTTTAGCAAAGAAATTCTTGACGATTACTAATTACGGCGTAATACCATCTCGAGGTTACGCCAGAACTATTCGCTTCACACACCATACCGTGTTTTGCCGCTTATGGCGTAACTCTCTCATAGGAGTTACGACGTAACTCTCCTCTGCTTAATTCTTTCATTTTAAAACACAAGAACCTTGTATTAGTTTTAAATGAACTTTGTGGGTGTGTTCTGTAAACCCTCACGAGACTTCACTCATCCACACGGGACACCAAGTGGTTTAAAGGCTTGTTGCATTCGCTAAATGCAACCGTGATTCCTACGAAAGTGAGTTAGGTTTGTTTTTCATTTCATTTTTTCTTATTAGAATCATGCTTGTCGGTATTGTGATTTCGTGGATTGAAGTTTGTTCATGACGCTTAAACGAAGGCACGATCATTTCTCATGGGCCTTCTTCTTTGGAGCAAATTCGGGGAAGTTCTCGCCTAATTCTACCCTTCTCTTCACCTTTATTTTAATTCCTAGTACAAAAGGGACTTTGTACAATTCAAGTGGGGGACGGGGTAGAATTATCTCTTGAACTTTATTTCGCCTCATTTTTCTAGTTTATTTTGAAAAATTTGCCATTTTAAAATTTTGACATGTTTTTCCGAACCTAACTAGATTAGACCTTAGCCGAGCACATACAACCCTTGATATTACATGGTGAGATTAGCCTTATCCGTTTCCAATATTTTACCCCAAATCCACCAAATTATAAGTGTCTTGGGTAGCTTGTAAACTTTAGAACTTGGCCTTTGCATCATTTCGAGACCATAGACGAGGTATGTTGAGTTAGCTCGATGTATTTGTACTTTTCGGTTTTAGAAGGCGTTATTATAGGATTATCACCCAAACGACCTATCATTGTCGGCCTATCGATTAGCACCTCGACTTTTCGACCCCATGTGAAACCCTTTTGTTGCACTCCCTTTAGTGCAAGATACCCCTAGATACACCCTTCTGAGCCATTCCTTTCATTTTGTCACCCCAATATATTGTTTCGTTACACCCTTACACCTTAGCCTACCCTGTAGTTTTTATTTGTAATTGGGAAGTCATCATTTGCCTAAGTTCAAGGTTCGAGTGGAAAGGTTTGGAAATCACGCTTTCATAGACAACAATTATGAAGATCATTGAAGACCCCCCGAATTCCCATTGTTCATCTCAAGGGGGGGGGGATTTTATGTTATTATGTTATGCTTAAAAAAAATAAAAAAATGATGATTCGAAAAAAAAACAAAAAAAAAATAGTTGATTGAGTTATGATATTGTAAAGTGCGATGTTATAAGCACTATAGTATGAGCTTTATTGTTTAGTATCGAGGAGGCCACCTCGGTCACATTTGAAGATTGGAGTTGAGTTATACCAATCGAAGAAGAAAAGGTAGTGTGCCAATCACGACGTCCTCTAATGACACATCTACCTTGCATTTCATGATCCGGTCTCTAGACTTCTAAGCTTGAACTTCAAGGACGGTAAGTGGTGATGACTTAGTTATAGATTTAGACTACCGCTTGTTTTTCATTTTACACCAATTATATATCCCATGTCTTATCATACCCTTTAGTCATGAAGCGTGTATAGGTGATGCAATGAGCAATCTTTGGTGTCTTGGCCATGGATTTGGTCATGTATCATTGATTTTGTCCACTTCACGTGACATGTTAGTAATGATGAGTCACCCTTAACCTTTGTCGTGTCTACCCATATTGCCTTCGAGAATTGTTTAGCCCTTAACTCTAGTGGTGGAGATTTGTGTAACCGCCAAGCTTATGATAGAATACATGCTATGAATGTGCGATTGAGTGATCACCTCGAAATTGACACTTAGAATAGTTGAGAGATTTGAGTGTTTGTTCCCTTTTGTGAGGTGTTCGGCTTTGTTTTATTCTAGCATAAGGGATTTTAAACTCATATTTTTCGGTCTTTTAGGAATCTATCTAATAAGGTCTTTGACAAGTAGAGTTCAAGCATCAAATAGAAATATTAAGTGTCAATTTCCGAGCTCGTTATTTATGTCATTTATATGGATTTACGCTTGTTTTCCATTGTTTTCCACTTTCGGAAATTACAAGCATTGGAGCTAAAGAGACGAGGAAATGGAAACATTACTAAAGATTTATCACAAGATGCTTATTTTGAAAAATTTACAACTCATCTCTCACATTACGCCGTAATTATTGCGTGAATCCACTTATCAAGAGGTTACGGTTCTTTCCAAAGGTGACGTAACTCTATTAGGTCAAAAGAGGTTCCATCATTAGGTCACTAGTTTTACAACACAAGCACAATAGATAGAGATAGAAAGAAAGAAGATCGGATGAACAACAAACACACCACACACACACACGCTAATACTTGACCGTGTTTAGGTATGTTATTGAACAACCAACCCTCAAGTGAGGGTTATTACAAAATATTTATAGGAAGGGAGCTAGGCAACACTCCTACTCCCTTCCTTTCCTTAGTGGACATGGGCCTAAGCTCATGGGCCTTCTACATAAGCTTAAGCTAATAACAAACATAAAGGCCATAATTAAGCTAACTATTACATATGAATCACTAACACTTGATATAGGTTTAGGAGTGATTCCAACAATCTCCCCAAGTGTTGGTGATGAATGAATGTAAACGGTGAAGGTCTTGATGTAATAGTAGCTTTGACGTCTTCTGACATTCTTCTTTCTTGTGAGAAGAATTGCCTTGATTTGAACAATCTCCCCAGTGTAGAGAAATTATTTTCTTTAAACAGTTTTGCTTTGACGTCATCTTTAACTTTGTTCATTGATCATTGTTCTTTGTGATGGTAGTGATAGTATGTTGTTGTTGTCTGCATCAAGTCTGCCTCAGGTCTACTTCTCCATGTCATTCTTCAACATGCTCACACGCTCTTTGACGTTGGATTTCAGTACTGATGAAGTTCTTTAAGTCTTTAACTTTGTAGATTCTTTAGCTTGACGAAGAATCATTCTGACTTTTGTGTTGCTTTTAGATAGAACTTCCATTAGTGATGATGTTGGCATGAGCATGTGAAGAATCTGCACGATCATTCCGCTCGAGCTTCCATAAGAAGAAAACATGAAAACGGTTAGTAATAAGCGGATTCCACTTACAAGTTTGAACTTGAGAGTGTTAACAACATAGTGTGAAAACACAACTCTAATTCTCACAAAGGCCATTCTGAACTGGAGTCCCACAAGTGAGATAACGCGATGTACCGAAGTACATCTACAGATTCGAGATGAGTCGTTGAGGTACACCAAGCATCACCTCACGACGTAGACCGTTTGAGACACACTAAGCGTAATCCACGGGAGTTACCAAAGTGACTGCTTTGTCGGTACATTAGATGTTGACCACAGCGGGAGTTTCCATTCAATCACCGAGGATCACGGTTGTGAACCTCTCATAAATGTTCTCGACAGTTGCTAAGATCCGTGAAGGACTCGATAACGTACCACCGATGTTCTTATTGTTGAACATCAAGTGATGATATGTCAAGTGTACCTAAGAGATCTTTTGATGAATCTCGTGGCTCTAGACTTAATAGTGCGTTTTGGTTTTCTGAGCGGATACTAGGGAGAGGTCTCCTTCTTCAATACCGACTATCTCTAAGAGAAAGCCAATAGATTATGTAGGGTTCCACGTGAGAATGAAACAAGCTTCTTTTGAGAGAAACTTGAGTGGCTAAGAAGGTTTAGTGCATGCGTCCTTTGGGTCCATGACGACTTTTAATCTTCAATACCGGCGTCATCAAGTGACAACCAGTAGCATATGAATTGAACCTGGTGTCTGCCCTGAGTTGAATAATCTGGAGGGCTATTTCTTTTCACCCTTTCCTTTGCATTTCTTTTTAATTCTTCAACTCTTTCTTTCTCCGATTCTCATTTTCTCCTTTTTATAATCATACCTAAGGACTTCTAATTCTAACTATTGGTATTGTCCTTGGGTAGATCCCTCCGGCTCTGGCGGATCATAGGACGTTTATTCCTAACCTTGATCACCTTATAACTCCATTGCCATAAAACCATTTTTCATGAAAATCTCTCAAAGCGTTTTTGAATGAAAAACATGTTTGAACACTTCAAGAGTTTTAGATTTTCATAAATACTCCCCTCCACATGTGCTTAAGAGTTTTAACAAAATCGCACACGTGAGGAAAGAGCTCGCACTTTTGAATTGATCGATTCAAGATAGACAATTCCCCGAGGGACACGGTTACGTTGCATAGTTAAAGAGGTACATTGTCAGCTTTTAGGTGACAACTAGCTCTAATAACTACCTTGAAGGTGTGGACAAACCTCGAAAGGTTGTCAAACCCGTCAAAGTTCATGTCTATCAAGAGCTTCTCGAATAGGTACAATTTACTTGGATAAGTCTTTGGAAGACAAATCTTTTCAATGTAAGACTGTTCAGATCCCGTCAATTCATGGGTTGAAGTCTTTTCACACGATGATTCAATAGCAATATCACAACATATTTCTTATCACATAATTTTCTCCCCCTCAAAAATGGCATATAAATGTTATTTTTGAAGAAATGTTGAGAATAAATATGACCATTTTGAGTTTTATGGGAAGATGACCACGAAGAACAATTTGTGAACAAAGTTTAGAAGTCAAATACTCCCCTCAACAAGTGATATAAGCGGTTGAGGTTTTGAAAATCATAAGGAAAGTACTTGTTATTTTGAGCAAAACCTTTGAAAATGAAAGGTTTGATAGGTTTTACTCAAAAGTAAGAAGCTTTCGCTCCTTTTATAAGGATTGTGGCAGAAGCGTACCACGGGGTCCTTTCTTGACAAGAACGGGTTGTACAACGTAATGTGTGCACAAGCCATTGTCATAATTAAATCACACATCCAAAATATTATGAAATAGAAGCGGTTCAAGGGGTACCGTGAAGTCCATCAATCTTGCGGGAATGCGAGCAGGCGTTGATAGCGGCGAGAGCAATCTTGGGACGACCACCTACAAAGCTCTCGAGTTACGAACTAGTCCCATCGATACAACCTTTCATCAATCATGGTGATGATCCTCTTCACATCCCTTCATCTTGAGAATTCCATCGCTTTGGAGACCCAATGCCTTCATGTATCGCCTTCAACCGATAAGCCAAGCCATCCCTAACCTTCTTCAATGTGTGATCCCCAAATTTGTGAAGATCTCTACACGCCATCAAGCAATTTCGTTGAAGTTCACTACGATAAACGGCGCCGAATGGTTTCTTGACGAGGGTGTATTGTGGAAGCGGTTGATGTCGGGAAGATCTAGGCGTGGTGGAGTGAAGTTGACACGGTGCGATATGATTCAACCGCAAGTCGGAGATCTTCTACACGTTCTTTGATTACTATTCTTCGATGAAGATAAGCAAGGACTTGATGTATTCACGTTGCACTTGATCGAGAATTGTCTCATGCGACCCTATACTTTGGCAAGGTACATGTCTTCAATGTCGTTGATAGACAAATTCTCAAAGTCCGCTTGAGAGAATGCATAATCCCTTTCGTCTTGCCTTTTGACCACGATATTCTTGAGGAAAGTGTAGTCCCATTTAGACGAAAGATCAACATGTTTAATAGCCACGATTGCTTTAGTCTTGAACACTTCATGTTGAGACTTCGAACTGGCGACACGTAGTAGATTCGTCGGCATTCCGGACAATGGTGAATCCCATACAATGCATCACGGTCATATACTTCCACATTGTTGGAGAACATGTGGTTAGCCCTTTCCTCGATGGCTATGCGGTTAGAGTATATGGATGCCGGGAATGGAAGTGTCGAGATGTAGCGTATTTCCTTGAACCATCGCCACCGTGTAGAAGAAATTCCAAGTCTTTGTTGAAGAAATATCGGAATGGAAGCCTAGGTTGATCTGGTTGGCCAATTGTTGGTAGAGGTTTAGACCGATCGATGTAATATGGAGGTTTGTCCCGTTTGGTGAAGTCGATGTTTGCTTGAGGTTGAGCCAATCCATGTTGTTAGACATAGCTCGTGCTATATTATCAAGGTGATACTCAACTTCAATAGCACTTTCCGAGTGTCTTTGAGCAATTGAAATGCTTCATTCTTGATGCGCTTCAACTCGATTTCGTCATCTTTTTCACGGAATTTCTCTTGCAAGAACTTAGCATGCTCCAATGTACTACCGTCTTCCGGATCTTGACCTTGGTGGGTAGGGGGAGTAGAATTAACAAGTGTAGAAAACCGGTCGTATTCATCGGTGTCATCTTCATCTAGCCATGATACGATGTCGACCTTTAGCGCCTTCTTCTTCTTTTTCTTAGGCCCGGATGAGGATTACGGTTTCTTACTTTGTCGGGAGAGGTGGGTTGTTGTTGGGGCTCATGGAATTCCTCATCGTCACCACCCGTATACTCAAAGTGATCACCGGTTTTACGAGTGCAGGGTGGTAACTCGGAAGAATCTGAGGTTTTTCGGTAGAAGAGCGAGGAGGAGACCTTTGTTGAGCTGGAGTCCGTTGGGGTGGAGGTTGCATAGAAGATGATTCACCGACTTCTTGGGCGTTTAGGCTCGTCATTTTATCCCGATCCTTATCTTCATCGTCGCGTGGGCGCTTAGGCCTTCGACTTCTTCTCTCATGTTGATTTTAGTTGGTATTCGAAGAATGCTTCAAACAATTTACCTTCGTAGGAGGCAAATGTTGCGATCGTTTCGACATTTGAGCTACCAGCCGGTTAACCAATTCACATCGAGAAGATTATGGGATCAAGCTGGATTGATGTTCACATGCATTGGAGTTGATTTCATAGTCTGTTTGGCGGTGTAAGAGATTCGGATAGAGTTGTTTGGTGAACGACTCTTTAGTAACTCCGAGAACGATGTCAAGAAGGTACTTGTGAGTGTATCCTTTGATCATCTCGTCCATTTTCCTTGAAGATCATCTTTCATGAGCTTACGGACATACTCCTTTCAACTTTCATCTCGTCATTCTCGTCATGAAGGTCTTGTACGATCGACAAGAAAATTCACTTCTTGTAAAGCACGTCTTTCTTTCGACTGTTTGATGACTTTAACGATTCGTGTCTTAGCTTGAGAAATCCAAGAGGCGGTTGGCTTCTTCACCGATCCGGATGTGGATCTAGTTGTTCTTTTGATGGTGGTGGTGAGGATTGAGAAGATGAATCCGATGATGATGAGATGTGAGGAGACTCGGGTCCTTTGGTGGCTCGAAGTTTTCTCCTTGGAGCAGACGGGGCTGTCTAGAAGAAGACGATCATAATCGTCCGTTTCATCAATCTTTGTATCATCAGCAGTTGTTTTCTCAGTCTTTTCCGTTTCTGGTTCCTCAAATTCATAATCAATAGAATCTTCCACGCGCTTTTGTTGTTGCTCAAGAGTGGTGGCACCGTTCCTTATCGGGTTGATTAACCACATCGAGAATTGGTGTGGATTGAACATCACCACTTGACCCTCGGGGCCACCCATTTGATCCTTTTCAAACTCTTTCGCAACGTGTTGGAGTCTAACAATTTGAACTTCCTCCCGTAATCGGTTTCGGGGCTCTTCTTCGAGCTTTCTCTTCGTGCTCAATCACTGAGTCTTCCATTTGCCGTGTTCATCTCTATAGGACCGGGAGGTTTGATTCTTTGAAGGATTAGTATCGGTTGCGAGTTTGAGTAAAAGATCTCTTCGTCGATTGTGTATCTTGAGCTTTCGTCCACTAGCTTTCTTGGCGATTCGAGGCTTTGGCACGGAATGGGAACATCTTCCTTAGAAGGAACAATCCTTTTCGTGGAGGATTCCTCTTGGGAACTTCCTCGACTCTCGATGCTTGCGGCACTCCTGCATTCCTCTTACGGTTCTCCTTGTAGGTGTACGGAAGATTTTCATCGAGAAAACCAACTTTGTTCTCTTTCACAGCTACCAAATATCTTTTATAAGAGTAGAGCTGTTTGAGTTCATCTGAGAGAAGGAGATCCGGCAACACAGCACCTTGTTTCTTCGTTGTTGATTCCTTGAATCTGACAGTTAGTGTAGGTTCAGACAACATGTCGTGATTGTCGGGGTCATTGAGTCTCTTGGGGATATCAGAATTGAGTCCAAGAGCTCTTTGGATCAACAGTTTTGTGTATCTGATATAAGGAATCTTTGAGCCAAGCTTTTTGAGGAAGGTCATCATGTCATCCCATATCAGAGCTTCAATTTCGATGTGTTTCATGTTGATTAGAGCCCAAAAGATTTGCAGTTCCACGAGCTTGGGATGCTCATAGCTTGTGTCATGACCGAAATGGATTTTGTGATGATGATATAAAGGGTTCTCCAAGGTGAGGAATGTTCTTAAGATCCACGTGAGAATGCTTATTAATAACCCCTCAAGCTTCGTCATACCCAATATCAATCAAAATTGCGAGCAGTCTCTTGATGGGTGCAACAGTATTCGGTTGGTATGATGTCGGGAATGAGGAGAACGGCTCTTAAATCTGCGGGAGTGATGGTGATTTGCTTGTGATTGAGTGTCACCGTCACATCATTCGTCCTTTGATCCTTTGCATTGTAGTCCAAAACTGTTGAATGTAGATCTCGAATAGTAGCAAAGTGGGAGAGCATGTTCGATAAGGATGGTTCTTGAAATATCAACAAGAATGAGACAAGAAGATTACGAGCATGTGAGGGTTTCAAAGTCAACACGAAGGTTGTTCTTTCCAATCTTCATTGGATAGCCATGAGGAAGATATCATCAATGGTGAGTACATTTGGTGCATCCACATTCATTTGAGCGTCCATGTCGTGATCTGAAATACATTTAGCCAAAAGAACCAACATATCGAAAGACATTATGTTAGTCAACAGATGGTTTTATTGTCTAATAATTTGAATGAGATATGTCAATGATTGTTACGAGTCCAAAATCACTTGTTTGTTCAATAGTCCAATGACGTCGTGATAAGTTTTGAGAGTTAGTTAACTTTAGGTTTTAAAGTTTATGTTATCTCATATTTTTCACAACATATTACACATTTAAGCTTATTAGTGACATTATTGGTTTCGTGACGTTATGATTTATTTATTTACAAGTTCGCACGCGTAACAATTCATAATGAAGGTTTGATCAAGGCTTAGGCGTAGAAATGGTAGCTTATGCGTAAACAGGAGTTATATGCGTAAAGGCGCAAGCTTATCGTGGGACCACGACTTACGCGTAAGAAATATTACAGCGTGGGAAAAGGGACCTTATGCGTAGAGCTTACGCGTGGCGCATATAAAACCTTACGCGTAAGGCTTACTCGTAAGAGTAGACCTTATGCGTGAGGTCATTTGTTACGCATATCCTTCACGGGATACGTGGTCCCTTATGTAGAACCTTACGGCGTAACGCTACGCGTAAGATTTCTCTTACACATAACATGCTACGCGTGAGGTGATCCTTATACGTAGATGTCTGACAACCTTGATTCTGATTTTTACGTGTAGCAAACCTGAAATAAAATCATCATAGCATCAATTTTAACACATACATTCATTCTATAACAGATCATGACATGTTACTTATCAAACAGTTTACGCGTAGAAGACCTTATGCGTAGAACTTAAACCCTAGTTTCAAGAATTACGCGTAAGAAATCTAGCCATGGAAATTGCACCAAAGTTTTTTTGGGAGGTGTTAGATGCATAGTAAGTTGTCCTATCCAAGTTTTAACATCAAATATGCCATGGATCAAAAATACCCAAACTGTATGAATATAAACCATAAATTCCAATTAATGAATCATTAGAGTTTCTGGGTAGTTTCTGGGTTTAGTTATGATTAATTCAACTTGAAAACAACCTCATACAATAATCTTTATCACCAAACACGTTCACAAATGAAAACACCCAAACCCACGCATAAACCCTAATTTCCAAAATCCATCAATTCGTGTATCTGGGTGCATTTTGAGGATAAAAATGATATCATTGATGTTATAGAAACGTTTTGACACTATCTTTTAACCATAAACACACAATCTTAATCATGTGTTCATACGCATATGCGTAGAACACAAAATCAATCATATACCAAAATTTGACCGTTGGATTCGTATAAAAATCAAAACCAATGTTTGTAAACACGTTAAGATTATGAAACAACTTACAAATTGATGATCCAAAACACGGATTTGAAGAACGATTTTAGTGCGTAGGATATGTTTGGTGAGGATAATAAATGTGAAAGGTTAGAGTTAGGTGGAAGTTTTATTAAAAAGGAGTTTGAGCTTTTGGCGGTTTAGTCCCTCCACCTTTTCCATTTTCATCTAAAGCCTTTTAACTTCCATTTTGGTTACCAAACGAAGAATATTTAGAAATAACTTTGACGACACTCCCCTCGACTTAAGAAATAATGAAAGTATATAAATTTTAGTCCGAGGAGTGTCGAAACGTAAACGTGACCACCATTATTAAAGAATCAACCGGGATAAAGTAACATGCAAGTACGGTGATATTTTGAAACAGTTAAAATTTATTTTCTCCCCTCAACACTTGATCGAAAAAATCTGAATTTTGAAAGATTTGAGTGTTGACGGAAGAAATGTACTTGCCATGTTTGAAGAAATATAGATAGAAGAATATTTTTGTTGTTTTATCGATTTTCTATTTTTGTATTTGGTTTTGAAAATTATTTACAAAAGAGATTTTGGTGTTTGACCGGTTTTAAGATCTGTTTTAAGAGTTCATCCAATTCCTCTTGAGTCAAACACCGCATACCAATCCGGTGGACCAACTCATTAAACCTAGCGGGAGGCAAGGCTTTGGTGAGAAGATCCGCCAATTGGTATTCTGCACCAGTATAATTCAACTATACCACTTCCACATGGTCCTTGATGAAATGATAGCGAAGATCGATGTGCTTAGATTTAGTCTTGAATCGAGTTGCGAGATCGCAATGGCACTCCGATTGTCGCGATACATCGGGATTCATCAAAATACGTAACCATAGTCTTTGAGTTGTGTTCTCATCCGGATGACTTGAGCACAACACGCCGACATGGCTACATATTACGCTTGGTTGATGACAATGATGTACAATCCTGCTTCTTTGATTGCCGGACACCGTTTATCACCAAGAAATTATAGTGCTCTGAAGTACTTTTCCGTGAATCTAAACATCCTGCGTGATCGGCATCATCGAAAAAGCGATTAGTTCAAAACGAATCCTTCGGATACGGATCCCCAAGTTAATGGTTCCCTTGATGTATCGGAGGATTCTTTTAGCCTCGAGAGGTGGGTTTCAGTTGGTCTCGATCGATAACGGGAGCAAAGATAAGCGGCAAAGACAATGTCGGTCCGCTAGCTTTTAGATACATGAGAGACCCAATAATACTTGGTATTTTGTCGGGTCGACTAATTTCCCATGTAAATCGGCGTCTAGCTTCTTGGTATGAGTCATTGGTGTGGCATAAGTGTCACGGTGTTTTCATTCCAAATTTGTTTAACAATTCAAGGGCATATTTGGGTGACTCAAGAAAATACCACGGGGTGATTGATGAACTTGCGGTCCTAGAAAGAACGTAAGTTCACCCATCATGGACATTTCAAAATTTTTCTTCATTAGTTTTGCAAAAGCGATTGAGTACTTTTTATGTGTAGACCCAAAATGATGTCATCCACGTAAATTTGAACAATTAAGATATGTGCCCGTGATATTGTATAAAAGAGTAGGGTCGACCGAACCTTTGGTGAAATTATTAGCAATGAGGAAAGATGATAGCTTATCGTACCATGCTCGAGGAGCTTGTTTGAGACCATCTGAGCTTTGTTCGGTTTGTAGACATGGTTCGGGAACTCGGGATCAACGAATCCTTCGGTTGGTGACATAAACCGTTTCTTTCGGTTGTCCATTTAGAAACGCAGTTTTGACATCCATCCGAAAGACCGTCATATTCATATGAGCCGCGAACGCGAAAATATCCGAACGACCTCAAGGCGAGCAACCGAGCAAATGATTCTTCAAAATCAATACCTTCCTCCTGCCTATAACCCTTAGCTACCGGGCGTGACTTGTTTCGATTCGTTCCTTCAACATCAATTTGTTCTTCCAAATCCATTTAAGACCAATGACGTAGACCCTGTTGGTCTTTCAACCGATTCCATACTTCAAGACGTTTGAATTGGTTGAGTTCTTCTGCATGGATTCAATCCAGTTGTCTTTTGTCATTGCGTCTTTAATTTTTAGGCTCAGTTGGCGAGACGGTGAGAGCATAAATGCAATGTTCACCATTTGTGTCAAGACGTTGTCTTGTAACCACCGGTTGATTCGGGTTGCCAATAATATTTTCCGAGGATGGTCTTTTGTCCATCGATGTGTAGAGGTTGATGTTGGTATACATTGTGCGATTCGAGGATTCAAATGGTTTGTTGATGATTCCGCGACATCGGTGCGGCAGTTTCATTAGCAAACGGGTTAAAGAACACATTTGGATCAAAATCTGCGGTGGGGTACTTCATTAAGAACATCATCACCGGTTCATCATTGTTGGAAGCGGTTTGTTCAAGCTGTTGTGGTGGAGTCAATGGTGGTGCTTCTTCAACGATAGTTGTTGTAGCAGTGTATCGGTATAAGAGTAGTATCGGGTTGAGCGGCGAAAACAATGGCGATACACCGGTGCACGTTCATCAATATCGTCACCGAGCGATGGAGCAAATAACCTTTCCATTTGTTGACGAGTGAGTGGAGGGCTTTGTTCGGTGATGATGGGGTTTGAGGAAGTTTAAGCGGTTGTGACCGGTTCCAAGTCGTTATACTCGAAGCCATTTCCGTAAGTTCATCAAAATGAGCATGAATCGTTTCCATAACCTTGATTTGTACGACGATTCCGATCCGTAACCTTTAGAATTCTCACAATATCCAATAAAGACTCAATGTCGACTTTGGCTTTGAGCTTTCCAAAATCATCACGATCATTATTCGGATAGCAAAGGGATCCAAATACATGAAAGTGTTTGAGATTCGGTTTATGGTTATGGAGAAGCTCAAAAGGTGTTTTGTTGTGGCGTTTAGTAATCATTGAGCGATTTTGAGTATAGCATGCGCTTGATACGACTTCCGCCCATAAGTAATCTGGAAGTTTAGCATTGATTAACATTGTTCTTGCGACCACTAACGTTCGGTTTCGTCTTTCAACAACTCCGTTTTGTTCGGTGTACGTGCAATAGATGTCGATGCTCAATTCCCACTTTCTCATAAAATTCACGAAGAGTTTGGTTGACAAATTCGGTTCCTTTGTCTGCTCTTATTTGTCGGACGGTGTTTGGAGTCGAACTTGAATTTTCGTGAGAAAGGTGATGATCATCTGTGGAGCTTGGTCTTTGCTTGAAGAAAGTAGACCCAAGTCCATCGTGAATAGTCATCAACAATTACTAAGATGTAGCGTTTGCCATTGATCGTTTGCACGCGCATCGGGCCACACAAATCCATGTGAAGAAGATGAAGCACATCTTTGAGAGTCATGTTCCACCTTTGAAGGAAAATGAGCACGAGTGCTTTTCCCTTGTTCACATGCTTTGAGCAAAGGTGATCTTTAGAATACCGGAATCGTGGGAGACCTTCAACTAGTTTATGTCGAGCAAGATTGGTTATAGTTTGAAAGTTTAAATGTGATGAGCGACGGTGCCATAGCCGAGTTTTGTTGATGTTGCCTTTGAAAGTAAGCGGATGGGAGATGAAGCAACCATGTCTTGCATAGAGATAGTGTAAAGACTTGAATTACGCGAGCGGACATAAGGTCGTTTCCTTGTAGATCACAAATGAAACAAGATTTCTCCTGAAAGCAACCTCTAAATCTCCATCACGTAATCGACCTCTTGAAAGCAGTTGTGACCGAGGCCTTCCACATAATAAACCACCGCTAATTTCGATGTTCCCATTGATATAGTCTTCGTAGCCCATGATAGTCTGCAGTGATCATTCCGAATCGGCGGTGCCAATGAACTTTGCAATGAAGTTTGATAACGCTTTAAGGTTTCTGTCATGTGTCGGGAACATCCGCTATCAACAATCTAGAATGATCATATCACCGCATTACACACGAGATGACACGGATGGAATAGAAGTAGATGTGGAACCCGAAATATTAGAGGTTCCGGAGCGATATAGTAGAATATACACACATCAATAACTTTAGGCATCCATTTAAATCCTAGTGTGTTATATATCCATTTCGCCATCTCCAACTAGTATTTGCTTTAGTCTTAGTGAATGCACTAGGTGGTACTACATTCTTAGGAGGTGAAACCGAGCTACGAGGGACAACAATGCGCTTCCTAGAATCTAAAGAGGCGGTTTACCAAGCACGAGACTTAGAAAGATTAGTGGGCCTAGAGGTATTCCGATTCTTAGGATTCCGTAAGCGAGAGATGATAGCTTTAGCAACACATTTGTCATGACAATCGAATTCATACTTTTACGACAAATAACACAAGGTGCATCGATGAATATCAAAAGTACTTAAAGGTTTAGCATTCGTTACATCACTATTTCTATTACATTTGCGGACGCAATATCTATAGTGGAAGCAACGTGAGTCTTATTCATAGTCCTAAGGTGTTCTTCTACTTTAGCATTCCTTATTGATCTTTTCTTAGGTCGCAACTTCCTATTCTTGATGTAGTGCTCCTAGGTCGTGAAGTGCGGACGTTTGGAAAAGAGGCAACTATTCTGTTTCGATGAGAAGGAAGCACGTTAGCAACTTGTGTTTTGGCGGTGGGCATTCGGGTTCACGTTTACTAAGTGTTACAGGTGCTATTCTCTTAATGATGGTTGGCGGAAGTTGTTCATACTTTCCTAACATTTCTCTTAACTTAAAGATAGTGTGAATCAAATCTTGATTTTTAGAACGAATATTACCAGCAAAATTCATTACTTCTCTAGTGTGTGCAAGATAGTGATCAAGTTTGTTTGATGCTTCATGACGAGTCTTGTTGAGTAAATCAAATATGACACCATATTCCTGTTTAACTTTTACAAGTTTTTGTTCATATTTTGAGATTTGACATTTCAAAGACACGTTTTGATCATCTAGTTGCTCAAATTTTGGATTAAACGTTTGATTGCAACTGGTTGATTTTGTTTTGCAAAGCAAGTTCACGATTGTGACAATCTTTTGACACCATTGAAGACGACGTTTTGCATTTGAAAGCTCGTTAATCAATCGTTCATTTTCGACTTTTAAAGACTCGATCGATGCATATTATCGGTATTCTCAACAGTTACAACATTATCAACGATATCAACGAGAGATATAATCGGATGCATGTGGCAAAGAATTGAATAACACAACATTATGGATATCAAGACAGATAACATCTTTCAAGAGTCGATCAACATCTTTTCTCAACATTTTCTTTTTACGTTTAGTATTAGAAATAGATGTTTCGTTTTCTCAAAATGACCTTCATCAATCCAAGTTCCTTATGAAAGTCCGTTCCCAAGACAATGCACAATGTTTCAAATTTTTAACATTTGGTAAAAGATTTTTCGAAAAATGTCTCTTTGTTCTCGCACGAGGCGATTGAAAGTGTTGAACTTTGATTTCGAATGATATTCTATCTCATGTTGTAAAGTTTAAGGTCACCATGAAAAGGTCAAAATATCTAAGAATTTTGCGATTTTCGGGTTTTGAATTTACTTCAACGATGGAAGGTAAAGGACCATAAATTTGTGCATAATCGGTTGGGGATTAACATTAGAAGACTCGACGCGTTTAATGATAATCCTTGGTGTGTTAGAAGAATCCGTTGGTGTGACGAAGTGACCGGTTTTGAATAGTTAAAGGTTTGTTGTAAACAACAGTTTCTAATTTTGATCGACTCTCGTCTTACGCATCTAATTCCTCTTGACGATGATATTCAACAACACTCATAATGTAATTATCAATTTTATATTTTGCACCGAAACTTGAGTTTGGTTTGAATGCTTTGGTTGAAAGCTTAGGTTTGTAATCGCAAGATTCGGTCCATATCCATTTGGATTGGGTTTTAAAGTAAACTTTTGAATATCTGTGATGACTCACCATGTTTGTAAACAACATTTTAAACTCTTTAAGTTTGTTTTGCAAGCCGATAATTTCTTCAAGATGATCATCTATTCGTTTCGTTGAATGCTTTTTGTATGCAGAGAACTGTTTTGACAAGTTAACAACTCACCCTTAGCTTTTGATTTTCCAAGGTGAGAGCGTTAATTTGCTTTTTATGTTCATGTTTCATTGTTCTATTTCGACAACAAAGCATTCTTGAGCGGCTAGATCACGCATCCGTCGCTCTAAATATTTTTCGTTTTGATGAGATTTAGCAAAAGCGGCTTCAAAACCTTTTTCACGTTTTTCTTGAGTTTTGAAAAAGTTGAGTTGCATTTCTAAACATTCAAAATCCTTGGTTAATAGTGCATTTTACTTTTAAGTCCCGATTTCTTGCACGACATTCTTCCACTATGGATTGTTGGTTTTAAGCAACGATCAACATCCGGATGAGGCAAAAGTTCGGTGTGTTCAACGTGAGTCACAACATGATCATTATTTAGATCCTCAAGTATAACCACGGAGTCAATTTGATTATCAAGGAAACCATAAGGTCATCTTGATCGTCAAATGTAACTACGGGTCTAGTTGAAAATCGTCGGAATGAGATGTGGATGACTCATTTTGAACATTCGAGCCTTGCGGATTCGGATGTTGGCGGAGATATTAGATCGAGATAAATATGGTTTGTTCGGCTACACGAGACAAGCCATCGATGTCATCTGCTGGGCTGTGTCACTCATGTGTAACTCATGCATATTAGCCATCAACATAACAATTGCATTGGCTGCAAGTCCTCCATATCATCATCGAGTGCGCATCGCCATAAAACTCGTTCTTTGTCCGTGAGAGTTCCACCGACTTCATCCTTAAGAGCCAAAAGAAGAGCCTCTTTGTGATAAGCACCGCCCCTAGTCCTCGGCTTTGGGCATGCATTAGCCAGTGTCCTTCTCATTGCGGTTGTAGCATCGAAGACCATTCAACCCATTCTCGAGCATTTCCTGTTCCACCACTTGAGCTCTGTTGTTATTCCTACCCATAGCATTAAACCCTTGACCACCGCCCATCGGCGACCATAACCACGATTACGAACTTCAACGCGTCCATTGTTCACAACACTAATTCCTTGTGTTAGACAAGGAACGAATGCGATTGTTGGATTTGTTTGTATAACGGCCAAAAGCATTAGCAATCATAACAAATCCTTGTTGCAATGCTTGAACGGATCGGATTCCTTATTAGCTTGTCTATGAAGTGCTTCATCATTGTTGTTGTTGTAAGGAACCAATTGAGTTTGTTGAGATTGTTGTGATTGATCATGTGGTATGATAGTTGGTTGAGTTCTTTGGTTGAGGAGGATAACTGCTTTTGAGCATACAAGGCAAGTTGTTGATTTTCCGGATGTGAAGGTGAAGCAATTTGAGCACGGAGAATCCTTTCCTTATCAACTTCCTTTTGATGAGGCTTCAAGTAATCGTACAACAATCCGTATGTAGAATGGTGCATGTTCTTCGCAGCGGAGAAAAATGACATACTTCTCCCATTCGGGACCAAGACTACTCGGGAACTTAGTATTAACGCAATTCTTGGCATGATGATGTTGTGTTTATCCAAATCATTTATGATGTCGAGAATCGATGATGATAAGACTCTAGTGTCTCTCTAGGTTCAATCATGAAGTGTTCATAAGCCAAGTAAATTTTGGATTCCATATCCTCCCGATTGAGTGCAGATCCTTCCATAAGATGATGAATATGTTTCCACATTGCCTTTGCGGTCTTTTGAGCATCAACACTTGAAGAATTGGGTTTGGTAATCCTAAAAGGATATATTTCATTGCAAGCTCATCGACTTCATAGTGTAGAAGTTCTGCTGCGTTCAGTGTCTGCAATAGCAATGTTTGATTGTTCATCTCTTGGTGGATTAGCATTTGGATCTCCGGTACAATGACGGTAGGCATCCGAAATGGACCTTCCAAGATAACCTTCTTTAAGAACTTTCCATGTGGTTTCTTCGGATCACAAAACCTAAAGAACCTAATCACCCATTGATCGTAGTTTCTGGAGTGAGCATTGGAGGTCTATCAAGTGATCCACTCTCATGAATTGATTGTTGGCTGCTTAAAGCTTCACACATCTTTGCAAACTAAGTGGGTTCCTTCATAGTGTTCCTTGATGGACGTTGATTGAAATCATTTGTGTAGGGTTGAACTTGAAGACTTGGTGGTGGTTGAACCATTTGAGGCTGTGGAATTGCTGCAAGTTGTGGAGTATGTTGTTGATTAAATTGTTGTTGATAAATTGCTTGTTGTTGATTCCATTGTTGATGTTGTGGACTTAGTTGTTGTTGTCGTTGAGTATAAGTGTGAGGGAAATAGTTAGAGTATGATGGTTGTGAAATTTTGAAGAACTTGTGTTGTTAAATGGATCTTTGTAGTCGAATGAACCTTTGTTGATGAAGTATCCTTAGGCGTAGAAATCACAATAAACCAAGTAGCACTTATGCGTAAAAACACCAAAGTTACGCGTAACAGCAAGAGTTACGCGTAGATTTAGCTTACGCGTAAGGAAGGTGAAAACACTAAAGTTATGCGTAAAACAAGAAGTTAGGCGTAGAAAACTTAGGCGTAGGATGACCTTATGCGTAAGACAAAGCTTAGGCGTAAGATAAATCTTATGCGTAGAAGTTTCTACGCGTAGCTTATGCTTATGCGTAATTTTAGGGTTTTGCCCAAGTGATCTTTACAATATCACGGTGCAAAAGATATCCCAAGTCGACGTATTTTCGGGCTTATCCAAGCAATAAATCACGGAGTAAACCACTAAACGAAGATCAAACCAAGGAGTGAGTTACGCGTAGTTTTAGGGTTTTACTACGCGTAGAACTACTCGTAAAATGATTGTTGCCCAAAGATGTTTCTAAACCGAGTTTTGTGATGAAATAGCTTCAATATCACCAAGATAACACAAAAGTGTGAAACTTGATGATCCAAAGTGTCTAAAATAGTTACGCCTAGAAAAGCTACCTCGTAAAAACCAAGCTCAAAACGATGATCCACACGTAAAGGTTGAAACTTTTGCCAAAAACAGTTATTTTAACACCTTAAAACTTTGAAAGTACAAGAATCTTGGATTAAAAAGTGTAAAAAATATGTTTTTAAGCGAACCAAAGTATCACTCGTATGCTTTACGCGTAGGAACAAAACCTACTTAAAAAACAATACGATTCACCCAACTAGTAGGCGATTGATACCATTGTTAGGTCACTAGTTTTACAACACAAGCACAATAGATAGAGATAGAGAAGAAAGAAGATCAGATGAACAATAAACAAACACACACACACGTTAATACTTGACCGGTTATGCGTAGAGTATGTGAAAGAGAGTAAATTGAACAACCAACCCTCAAGTGAGGGTTATTACAAGGTATTTATAGGAAGGGGAGCTAGGGCAACACTCATACTCCCTTCCTTTCCTTAGTGGACATGGGCCTAAGCTCATGGGCCTTCTACGTAAGCTTAAGCTAATAACAAACATAAAGACCATAATTAAGCTAACTATTACATATGAATCACTAACACTTGATATAGGTTTAGGAGTGATTCCAACATCCACGCCGCTGATACTTACGCCGTAACTACTGCAACACTTACGACGTAACCGAGTTTATTGAAGACTACGGCATAACCACTTATAAGGTTACGCCCTAACTAGCAGATCTAGTGCATTTATGGAGAAATAGAAGGTTACGGCGTAACTCCTCTATTGGTTACGCCTGTAACCCGATCCGCCTATAAATACCCGACCAATTCCAAAGATTTCAAAGCATCCCATTCCACACACAACACTGAGAACGTGCGAAAAAGCTCAAGGGAGGTCTAGGGAAGCATCTGAGTGTTTCCAAGGAGAAGTCACACCATTACGATAAGCTTTAGCGTTTATTATTTCTTTACTTTCAATTCATGTATTTCGTACCTTTGAATATTGAATTGATGTGCATGATTAATATGAGTGGCTAAGCACCCTTTGGTGCTAGCCTAATTATGATTCCTTAATTGTTTTTTTACGTTTTCCTTTACTTCGCACAATTATGTCTAAGTGTATGCATGCATAGTTCTTTGGTAGTCACCCCGGTTCGGTAGTTTTGAATGGCGATAGAGGCCAATTGCCTAGGAGATATGAGCAACCGACCTTAGGTGAGCGGATGAGACAGAAGGGTAAGATATGACCAACCGATGACCCTTTCTACTTGTGCGATTTGACCAACCGATCACCTATCGCTTGGATGAACTTAAGAATTGGGGTGTAGTGTCTAAGTTCCTAACGGACGGGCACTTACTATTTAGAATCTAGCGTGTAGCGGTACTTAATGAATCGGCTTAGGGACCGGGAACAACAGACTTATGACGGTGCTTTGATTTCTCCTGTGGTGGCATCTTTGCCGATAGGTTAGGCGAATTGACCAAATGTCGTCCTCTCGAATTTGACCCCACCGAGGTAATTGGAAGTAGGTAGACGTAGACATAACTAGCTAGGAGGATTAACTAGGTTAGCACCACTATTCCTTTATTAATTTTCCTTCTACCATTTATTTGCTTTTATATTACGCATTAGTAGTTTAATTAATTAAAACCCTATCAAACCATTAATATTCGTGACAATTAGACTTAGTAATTATCCCACACATAGCTCTTGGGACGACCTCGGCTTTACCATTTACTACACTACACACGACCGGTACACCGCCTGTTAGTGCATTAGGGTAGACCATAGGTATAGCGAGACACTATAAATATTAAGACCTAGTCAGTAAAACCTGCATCAGGGTTATTGTCTAAAATGACTATAAACCAACATTTTTCTCCATCTCATTTTTTTTAACGAAATAAAAATATTTATTGCTTCCGTTCGAACTTCATCTAAAGACCCGTGTCAATTTTGAATGACAGATCTAAGTCTGTAGATGTTATCGAAAACAGAAAACATGATAAGTAAAACAATCTTTTTGAATTTTTTAAGATTTTCTGATTTTTATGGGTTTTGAAAATTTTATATTTTTCTATTTTGTTTTAGTTGGTTTTATAATTTTGTATTTTGCTTTTTGATAAAACTATATACAAGATAATAGATGAAGAAACACCTTTACTCCTCGTCTTCCTCCTGAAGATGTTTGAGTGTCTCAGGTTGTAGGCTCTTCAAGCAAAGTCGTGGAAGGATAAACTCAAAATGTTCTCTAGGAAGAGCTTTAGTGAAGATGTCTGCCAGCTGATATTCAGTCCTTACGAAATTTAGTTCAACCACACCTTTCTCTACTTGTTCCCTGATGAAGTGATGTCGAATGTCAATGTGCTTTGCCCTTGAGTGTTGAACATTGTTGCAGCAGAGAGCAATGGCACTTTTGTTATCACAATACCTAGGAACTTTGTTGAATACAAAACAATAATCAGATAATTGTGATCTCATCCATAAGATTTGGGCACAACAAGATGACATGGCTATGTATTCAGCCTCTGTATAGGATATAGACGTACTCATTTGTTTCTTTGAAGACCAGCTTACTAACTTATCTCCCAAAAATTGAGCACTTCCTGACGTACTTCGACATGTATCTTGACACCCTGCATGATCTGCATCTGCATATGCTGTTAGTGACATATCGGTATCCTTCGGATACCAAAGTCCCATGTTAATGGTTCCTTGGAGATACCGAAAGACCCGTTTACCCGCTTCAAGGTGCTTTTTGGTAGGCTTAGCCTGGTATCTAGCACACATGCATACATAGAACATAATATCGTTCTCAAGCTATGAGGTACATCAGGGATCCAATCATACTACGATATTTCGTTTGATCAACCATGATCCCTGAGTGGTCCTAATCCAGTTTTGTACGCTCCACCATGGGAGTGTCAACAGGGTCACAAGAATCAAATCCAAATTTCTTGAAAATTTCATTTGCATATTTAGATTGATTAATAAAAATGCCTCCGGGACTTTGTGAAATTTGTAATCCCAAGAAAAATGACATTTGTCCCATAATAGACATTTAAAATTTGGAGCCCATCTCCTTCGAAAAACGGTCACATTCATTTGGGTCGGTCGAGGCAAAAATAATATCATCAACATAAATTTGAACGTGAATTAAGTGTTTGCCTAACTTTCTGGTGAACAATGTGGGATCAACTGCTCCTTTGCTGAATCCATTTGTCAAAAGAAACTTTGACAATGTATCATACTATGCCCTTGGAGCTTTTTTCAAACCATAAAGGGCCTTCTTCAAGCGGTAGACATGGGTAGGATGCTCTGGATTCACAAAACCTTCTGGTTGACTGACGTAAACCACTTCTTTGAGATATCCATTAAGAAAAGCAGTCTTTACATCCATTTGATAAACTACCATGTTGTTGCTAGCAGCATTAGCCAAGAAGATTCTGATATCCTCAATTCGTGCAACCGCAGCAAATGATTCCTCAAAGTCAATACCTTCCTCTTGTCGGTATCCTTTAGCCACTAGCCTTGCCTTATTCTTCAGAACATCACCGTGCTCATCAAGCTTTACTTTGAAGATCCACTTAAGAGCAATAATCATAGCATAATCTAGAGCAGGTACTAATTACCATACGTCATGATGATCGAACTCATGGATTTCTTCTTGCATAGCACTAAACCAGCTATCCTCAGCCATTGTTGTTTTGACATCTTTAGTTTCGATCTTTGATAATACAGAATTGAAGAAGCACCATAAGGCATCAGTAGCAAGTTGTTTACGAGTGGATACATGGCGAGAAGGGTTCCCAATGATGTTGTCTAATGGATGATCATGTGTCCATCTTCTGAGATGTTCATGTGGTTGATGATGAGGAACTGATGTAACAGAGTTTGGATCCCCTGATGAAGATGGTTCAGGTGTTGGTTCAGGGACAAATATGTTTTCAAAAGGAGCATCTTCGAGGGTAGCAAAGGGGTTATCTCCATCATAAATAGCAGCTACATTTCCATGATGTACAACCAAAGATTGAGGATTCGAAGATGATGATGAGTGATCGGCAACTGGCGCTTCTTGAGATAAAGACATAAAACGGATGGACCATTCATATTGGTTGGATTAGAAGCAACTACAGTTGGTGGTGCGGAATTGTCATTAGCCAGAGGTTCATAATATTCATCAAACGTGAGATCAAACAATTTCTTCAATTCTTCTTCTGATGGAGGTACATAAGGAACTGCAGGAGATTGATTCTGTACAAGAGAAGAACTGATGTGATTACTTGACAAAAATTGAGGTGCGGGTCCAGAACCGGATTGTCCAGGAGCCGTTTGCTCAGCCAGCTCATCGAACGTAACGTGAATAGATTCCATGATGTCTCGGGTTATTTTATTGTAGATTCGGTAACCCTTCCGATTTGGAGTATAACCAACGAAAACTCCAATGTCCGCCTTAGCTTTCAATTTTCCTAAATCTTGACCATCATTAGTTGGATAGCATAGGGCACCGAGTACATGAAAGAAAGAAAGAAAGATATGGTTTTCGGTTGTGGACTAGTTCATATGGAGTTTTTCCATGAGAGGTGTGAATTAGGGAACGGTTTTGGGTATAACATGCAGTGGCAATGGCTTCCGCCCAGAGAAACATTGGAGCCTTTGAATAGATCAACATAGTCCTTGCGGCTTCAACAAGAGTTCGATTTCTTCTTTCAACAACACCGTTCTGTTGAGTAGTACGTGGAACACTTATTTGATGGCTGATTATAATGCTTTCATAAAACTGACTTAGTTCTTTGTTTACAAACTCAGTTCCATTGTCTGTTCGGATGATTCTAACTGTTTTATTGAGCCGAACCTGCAACTATTTAATAAGTTTGATGATGACGCCGGGAGTTTCATCCTTTGACCTTAAAAACTTAACCTAAGTGAACCGAGAGTAGTCATCAACAACAACTAGCACATATTTCTTCCCATTTATAGTCTGCACTCTCATGGGTCCGCACAAATCCATGTGAAGGGTATGAAGAACTTCCATGTTGGAATTTGTAGGTTTGGGTTTATGGGCATACTTTGTACTTTTGCCCAATTGACAAGCCGAACAAAGATGATCTTTTTCATATTTTAATTTGGGCTAGCCTCTTACGAGGTCCTTTCTGGAAAGATCATTGATGGGGCCGAAGTTCAAATGATTGAGACAACGATGCCATAACCATGACTTTGTTTTGGATGCTTTTGAAAATAGACAAATTGGAGAAGACTTCATCATGTCTTCGATAGAGATGGTGTACAAATTAGTGCCACGAGTTCCCTTTAAAAGCTCAACACCGTCCAATTATCTAATGAAGCAAGTGTGTTTTCTGAAGGCCACTTCGAGATCAGAGTCGCAGAATTGACCAACAGAGAACAGATTATGACCAAGTCCTTCAACATAATATACCCGGGAGATTACACTGTCACCAAATACATAATCTCCGTAACCCATAATTGCCCCAAAGTGGTCGTTCCCAAATCTAACAGTCCCGATGATTTTATTCACAAAGTTCTTGAGCCATGAGCGATCTCCAGTCATATGCTTTGAATAGCCTGAGTCCAAATACCACAGAACGATTTGTATGACCTGCAGTTGAACACATACAAGTATGGATGACTGGATAATTTGGATCCCCATGCGAGAATAGGTTCCACTTGGTTAGTAAATGAGATTGGAACACCCACATCAGTAATAGAAGCTATGACATCATTAGTGGTGGAAGCAATACTAGTAGAAGCACTGGGCCTATGTGAAGTATGACTAATTCTTAAGGGGATGATCCTACCAGTAGGTTTTCATTCCTTAGTGGGCACAGATCTATACTTATTAGGACAAAATTCACAATCTTTGAATATGCGACTAGTGGGTTTCCATTGATATCCCATATTATTGAATTTTCTCCCTGTAGGTTTCCAATAATTACTAACCTTTTTCCAAATTGGCTTCATGACATCCTTAACCTGTTTAGCATTTCTTACATTTTTGACTGGAGATTTAACAACATTTTTCAACTCATTCACAACATATTCATGATAAATACCAGAAACCAAACATTCATTACATGTCTTGCAAATAATAGCAGAATTCGAATTAATTATAGTACGCTTATAGCTAATACTAGAACCAACACGATTCGTCTTATTCAACTCAAACTTATTGTTCCTAGGGTGATCTTATACTTTCTTCCCTTGATCACTCTTGGCTCGCGAGGTCCTATCTTGCTTTGTATTTCTTGGAGGCTTTGACCCGCTAACCTTAGTGTCACTGATTACTCCTATAAAAGGAACGATGGGAACATTAGTTGGATTCACTACTTTCTGCATTCCTGGTCTAGAAATGCTAGGATATGAGATTCTAGGAGGTACATCAAAGGTCACATGCTTGACTTTAGGCATAGAACAAGACATAACTACACTATCTTTCCTAGTACCAGATTTAGGACATATTGCTATTAAGCATTCTAAAAGTTCCTGAGATCGTTTGGCATATAAGCATGCATGCCCAATTGCATTATCAAGTGGATTCTCTATCTTATCCTCTTCTACAATCTCACAAAGACATTCTAGACTATCCTTAAGGTACGAAAAATATGTTTGACATGCAAGTTCATTATTCTTAAGATGAGGGGCAATATACTTCACAGACATAACATATTCAGTACAAGCAGACATTCTCACCACTGGTGATTGGCATTTTCCCTTTTACCTGACTCTTCAGATTCTCAATTTCTTTTTGCAAAGAAGTTATCTTTTCATTGTTCTTGTCACGAGTGACCTTAATTTATTCGTATAACTCTTTGAAACGCAGTTTAACCTTTTCGTTTTCTGCTAGAAAACATTCATTTTCATGTTGTAATACATTAATGATGTTTTGAAGATGAAAATTTTGAGAATTCTGAGAATCTAAAGGAGGAGGCATATGGAGCCAGTCACTTCATTCTTTTCACCCTTCAGTTGTGAAATTTGGGCTTTCAACCTTTTGATCGTGTTACAATGAGCTCGAATTTGTTCATCACGTTTGTTTATTTCAAAAACTGCATCAAACTCAGTAGCATCCGAAGATGTCTTGCCATTTGAGGTTTCAACATTTTCATTTAAGGTGTTGATATTTTAATGGTAAATCAAGATATTCAACTTCCAATTTAGAAGAATGTTTGACCATGTTATCATGATCATCCCTTTCGATTTTCTCATGCAATTATGAATTCTTAGTTTCAAGCTCAATGACACAATCTTGAGAGACTTTTAGAGCAACCGATAATTCATGAAATTGAGAAGCGGTAATGGAATAATTTGTAACAGTGTAAAACACATCTTGAGCAATACATCTAGAAATCAAATTATCATTTAGGATTTGAAGATTCTTTCTCTCAATCTCATTACTTTTAAGCTCACATTCGTAATCTTTAACCTCGTTTTCCATTTCATTAAACATCTTTTTCATTTCCTTAATCTCTATATCTATGGCCTTTTGAAGACTCTCAAATTATTCTTTTAGTTGTTTAAAGAAATGCATGACCTCAGTTAAATAACATTTTTTTGTTTGCTCAAAACCCCTTTCCTCTTCAGTGATTCCCGTTGGAGTGATTATCTTCTTACATGTTTTCTCAAAGTCAACGAATAGTTGGTAAACCACATATAAACTGACTAAGGTTTTGCTTTGAGTAGGAAGAATTCTAGGCACTAAATGCATTGGTGTATTGGGTGGAAACACAGTAGCTGGAGGCAATTTCCTAAGGGGAGGATTCCTTTCAACAAGATCACCAGTTTTTTTCTTATCCATATCTTTCTTCCAAAACACTTGTTCAGGGTTCAATTGAGTCTGAGGTCTAAACTTATTGAAGGCAATCCAGTTTTTCTTAGCATAATTCGGAGTTTTAAATGTAATATTATACTCATTACACCAATGATCTTTTAGTTTCTTTTCCATTTTCTCTCTAGAGGCATCTTCTAATTCTCTATCCTCTTTAGTGCTCTCTATACAGGTAGGATTTTGTCTAGGCTTAAGGATTTCATTGCCATCATAGATCACCTTTTGAGCAGTGATATGTGTACAACGCGCATTCGGGGTCAAAGGAAACTTCTTTTTTTTCGAGCAAGTTTTTCAAACACCTAGGCAGTGAACCTAATCGTTGTAGTGTAGTATTAGGGTAAGCCTCGGGCATTGATATCGTTCTCTAATGGAATAGGAATGCTCGTGAGAAATTACTACGCTAAGGTTGGGGTTGAGGAAGATTATTTTTTATCTTTTTTATATTTTTTAGAAAATTAAAGGTACGATCTCGGGGTTTGGATTTGGGGGTGGTACTTCTATCGATTACTTCTACTATCTAATTATCTAAGCTAAGGGGTAGTCTATGTCTTTTTGAAGTGTGCTCGTATGATGATTAAAGATGTGTCTACCTAGATACTGTTACTCCCTAGTTATCTTTTATTGATGGTTGAATTGTCACGTCCTTATTCTTAACGCGTTGTGTTTTCTAAAGTCGTAGGGTGTGATTTTATCCCTAACTCTTTGAAGCTACCTAAGGTTAATGACTACGAAATCTCTAGGATTCATAAAATTAACACTAAGGTTATCTTTGGATATTTAGCCTACAATTCCACTAGTAACTATAAACTAATTTTTAACAAAGATTAATCAAGCATTAAAAACACAACGATCGCTTTAAGCACTCCTAAGCCAATTACAATTAAGATAAGAGGCAACCAATCAATAGTTAATAACTAGGTTTCATAGATCTAAGCAAACACACAAGTAAATTAGCCGGACATGTTAAACATGCAAGCATACACACATTCAATCGAAGACATAATGAAATCAAGGGAATAAATAACTTATCTCGATGTAAAATAGGGTATTAGAACCCTAAAATATTGTACAAGATGGACTACAATCGTTTTAGGTTTTTACTCCACAAGTCTACCTCTCAAAAAGTCTGAAAATCGAATTCTATATATAGAGTTACAACTACGACGGCGTCACCTTTTAATTGTGACGCCGTCAGATCGCCGCCATTAGGGTTTCGTCTTGGCCAAGTCAACCTTGGGACGACGTCACGTTGTGGTTGTGACGCCGTCAGAGCTGCCGTCAGCCTTCAGCTCTGACGTCGTCTGAATCTGGATCTAGGCCGTCTGAGGAGAAAAGTCTTCGTGATGCCCTACTATTCAAAGCCTGACGCCGTCAGGTGTAAAATAGCAATTTCACTCCTAGGTCGTCACAAATATATGGACGGCTTCGCCCTTTGTTTCTGACGCCGTCGGGTGCATTTCCAGCAGCTTGAGTGTCTTGATATTGACTTTAGCCATTTTCTTCACATATTCACTCCTTTTCGTCCAAATAAGCATCATTTCATCATTTTGCCTTCAAGAGACCTAAAAAGTGAAAAGGAACGAAATTAAGCAGTAACGGATATAAAAGTGGGCGATTAAGGGCTTAAATGACCCCTTAAAAGTGTACGTTTTAAATCCTTATCAAGCAGTTTTTGCTTTCTTACCATACTCAGGATTGGGTTCCTCTACAAGGCTAGTACTATGCTTATTGATGAGTGTCTAAATACTCATCATTTTTGTACCATTTAAACTGCAAAAACATCTGAAAACACTCAGAAATGCATCAAAATGATAAAAATATCACAAATAAGTGTTTTATGTGTTTTAAATGCAAAAATATCAAAATCTGGTGATAAACGTATCAAGTTTGCATAATTGGCGCTTTAGTCCCCAAGTTTCAAAAGTTGTCAAAAGCAGGTCCTGGTAAATCTAAATAAAAAATATCATTTTAAGTCCTTAGGGATTCATGAGTTGTCAAAATTAGTCCTTGAGATTTAAAAATTGCAAATTTACAACTTAGGTCCCTAAACTTTGAAAAATGTCATGTTTGGTCCCTAGAAGTTTGAAAATGTCAAAATTGGTCCTTGTGACAACTTTGGAATATTGGCAGAAATGGTCCCTCTAGTTTGGCAGAATTACATAATGGTCCTTGTATTACTAAGCTTAAACCATGACCCTTTACGCCTTTGACCCACCCTTTACACTTGACCCCTGCCATTACCCCAATTGACCCCTTCCCTTTTTGGACCCCAAGTCAAAACCAGTCAAACCACTTTTGCCGCCCACCCTATTCACTTTCTTCCCCACTTGACTAGCCCTGCAATACCTTCTCCCAACACCTTTCCCCTCACCTTATCTCTTCAACTCACCCTCCACAATCATCACACCTATCCACCCCCCTAGTTGCAAATCCAGAGCCCTACAGTCAAATTATGCCTTTCCCGCCAAAATGGATCCAGTGGCCAATATCATCTCTACTCATCCAATGGCTAAAATTATTGATGGGATTTGATCGGAGGACACGTGGAAACCATTTGAGCTATAAAGAGAGAGGAGGTGCGAGATGAAGATGAGTTAGTTTTCATTTTAAATGTATGTTGTTTTTATTAATTTAGCTTAATTAGTGTTTTAAGATGTAGTCTTACATTCTATTGTACTCAAATCAAGTTATTTCATCAATATAACTGCTTTTCAAGTGTAATTCAAGGTCTTACTTAAGATTCAAACTTTCACATTCATCGTTGAGAAATTGAGTTTCAAACTCTTGTCTTAAAGCTTCTATTAGCTTATTTTTAAGCTCAACCAGGTTAACTTAAGCTTGTTATGGCTTTTGAATAGCTTGGAAAACAGGTTCAATCAATTTTCAATTTTGGTCAACATAAGTCAACTGAAGCTCAAATTGCCTTGGAAATGATAATGGGTTGATGCAGAGTGATTTTGGGTTGGTTTAGACTAGTTTAGCATAGTGTGGGTTCTGGTTTTAGCCTGCAAAAGAAGCTGGACAATTGTGAGTATCTGTCTTATTTTCATTTTCATTTCAATTTGCAAATGGTGTTTGTATCAGATCTGTGGTTAAGAATGGTTCAAACTTGTTTATTTAGTGGTAATTAAAGTAGTGAGACTTAGTTTGATCATTAATATTAGCCGCTTAAATGTTTAGCTCGCTTTTGATTATAAATCGGTCATGGCGGTGTGTTTGGATTTGATGTTTAAACCGCATTAGAGGCTTGTTCGATGATTGAGTCTTGTTGTTTCATCTTGTTTACCTCATTTGAACGATATCTGCTTCATTTTGCAACCGCCAACCACCAAAAGTCAAAATTATATTAAACTGTTTTAACTTCAAATCATTGGAATTTTGCAAGATCAAAATCTTGTTTTGTGTTTGTAATACATAGATATAACTTGCATTAAGTTTATTTCAGTATAATACATCAATTTAAGTCCTTAAATCTGTTGCAAAGTTTAAATAAGTCAACTTTTCATTTTTATTAAAAAAGTCAAATTGCACAATCCAGTTTTTAGCCTAACTAGGGTGATTTTTCATTAAGTCATTCTTGGGACAAATCAAATGAAACTCTGGGTTTTATAAGTTCTCTAGGTCTAGTTTCTTATTAGGATTTTTATTGATTTTTAGTAATTTTGTAGGATTGTTATTTTTATTGTGTTGATGATTCGGGTGGTCTTGGGAGATCAAAATACATGTTTGCCATTAGAGAGAGAAAGTTAGAGAGTTGGGTGTTTTCTTGGTAGAGAGTTACTTCACAAAATCTAGAATATTAGATTGAAAGCACCACCCCTTCCATGGATGGAAGGGGTATTTATACTTACAGACACAACGACCTCCTATCGGCTTGTGGATCAGGGATACAGTGGGTAAAGACCCGTCCTTCCTCCACGGTGTTGCACTACACTATTCTACGCTACAAATTAACTAATTAGCTACTAAATAACGTAAATAACGACAAGTCTACGAGCTAACTTAAGCTAGATAACATTTGGGGTGACCGACTCTTCACTAAGGAATTTTCTAATTCCTAACAATCTCCCCCTAAGGGAGGTCACCCCATGTTTTACATTTCGAATCTTAGCATTCTATTCTTGACTTTGTTCTTGAGCTTGTAGACTTGAATTCTTCATTTCCACAATCTTTGTGCTTTTGTAGCGATTCTTCAAAGTCCGCATAGTTTTGTACTTTGAGTGGAGGTCTTTGAACTGATCCACATCTTGATGATCTTTGAGCTTTCTTTGAGATCATCACCACGATAAATCTCGGATCACCCTTTTGTGTTGCCATCATGTGAAGTTGTGACTATTGGACCGACATGCTCACACTTTTGAATCATGACATCTTTCCATCGAGTAGCGGAAGCCTTATTGGTTCATGATATTTGCGGCAGTAGCGAAGCATAGTATAAAATTATCGAAACCGTGTTATGAAGATATGCACCACCATGATTTCTTCAAATTAAGTATGGATCTTGTGAGCATGCGGCTTTGGATTGACTCCTCAATTCGATCGATTGCAACCGTTCAAGTGTACCGCAAACAACAGTTAGCAATAAAACACACGAAAGTGTCTTTGATCACTTTCATTTGAATTGAGGTACACGGCCCACGGTTCCCGTTGATCAAGACAAGCATCGCTGTGATCGGTAGGATTCCTAAGAATCTCCTTGACGGGGTTTCATAATCTGTTCTAGTGTTCTCAAACCGGAATGTCTCAAAGAAGACAACACGGAGTGAGTGAACCAATAATTGAGATTCACCGATTGATGAAAATGATTTGAAAACAATCGCGTATTGCTTGAAGAAAGAGTTTTGCAATACGACGAAGGTTTTATGAGAAAGATCAATTTTCAATCAAAATACTTTTGTATTAGAGAATGAGTACACATTCGACGTGCTAGCGAAAAGAAGAGATTCGCACATCGAACGGTTTTTCTAAAAGTATTTTCAATCGGAGATACTTTTGAATTTTGAAAACATAAGTACACATTCGACGTGCTAGAGAAAAGAAGATTTGCACATCGAACGGTTTTTCCAAAAGTATTCATCAATTCCATTCCCGGACCAAGGTAGATTCAAGAAAGAATCGCCCATCGTTTCTATCCGCTTGTCACAAGCTAGATCTTACGAGAAGATCTCACATGTCACCCACCAAGAGCTTGTTTGATGTTGGCTCTAGAAGGATTTCCATCTTCATTGTGAATATTTTCATATCACTCGGATGTTACGGCAATATCACAAGGATAATGCGTGGGACTCTTAATATATACTTACTTTCCACATTGTGTGAAAAAGCAAGTCTTCAAGAATTTAGTGTCCTAACGAGATATTGTGGATGATCTCTTGGCTCTAGACTCAATCGTGCATATTTGGTTCTGTGTCGGAGACTAGGGAGAGGTCTCCTTCTTCAATATCAACAATCTCTAAGAGAAAGTCGATAGATAATGTCGGTTCCCGTGAGAATGAAACAAGTCCTTTTAAGAGGAACTTGAGTGGTTTGGAAAGTTGAAGTGCGGTCGTCACTTTGGGTCCATGACGTCTTATCTTCAATACCGATGTTACCTTAGTAAACACCAAGTAGCATATGAATTGAACCCGTTCTTGCCCTAAGGTTGAATTGATGGAGGCTATTTCTTTTCACCCTTTTCACATTCAGTTCTTTTTCATTCTTCAACCCTTCAAGCTTACCGAGACTTCATAACTAGAACCTTGTTGGGTTTATTCCAAGACTAGCTCTGCCTCGATCCGCACTCTTCCCGTATCTCACTTTTCTCCTTTTTCAATATACCTAAGGACTCTACACTATCTAGTGGATTGTCCTCGGTAGATCCCTCCGGCTTACGGCGGATCGTGGGAACTAATACCTAACCTAGCCATCCTTATAACACCATGCATAAAGCAAATTGGTCGGTCTTTTAGTACAGTTCATTCTTCCTTAAAACCAATTGAAAAATCATTTGGAAAAACAATCAAGGTACTTGTGATACGAGATCAAAGCATTTTGTACCTTAATGCTTTGATCATTTAGAAAACCTCCCCTCAACATGTGCGTATGATTTAGAAATTTTTTAGCACAAGGAGGCAAGAGGACTTTGAAATATTTTCTTTGATTACAATTTTCATCCGAAAAAGCCATTTGATTTTCATGGTAAAATTTTCCCCCTCAATATGTGCATAGGATATTTGAAATCATTTTGTTTTCTCACATAGAGGCAAGAGTTCTTTTGAAGCACATCCACGTTTACAAAAGCCATTTAAGAAACCATTTGAAAAACACAATCAAGGTACTTTATAAATCTCTTTTAAAAACTTTTGTACTCGATGGTTTTGCTCCCCTCAATATGTGCTTGAGATTCAAAGCGTTTAGCACATATGAGAGAGCAGCCTGCACAATTGAATCAAAACGATCATCATTTATCAAATTTCATATTAAATCACCAATTCTCCCCCGATCAAAAATATCAAATCCTTTGAGATTTTGGATCCCAAGTGATTTAATTAGGTTTAGAAAACATGGAAGAAAATGTGGCCTTGTTTAAATACTCATCTGGTTTTTGGATAAATCCTCCTCCTCAACATGTGCATTATGTATATTGAAATCGTTTGGCACATGGAGGCAGGAGTGCCTTTAAAGGACTAAAACCAATTCCATTAAAACAGATTTGAGATTTAAATCCGATCTCTACCCCGATCAGAAATATCAAACCATTTGAGATTTGTGATCCCAACTAATTTAAATCATTTAGAAAAATTTGGGGAGAGACGTGGCAAGATTCAATTTTGAAAGATGACAGATAAGGACCATTTAAGACATTAAAGATTGTTAGTGTCAGGTATGATAGTTTTAAGAGACCTTTTAAGTAAAATAAAATAATTTCACAATCAAACAAGAACAGAAAAAAATTTCATTTTGACAGATCTTTGAGTTTTAAAGAAAACCATACCATGACATAACATTAAATCTTTAGATCACCACATTTTAGCGTACAAACGGACTTATGATGAAATATTGTTTGAAAATATTTTATTTTAAATCACTCTCCCCCTCAATCGATGACCGTAGTCGATAATTGAGTGACTCAAGTTTTGATAAAATGAAGTCCGGTGATTTTCAAAATTTAGTCCAATATATTTTCAAAACAACATTTTTCCATTTTCAAAACAATTTAATTCAATATACTCAAAAATTGTTTAAAAAAGGTATCCTGCACAAGATTCGTTAGGTGGTGAGAATCATAAGCTGCTTTTGTTGATGTTGTTGTAGGGCTTGGAAGAAAACCATCTGCAGATGCAGTGAGACTTCTTCTTACGTTGCATTTTGAATGCCAACTGAGGTCAAATTAAGCTCCGTTTCTTCAATCACTTAGGAGAAAACCATCTGCTGATGCAGTGAGACCTCTTATGTTGCATTTATGCCAACTCTCCATAGAAGTCCAATTAAGCTCTGTTTCTTCATTTGTCAATCCAAGATATAGTTACCCTTTCCTTTCGGCATCCAATCATCTTCAATTGTGGGATCCGGATCGGGAACATTCTTTTAAACCAATATACCTGCATACGTTAGTGAACACACATACAAATATATGGTGGTCGACATCACCCAAACAACAATCGACTAATAAAAGTCAATTCAACATATCAATCAGATCATTCAAATATATATGAGAATAATGTGTTAATCAAACTCTAATCATCTAAACCTAACAATCACATCCTAGAAACCTAGTCCTTCAACATAGGCAATTGTATTTAACAGATAAGCACGTAGGATGAATAAGATAATCTCGTTAGATGATACAGATTTGAAAACATTCTCCCCCTCAATCAATGACTTATTTTCTGAAAAAGTTTAAAAGCGCTGAAGTCATTGATTGAGTTTTCAATTTTACAAAAGTTCTGAAACTGATTGATTTTTCAAGCAACTCATTTACCACCATTTTGAACACAACAAATATTTTTCTGAAGAATTATAGACGGAAAAACATTTGTGTAGGAACAGCAGTCCTTCGACATACTTTCCTCATTTTGTTTTAGGATAAGTGCACGAAATTTGTGAAAAACGTTTAAGCGTAGCACTTTCCTTCCCTGAAAAACGGGTTGCTATCAGAAATAATAGCAAGCCATTGTTTTGAACACGGGTTACAGTCTGAAGTAACTGTAAGCCATTTTTAAGACATGTTTGGAAAAGAAATATTTACACCTTCTGCTCGAACTTCATCTATGGTCCCGTGCCATTATTGAATGACATTTCTAAGACCGTAGATGTTATCGATACCAGAAGACATGTCTTGGAAAACATATTTTTGGTATTTTTGAAATTTTCTAATTTTTATGGATTTTTGTTGGTTTTATATTTTTCTATTTTCTTTTGTTGGTTTTATATTTTTGTATTTTTTTTTAATAAATATATACAAAGATAGAGTAGATGATATAGTTAAAGAGGATGATGATACGAGTACTGAGATAAGGGTATCGAGCAGCACGTCGTAGAAGATAGAATTCGTCATCTCTTAAACATCCACCACCAAAGCTTCCAAGGGCTCTTGAATTGAAGAAATAGAACCATCTGAAAGTGAGACTTTGGCGCTTCCCCAAACCGAAAATCCTATAGTGAGCGATTCAAGCTCTATTTCAAGCTTGCCTTAGCCAGTGCATGAGAAGCACACCATTATCATAAATCCCACCGCTCCTTTCAAGAATAATCACCGTGATTCTTCGCTCGAGGTTATATCATCAACAAGAAGAACAACATCGTATCATCCCACACATAAAACAATCTTCTCAAATTTCCTTTTCAACCGACGTATGAAGCGATCCATTCCAAAAGGTGTCAAGAGAACAATTCCCCTAGTAGTTGAATTGATGCGATCGGTCTCTTTGTATAATGCTCAAGAACTCTCCGAATACACATCATGAGGGTAATGAAGAACAACTCCCAATGTTCACATCTTTCGTCCCTCGATGAATGTGTATGAAGCTCAAGAACCCGGTACACCAATATCCAAGAGCTCTCCGAATACACATCATGCCCTAAGGAAAACACCTCCCAATGTTTGTGGTAAACAATGGCTTTCTTCCACGATGATCGTGTATGAAGCTCAAGGACTCAAGTACACACATTCCCCAAAGAGAGAACAACCGATAATATTGAAGAAGCGGGCGAATCATCGATTATCCTGCGGATGACAATCTCTGGGATGTCAACTCCGAATAAGTGATTATATCTCGAATCACCGATTAAGCCCTCAAGTGAGACAATGGAGCCCCCAATGTACACAATTCTCTCCCCGATGATTGCGATAACATCGAGATCATCACACACCAAAGTACCTCTTTATCTTCGAAACTTTCATTTACATCACTTCCCCACGACGTTGGAATAAGAACACTAAACGCTTTGATGAGTAAAACCTTGAGTTTCTCTGCGGTCATGACATTTGTTTTCCGGGATAACTTCAATCACTTAGAAGTATTAAGTCCATCAAGTTTACTCGCCATGAGTCAAACCTTGAGTTTCTCTGCGGTAATAACATTTGTCTTCCGGGATATCTTCAATTACTTAGAAGTATTAAGTTCATCAAGTTTACTCGCTTTGATACGTGTCTCCTTCCCCTTGTTGGTTTTGATACTTGAATCAAGAACTCATTGTAAGCCTGTACTAGAAATCATTTGAGAAGAACATCATTAGCTCATATGTATTTGTGAGAATCAACTTGTCAGAATGTGAGCAAGTCTAATTGGGGATTAAATTCGACATATCACTCTCCCCAATTAGTGCTCTCCCTAAACCGAAAATCTGTTTGATAAATGCCATGAATTAAGAAGAAGTCTTTAGATCATTAAATGCAACACGCCTTTAGTCTTCTAACATGTAGCACAATATGTAGAACCGATCAGACTCGACCTTCTTCAAGATTGTCCATTTGAGGAATAGAAAGTTAACATCTTAAACTCACCAAGAACAAGAACATCACCAAAAGCATCCCAATCAACTTACATCTTGCAAATCCCTTAACTAAAATCCTCCCAATCAAACAAGAATGTAAAGATGTTCATCAAGGAAATCGACAATCGTGCCGCAACGAACACACGAAATGGTAATACCAAGCAAACAATCACATCAAACAAGAACAAAAGGTTGTTCGAATCATCATGTTGATGTGCAGTGAAGCATTAACCGGAAGCACTTTGTCAATAAACTCATATCGACTTGTGAAGATGTCAACTAACGGCACATAGAAGAAACTCCATGTAACGATGACCGGATAAGAAGAAGATCGGTTCTTACATGAGTTTGGAGCCGTTGACCATTTATTCTCGTAAATCAATCAACCATGCGGTAATTTCACACTTTTCTCCCCTCAAGAATTGCATACGGAGTTGCCATTCTTGATTAAATAAGTGAAAGTCATCCGAATGTTCTATTCACACTTCTCCCGCAAAATAAGCACATGATGTCGCCATCTTCATTATAATCGAGCAAGTGGAATGAGAAAACAATCGATGGTAGCCGGTTCACTTGATGACCAAGCGCATGGAAAAAGTATGAAGCATGTTGATGAGAATGGTCATAAATAAGAAGATTTCTCTTCTTGCAAAGATAATGCGCACTGAAGCGTACACATTTCTTTTCTTTGAGGAACGAGGCATGAACTGTTGTGTTCATACGTCATAATCTCTCTCTTTTCAGCTCTCATAGCAAAACATGTAATCAACCACCATTATCATTCAGTAGGCTCTTTGTAGTGACAGCTGATGGAGATAACACAATATGATGAATTTGACCCTGAAGTAAACTAACCCGAACTCGTGACTTAAACTTGCACTTATGTAACAAAGAACGGTGTCGAGACTTCATGCTCCATTGAATCTCTAAGTACTCTATACTCTTCATCCAACCAACCATCAAGTATAAGACGTACATCACCTCTTGAAAATCCACAATAGAATGTGACATTTGAGTACTACAACGTAACTCCTTTAAGTGATAGTTATTTTGAGGTGATAAGAGCCCAATTCCCCCAAGTGGTAAAAGAAGAGGTAAAAGTCACCCAACAATAACTAGATTTCCATGTCTTCGATTTTGATAATAAGCTCGAACAAGGATCTCGAAGAATCTTCATCCAACCATCCCCGATACCTTCAGATACTAAGTACACTTGCTCGTGATATTTCACTTCAACCTCAAATAAATAATAGTGAATTAACCCCGTTGTCACATCTTCGAACCGCTCAAATCTAGCCTTCTTTGATATTTAAATGAACTTTGATAATGGTTTCATCCCGATCATGGTTAAAAGCACGTAACCCCGTAAAACCATGTAATAACCATACTGCCATGACGAATAACCAAACACACATCCAAGTCATGAAGTACACCGCTTATCCCATCTTGAAATGAAACGTAGCACCAAAGATTAAATAAGATCCCGAAATACACTTTCCTTTCTCCAAGATGGTTCCATCAATACGGGTTTTACAATTCTATGGTTTAAACCGAGAAATAGGTTCTTCGGGGATTTTACAAAACCAAGAATAAACCGTAAGATAGATCCGGAAATGCACTTTACTATTATCAGGATGTTTCCATTGTCACGGGATTTTACAAGTCTATGATTTAAACAGAGAAATAGGTTCTTTCGCGGGATTTTACAAAATCAAGACAAAACCGTAAACAATGTCAGCCTGAAGGTGTTATGACAAATTTGGTTTCGGTGAATATCTGTTTTAGGGGAACATGTAGCGGTTCATCAGCGATTCATCATCATTATCAATAATTCTATACCCATATGTAGACAACTTCACAAACCATACTAAGTCAAGTAGTATTAAACTCCTTTTCCATGGAGGTTAACCGTAAAACATCAGAGTACACGTTTCTCCCCCATGATGGTTTCGAACTTTTGAAAGCATCATAACGTGTACGACCATTTGCACGAGAAGTTCTTGTCATAAGCAAACATCTTGAAAAATCATAACTGACGCTGACGATTCTTGAAAGATTTTGCTTAAACTGTGAAGTATCATTAACATTATGAGGCATCGAATATCTCATGGGAATTGCTGAAATTGAACCTCCATTGATTCATCGGCTAATAGTAATGACCACATATGGAGATAACCCGATACGACTAACTTGAAAAGAAAGGAGACATCCCAACTTAGTGACTTACTGCTTGTTATATATTTTTGAACAATCCACAACGCCGTGTGACACTAAGTACTACAACTTCCTTAAGGTGATGGTTATACATCGTGAGCACGACGACGTAAATCCTTACATCGCTTATAACCGTTGTCAATTCATAATCACTTAAAGTGATAGTTATGTCCCAACAAGTTATCTTGAGACATGCATCCAACCAACCAACGCCTCATAGATAAAGAAGTTCACCCGTGAAACATCACTTCAATTTCTCGTTAATAATACCGCATAAAAACCCGTAGTCATTTTTTCCAGATCTTCGCTCAAGCCGTGAATTATGTATCCTTCCGTGAAAATATACCATACAAAAATACCACTCATTTTGCAAAAATTATACCAAAATTTTATCACAATGTATTTAAAATACATTGGTAAAGTTTGCATTACAACCTAATTTTTTGATATAGGATTGTAACACAAGCCCATATTGATCTCGTATAAATCAGGACAATCCATGAGCAGCCAACGCATGGCCCAATCCGGATCCTAACCAAAAACCCGATCCAATCTCTATCACATTTTAAAACCGGTATAAGAGTGTGATACCTAATTTTTAGTCATATTATCCTAACCCTAATCACTTCTCAAAACACACGCCTACCACTCCTATCTTCTCTCAAATCCCAACACGGATCATATCACATCCTTTGCTACAATCCGAACATCATTCAACGAATCTCACAAACACAAATAAGAAATCTCAATCATCAATCCGAATCCCAAACCAAGCGATTTGAACACATACACAAAGCCAAATCCAATTCGTAGCACTTTTTATCATCTCCAAGGTCTTCTAAAGATCTCAGGTAGGTAATATTTGATCTTCTTCCTTGTGTTCTTATCTAGTTGGTTTGTGTTTTAACCGAATGAAAGAATGAATGAAACATTGGTTTTGTTCATTCTTTAAAGATTCGAATACTTAATTGAAGCAATGCCTCAAAATAAATAATAGATCAATGATGGTAGATGGTCAATTGAAAAATCTTTAAAAGATTAAAAAAAATTGAACCAAATCTAAGATCTCTTGATTATTACTGTTCGTTCATGGATTTGTGATGGGTTGAAGGTGTGGTAAAGATTGATGTTGAATTGATTGTGGTTTGGTCAGTTTTATGGTCGACAATTGCTATCATCTTCTTATACCATCTGATTCTTTTCGTTATAATTGTTTGGACCGATGATGGATTAGAACCAGAGGTTACATTGAGTTAAATGGTATTTGGTATTGTGTGGTCAAACAGTCAAACTCTTCTTCTTCATTTCTGTCAAGTAGCTTATGGGTCGCTAGGCCAAGTCGCTAGGCCAAGTCGCTAGGCCAACTCGCTAGCCAACTCGCTAGCCAACTCGCTACGACTTGTTAAATAACAAGTCGCTAGGTCTCTAAGGTCATTTTTTTTTTTGTTAAATAACAAGTCGCTACTGCAATACAGTGAATCGGACATGATACATTGACAAGTCGCTAGCAAGAAACAACCAACTCGCTAGCATGAATAAAAGTTTTCCGACCATGTTCAAGTTTACCCGAAAACGTGACAAAACGCAACATATAATGATTTGACCCGGTTTGACCATTAAAAGACTACAAGAATCGACCAAATAACCACCAAAACATTCACGGATATAGTATTGTACAAAACGTCATGTAAAAGTGATAAAAATATTGACTTGGACCAAAAATAATGACATAAGACAGATTTTTAGACAAGTAAACATCACATGACGCTTTGAACCAAACCAGATACTCAAGCATGACAAAATCTGTTAACCAAAGTAAACTCGAAAAAATAATCCGACAATCATAAAGTACAAAAACAGTTTTTTACAAGAATCAAAACCACAAAGAATCAACACAACACAAAACCTTGGCTCGTACCAATTGTAGGATCGTTATTTTTATTGTGTTGATGATTCGGTGGTCTTGGGAGATCAAAATACATGTTTGCCATTAGAGAGAAAAGTTAGAGAGTTGGGTGTTTTCTTGGTAGAGTTACTTCACAAAATGTAGAATATTAGATTGAAAGCACCACCCCTTCCATGGATGGAAGGGGTATTTATACTTACAGACACAACGACCTCCTATCGGCCTGTGGATCAGGGATACAATGGGTAAAGACCCGTCCTTCCTCCACGGTGTTGCACTACACTATTCTACGCTACAAATTAACTAATTAGCTACTAAATAACGTAAATAACGACAAGTCTACGAGCTAACTTAAGCTAGATAACATTTGGGGTGACCTACTCTTCACTAAGGAATTTTCTAATTCCTAACAGATTTTTCAAAAGCTCCAAATGAGCTTGTCAAAAAGGGCATAAGTGCCCTGTGCAACTGAGTCAGCTTACACTGACTCTGCACAGGTTTTTGCAGACATTGTATCCAGCTCATCAGAGCTCATCTTGGGCTAATATTTGGCTTAGACATAGCTAGCCAGGTCATCTTGAGGTTCCCACTTCTGTTTTTCAGTTCTAGCTTATGGGGTGGCTTATGCTTAAGCTTCAAAGAGGCACCCAAAACTGTTTTTTAGCACATTAGCCAAATCATCCAAATCTTTGTAGATTGTATTTCAGAGGATAAGAGCAGTTTTAATTTGTAGTTTTAGAGTATTTATAACATATCTTAGCTTCTGTAACAGTTTGGTGCTCATTTGTACCCTTTTGCTTATTCCAAGTGCTTATAAATAAGCACTTATCTCTGCAGCCTCTTATTCCTTCATACAAGCACTTGTTTTTATATTTTTTCTAGATTCTAAATATTATTTTAGACTTTTCTTGAATTTTTCAGATTTTTCTAGGTCAGTTTGGTATTTTTCTTGATTTAAATTAGTTTTTAAGCATTTTTAATTAGCATTTAATACAATTAATTAAGAAAAGTTTCAAAAAAATAATTTTTCATTTTTCTTAGGTTTAGATAAATATAAAAAATCAAAAAAATATTTTTCCAGATTTTTCTTAATTAAATTTGTATTTTTAAGTAATTTAAGTAGTTTTAAATAGTTTTTAATTCATAAAAAATCCAAAAATAATCAGAAAAATACAAAAATAGTTTTGAAAATTCTCTTTTGTTATTTTAGATTTTTCCAAGTCATAATTTCATTTTCTATCCTTATTTCATATTTTCTTGTATTTTAGGCTAGTATTAAATAGTTAAAAATAGTTTTTAATTAATAATAATTAGATAAATAGTTATAAAAATAATTTTCTTTTTCTAAAAATTTTCTCATATCATTAGGTTTGTAAAAATGTTATTTTCATATTTTTAGGATTTATATTGTTTAAGTTTCACATTTTATTTTGTACGTCACGTAGTTTTTAATTTAAATTTTATAAAAGAAAAATCAAAAACATCAGTTTAAAAATAGTGATAGCATTTATTTAATATATTTTATCTTTTTAATTCTCTTTAATTTGCATTTAAGCCCCTGTAGTTTATGTGCTCTTTCTTTAGTATAAATCAATCACAACCCTTTTCCGTTCAAATCTTCTCGATCACTACACGTTTGACTATTCTCGCACAGCTCGTTGGGACTTAACGACCTGAGGAAACACTATACTCTCTTGATCTTCATTGCATTTGTGTCTAAGCTGTTTTAAGTTTGTTACGGTCGGCCATTCACAAGTGGTCGGCTTGAGTGATAAAACTTGACGGTTTAGCACGAATCACTTATCGCTTAAAACTCTATGCTTAGTGATCATGTAAGCAGTCTGAATGGTGTTTCCTTGTACGTACAACTTGTTTTCAAGTTTGTTTTTCAAAGTTTTGAGGTTGGAAAAATCATTAAAATTTTTTGATTCCTTAGCATTGAATTTCTGTTTAAGCACTTTTACATTTTCTTGAAGATCTTGCTTTTGCTTAACAGTTTTATTAAGTTTTTCTTGTAAGGAATTTAACTATAGTTTTAATATTTCTTCCCTAAAATTACTTTTTCTTATGAGTGTACGCATTTGGTTATCCATCCCCTACTCACGCGTAGTCAATTCAAACTTAGCACGTTGTTCATATATGGCAACTTGTTCCTTATAGGCATTTAGTTCAGTGGTCGTGGAATCATCAGGTGCATATTCAGTGTATTCATCAAATATACATTCGTCATTGACAGTAGAAGATGCATCACTTGGTACAATTTCACTTTCATCTTGCTTCACATATTGTTCATATGGGACAACATTGCTATTACCCATATTTTCAATATCTGATTCAAAGATTTCTGTTGATTGTACTTTGTTGTGAATCTTTTGCTCATCAACCACATCGTGTAGTTTTAATACCTCTGATATGATGGATTCCTTGGAGGGACTGGCTTGCTGAGGTGGAGAGACCATTGGTGTGATGTTAGCCATAAAGATGGTTTGTGTCGTTGGTTCATCATCAACATCAGAATCAAAGGCATCACAGCCTGCAACTTGAAAGACATTGGGATTGTTTTGAGCCATACCATGCACTAGTTGTTCATCCACATTTTCATCATAAGTCTTGGCATTTCCCTCAGCAAGAAACAACAACTCTTCCTCAACCAACACTGCTCCATTGTCTTGAGCTTGCACTAGTAGCATCTTATCCCTGAAGTACTCTGCATTCTGTGGACGTTTTGGTTGAGTGCAGTTCCTAGCAATGTTTCCTTCCCCTCCACAGTTGTAACAATTGATTGGCTTTCCTTGACCTTGAACCGCAATCCTTCCTCGATTCTGATTACCCACATAACCAGCTCCAGCTCCTACATTCCCATAACCAGGTCCAACACCTACATTCCCTTGTTCATTATGTGGAAGATAAGCATTTTGCCTTCCTTGCACGTTTTGTACTACTACCCTTCCATAGATGCAGTTATGAGATGATTGTTGGTGTGTGGAGTAAGATTCAAGTTTTGCTTAACCATTAGAGCCAGTTGATTTGCAAAGTGTTCCATGAATGAGTCTGAAGGCTTATACTCTGAATCCGGAATGAGTTTGTGATTACCATCCCCAGTAGGTATGACTTGTGATTCTTTGGTACTTATTCCCACATTTGTGAAGAATGCAGTTGAATCATTTGAAGAGCTTGCAGCAGCAACATTAGTGTTGAACTTTTCCATGATCATACGTTCAAATGCATCATGCTTCTCATGTTGGAGTAAGTAAGCATACAGTTGCTCATAATTGGTGTGCCCAAGTCCTTTGTTCAATTTGACAGCAGTAACAAATTTGTGCCATTCAGGGTTCATGTTGTTCACGAAATTGGAATTGAGATGGATATTTGGCATTGTCATCTTGATATTCCTCATGTCATTCACAAGCTTGTGGAATCTCACATAATATTCAGTAACACTTTCTGTTAGGTTTATTTTATAGTTCTCAAATTCATCATACAATTAAGATTCTCTATCTTCCTTAGTTAGTTCCGGAGAGAAGAATCTTGACATTATCCCAGACAGCCTTGGCTTTGGTGTTGTGATTCATCAGCTTGTAAATGTCCTTTGGCAAACCTTGAAGTATGATGTTTGAGGCTCTAATGTCAGCATCATATCTCTTCGTCTCCTTATCATCAAGCTCATCATACATTCTTGGTCTATCCAACCCTAACGTAACATTTCCATCAGTTCCAGTTTCAAGAATGTCCCTAGTAGTTCCGGTTTGAAATGGTCCTTCATCAATAGACTTAAGAATGTTAACCCCTTCTCTTTTCTTAAGAAATACAATCTGATTCTTTGAGCCCAAGAGTCATAATCGGTTCTATCAAGCATGGGAGGACGAGTATCAGATCCTGCAGCTTGAACGTCATAAGCAACGAAAGAAGTGATTGTAGACATGATTCCTAAGTACACAAGATTTTACTACTCTTTGATTAAACCGGGAAATAGATTCTTTCACAGGATTTTACTAAATCAAGAGAAAACCGTAAAACGTATCACGAAGAAATGACAAGTCTCAATAGACAAATCGCACAACTGACAAATCGCTTAACACAAATCGCACACCTGACAAATCGCTTCAGTCAAATTGCAGTGAGGACAAATCGCTTTTGTCAAATTGCTGTCAATACAAATCGCTTAATTGTCAAATCGCTTAAGTGTCAAAACGCTTAAACCGCAGTCAATAGAAATCGCTTCTGTTAAAAAGCTTTGTAACAAGTCGCTTAAGTGTCAAACCGCAGTCAATACAAATCGCTTCTGTTAAACGCTTTGTGACAAGTCGCTTAAGTGTCAAACCGCAGTCAATACAAATCGATTCTGTTAAAACGCTTTGTGACAAGTCGCTTAAGTGTCAAACCGCTTAAGTGTCAACCGCTTAAGTGACAAACCGCAGGGGAACAAAAGTACTTCCACTACTTTGTTCTTTTTTGTCTCTTTGTCTCAACACACAAACCGCTTAGGTGACAAACCGCTTCCACAAAACAAGTCAAATCGCTTAAAACAGGTATCAAACCGCTTCAAAGAAACGACCACCGAGAGACAAACCGCTTCTTTGAAAAACTTCAAAAACTAAACTTTTTCACTCCAAATTACTAAAACCAAGATGATTGAGGCCTTCCAATCCAAAACCTAAACACTTATGAAGATTCTAAACACAAAAGTACTATCAAAATGCAAACTTTAACACTAAAAATGATCAAAATGATGAAGACTACTTAAAGCTCATTCAAACCCAAAAACCTATGAAAACCACTAAGAATCCAAGAACATGTAAGGTAGATGATCAAACCATGGCTCTTGATACCATTTGTAGCATATTGGTTTTCACAAACACATAATCAAACACATGTATGGGTCGAATGAACTAAGGTTTTAGAGAGAGAAAGTGAAGAGAGTTGGGAACTTTAGTGAGACAAATAAAAATGTATTGAAAGCTCCAACCCTTTGCCTTGCTAGGCAAAGGGTATTTATAGGTTCTTACATGAAACGCCTCCTACGGGCTGTGGATCAGGCATACAGTGGGTAAAGACCCGTCCGTCCTCCACAGTGTTACATAACTAACTACTAACTATCACTAAATAACTACGTTTACGAGCTTTCTAACGAATACATATACTTGAAGTAACTGAGTCTTTAACTACCAGATTTTCTAAATCCCAACAAGAAACCATGAACTTTTATATTTCCACTAGCCATGTCCATAATAGAAAACGAAGGAAATGAAGTTGGAGGATCAAGATTCCACCAACTCCACATCTTCCTTCGAACCGAGATCAACGTAGGACATTCAAGTAGACCGTGCTCGATGTCTTCAACATCCATTTGCAAAAAGGACAAACGACAGAGAGAATGTCGATCCCACTAGCGGCAAGGTTAGAGCGAGTAGCTAACATGAATTTAATCTAACAAAGTTGTTATAAAAACAAAAAATATAACCCTCACACTTATTAAACTGTCACAATCATGGTTTAAAGCACCGGTGGAGCTTGATAAATTTTTGTAGGAGGGTCAAAAGCGTAATTCTAATGATGTAGGAGGGGCAAAGTATAATATTTTATTTACTCTATGAAAATTGATAAAAATGCGAGACAAAAATTGTGAAAGAACCACAACCCCTTTTGATATCCACATAGCTCCGCCCATAGGCCATGGTTTAAAGCAACTCGGAGATCGAACCGGTTTTCTCTAATTCAACTGTCCGGTTCTTACCAACCAGCTGTCGGTTCAACCGATAGAACCAACCGAGACTTTCAAAACATTGATCACAACTCATTCCTTTTCTTGCCAACTTATACTAATTTTAGACCAATTTACAAACAAAAACGCCACTTATCTTTCCCTAATTATCAAACCAAACACAATTAAACTCCAAATTCCAACAAAAAAAACATCCCAAAACACACCAGATATATAGTTGATCACGCATAATCTTACTTACGTGGGCCATTTGCGGCATATGGGCCCACCACACTCCCAAACATAGGAACACCACCAAATTACGCAAGTGAGTACTTTCTGTGGGCTACCACATAACCACACTCACATGATCTCCCTGTTTTTATAAAACACATACTAAGATAATTGCTCAATAATTCATAAAACCTTTGATCTAACATGGCTCAACAACAAATCGACGGATTCAAGTTCGAACAAAGGCACGGCAAGGAGCGCGTGAGAGTTGGTCGAGTGTGGAGATCGGGTGAAAATGGTCGCCATGTCTTTGTCGAATGGAACGTTAGTATTAGTCTTCTCTCGGATTGTATCAACGCCTATGTTCGTGCTGATAATTCCGATATCGTCGCTACTGATACCATGAAAAACACTGTATGCCCACTTAATCATTTTATGAATTGTTTATATGTGATTTGATTTTCTAGTTCGTTAATATTTGATGTTGATTTACATAAGCATGGTAAGTAAGCTAGCTTATTAGCTTTTTATAAATTTGAGAAGCTCATTTTTTTAATAAGCTTATCAAATAAGCTAAGACAAATACCTCCAAATAGGATCTCAAGCTTTTAGGTCGAATGAAGATAAGTTCTTACAACTGAATTTAGAATTTACATATATTTGAAATAATATTGCTACAAGTATTCAAGCCTGCATCGTGTAGGTCCAGCGAGTTATCGAGCTGAGCTCGAGCTTGGCTTGACTTGTTTGCAGCCGTAGGTCCAGTCACGCTGGTTTATGACTTAAATCATTAATTTGAAGCTAAATTGTTCCGTATTTGACGTATTTACACACCTAGTGACTGATGGTATTGTAGGTTTATGTGAAGGCAAAGGAGTGCTCAGAGCAAGTTTCAGTGGAGGAATTTGCAATCATCCTTGCTAAGCACTTTACAACATTTTATCAACAGGTAAATTTCAGTAATAATATGTACCTAGATCTTGATTAATGATTGTATAATTGTGTTTGTAGGATGTGATGTTGTCTATAGAAGTAATTTTGATTACATTTTAATAGTACTTTTAGTTTTATGACGGCGTCAATTTTTTTTGTTACACGGTTCATTAACCGAGTTATCCTACTTGATTAAATTGTCATTAAATTTCCACTTGTAATAGTTATTGGTTGTTGCGAAAATCCATTTGTTTTGTCAGGTTACCACTGCGATCATCAAGATAGTTGAAAAGCCATGGGAGCGTATCAACATTGATGGTCAGCCCCATAATCACGGTTAGACACCTCCATTGCTTCACTTTATGACTTTTCTTCATCCCAAAATGAGTCCCATAGCAAATTTACGGCTATTCGATATTTGAATAAGACTACAGTTATCTTTTTATTGCAAATAGTCATTTGTCACTTGCTATTTGATCGTGTGTCCCAGATGTGGTATAAGTAATTTTGAATTACCTACAGGCATTAAATTTGACTGCTTTTTGATATTTAAGGAGTATTAGTTTGAAACCCGTGACTTATCAGAGCTGACATTGACATCCCTCTATAGAATCTGCTGCCAAAAATTATACTTACCTGCAATATTCTACTTGACTAGGGGTTCTTTCTCCATACTGTGTTCTTTGACTACCTTCATTGATTTGCTACTCCCCTGCTTCCGAGATAAATGCCAAATTCCCATCTGTCGGAATCTTGTGCCGAACATTACTTTTTTGTCCACCGTCAGTCATTAAAAGATGTTGATAATATTTATCTTCTTTTACTTTGTAAAAGATGCCAAGGATTTTAGCAGTTTGCTTGAAGCAAAAGCACCATGTTGTGGTGTAATATGTGGATCTTTTTGACATTTTATGTCTTATCTGATATGAGATTGGGGACAGTAGGATATCAGAACTCAGAGGCTGTTTGAAGTCCCATAGAATGCATGCATGATAAGTTTTAATAGAAAATAAACTCTAGGCATTACTTATTAAATTTAAATAAAATTTCTATTCAAAAGGTTTTAAGCTTGGATCTGAGAGACATACAACCGAAGTTATTCTAAACAAGAATGGTGCTTTGCGGGTGACTTCTGGTGTTGATGGATTGGCATTGCTGAAGACAACACAAGTAATTTACTTTCTTCCTTGAATGTTGTTGATATCTTAGCTGTATATTTCTGCTATTCGGTAACTTACGTAATACAGTATGTTTGAATGGCAGTCGGGTTTCGAGGGTTTCATCAGGGACCAAAACACAATACTACCTGAAACACGAGAGAGAATGCTTGCTACAGAGGTCTCTGCATCTTGGAGGTAACCTTTTTACATCAAAAGTAAAAATAAGAATAAGAAAGTGATTTCCAATAAATTTTATTACATAGCCATGTAATGGGTTGATTCTGGATGCAGATACTATTTTGAATCTCTATCAAGCGTTAGCAATAAATCACTTGGTTTCACTGAAAAATACCTAAATGTGAAGAAGGTTTTAGTCGACACTTTTTTTGGTCCTCCTAAAGAAGGCGTGTACAGTCCATCTGTTCAAGCCACTCTTAATTATATGGCGAAAGCTGTTCTCGGAAGGTCTCTCTTTTTTGTATACTTTATTAGATTAGCACACGATATGTATTATATAAGATATTGAATTCACAGTGTTGAAAAATTAATAAATGCAGGTTCCCAGAAGTATCATCAATCCAGTTGAGAATGCCCAATATCCACTTTCTGCCAGTAAATCTATCAAGCAAAGTCAATCCCGTCATTGTGAAGGTAGTAGAGTTAGCAATGCTCATTTGTTAATGAATTAGTTTAAAGTCAGAATATTATTTTGTGCTTATGCATTGTCCTTTTTACTGTTAATGCAATTCCACAGTTTGAAGACGATGTTTACCTGCCAACTGATGAACCACACGGATCAATTGAAGCAAGTTTGAGCCGTATCCAGTCCAAAATGTAGATGTTTGATGGTTCGCTTTTTTTATTCTCTTATTTCTTATGAGAGAGGATGCTGTTTAAAACTTTGCTATGTAAATTATGTGACTTGCACTTGTGAATTTGCAATAATCAAAATTTATGATATAAAAGTTTAATTTATCGCCATTTCTCCTGATAAACCTCGCTCTAAGTTCCTAGTCTCGTACATGAATTAGAGGGTCATTGTTCAGTATTCACTTTTGACATGTCTTCTTCAAGCAGATGGTATTTATTGATTCTTTTGATATATAAGACCAGAAGACACTATTAAAGGTTTTTACTTTAAGCAACACATTATATGAAACAATATTATCCGTAAAGGTATACGTTTTTTTCTCCCACCAAAAGTGAATACTAATAAGTATAATGATACTCCAAGTATCAGTTCATATCTTGAGACAGAGAATGATGATTTGAAAGGAAAAGAAATTCTGATCATTAAATTAGCAAAAGAACATTATAAACATCATATGGTGTAGCTCATCTTTCTTTAAAAGAAGTAAAATTTAAAATAATAAGAAAGTGATAATACCAAACTTCATGAAAGAAAACATTCGGTATTTAATCAAAGATTTGCCATTGGGATATCACTCGGTTTACAAGTAACGATCTAGTAGCATTTACGAGAAATTAGCGTTTTCACTTACTAATTATGATTGTACAACTATATTACAAAACACTTTTCAAAACAAACAACTACTAGTTTTTGTTACTGCTTTTCGCTACTTCTTGCTATCGCTACATTCGCCAAACATACTCGATGTTGATTTTTATGATCCGTGTGTTGTTACCATATTGATAAGAGGTGGTGTACTTCACTTTCATTATAAAAGACAATGGATTCCAATACTATATATTCGGAGAAAATCCTTTTCTAAAAAACATAAAAACTTAAAAGTTAAGTAAAGTTCAATTGTTTATATATCATTGATTAAAAATGTTAACAACATTATCATTAATTAATAATTTAAATATTTTATAATCTATAAAACTGTATCATTTTTTGTTTCTTACCCATATATATTTTCTTTTTCTTGTAATGATTACAATTGAATCCTTAGATGTTGCATCAAGAGTCGCACTAAAATCATAAATTCGTTAGCATAATCTTTGCCACTATGCACCATTGCTATGTAAAGATATTCATTTAATGCATGTAATTGATGCTTAGGTTTTTATACCTGTGTTGTTTATGTACATAAAGAATGTAACTAAACATTGGATGTAATGCATTTGTGTTTCCTTTGATAAGAGACTTGTTGCTAGATATTTATTGGATTAGGCTTTTTTTTTTTTTTTTTTTTTTTTTTTTTTAACATAGATAATATTTCACTCCCCATAAATGAAGGTAATTTGAACACAACAAGTTACATCGAACATAATGGGCAAAATCGAAACCGACTTGCCAAACAAAATACACAAGGTAACAAGTTAAGCCAAAACAAGACATACACCATAATAATTGTGACAGACTACAACAACACCATACAAGGGTGGGAGGAATCACCAAGGTGAGCTTTTGGTAGACACAACCATATGAAGATGTAGCTTGACAAAAGTACATAAAACATACATAGAAGATAAAACTGAGCATCCTTAAAGGAGCCAAACCTAAACCAAACAGATCTAAAGTCGAAACCCAAAGCAGCAGCAAGCCATCGATGACGGACCACAACAGATCTGAGCAGAAGAGACCGGATGGTAACGGATCTGAGCAGAAGATAGCGGTGGCGGCAGCGACTACAGCGGCATCGGCAAAGATGAGAGATGACAGATCTTTGAGTAAGGGCTTTTATTGTGGGAAAGGAAAAAGTACAAGAAAAGATGGGAGAAGGAGGTCCAGACGGCCGGCCAAAATCGACCGCCAAAAAGTTGAGATTTGTTTGGTAAAGGTTAGGGTGAATTGGGTTTATTTTTTAGAAAAAAGTTGGAGAGAAGTTGAATATATAGGTTCTTTTCAAGTTGAAATTAACGATATCATGATTTGAACCTATGATAATTATTGTAGTAAAACTAATTAACATTAAAGAAAAAATAAGTTCATAGTCAAGTTCTTCACTCACATAATTACAATCAAATCATCACACATAACAAATTAACTAAAAATACGCATTCAACATTTATATCTCACAAACAAGTTAACCGATGTGAGTTAATTTGCACACTCACAAAAATGATTGTGACACTCAAATTTAAAGTGTTTAGATATTTATATCTTTACAGGATCAACATGACTAAATATAATGTGAGGGTATAAATGTCCAAACATTCTAAATTTGAGTGTCCCAATCATTTAGGGAAGTGTGCAAATCATCTCCCTTATTCGATTGTCACACATAAACGTTTATAGATGGGTATATGATTTTGGATTTGGATTTGTGAGGAATGAAAATTAAGAGAGATAAAATATATTTTATTTGATATAATAATTAAACTGCATTTAAATATAATATTTTAATAAAAAAATGTTGTGAGAGCTGTATAGTGAGCCTTACGGGTTTTGTATAAAACCTACCTTATTAGAGTGAAATGAAAAAGTAATGAGTCTCACGGGTTTGAAAGGATTACTTAAGCAACCAAACATAATTTATTATGTGTCATACCTGAATCCAAATCTAAGCCCCCCAATTAAACGGGCCCTAAATATTTGTACAAATATTTAGAGATCCGTTATTTAAGCTTATATAACAAACTTATAGCTTATTTAGTTTTCAGCTTATATCTCATAAGCTTACTTTTTGTGTGTTAATTTAAAACTTTTCTGATACACTTATATCAAAAAATTTCAAAACAAGCCAAAAAGAAAATAAGATTACAAAAACATAAGCCAAAAACCTATACAAGTTTAAACAAACAATCACCCATCCAAATTTTGTAACACCCTTACCAAAGCCCCTAAGGCTGGCAATTTTGACACGAAACCTGTTAACACGACACGACGACACAGTGCTTAACAGTTTCGTGTTTGACCTTAACAGTTTAGTGTCTTAACAAGGTCGAGACTGTTAAGACACTGATAGGACATGTTAAAATTAAAATATATATATAAGCCTTGAAATTACAACAAACCCTACTCATTTACCCACTCACTTAAAATCCGCCTCCCCTTCCTCTCAATCTCATCTTTCGACTCTCGTATGCGTAATCAAGACCCACACCTGGTAAAATTAGCTTCTATACATAATTACATATATCGATTTCGTTCAACAATCAACTGATTTGACCCCGATTCATTCAATACCGACTGATTCGACCCCGATTCTTTAATAACTTCATCTTTAATTACATTATATCGATTGTTTGATTTCTTAATTAAAATGCTACTCTTGTTGGTTATTTGTTGTAATTAAACTGAAGATATAAGGCGTGTTTGGATTTGGTATGATACTTGGCCGATTAACTGTCTTTTCTTATATGGTTTGTCGTATAGAGTTCCTAGTTATTTAGAGTGGTGTACGCCTAGCTTAGATGACTCTTATATATACTTGGCCGATTAACTGTCTTTTTTTCGATGTTTGTTTGTTTGGTTGCTTTTAGTAGATTATCTAACTTTGTGCATTTTTTCGATGTTGTAGATGGATTCTGAATGTGTCGAAATTGACCCACAAAATAATGAGTTTACACAACCTGATGAGGTCGAGTCCGTGGAAAAGGAAGTAGGAGCCAAGAGAAAACGGGTTAAGTGTTAAGTGTTAACAGGTTCTTAACAAATTATTGACCCACAAATTATCTAACTTTATGCATGTTAAGTGTTAACAGGTTCTTAACAGGTCTTTAACAGGTTAACCTGTTTATTTTCGTATCGTGTTCGTGTTTGAGAAAAATGACACGATAAGCTAACAGGTCGTGTTCGTGTTTGACCTTAACAGGTTCGTGTCTTAACATGTTCGTCTGACCTGTTATGCCAGCTCTAAAAGCCCCTCCTTCAATCCTTCATCCATCAAGCCCATCATCCATGATCCACCCAGAGCTACACACACACACACACTGAAACACGCAGTATGCATAAACATATTTGATTTGTTCATAATATATTTGTTTCATTATGAACAACAATAATCCCCAAAATCCCACCCCCAAAATCTCACTTTTAAAACCCATTTTTTTACTCTCATTTCTAATCATCATATTAGCAATTTCAATCTCATTAATCACCCAAAACACAAATCACACCAAACCCATAATTACCCAAATCTTAAAAACATTAGGATTCAAAACCCCAATCTTAAACCCTACTCAGTTAACCCCACCAAACCCTGATGTGGGTCCCACTAACTGTGTCTTATGGATGGCACCATTCATTTCTGGTGGAGGGTATTGTTCAGAAGCATGGTCTTATATATTAGCACTTAATAAGTATAAAAAAAATGATAGTTTTAAGCTAAGTATTGAGCAACATGGCGATAGCGAAAATTTTGACTTTTGGGATGGTTTGTCTTTAGATGTTAAGTATTTAGCTAACAAATTGTATCGAAATGAGTGTAGGTTAAATGAGTCTATTGTGATTTGTCATAGTGAGCCTGGTGCTTGGGACCCGGCATTGTATCAAACGACACGTTGTCCGCCCGGTAAGAGTAGGTTTGTTGTTGGGCGGACGATGTTTGAGACAGATAGAGTGAATGCTGAACATGTTAGGAGGTGTAATGCGATGGATATGGTTTGGGTTCCTACTGAGTTTCATGTGTCGTCTTTTGTTAAAAGTGGGGTGGATAAAGAAAAAGTTGTGAAAGTAGTGCAGGCTGTAGATACTGAGTTTTTTGATCCGATGAGATATGATTCAATAAAGATTGAGTATTTAGGGAAGTTGGTACTTGGGTCGGGTTCAAAGGGGTTGGATGGTCGGAAGGCGTTTGTTTTCTTGAGTGTGTTTAAGTGGGAGTATAGAAAAGGTTGGGATGTGTTGTTGCGATCTTATTTACAAGAATTTGATTCTTTAGATGGTGTTTGTTTGTACTTGTTAACGAATCCGTATCATTCTGATAGTGATTTTGGTAACAAGATTGTGGAATACGTGGAGGATATTAAATTGGAAAAACCCGTAAATGGTTGGGCTCCGGTTTATGTGATTGATTCTCATATAGCTCAAGTTGATTTTCCGAAACTTTATAAAGCAGTTGATGCTTTTGTTTTACCGTCTAGAGGGGAAGGGTGGGGTCGGCCAATTGTGGAAGCCATGGCTATGTCGTTGCCAGTGATTGCAACAAATTGGTCAGGACCGACAGAGTATTTGACCGAAGAAAACAGCTACCCGTTGCCTGTCGATAGAATGAGTGAAGTTTCTGATGGGCCGTTTAAAGGGCATTTGTGGGCAGAGCCTTCTGTTGATAAACTAAGATTTCTGATGCGGCATGTGGTAAGCAATCCGGAAGAAGCTAAGCTTAAAGGAAAGAAAGCCCGTGAAGATATGATCGATAAGTTTTCTCCTAAGATTGTTGCAAACATAGTTTTCGATAAGATACAGCAGATACTTGAAAGAATAGCTTAACTTCTTGTAAGTTTATGATTCGTATAGATGTGATTACATATCCATGTTCTGTTTGAATTTTGCTGCGATAACTATAAAATTAGTCCTTTTTTAAGGGTGTGTAAATAGTTATTCTGAAATGTATAAACAGATATTTGGCTCGCTACTAGAACATAATCTTGATATAACATCTTATTGAAATTACATCGTTTGGAATAGAGTACACATTATTTGTTAGCGTCAAGCCATTCAAGAATACCCTTCTCTGCTTCTGTAAGATCTTTCTTATTTCTTAGTGTGCCTTCTTCAAATTGAAAGTAGTCCTTGTAATTGCGCTTGTAATAGCTATCTAGTCTCTGAAATAGAAGCAGTTTAAACATCTTAATTAGCATGAGATATTTTAGATAATCTTGATAAAAACATGATGGCTAACAATTGGATATGAATTTTTCGCCACCAATATATTTGTTTTTTTCCCTTCATGCTATCAAGTGGAAATACTATAAAACGTCGTATCAGGACCTGCAAATGGGTACTTGTGCGTAATCAGTTGACTGATAAACTCTTGTTGGCTAAGGGGGTGTTTGGAACTGCTTATTTTTCTTTGCTTATGCTTCTGCTAAAAAATAAGTACTTATAAGCTGCTTATAATTAAGTACCTCAAAAAATGGTGTTCAAATTTGCTTAATTTGTAAAACATAAGCAGAAAAAAAAAAAAAAAGCAATCCCAAACACCTCTAAGATTACCTTATCAATATAATGTGTAAGACTATACAAGATAAAGTAATTAGTCCTATGTACCTTGAGTTATCTTGCTCTCTAGTTTTTTGGGTTGGAAGAAAATTTCAACTTTCCGATTTGTATTATTTATTCTCAAATATTAAATTAAAAACCAAGTATACAAGATTAGATATAACAATTAAAACAGAAAGTATAGAAAGTAAAATAATACAATGAAAAGTATGAGGTAAATTTTAAAACAGAAAATATAGAAAGTACAAGAATACAATGAAAAGTATGAGGTAAACTTTAAACGTTACATTACAACTTGAAAATACTCACTAACATAGTTATCAAATAAACTCTGTTGATTAATTTTAGTATTTTTTAATAATAGAACATCTAATGAACACCTAGAGTAGCTATCTAAAAAAAATCTAATGAACATTTATGTCATCAAAATGACAAAGCAAAAGTAACACCATTGTTTACCTCTTTATCATTCTTGGTTTTGTTTTCCTCTGATTTCTTCAGGTATTCTGCAATAAAAGCCATAATATAACTCATGTTAAATTACCATATCCATTTATATATTAATTTGAATAACTCAGGATGACATACTTTGAAGAAGCTGAGTTTTAGAATCAGTAGCAGCAGCAACAACAGTTGAAAGGAGTAGTAGTCTTCTTCCTTCACCTACGCCGCCATTATTGTCAGCAACCCTTGTTGCTGATTTTGTGAATCTAAAACCTTTGTGTTTTTCTTCAATGTTTTCAGCAGCCTGAATGGATGAAACCAGTGTACTAATGTAAGCTCTTATTGCCATTACAACCTATTCTTTTCCCTTATCCTTCTGCCAATCCAAAATTTGTTCTCTCTGTGTATATTATCAGCAGCTTCTCCTTTACTTATGTTTTGGCCACTAATTCTATTTATTGTGGATATGATGATGTTGACTTGTAATTTTGGTTCTATGTGACTTGTGACTTGAATCCAATCTTGAAATGTATCAGATTTTGATTGATTTTTTATGGGAGATCCTAAAGGCCTAAATGAGATACTTTGGCCCCTTGGTGTTGATATTTATTAATTGTGGAGCAAAGTGTTATCTGTTTGTGAGTATTCAGTAAAAATAATGTATAGTTTGAACGAGTGTGGAAACCGCGACGCAATGGACGGCTTAAACTGACTTACTTTCAGAACGACACTTAAACCCAGGACTAATTTTGCAAGTTCTATAGATAAGAATTAATCTTCTGAGACTTCTTGTCTGCCACTTAAACCTCGTGACCGTTTTTGCTAAGTTGTGAAACTTTGCATTTAATGTTTGGACTTACTTCAACGCCACTTAAACCTCGCGATTGTTTTCGCTAACTTGTAAAACTTTCGTTTAATCCTGGGGTTCTTGTTTTCTTCATTAAATAGTATATATAGTAATATATTTAGATACATTTTAAAAGTGATTGAGTTAGGATAATTACTAATTAGGTATTCAAAACTAACATCTCAATAGGGTTCATTGTTCCATACTAGAGGCAAAAGTGTGTTAAATTTGACTTGAATGTATAATATATTTTGTTCCAAGTTCCAACCACTTATTTCTTTGGTTAGGTTGTGTTCTTTCTATTTTCACATCAAGATAGTATAATAACAGTAAAATACACATCTTAAATACCCTAAGCCCAATTATACCAAGTTGTCCATCTGATGAAGCCCATATGTGAGACTATCTCAGGGCCTTTATGTAGAGTTGACTTGTCTCTAGTAGATTGAACCCATGCTTGAAGGCTGAAGCCCACAGTTATGAACTTGAATTTACATTTGACAGCCACATTTTTGGCTTCAAAACATGCTCTTGACATTGTTTAAAATGAAAGGTTCATCTGTTGGGATGTCACTCGATATTGAAAACATTAAATGAAAGACTACATGGCATATATTGGTATAAACCAACCCCAATTCACCGATAGTCATTCCATGGTGCTAGCAAGTAGCAATCCATGGTCTGAATCCAAGAGTAATGTTCCTATTATCGGACATGTAGGTAAAAAGCCTCAACTATATATAAACGATAGTAACACCGTAACTAGGTAACTTGTTACCATTCAGTTTTAGATAATGATACCGTTTTACATATACATGTTTCAATTCCTATTTAACGGAGTTTAATTTAGATTTTCTGGTGCTCCGGTTAACCTGAAATCTTCGATCACCTTCTTTTAATCCAGATATGAAGAACCCAAAACCATCATAGGGCCAGAATCAACCTCCGCATTTCTAACTTCTGAGTTCAAGTTTCACTTAAAAGGCGTAAAATGAGATATGAAAACTACATCAATATATATATTTTCTCTCTCTCTCTCCTGACGATCTAACGATAAACTCACACACACCCTAAATCTTTTACATTTGTCGCATCTCTCAAGTGTGACTTGAACACTCAACATTAATCCATTCTGGTAACTAATGCATATACAAATCGTGCACTTGTGGTCTCTAAGTGTTCTATGTCATGTGGTGGCACTTGTGGTCTTACAGGAATAAGCTTGTATTCGAGACTCATAATCCATTGAAGGCGACGATTTTGTGATGACGAACTCTAGTCTGGAGTCGGGTCATAAACCCGACTTCTTTGAGAGCCCAATATGTTGCAAGCCCTCATACATGAACCGCCAATATCAATAAGACTAGTTTGGCGCTCACGAAAGCCCAAGCCCAAATCTATTTACGGAATAGATATCCGATATCTTCTAAAATAAGAAGATAATCATTCCCAACCGACCTAGGCGGATACGCCGGAGGTTGGGGAACACGGAACCAACAAGGATTCCGCATGATATAAAGGAATCATATCCTCGCTTAAGGTACGATCTCATAACCCTAAAACTCCTTAAACCCTAAACCGATTACTCACTCACGCCGAGGATAATCGGGAGACAATCCCACGATAAGCCTAACGGTGTCTTTTGTCTCTTAGTGCGCAGTCTCAAGCAAGAATTCTCAATTGGTACGAGAACCGAGCTCCAAACCAGAACGCCCAACTTTGTATCAACAAGTGGCGCCATCCGGGACCCTACACTAAGAACCAACACTAGAATGACAAAGCACGGTGAATCGCCGATCGCAATGACCTCATGGGAAAGAAGTCGCAGTGGACTAACTCCTAAGCGCACTGGGACAACCAAATATTGCTAAAAATAAGGGATCGTGCCAAGACTTGATCTTCCTCCGTGGAACCGCACTCGGAACAACCCAAGCCACTACAACCACCACGAGTGGAGTAGACCCATCACAAGACCGCCTTTACTACTCCTTCCAACGGTGCTAGAAACCGCCCGACAAAGGCACCGACGCACCGACCGAAATAAGGATGTAGTGATAGAAACAAACATACTTGCTCTCGGGGGGTCGCACTGTAGCTAACACCGTAAGTTTTCGTATCCCGTAACTACGAAACATTAACCGCCTCATGCAAGAGGAAGAGAAGAAGAGATCGGCCGAACTTGAAAGCCCGACTCAATTTCGATTCTCGAATACGAACTTCCCACCGCGCCATCGAAAGAGAAGCGCGGAGAGATAGCCACCACCCCCAAGATTCAACCGGATCGGGAGAAGAGTTGAGGAGGATGAGACATCTCACCGCATCATCCGAGTGAGAATGATGAAGATGAAAAGCGCACCAATGTCCATACTAGACTTGGTAGCCGCAGAATCCAAGATGATTGGGACGACACTATTCCCCAGTGAAAGCCCTCCGAGTACAAACTCGAGGACAATGACGCAAGCGCCGAAAGAGGAAAAATTCATCCTCCGAAAGTTCCTGACAACGAGGATAGTGAAACCGACACCGAAGTCCGTAAATGATATGATGACCGTGAGGATGAAGATATATCCTCCTCGGCGCCGCCAAAGGTGGATGCGCTCACCGGCGCATCGCTGACTTTTCGTAGCAAAAGAAGGCGCATGCCCGCCAACGTAAAGACCTATGATGGAACAGCGACCGATGATCACCTCAAAATTTTGAGTCACCGCGACAATTGAAAATTGGCCGCACCTGTGGTGCCACATGTTCAACTCCACACCGGTGGAAACGCGCGAATCGGTTCAAGAAGCTTCCACGCAGAAGCATCAACGGATTTGAGGAATTGAGAAAGGCGTCGCCTAAACTTTACTCAAAGGAAGAAGTGCGCTAAAAATCCCGCCGAACTTGCTGTGTAAAGCAACGCCAAGGAGAGTCTATGTTTATTCATGGAACGCTTCAAAGACGAATGCATGCAAGTTAAAGCATGCCCGTAAGTATTGAAGATCTCGGTTTCATGAACGGATTAACAATCCGTAACTCATCAAGAGGTTGAACGACAAGATTCCTCAAACCTTTGATGAACTCATGAAACGCCCCGGTCCTTTGTCCAGGGAGAAGCTGCGCGGATAGCAAAAGGAGCTACTCGAACTACCGTCACAGAACAACTCGGGAGACAATCCAATGACCGGTAGTAACCATAATAGAGCTATCGCAACTGTGGGAGCGGGAGGATAATGACATGATACACCCCGCTACTAAAACCCCAAAGGAAATACTCGCAATGTAAGGTGCGAATTTTCCAAGACCAACGCAGATGCGCACTCCGTAAGATCGGCGACTGGCAATGGATACCGTGATTACCATGCACGTAAGGGCCATACCACCAACGAATGCGCCCAACTACGCCAACTCATCGACAAGATGGTTAAAGAAGGTAGATTGGACCACTTGGTCAAAAACATCAAAGAGGAAAGGATAGACAAAAAGTGGACACAAGAAGGAAACACCAAAAGACAAGGTCGACACAATCTACATGATACAATCATGGCAATAATCACTAGCGTAAGGTCACCAAGATTTTTCTCGTGGAAAGGAAATCTCCTTCCTACCTTAATCATGGACAACGCAGGTGGAACCACTCACCATAGAGATAAGCGCTGGGTCACGACATCCACCGCATGTATGTCGACGGTGGAGCATCTGCAAACATAATGTATGAGCATTGCTTCAAGCGGTCATACCAAATACGCAGCCGGCTAAGCCCGCCAAGACGGCGTTGATCGGTTTTACAGTGAAAAATATGGCCGATGGGGCAAATAAGACTACTAGTCAAGATCGAAACGAACAACATTCCGCGACGGCCGGATGGAATTCATGGTGATCAAATCTCCATCGCCATATAATGGCATTATCGGAGACCCGGATATCGCCTATGCGCGCAGTGCCATCAACAAAGCATGGGATGCTTAAATTCCCAAAGGAAGGAGGCATTGTTACTCTCACCGCCACTATCCCACATAGAGAATGTAACACGGTTACATGCGAAACGGCGCAAATCCTAGAACAACGCGCAACCGTAATTCCAAATCAAGGTTGCACCACCCCGAATACCTGCACTGTGAAATATCCATCTGAGGGTCATTGTCGGACAACCAAGAAAGCGGTACCGCGCGCTGGCCTCCTACAAAAGAACTTGGACATCTTCGCATGGGAGCCAAAACACATGACCGAGTACCACGCTCCATAACAGAGCATAGACCGAAAATCCGACAAGGGTACTCACCAATACGCCGTAAGAAGCGGGCAAGCTCCAGAGAGCCGCAAGCAATCCTCGCGGAAGTACACAAACTTGTGGACGCAGGATCATGCGGAAGTCTATTACCATGACCGCTTTCCAATCCAAATATGGTAAAGAAGAGCGACGACACCGGCGATGTGTGTAGACTACATGCACCTTAACAAAGCATGTCCACAAGATCGCTATCCATTACCGTAGATAGACCGAAAGTAGAGTCTTTGTGCGGATACCCATTAAAGTGTTTCCTCGATGCATACAAAGGATACCATCAAATACAGATGGCTAAAGAAGACGAGGAAAAAAGCCTTCCACACAAGCCAAGGCGCTTATTGTTACACAAAATGCCATTTGGTTTGAAGAACGCGGCGCCACCTACCAATGTTAGTAGATAATGCTTTCAAAAGCAGGGGCCGCAATCTAGAGGTCTATGTTGATGACCTAGTCATAAAGAGCCATACCGGCGGTGAGTTAGTACGCGACATCGAGGAAACGCTCAAAACTCTACGAGATCAACATGAAGTCAATCCAAAAAGTGTACCTTCGAGCCATCAAGGCATGTTCCTTGGATACCTTATCGAACCCGACGGTATAAAACCATGCCCGTAAAAACAAAGGCGGTCATCGATCTTCCTCACCACGCACGTTGAAGGAGGTCCAATCTCTCAATGGAAAGTTGGCGGCCTAAACAGTTCCTATCCAAGTCAAGAAAATCGCTACCCTTTTCAAGACACTCAAGAAGTGCATAAAGAAGGGTGACTTCACCGACTACGGAGGCGTAAGTAGCCTTCACTCACCTAAACAAAGATCCGCTACGCCCAACACTTGTTGCACCCCGACAAGGGAAGAGTCGATCATGTACTTGTCTCAGAATCGATGGAGCAACAACAAGAAGGTACTAATGATAGGGATTCAAGATAAACCCCATCTACTTTGTGAGCAAAGCACTCAAGAAGACGGAGATGAATTATAGTGCAATGGAAAAGTTAGTTCTAGCATTGGTATTTGTCGCCAAACGATCGCGCAGTACTTCCAAGCGCACCCGATAGCAGAATCACGCATCAACCAATCAAACAGATCATCTCCAAACCCGATGCATCGTGCCGACTCCAAAAGTGGAGCGATTGCTGGGGAACACAACATTTCCTACAGATCGCTGCATCGCGATTAAAGGACAAATTCGCGACTTCATCATCGAGAAACCAGATGCCGACGAGGTTCCCGCACCAAGTAAGAAGGTACTATTAGATCCATGGATCTTGTTTACGATGGATCCTCGCGCGTGATCGGGTCGAGTCGGCCTCATTCTCACAAATCCGTATGAATGGAATTCACTTACGCATCGCGCTTTGAATTTACAAAGAACAAACAATGAGGCGTAATATGAAGCTCTAATCACGGACCACGATTGCAACCGAATGGGTGTACGTAACTCGAAGCAAATGTAGATTCCCGCAGTGGCCAACCACGTGTTGGGTGAATATGTGGCTAAAGAAGAAAATATGATTCAATATCTCGACAAAACCAAGACATTGATCAAAGGCTTCGATAGATTCACCATCAAGCAAGTCCCTAGAGGAGAAAACCGCAGCGGACGCACTAAGCAAGATCGCCTCGACAAGCTTCGCACATCCGTCAAACAAGTGCCGGTAGAAACACCGAAAAGCAAATCCATATCGGAGATGGAAGTTTCCACAACATAGAGGAGGAAGGTCCGACATGGATGACACCGATCACGGACTTCCTAGACAAAGGAGTGTTACCCCAAGAGCGTAAGGAAGCTCGCAGGATACGGCGACGCGCAAAGATTCAACTTCGAGACAACATACCGCATCGACGCTCTTTCCTCCAACCATGGCTCCGCCGTAGGTCCACTACAAGCAAATTACGTGTTGCGAGAATCCATGAAGGTTCATGCAAGATGCACTCGTGACCACGGTCCGTTGTAGCGCGCGCATGCGATCGTGGTACCATCGCCAACCATGCACCGCGATGCGCGAGACTTAATAAGGAAGTGCAACGATCGCCAAGTACATCGACCCGTCCCGCAAAACCACAAAGACGAACTAACACCAATCACATCCCCATGGCCATTCTATAAGTGGGTATTGACATTGCAGACCTTTTCCAACATGCGGAGGATTGAAATTCTCATAGTCGCCATAGACTATTTCACTAAGTGGATCGAGGCAAAAGCAGTAGTAACAATCACTGGCAACCAGGTAAAACGCTTCGTCTGGGAAAACATTGTATGTCGCTTTGGTTTACCTGGCGAAATCATCTCGGATAACGGAAAACAATTCTGCGATAATCCTTTCAAAGATTGGTGCGAGAAGTTGAACATCACACAAAGATTTCGCATCGCTTAAACACCCACAAACTAATGGCTTAGTAGAGCGCGCAAATCGCACCGGGTGAAGGAATTAAAGCGCCACCGACGTATACAAAGGAAGATGGGTGGAAGAGCTCTCGATGTTTTGTGGGCGCACCGCACCTCAATCAAAACTAGCACGGAGACACCCCTTTCACTAGTCTACGGGATGTGTCGCCATACCGCCGAAATTGAATGCCAACTATTCGCACCGGGTTAACATGGCAACTAACGACGACGAACGCCGCCTTGATTTGGACCCATCGAAGAAAGGCGTGAACGCCGATCTATCGTGGAAGAAAAATCAAAATCAAGGATGAAAGGATACTACGACGCCAAAGCACGCAGCTGTCTCCTTCGCACTGTGTGATTTCGCCTATCGCGCTAATGATGCGAGCCACGCAGAAGACATGGGCAAGCTCGGACCAAAATGGGAAGGACCCTACGAGGTTATCAAGCATCGTGAACGGGCTCGCATAAGTTACGAGGCTTGGATGGTCGTGAACCGCCACGCACATGGAACATCTGCAACCTCAAGAGGTGCTACCTATAGAAAGGGCTACGCCCAACAAGACAGACGCCTCGCACTTCCAAAGGCTCAATAAACATTCATGTATTTATTTTTATTTTTACATATATCGCTTTCTTTGTTATTTCCTAAAAACTTGCAAGTATCAATAAACGCCGCGGTTTCTAGCTAACTCATGACATATTTTAAGTTGTTATCTCCATATACCGTATGTCTTAACAATTTTTATTTTTGCCACGATGGCGCATGCACTACTTAATAAACCCACGATGGTAAAAGGATAAGTTAACCTACTAAATAACTTGTTGAGTAAGAGGGTTGCAAACCCATCAACATTGGATCACGATCCTTGTTAAACACCTTGTTCTCGAGACGTTGAATAAGATATGCGCGATCCCACGATGGTTGCGCAACAACAAGACACGCAGCACGTTTAACAACTTAGGAACCAAGACACTTGCTTCCTTCATGTGATATTTACAGTACGCTGCATATCATAACATACACGATTATGATAAAGTACTTAGAATTATTTCTCAAGTATACTATGATCTTCATACATGATTATGGATTTCCTATATTCGTACTAGCGTACACGTTTGTTTCTTCGGCGACGAATACATCTTTTACGCAAAGACAAACATATACGTATACATTACAAGTTTCAATAATACCCACAGCAAAAAAGAGACTTTTATTCATAACTACGAGTTATTACAAGAGATAGTTATTTTGCAACATATCAACTACCAGCTGCTACAACGCTTAAGTGAAGAGGTGCCAACGTGACTCGTTGCATCTTTAGCTTCGCTAATACCCTTCAACACGTCTGCATCCTGACGCGACACAAGGGCCACACCGACCGGCACCCCATCGACCTTGGCAAGTGAGCCGCACCAACCCCACACAAAATAGCTTTACCGCAATACCTTCTTTTTAGCAAGTCGGGTCGCATGCGCCCAAGACTTCCTTTAAAGGTACCTCTTTCTCCAAAGCAAAGGGATTCGACTATCCCTAGGACGCCAAGAAGATGTGTACTTGAAGTCGAGACTCATGGGCTTCAAATAATAGTCCTACTGTGTTTCGGCATCCTCGACGATGACGCCCAAGGTCAACCCCGCCATAATAACATTTATAGGATAATCTTGATCGCGCCAAGCTCAAAAATCATTGGGAGCTCTAAGTCCTTCATTCTCTCGCATGGCAATGACTAAGTGATCATATGACTCAAAGATCATAATTTGGTACCTTATCAATAGGCGCCTTCAACAGCTTTGCCTCATGAAGCTTTTCAATTGCTTCGACTTACCACGCCCAGAGCGCACCGAACAACCTCCCCAAGGCATTAACCACCTCTGCGATTCTAGGGTACCGAGTGCGCTAGACGAAGACCATGGCCTATGAGCCACCAAGGCCACTATAGTGGACATGAGCCGAGGATACAACCTCGTCATACTCATCGTCGAGCTTATGCAGCTTTGCTTCCTCGCACCTCCAATGACCACCACAAGAGCGCCAAGCTCTCCCAACTGTAAAGAAATTTTCCTTACCCCGCTCTAGATGTCTAAGGGCCCGCCATAAGACAACTTATATTTGACCGCTTCAAAGACGCCTCCGGTCTATTTGAGATAGCAGAGACATCTTTTCTCCCGCAAGCCTCCGAATACGCATTGGCCTCTTTTATCTCAATTTGACCGCCAATTGCGCTTGCAGAACGCAATCGCCGATCCTTTTCACTATCATTGCCGCTTTCCCAACAAACTTTGCCTTCAATCACAGCCAAAGAAACAAGATCCTCAACCACCGACCCATTGGCGCATCCCCGCACCGCCACGGATCTCTCGGTTCGAAGATTCGGATCGAACAGACTCTTTGGGAGGCGACTCCGCACTGCTCGAACCTACAAATACGTATATAGACTTATCAATATCTCACACGCAAACTTGATGACAACAAAAATAATCATACTATCAAGACTACTTACCGGGGCCGTAAACATTTGTCGACGGTGCGATGATGCCGCCTCACTCCAAGATTCAACATGAACAATCACGGACGCTTCTTCCTTGCCGAACTCGACCATCTCACCGCGCGACCTTTACGCAATAGCCCATGCTCTTGCTCCTCCATTTCCTCATCAATGGGATCCGCCACTACGGTGGTGGTCATGCAATGTGGGAGGGCGACGAGGGCTCGGCACGCCTTGCACCGGCGCGCTGCTCTATCGCAACCAAGAGCCGGTCCCCGCCCCCTAAGTTCGCCCCATTGTATGCCCCGCAGTACTCGCTAGTATTGGCTCTTCGCTTCTTTCAAAGGCCGTGCCCCGACCTCACATCCAATGGTTTGGCTAATTGCACCACAAATAATAGATCCATTTCGCAAAAGGAAGCAACAAATAACATAAGTTATATAATGCGCGAATACGCATGTAAGACTCACATTATTTACACAGAGGTACAATGAATGAGTACCCACCGCCATTGGCGCCCAAGAAGATTGGGATCTCATCTTCGGACCAAAATAGTTACTACCGATGCCCATATGTACCGTAAATCCTCCTGATAGGCACTAATGGGGATGCGGTTGTCATTTATCGCCCGCATCCTCAAGATCATACGACCTGTGAGGGGCACTCATCCTCTCTAATGTACCCCGGTATAAAACTCATAGTTCCATGGAAAGCATATATCATCTACCCGTAAGAAATACTCCTCCAATCCCAAGCGAGTCTAGCTTATCCAGATAGCATTGAGCTCACCAAGACGCTTCGCAAAAGATACCCACCCATGTGCCCATATTGTGTGATAAAATGCGCGAATAAATGGATGGTTGGGTTAACCGCCAAGAACGGCAATTTACCTCAAAATTGGTAATTTTGGCCGCACCGATACAAAGGTAACCGGATATATGCAGTCGTAATAGTTTAACACATCGCATAGAAAGCGGATGGGGCACGCGTTGGTTCGAAAATCGAACAACCGCAGATAAACCCCCACTTTCCTCCGGGAAGTCCGCACGAGTTGCCGCGCGCATCCGCACAACCGGATGCACGCTGCGGGTATAAAATAATCTGAGGTGAACTCTAAGAGATCGCTTGTGGACAAGAAGGAGGTAAAGTCCGATAATTGTTTCACCATGGTGTTGGATGTACAAAAACGCACGCGCGGGTACCTTAAAGTGGGTCAATTTCTGGATTGCAGCTGCAGGTCTATTTTAACAATGGCGGATTTTTTTTTTTACGGTGAATAACATTGTGAAAATGAAGAATGGTTTTATACCTTTTTCTCATCCACCCGATATGTGCCACGTGGATCCCACTACCTTCACTTGTGTGGCTGAGATTCCTTTGATGGGACGCGGGGCAGTAACTTTCCCCCGAATAACGAGGCGTTTACTATTCACTTCCATGTCTAGATACAACGTACCGGCGGATATATGTTTATGGCTTCTTTGATACGCTTTGTACGTTTTTTATTATTGACTACGGTTATTAGTCTAGCATCCGCAGCTACGCATCGCGCATACTAGACCTGGGGACATGATGACGAGGTCCCGAGTCGGGTCATAAACCCGACTAGAGCCCAATACTTGCAAGCCCGCACGAACCGGCCAATATCAATAAGCGTTTGGGCTCACGAAGCCCAAGCCCAAATCTATTTACTTAATAGATATCCGATATCTTCTAAAATAAGAAGATAATCATTCCCAACCGACCTAGGCGGATACGAAGGTTGGGGAACACGAACCAACAAGGATTCCGTGCGATATAAAGGAATCATATCCCTCGCTTAAGGTACGATCTCATAACCCTAAAACTCCTTAAACCCTAAACCGATTACTCACTCACGCCGGAGGATAATCGTGGAGACAATCCCACGATAAGCCTAACGGTGTCTTTTGTCTCTTAGTGCGCAGTCTCAAGCAAGAATTCTCAATTGGTACGAGAACCGAGCTCCAAACCAGAACGCCCAACTTTTGTATCAACAAGAGGGCCACAGTGTCGATAGACGTACTAGCATTTCAATTTATTGAATTTATTAGCCGAACGACTCAACACTTCGTTGTCTCCAATTCGAACATCATTCTCATTCTTTAACCCACGACCCCTCCCTTTCACTGCCATTCTTGCCTTCCAAAGAGGAACCCTAGTCACACCAAAGTCCCATTTGTTTCTTTCATATACCTAACACTAATAAATTATTTTGCAGCTGGTTTTAATATTCATTCAAAAAATTTTTATAAGAATTTTGTTTTTACATAGCTTATCATATATGTATGTTTGAGAATTTCATAATCAAAAGTTGTAAGACTTCCTTCAACTCAAGTACAAGCATCACTTCAGTTTAAAAAAAAAAAAAAAAAGAAAAAAAGTACAAGCATCACTAGTTACCATGCATGTACAAAGAAGCCAAACAAAAATAGCACTCGAACTTATTAGAACTATTTGTTGTACTCTTGACTTCGAATCTGATCAGGTGAAAATGGAAAAAAGTTCCTTTTAGCAGAAATCATTGAGAAAGAGTTTAATATTTCAATGTTTTATAATTATATACAAAATAGCAATGCAATGCAACATGTTTACATTTCACACCACATGTAAGATATTTATTAGTCTAACAATATTAACACAAAGGTAAGTGTGTGATTAAGACATTAAGTACTTGTAGTTAAAAACTGTTCCATTCTATATCGTTGTCAAAAATATATTGGTTATTATTATTATTATTATTATTATTATTATTATTATTATTTTTATTATTATTATTATTTTATAAAACATCACTTTCATTAAACAAACCAGGTGGATTCTGAGAAATTAGTGGGGCGCCAAACAATCCTGCTCCACACCTTGAAGAATAAAGAAACTAATCCCATCAAGATATGAAGCGTAGCAGCGCTCCAATGTCTTGACTTATAGAACTTTCGGATCTGCTTAAGTAAGGTCATCGCGATCGCCCAAGTTCTCCCAAGGAGGAAAATGAGAAAGTGGTGAACCCATATCCAATGTCTATACATTTGGCTCCGTATTTGATGCGCTTACATTTTGTGGCGTCAATCACTGCACGACCCGGCACAAAATCCATTATTATTATTATTATTATTATTATTATTATTATTATTATTATTATTATTATTATTATTATTAACAGGCCCGGCACAAAGGGTGTGCAGTAGGGACAATGGCACAGGGCCCAACCAATCCCAGGGCCTCCATTTTATACTTACATTCTTATATATTTGTAGTTTAATGCAATAAAAGGCCTTTCTTTGACAACAAAACAAGGCACGAACGAGGGTTTTAGGTAAAAGCACTATCAATATTTGAGACTCCCATTATATCTGCAAAGATTTGGTAAACAAACTATTAAAGAAAGAACATTAGGTGTGCTCAATAAAAGCATTTTGTTACAGTTTCTTTCTATGTCTTTAAAGAATTATAACCATCTTTGCATTTTCGGTTAAGTGTTTACAAATTACTGTTCTTTTAGTTTTTATTTTGGGGCCTGTTTTTAGTTATGGCACGGGGCCACCGTATTTCATGAGACGGCCCTGATTATTAACATCACTATTAGAATAATAATAATAATAATGATAATTATTATTATTATTATTATTATTATTATTATTATTATTATTATTGAAATATAACAAGTTTACACAAAGTTGGATGAGAGTTTAGACACAAATTGTGCTTCCACTCTTTTCTGAATACAAAAGTTTACTCTATGAAAGATAAAAACACCACTCTTAGCATTATTTGAGTGGCTAATGGCAATACACTTAATACGTGAAAGTGTGTCCAAAGCATCCGTATCGAATTCTCAAAATGTAGAAAACGCAAATGGTATAAACTTGTATCTGTTGTCCTCACATTTGGATGCATACTTCCTCTTTTTCTTCTCCACAACATTGTGCAAGGCTACCCTAGGAGCCCATGAAGTCGCCCCAACACCAGCAAATGGAGAGATCCCGGTCACATCCAAACATGCATCTTTACGTTGGAGCTAATTGAGTAATAACAAGTCTGCATGTCGTAGTTTCATCCCATCATCTGAAAAAAAAGCCCATTAGAGTCTCCTTACGCACCATGATCCCAACCTTGGAACATGTATCAACAATAATATCACGCACCAGATCATGTCTAAACTTCACACCCACATCACTAGAGCAATGGATCGCGTGATCTCCTCATTCGATGCACATTATTATTATTATTATTATTATTATTATTATTATTATTATTATTATTATTATTATTATTATTATATTGTTCCATTTTGTTCATGAAAGCAAAATGTCTTCTTAATTACTTGTGCAATAAAGTAAACAAGCAAAGACCCAAGTGCATTAGATGGAACAAAAATATCCAAAAACATATATACAAAAGGTAAATGAAAGAAAAAAAACATACTTTTATTAATGATGATTTCGTATCAACTATACAATAAATCATCATGGAATAAAAATTATAGTACGCTCATTTCTTTAGCACTGTCAATCTTGCTATTTTCTATTTCAAAGTCATAAATTGTTCCGAGTTGCATAAATTTCAATACCAACATATCATGCCATTAATTTGTCACGAAATAATAGAGACAAATTCATATGTATATATCTGTTCATTTGCTACTTTTCTATAAACAACATGTGTGAAATAATAAATTTTGTACCATGCATGCATAGCTAGTGACTGGTCAGATCATTCAAAATCACAAATGATAAGTTTGGTGTTTGTTTTATTTGTAATTTTGTATGGGATGGGATACATATGTAGACTCAGATTTTGTGATAAATCATTCAGTATTAATAATTGCCATAGTAAGGCATGATTGCATAGTGAGGCATTTGGAAGATTGTTGATCAGTTGTTCATCAACTTCACTGTTCTAACAATTGATTGCGTACCCACCATTACTAATAAGTATTCGCTAGACGTCCACCTACATGTTAAACAAAATGCGATATATATAAACCACTGTATTGGAATAGAAATAACCGATATTTATATACACATAGCTAGCTAGCTAGTAGCATGTTTGCGTGTAATCATCGATAAGTTGAAAGCTAGTCATTTTGTTTACTTCGAAAGATAGGTTACATAAGTAATTGGGTATACTATATACGGGCAAACTTCAATAATTACATATTTCTCCAAAGTATGCTTTAATAGCATTGTACATCATGCATTAATAACTTGTGTTTTAAAGAAATATGTAATTTTTGAAGTTTCTTTGGGTATATATGAAATTCCCCCTACTATATATACGTAATGTTTGATCTTCATTTATATCTAATGTAACACCGTGCACAATATATAGTTTGTACAAAAATATAAAACGAACTTATATTTGATCACTTTTGAACTTTTCACTAGAACAAATTTGTCATTTTTTAACATTTTTTCGCACTTTATGAATCGTGATTTTTTTAAAGATATTCATACTTAAGAGTGTAAATAATTGTTTCAAAATCCTACACTTAATAAGTGTGAAGAATTTCAATCTCACAGTTAAAAGTGTGAAGAATTATTTCCAAATCAAAATCATCACATTTAAGTGTGAAAAATTATTTAAAAATCAATATTAATGGGGTTATTATACAGAAAAGTTACTAAAGTTTACTCATAAGTCAGAAGTTGTCCTTAGTTACTATAGTTTCATTTTGTTCACTCAAGTTACTGAACTTTGAAACTTTGTTCACTCAGGTTCCTGAACTTATAAAAATATACGTTCAGGTTACTGAACTTTTTTTGAAACTTTGTTCACTCAGGTTACTGAACTTATAAAAAAATATGCGTTCGGGTTACTTAGACTAACACTGAATTTACCGAAGTGAATGCTTCTCAAAAGTTCAGTAGCCTAAGTGAACAAAATGAAACTATAGTAATTTAGGGCAACTTCTGGGTAAACTTTAGTAACTTTTTTTACATGCCAAAGTGAATGCAACAGTCAACGAAACAGTTGAGAAGTCAAGTAAATGCTCAAATGAACTGAAGTAGAGCTACACAGAGTCATATATCTCACCACATTGCACAAGGCATCAATCTCACATACAAAAGATGCAGAGCTACTAGTCAATGTGTTTTATACAGTTGTAGTTTAAATAGCAATTCATGTAATAGCTTAGTTGTAATTAGCAGTAGCTTAGATGTTGCTTTGTATTTGTAGTGTAGTAGTCATTTTGATGTAAAGTATAAACACTGGATGTACACATTCATTTCAGTTAATGGAATCATTTACATTTTATTCCAATCTTAAACTCTCTCATTTACAATATGGTATCAGAGCTTGACCTCAAAGGCCCTCTGTAACAAAAACCACAATCTATCATAACAAACCATCATAACTGCCATTTGACCACCACAATAAACTTTGACCACCACCTCTAATTAACTTTCCCTCCAAAAGTTTCCACCATTAACATTCATCAAAATCTTCAAATCTACACCAAAATACTATCAAAATTCATCAAATTTATCACTGAATTCACTCAAACTCATCAAATAAACAAGATTCACTATCAAAATCAATCAAGAAACTGAAATCAAGGCAACTACAACCATTGCAATAAGCAACAACAATGAAGACACAAACTCAGTTAACCACCCACTCTTTCTTCACCAAAATGATCACCCAGGACTCATTCTAATCTCCAAGAAGCTCACTGGATCAAAGAAATTTAGTTCATGGAGGAGATCCATGATGATTGCACTGAATGCTAAGAATGAACTCAAAATCATCACAAATGAGTATCAAGAACCAAACAGTGATTAACTAGTGAGGGTTCTATGGGAGAGAAACAATGATATGATAATTTCATGGATCTTGAATACATTAACTGATCAAATCAGCAACAGTTTGAGCTTTGTACACTCTGCATCAGCCTTGTGGCTTGAACTACATGAACACTACTCACAATTGGATTGGTACAGGATCTATCAGTTGACAAATGACATTACACATTTGAAACAGGCAAACAGTTCATTTGAAGTTTATTATCAGAAATCAAAAGGTCTATGGGATGAAATTGATGCACTAGATGCTCCCTACATGTGTACTTGCAATTGCATCTGTGAGAATAGGAGGCTTAATAGGGCAAGAGAAGGAAGAAAGTGGTTGTTACAGTTTCTCATGGGTTTGGATGAGTGACTCTCAAACATAACGGGTCAAATCCTTTTAATGCAACCATTACCAAATGCAACCAAAGCTTATGGTATGTTAAGACATGAAGAAAAGCAAAGAGAAACTCATACTCCTAAGTATGTGACACCTACAATCATGAACACCTTCACAAATCCAAGGTATTTTCACAACAATAATGTTGCACCAAGCACTATGCAAGCAAGAACCAATCCTGTCCCAAACACCAAAAAAAGTGCTTTCAAACCAGGGGTGATCTACGGTAATTAAGGAAGGGCGTTATCATAATGAGTGTTACCAAATTGTGGGATATCCAGTGGGTCATCCTTTACATGGTAAGTTTAAACCAGGAAATGGGACAAACAGAACAAGCAATCTCAAGCCTAGAACACTTAACATAGTTGCAGGGCAAACAATGGGTCAAGATGGTGCCTCAATAAGTGAACCAAGCATAAGTTGGACACAAAATGATGCTACAGTCTATGAAAATGGATGCCTTGCAGAACCAACTGAATCAAGTCATGATGATGCTTCAACAACCAAGGTGAGTGTGATTCTAAACTCTTAGTTGTAGGAAGATATTTGTTCATAACTTCTTGTGTTCATTGTTCAAGGATGCTTGGGTAGTAGATAGTGGTGCAACTGTCCATATTTGCATAGCTTTACACCTTATGTTCAATATCATAAAATGCACAATCTCAATCATAGTATCCTTACCAAATGGACACACTGTCACAATCACTACAGTTGGTTATGTGAGAATTAAACCAAACCTTGTCCTGCACAATGTGTTATACATCCCATCATTCGCCTATAACTTGCTCTCAGTAAGTCAAATAACCAAAATAACCAATTTCTTTATCCTCTTTAACTACTCAACCTATATTTTTCAGGGCAACAATAAAAGGATTGCCCATGGAATCCAATCTGATTGACTCTACATCATCAAACCAGAAGGTAACCAAACACCACCTCTTGCTACATCACCATAATCATTTACTACCATTTTTTTGTCTCATTCAAACAATTTACATTTGTGGCATGCTAGATTAGGACATCCTTCTACTCATGTAATCAAACAAATAAAACAATTGCCTATTTTCACCACTGATGTAGCCAAACTACATTGTACCATTCGTCCTATTTCTAAGAAAATTGCATTGCTATTTTCTTCAAGAATTTCTCATGCTCATGGTATATTTGATTTGATACATGCTGGCACTTGGGACCCATATAAACATAGCACACTAAACAACTGCAAATATTTCTTAACCTTTAGTTGATGATTGTTCCAGAACTACATGGACATTTATTATGCCAACCAAACATCATGTCACTTTCACAATCAAAAATTTCTACCACTATGTCTCAACACAATTCAAAACCAAAATCAAAACTCTTAGGAGTGACAATGGCACAGACTTTACCAACAATTCGTTAAGTACTAGTCTGCAAACCAAAGGCATAGTTCACTAGATCTCATGTCCAAACACATCCCAACAAAATGGTAGAGCAGAAATAAAGCACAAACATCTTTTAGAAATTGCTAGGCATTCACTTTCAAGCCAAATTTCCTATATATCTTTGGGGATATTGTCTTATGGCAACCGTTTATTTAATAAACAGACTCCCATCCAAAGTCCTAGACAGCAAATCACCATATGAAGTACTATACCAAACACAACTTGATCTCCAAAACCTTAAAGTTATTGGTTGTCAAGCCTATGCTTCTGTCCATACACCAGATAAATTCGATAAGCGAGTCATTCCTCCATTTTCCTAGGCTATCCACAACATATTCCCATTTCACACTGCCACACCATACTCGACACCACAACCAAATTTTTTTCCTTCCACCAACATCTTCTATCCCACACCACATTCCAATACCTCTACTACACCACCCTTTCAACCAGACGGTACACCAACCAACACCTTTACTACTCCATCACCACAATCCACATCAGACTCACCACATTCTTCATCCACCAACTCTACTCACCCAAACACCCATGTATCTCATACTACTACACCATTATCAAACTCATCATAACCCATCCCAATCTTTATTCACCACCACGCCTCATACCACAGAACCATCTACACCACCCTCAGAACCATCACCCATCACAAAACCAACTCCACCATCCTCAGAGCTATCACCCATCACAGAACCAACTTCACCATCATCAAAACCAACTCCACCATCATCAAAACCATCACCTTTACTACCAAGAAGATCCAACAGACCCAAAAACACTCCCTTAAATCTTAAATATTATCACCACTACAAACCTTCTAACATCAACTTCCTGCACTCCAAGCACCACACTTCTCACTTTATTAACTATCACAACATCCACAACCCTCACACACTTCATCTCATCAATTCCCTACAACATGAAACTGAACCAACATCTTATACTCAAGCATCAAAGCATCCTAGGTGGGTAGCGACTATGAACAATAAAATTTCTGCACTAAAGTTAATTGACACATGGGAACTCACCATTCTCCCACCAAATAAGCACACTATAGGCTGTAAATGGGTGTTTAGAATAAAATATCATGCTAATGGCACTGTTGAGAGATATAAAGCTATGCTAGTAGCAAAAGTCTTCAACCAATAGGATGATTACACAGAGACATTTGCTCCAGTTGCTAAAATGGTGGCTGTAACACTCCCAATTTCGTGATACGCAGCGGAATTCAAACTGGGTGTTACTCGATGGCACAACAGCCATAATAATAGAAAACGATCTCTAAATGAGTCATTTTAAAAGGATTTATCATTCAAATATATCAAAGTTTACAAAATAGTTCCCAGTTGGTTCCATTGTCCACAAAATACATCAATATAAAGTCTTTGATGTTTTGTGAATGATAAAATATTTATAGCCTTTTTGATCTTGTCCTTTCCCTTCCGTGCCAGCTTCTGACATTATAGACCTGAAATACATGCTTAAAACTGTCAACACAAAGGTTGAGTGAAGTTCATAGAGTTTGTTTGATGGTTGAACACATTATGTTTGTAGTGTGAGCTATAGACTCACACCAATGGTTTAAAAACAAAACAGTTATTATTAGACTAAGCATCATGCAACCAAGGCGTTAACGTGTTCCAAAATTAATTGGTAAAATTGTTGGTACCAGCCCTAATAGGTAAAATTGCCATTTTTACCTAATGTTACTAAAATATAGTGCCTTTTTTTGCCTACCCGGTCAACACAAATGGGATTCGTCAATCCCAATAGATCTATTCACAACATTCGTGCTCACTCTCTCTAGTGATCAATGGTTCATGATTTAGGGACTTATGTTTGGCAAATGCGGTAACTTAGTGCTAATAAAACAATCAGATAAGCATACAGTTTGAAAGTAATGTGTTCGGTTTAAAATAAAGCATGTATTTCCCTCAAGGGTTTGTAAAACAATTAAGTAATAGAAAGTGGAGCTATGAACTCACCGTAATGATCAGCAGCAGAGTGTAACGATATATTGTATGTCAACAATAGAGTATGACAAGATCACGATCTTTAACGATTACCTACGAAAGCATAGTATTCGTGTTTTAGTATATTGTACGATATAAGTGTACAAGTATATGTAGTTTGTTGGTTTATGATGTTGTGCATGAATCCTTAAGTTAAAGTATTCCTTAAATGTTGTTTGGCTTATAGCCCTTTTTATAAATAACCTCGTACCATCGTTCAGGCTATCAAAATCAAGAGGTCGTGAAGTAGTTTAACATGTCATATGGTCATTTACTTAGTTATCAAAATCAAGAGGTCGTGAAGTAGTTTAACATGTCATATGGTCATTTACTTAATTTGTCAAAGTCTAGTGAACAAGTTTTAAAAACAAGTTTCGGTCGTTAGACTTATACTAGCCGTGCGGCTAAGTTATGGTTAAGCAATAATAATCAAGACCATATTAAGGATGTGTCTAAGTTTAGATAACCTCAAGACAACAATCTTGACTCAATCTTGGCTTTATATTAGTCTTAAATGATCAATATATCACTTAAAGTTCTCACTAAGGTTGGTTTCTAGTCAACAACAGGTCAGCTTAGTTTTTGCTGTTTTTAGGTTTTTTCGTTCACTTTCTGCTAATGTGCTCCTGAGTATTTATAGAAAAAGTCATTCTGAGAAACTTTCGTGTTTTACACTTTTGCTAATTCGGACCAGAAAAGGTCAATATCGTGATTTAAAATCGTATCAGCAAGCTTTTGTTCCAACACTATATTTTCATCTAGTAAACCTTAACTAGGCATAACTTTTTAACCACAAGTCTTTTTTAAGTGATTCAAAAGCCCAAGTTCATATTTTTATATTCTATAACAGCTTCTTAAGCTTAATCAAGTCTAAGGTCCAAAGTTTACCTATATCAATGGTCTAATTACAAGTATATACTTATATTTCATTGCAGAAAGTTTGGTTGCACATTCCGTCCTGCCAAAACAACCATAAGTTGAGTTCTACAACTTTTTTTGACACGAGTCTTTCGCCAAACTTCAAGTTTAGGTCTTGGCTACATTTCATAAAACTGAGTCAACTTCCAGAAATGGTCAGAACCATGGGCTTTTCCCAAATGAAATCTGGTGTGCAGATTTTGACATGTTTTGCCATTTTGGCTCTCATTTACTCATCGGGATGAGTTATGAGGTGCGCCACCCGGAGAAACGACTGTAAGACATAGTTCTAAAAGCCTATATTACTAAATTAACCTCAAGGTTTATTGAGATGATCATTTTAATCAAACTTTGGGACTGTTTCAGAATTCATGTTCATAAAACTTACCTATGACTTGTTTTAGCTTGTTTTTATGGTCACAACCTCATGTACAACATCAATTAAGCCATATTACATATACTACTTATATCAAATTACATCAAATATTTATAAATATTATTACAATCATATTGAATGACAAGAAAATAAACTCAAATCTTACAAGGATTAGGATGACAAGTTACTAGTACAACAAGAACAATTCAACCCTTAACCCTTCTAATCTCTAATCCTTGTCTTGAATCTTTAACTCAAACTTGGTTTAGACTTAGAAAACCTTTGTGATAACCTCTCTTATTCAGCCTTGTTCCTTTAGATTATCTCCAAATCTAACCCTGGAATCACTAAAACAACTCAAGAATCATAACTAGCTACCTAAACCCTTCAATTTTGTAGTATAACTTGTTGTATGAATCAAAGTGGATGATGGTGAAGTGGTGGTGAGGGATGAACGACCTTAAGGGGAAAAGGAAAGGGTTTTGGTTAGTTTTGCATGTGAAAATGATGATAATGGTGAGTTATCATGTAGTGGGGGACAAGGGTGAATGTGTATAAGTCTAGGTGTGATAAGAGAAGCCCACATGTCCTTGTGGTATGCATGTACACGCCACCTCTCATATGAGGTGGTAGTGTATGTTTTGTACCTAGTGTTTGGTTTATGAGGTATAGTTTGGTCCCGGTGATTACTAACGTTAAGCCCTTAAGTCACAAAACTTAAAACCGAGTAACGTAAAAATGTAATACTTACAAAGATATTAAAACTTATCAATATACTCCAACTAGGTATATTAAAAGTGTGATACGTCTAATGGGGTGCGTCTATGTTGTTAAAATCTAATAACGTAGGTTTGAGTATGCGCCTTACGTAAAAAGTAGCATATCTACTTAAAATGATAAAGTAGTAATAGTTCATATAAATTATGATTATTGGTGAAAATAAGGTATTTTGAACATATAGACTATTCGTAGTCTTGTGTTGGTCACAAGGAAAATTACCAGTTACTACTGGTTATCGTATTTGCTTTTACGTTACGGTAAAAGTCAAATAGTCAAAAGTCAACTTTAAAAAGTCAAAGGGTAAAATAGTCATTTTACCTTATGAAAAATTACGGGTTGCTACAGTGACAATCAGAACACTACTAGCCATTTCTTCCATCAACAACTAGTTTGTGCAGCAGCTTGTCATCAACTATGCCTTCCTCTATGGTGATCTGAATAAAGAAGTTTACATGGTTGTTCCTAGTGGTTACAAGAAGACTCTTCCACCCAACACAGTCTGCAAACTGAAGAAATCTCTCTATGGATTGAAGCAAGCCAATAGATAGTGGTTCATCAAGCTCATTACTTTCCTCCTTTCCATAGGATTTACTCAAAGTCGTGCAGATTTTTCACTTTTCACATACTATCAGGGCACATATACTTTAGTTCTTCTCATATATATTGATGACATTCTTCTAGTAGGCAACAACAAATCGCTCATCTCAAATGTTAAAGCTGAACTTCATCATACTTTTAGCATCAAAGATCTTGGCCCTCTTCACTACTACCTTGACATCGAGATTCTCAGAAATACCAAAGGCATTGTCATGACTCAAAGGAAATATGCTCTTGAGCTCATTGAATTTGCTAACCTACAAGATGATAAGCTGATATATCTTACAATAAGCAGGCCAGACATAGTCTTTGCAGCACAGCTTCTCAGTCAGTTCTCTCAGCAGCCTTACACTTCTCATTTGCAAGCTTTTCACAGAGTTTTAAAGTACATCAAACTCAGCCCAGGACAAGGACTCTACTTCCCTAAACACAATCCTTTCACACTCTATGCTTATTGTGACAGTGATTATGAAAACTGTCCTACCTCAAGAAGATCCATTTCTGGTTTTGGCATATTTCTAGGCAGAAGTCCCATGTCATGGCATTCCAAGAAGCAACCAATTGTATTAAGGTATTCTACTTAGGCAGAGTATAGATCTTTGGCAGATTGTTCCTGGAAAATCACATGGATGTGTTCCCTATTGAAAGATCTCAATAGAATCTTATGTGACAATATCTCTACTATTCCATAAAAGGTGTAGATTGGCGGGAATACCCTGATCACGGGTGCCTCTTGGCACCAACCATTGTCCACCTCACAAGGAATAGCTCCGGCAACTCTTTTGACCTAGTGGGGCACTAACTGGAGTGAGCACGAGCCAAGACTCGGACCCCTGAGCTCTTTTTCCACAAAGTCTCTTCAGTGTACCCATAGGTTTTGCCGAGGTGGGTACATATATGAAGCAAATGCCAAGGATGGGACTTGAACCTGGGTCAATTGACTCAAACACAAGTGCTCCAACCATTGGACTAATGCTCCATTGGTAACAATATCTCTACTATTACTCTTGCATCCAATCAAATCCAACATGCAAGAACAAAGCGCATAGAGATAGACTGCCACTTTGTAAGGGAAAAATTAAAATAGGGCAAATTGTTATCTCTTATGTTCCAACAACTGCACTAGCTGCTGATATTCTTACTAAAGCCCTTACTACCGATCCATTTCATCAATGCTTATCCAAGTTAGGAATGTGTGATCCCTACACACTGCCAACTTTTAGGGAGGATAATGGTATACATGCCAAAGTGAATGCAGTAGGCAATGAAACGGTTAAGAAGTCAAGTGCATGCTCAAATGAACTGAAGCAGAGCTACACAGAGTAATATATCTCACCATACTGCACAAGGCATCAATCTCACTTACAGAAAATGCAAAGCTACTAGTTAATGTATTTTATACATTTGTAGTTTAAATAGCAATTCATGTAATAGCTTAGTTGTAAATAGCAGTAGCTTAGATGTTGCTTTGTATTTGTAGTGTAGTAGTCATTTTGATGTAAAAGTATCAATATTGGATGTACACATTCATTTCAGTAAATGGTATCAATTACATTTCCTTCCAATCTCAAACTCTCTCATTTACAATAAAATCATTACACTTAAAAGTACGATGAATTGTTTTAAAACCCTCACACTTAAAAGTGTGAAAATATTCATGAATCTTCACACATAAAAGTGTGAAAATACTTGCTACACCCAATTGATTCACACGCATACTAGCGTGAAGTTTTTGATTCTTCACACTTTAAAGTGTGTAAACATACTCTAATAAGTGTGAGTATGTTACTATTTTGTAGTAGTGTTTTCAATATGAGTGTTAATTGATACAATCACTTTTTTTATTTGCACACTCTAATGTGCAAACTGTAAAAGCGGTATATAACAAATGTACACGTTTTTAAAACACAATATGGAGTGTGCAAATAAAATAGAAGAGTGTAAATTATTGCGTTTCAATATGCATTCAACTCTTTGCAGTAATAAGTAACTCTTTAAACGAATAACAGGATAAGCTATTCAAACACAATGTGATTATATCATCAATCGGATCTTAAATCAATTTAACGTGGTGGGATCTTCAAAAGATATGAAAAAATGATATATATCCTATTTACACTCAATTAACTATTACTAATTAAAGTCTTGTAAGAACACAATAAATTACTATAAGTTACTAAGTTTTGTGGGCAGTATAAGTTGTTTACTTCGGAGTTTATAGCAAAAAATGGACCAACAATTGACTCACTTTCAGTAGTTGGTTCAACTACAAAACCATTATAAAAACAAAACGTAAACATGTTACAACTGTTACAACCAGGTGGTCCAGATTTGGTGAGTAAATCTTTATTACTCAACTGTGACAGAAATTATCACAGTAGGTAGTTTTTAAATAGTAAAACATAAATGATTCATGCCATCAGTTTGCGATAAGAACCATTTATACTACATTATAAAGGATTTTAGACTTTTTATAAAAGAAAGTCTTAAAATTTTAAAACAAAAAACATTACTATAAAAGGAAAATTAGAAAATTAATGTAAGATTTAAAAATTAAGTCTCATTTAAACCATATAGTAACCCCTCCAATCAAGGCTGTCAAGATCGCGATCTTACGTGGGATCGTTTTTGTCTTTGCAAGATCGAGATCGTAGGATCGGATCACGATCCTACGATCCTACCAATTTGTCATAGCTTGTAAACAAATGATAAACGAGTCAAATATTTTACATTTTTTTTTTGAACGACGATTTATAAAAGGAAAAACTAGCAAGAAGCTAGACTTACAAAGTAATCAAATAAGGGTTTTTAAGCCATTCGATCCAACCGAAAGAGGCTTTAATTCTAAATTTACACCAATAAAAGGAATTAGAGACAATGTTGTCAAAAATAAAAGCCTTCGAAGGAGCCTTATCTTCAAAGATGAGTTTGTTGCGAAAGGTCCATAAATTCCACCACAAAGCATAAAAAACGCCTTCAAACAAAGCCTTGGTTTTTGATGCAAGCCAGAGGAGATTTTGCTAGCAAGCTGCTTTGCCATATTGCAGCGGAAAAAAAGATGATGAGAAGATTCAATACCTTCATCGCAAATGGGACAAGATATCGATTGAATATCGATACCACGTCTAGAAATATTGAGTCTTGTTGGTAACGCGTCCATGTTTATCTTCCAAGCAAGCACATTAGTTTTGATAGGAACGTATTTATTCCATCTCGTTTTGGATTGATCAGACTTAAGACGAGAACCATCAATAATCTTACGAATGGAGGCCACCGAGAATTCGCCCGTACTTTCAAGGGTCCAAACCCACCTGTCGACCGAAGGAACCAAGTTAACCAAACTTACTAAAGACATAAGAGCGTCGAATTGCACTGTTCAACACCCCGATATGGCGACGGAAAGACATAGTCAAACTCGAATCAGATAGTTTATCCCGAACGTTAACCTCCTTGTGGTTTTCTAAAGCATACAACCGAGGATAGAGGTCTTTAACAATACCAGCGGACCAATTGTCATTCCAAAAAGAAGCCATATTGCCATTACCCAGTTTAAGACGTATGTAGTAAAAAACATTCACTCGTTGGCTGGACAACACCTTTATTTCCTTAATGATAGTAGTCCAACAAGATTGTCCACCTCCTTTACGAACCAGGTCAATGTTCCCGTCGTTACCGTGTATGGCTTTAATAACACAAGACCAAAGAGAATTATTATGATCGTAAAATCTCCAAAGCCATTTCAACATAAGACCTCTGTTGAGAGCATAAAGGCTCGAAACGCCCAAGCCCCCTTTCTCCTTGTCAGCTAGAACATTATTCCATTTCACCCAAGAAGCTTTACGACTACCCATCTCATGGCCATTAAAGAAATGACATCTAATTGATTCCAGCTTATGTAATACACTCGACGGAACACGGAAAATGGACATGTAAAAGAGAGGAATCGACCCAAGCACCGACCTTAATAAAGTTAATCGACCACCTATGGAAAGAGCTTTCAATTTCCACTTAGAGAGCCGGGATTGAACCTTATCAATAACCTCTTTCCAAGCCTCCGTCCGAGACATAATACCACCCATTTTAGTGCCTAAATAAGAGAACGGACTATTAAGGATGAGGCAACCAAGTTTACCAGCCGCGTGATGCACTTTGTCTCGGTCCACATGAACGCCCATGGTCTTGCTTTTACTCATATTTATACGGAGCCCCGAGACATGAAAAAAGCATTCTAAAACGTGAGTAAGCGTGTTTATGTTTTTATCATTCCACTTACCAACAAACACCGCGTCATCCGCGTAAAACATGTGCGATAAATTTACCGAGTGACCAAGTTTAATCCCCGTGAACATATCAGCATCGACCACCCTTTGGAAGGATATATGCAAACATTCCATGACAAGAATGAACAAAAAAAGGAGATAATGGGTCACCTTGCTTCAATCCTTTGAAGAATTGAAATTCTTGAGAAGGACTACCGTTGATAAGGATGGAGCCACGCGAGGACATAAGACATTTATGAATCCATTCGCACCATTTCTACTCAACGTCAAAGATAAATTCATATAATATTCTTTTGAAAATGACAAAGAAAACACCAAATTAATAATAAAACACAAAAAAATCAAGTTTCAATCGTTAAATTAACTATTTAGCAAAATAATATAACATAACATGAGTCCTAAATGTCTCAATATATACAAGCTATCTACATGATTTCAAGGAAACAAACATGTCATTAATAGCATTCCAAAACATACATTTTGATTAGTTTAATCACAATGAAGTAAAGTAAATTGAATTATTGAACACTTTTAGACTATAATATATTTAGAAAGTAGAAAAATAGGTATAAACTATAATCTATTTTGAAAATGAAATAACAGTGGTTTACTTATTAGACATTAGTAAAACACACGTTTTTTTTTTAGTTTAAGCAAGTGAGATGGACTTAAAAGATAGAAAAAGTTAAAAAAAAAAAAAAAGTGAACTCGGATCGCGTGACGATCCTACGATTTTACGTGCGATCCTACGATCTTACTTACGATCCTACCACATATGCGATCCTACCACGATCCTACACGGTTTTAGCTAGTAAACACGTAAACTCGTACGATCCTACGAGTTTACACGCGATCTTCACAGCCTTGCCTCCAATAATGATATATTTTAATAAAATTGTTTATAAGAAAAGCTCACTCAACTTATAACCACCCATCTAATGCTAAAATTTGAAAAATAAAAGTGCTAACTATTTACGCTATTAATAATTTAGACGTTCTACTTTTGAAAAACATATATCTACTACGTTATAAAGTACTTGGGGCATGCTAAATAAGGAAGGTTTAAAATAAAAAAATATTTGCTCGCCACAAAAAGTCACCGGGTACCCGCCGGCCACCGCCGCATTGCGCGGATACCTTTCTAGTTTATGCTAAAATGGACAAATTACACAATGTCTTCGTAAAAGAAATGGTTAATAGATAAGGATGTCACTAAATTTTTCAAAAAATTGTGTGTAAAATAACGAACTTTTATTTTGTTATGTTAAGTTACTCATGGTTGCGATTTGTTAAATAGATTACCGAAGGATTGTGTTCACAGGTCTTTAATCTTGATATCTCCATATCTTCAGGATCGATATGATCAAATAACATCATGTGTATAATCACCATACAAGAATGGATAAAAGGAAACAAGAGAGATTGGGGTTGAACCCTTCTAATATCTGATATATAAAACTGAAAGGATTAATGAACTTGTTCTACAGATACATGTATATATACTAACTAATCGACACTTATGAGGGGTTGTGTGGTTTCAATAATACTGTTTCATGAACCAACACACCTCATGACTCCTAAACTGCCATATAACTAACATAATTAGGACCATATAACTAACATAATTAGGACCATAATTACAGACACAAGCCTTTATTCTAAATGGACTTTTATTTACAGCAAACCTAAACTATTAAACAAAGATTTGTGGATTAACTTTCCAACAGTTTGAATATAGTTCATTGAAGTTACTCTCATGATAGGTTACCGACGTAGATAAGGAAAACTGAGATCAAGTTTTCCTTATCTACGTCATATATAAACTTCTTTTTCTTAGTTTTTATATATAATTACTTCATATGTCTATGGGGTGCGTTCGTGTGAGAACTATATATTTGGTTAGAACCTTTTGTCAACACATCCAAAAAATCTGAAAAAAATCCACAAGGTATAGGACATTGGTGAATAAAGAATCCAAACAAAAAAAATTGAAACTCGCAAGTGAATTTTTACGAAAAAAATAAAATGCGATTTTCTCACATGTGCATATTTTCATGTGTGAAGAAATTTTTTCGTAACAATATACATGTGATTTTTATAATTTTTTGGGATTCTTCATTATCCAATGTCGTTTACTTTTTGCAATTTTTTCATAGTTTTTTACATGTGATTTTAAGGAGTCACATGTAAAATAGGGATTTTCGTATGATTTAAGATGAACAAGTATTAAATTTTTTCGCAGCCATTCACGTGTGAATATCAAATTTTTTTGGGGAGGATTCTTCATTCACCATGTCCTAAATATTATGTACTTTTTTCAGATTTTTTTGACCAGTAGTTCAAAAAACTCTCACGTTCTCACCAAATATATAGTTCACATGAACATATCACGTATGGCTCTATCTCATACATTTTAACAAATATAAATATACTTATTAATGGTTGAAAACAAACAACTAGCTTCAAAACCCATCGCCGTATTTTACCAGATACAAAAGTGAAAATTATGTCAACAAAAACCCATTGTCGCATCACTGGATACAACAAAAACCCCTTGCAGCATCTTTCGTCTTAAAAGCTAGAAAAGGAACATTAGAGTGTGTTGTGGTGAATCAAAAGTGGTGGAAAGAAGTTGTGCAGACAACGGTGTTTATAGTTGGAATGGTTGTTGCGGGTGGTGGTAGGGAGGTTTTTGCGGTCGACCAATGGTTGTGATGGGTAGTTGTGTTAAGGTTCTAGAGAAAGCAAAAGAAAGAGTATTGTAAGAGAAGGAGATTGAGTATATTGGTAAAAAAAAAAAAAAAAAGTATATTGATAAGAAAGAAAAAAAAATTACTTGATACATCTCAAAATTATTGTCTTCAGACAAAACTCACGTAGTTTAAAAAAAGTGAGACTACTGCACTTTTCAACTCTTCGAATTTAATCTCTGCCTACCAAACTCTCTTTTGGTTGGTTGACAAAAGAAGAGAACTATTATTTTAGGACATTCCAAAATGGAAATGAGAACTATAATTTTGGGACAGAGTGATTTTTGTGTGTAAAGATGGCCAGTTATGACCAATTCATCATAAAAACCAGCTATAACAAGTTAGTAATACCTCAGTAATTTTAATATCCGGTTTTAAAAGTTTAGTAATCTGGCTGAACAAAATGAAAGTTTGTTATTTAAATGTTTTTTTTTTATAAAAATTTAGTGACGTATTTTACTATCAATCCTAAAAGAAAATACAATGTTTTGGTTGAGTTTGACAAAGGAACAAAAAACGATTTGTAGGTATCCATCAACCTTTGGTTTTAATGCATGCCAATTTTCCCGCAACGCATGTGATTTGAATCGTACACCAATTAATTTCATATCATTTAAGTGGTCTTCTTTCATCACTTCATGTCAATTGAAGTTGGCAAACGTTTGATGTTTTGATTCTTTTAGCCTTTTTAAATTGTGCATAGGTAAAATATTCTAATTTTTGCTTCAAGTTTGCCAAACTTTATTCAAACGATAAAATTACATTAGAATATACCATGTTTTATTTCTGTCTTTTTGTTTATTAATGTGCGCAAACCATGGGAAGTGAATTATTTGTCATATAAATGCCGTATTTCTTGTAACTTGGTTCGTAGGTTAATCTAACTTGAATAATCGAACGTCATATCATTAGATTGCATGTGTAACAAATTTAACCAACTCAAGAACGCTCAAAGTAGTCTCTTTTGTTACAAACATGTTAAGACAAATCTGGGTCTCTTTCACGCTAGGGCTAGTTTAGGCTATCTTTGATGGAACAAATCTTGAATTAAGTGATGGAAACTTGAGCTGTAGCTGCTAAGAAAATGGAACACCGTTAGTCTCACCGCAGAAGAGGTCTTCCGCGGTCAACATCGGGTGTGAGAGTAAGTATTGGTTTGTAGAAAGATAAAGTAGTCTAGAGAGAAAGAGTGAGTCCAAGTTACCGTTTGAACAGTGGCGAAGACCCCTATTTATATGTTGGACTTTCTTGTCGGGTTCTCATGGTCACGGGTCATGAGAACGACGATTATAGGCGGGAAGAGCGCAAGTCAAACCCGGAGGTTGTCCTATTCTTTGTGGCGATGGTTTTGGGCGGCAATCGCGCCGCTTTCCTTTGAGGACCGTGAGCGACAGATTTCATTCTATGTAAGATTCCTTACCTTTTTGGTTGAACCGTAGTTAAGCTTTCCCCGGACTGTGTTACTTATCCGCGGGGGCGGATGACGTCCGGGGCAAGTCTGGACCTGTAGGTCTTGCTCCGGGGCTGGCCCGGTTTATCTACTCGTGTCCGGAGGTATCGTACACGATCAAAAGATGTATAGTTGTATAAAAGAGTAATGTTGAGATGAACGTAGTAGCACTCTCACTCTGATATTTTAACTAGATAATTGATAGATTCAAAAAAAAAAAAAAAAAAAAACTTTCACAAAATACATTCATAAAATAAGTTGGCATTCTTTGATTGGTGTATTTGATTATAGTTTATCTCTTCTTTTTTGTTAGGGTGCGTTTGGTATCTCGGAATGGCAATGAGGGAATGAGTTTTCATTCTAATCATGTATTTGTTTAAGATGCAAATCTTTCAAATATGAGAATGAATGATATATATGTTCCATACTTCATATATACCTCACAAAGACAAGGTATGAATCTTTCATACCGAATGACCCATCACTACTATCAAACTCATACCATTGTGATTGATCAGGGCATACCAAACGCACCCTTAAGTCAATCAAAGTAGAGGAATGCTACACTCACAAAAAAATATCCACAAAAACATCCACAAAATGAGTTGTCAAAATATGATTGACTTAATCAAAGAGAAGAGAGAGAAACTATGACAAAATACACAAATCACATTCCGACAACTTATTTTATGAATGTTTTTGTGAATATTTTTTTGTGAGTCTAGCATTCCTCTTCAAAGTATGCCAACTCATTTTGTAAATGTGTTTTGCGAAAGTTTTTTTTGGCGAGTCTGTCAATTCTCTTTAAACTATGAGTTACAAGAATGATTTGTTTGTTACTGAATCCATTGTTATCTACAATGACTGAAACAGTGAAGCATATAAGTGTACAAATAAACATGCACATTTGAAGATTTAACTCTTTTAATTTAATTTATAAGCTATATATGTTTTAAGGTTGTTGATCAATTTCACAATATTACTAATGTATTGTTTTCTCAGCCACAAGTCTTGGAAATTCTACACAAAATTGTGATGAATCTTTTTCCTGTTCAAACAAAGAATCATTCGGCTATCTTTTAAAATTTATTCATGCTATCTACCATCATTCGTAGCTAGATGCATTAAATAAGCAAGACGGCATTTCATATGAATCCACCAAACCTTTAAGTTTTCTAGCTTGAAGATCTGTCTCTCAAGCAGTTAATAACACTAGGCAAGCAAATCAAAGTTTACATGCAATTTATATCCCTTTGCCAATAGAAACTTCATTAAATGAAAGAGATTAACAAAGTCGAAGACCCCAAATTCATGGTGTAGCTAGAAAATGTGTCATTAATTAGTCCTATGTACTACTAATCAAAGAAATAAGTGAGCTAAGTAACTAATAAAACACACAACTAATTATTTAATCACCATTTTCCCTTCATGAGATAAATGAGTAGAAGAAGAAAAAGTTGAAGCAACAGAAGTGAAAGAATGGCCACCATTAATTCCAGCAAGCAAATCAACAAAAGCACCAACAATAAACTCATGATTATTCTTTCCATTCATTCTTAAATACCATCTTAACAACTCTTCCAAACATTCCCAATCTTTCAATCCATGCATCTCCACCATCTCCTCCATAGATATCTTGAAATCTTGATAAGGGTTATTCGATTCCATCACCATTGTTACACTCTCTTTATACACCAACGTAGCACATTTTCTACCGCTAGCATGAGTTTCAAGTATGGAACTTGTGGCATCAGGTTCGAAAAACAACCTGTCTGACCGTGCTCCGCGGACAATGGTCTCAACCGCGGAGCACTCGTCAGACTCGGTTGAAGTGCTAGCGGATTCGGATGTGTTTGTGAAAAATGAACCAAGTGTAGTAAACTCGACTTCTGGCTCGACTAACATGTCGTTTTTAGGGTTTTTAAAGATTGGATCATGGTCTTTTGTGGCTCGGAAAGATGTGGTTTTGGAGTGAGTGCATGAAGGCCATAAGGACCATAGTTGTTTGTGTTTCTTGTGTAATAAGAGTGAAGGGAAGAGATTCATGTTCTTGCCCATTTAGTAAAGTGGTGTGTTTTGAATTGATATGTTTTTTCTAGTGTGTTTACATAGTGTGTGTGTGTGTGTATTTATGAGTAGTGTGTGTTGTCGTTGATACTTTGGTTTGGTATTAATGGAGATCACATATAGAGGTGGAATGAAAGGAAAAGGGAGGGGGAAGGTAGGGACTCTCTTATGTGTAGTTAATACTATTGGTATGGGAAATTAATTACTTGTTTCTTTAATGCATCTGATACATATCCGATATCCCTCCTACCAAATCTTTTTACTTGTATAAAAAAGTCATGTTATTCATGGATGTCTTCCGTAAGTGAAGTGTGTACGTGATAAAAAATAAGAAAGATGAAAAATAACTATAATTAAGTTAATGTTAATGGTTTGATTGTTTGCCTCTTAATTGAGTAGGTGATCGTGTTATGCCCGCTAGTTTAATCGAATGCAACCAATCAAACACAAAATCTTTTTATATGTTTAAGAAGGATACCCAACCGAGTAGATGTGCACTCTTACTAATTTTTTGAACGTTGGACCTTGCTAAAAAAAAAAAAAAAAAACTTTTTTCTACACCCCTACTTTTTCACTCTATAAAACCCCACTATCTTCTTCATTTTTTCATACTTTCTTCATTCTACAAACTCAAACAATGTATAAAAAAAACTCTTCAAAACAAAACACCAAAATCCCGATGGTATGGCAAAAATAAGAAAATATGGAGAAAGACATCATGTACTACACTACAACCCATGAGTATTTGACCGGGAAAACACTAGAGATGTTTTTAACCTTAAAGCAATAAATCAAGAAGCGCTGCAATTTATACTATTAGTTTAAGTTTGTTTTAGTTTTTATCGTAATGTTTTTTTAGTTAAATTTTAATCGTATTGTTTTCATTTTACTTGAATTGTTATTGTAATGTTTTTTTAATTATGAATGAAATTTTAACTTTTTTTAAATAGTTACTGTAACACCCTAAAAATGATACAGCGGAAGCACCCATATCACGGGTGCTACTAAATTGATATAACAACACAAGTATATGATAACTGATTTTCATTAAGAAATTTTTATTCATTCTTGAAAACAAAGTTTACATCATTGTTTAGTGCGGAAAACAGGCCCATAATAAAGCGGTCTTCATATAAGTTTATCAGAGAATTATATGACCAGACCATGCCTTTGCCTTACGCCTCCAAAGTTAAGCTACCACCTTTAAACCTGAAAATACATGCTAAAAAGTGTCAACACGAGGTTGGTAAGTTCATAGGTTTATTCAAATACATTTATAAGTTCAAGAGTGGTGAAGTAACCCTTCAGTTTTTGTAACCATGGTGTCATCGTGTTTACCTTGAAATAAAACTTCATTTATGGACCGTGTGTGGGTATATGACCATTACAATGAATATAATGTCATATAATATGATATACCCTCGGTTGAATATTAACCATAGTGTGCATGCTCTGGAAGCATGTTAAATAAAGGCCTTGCAAGTGTTGAAATCCCAAAACATTTTATTCTCGACATGATATACCCTCGGTTGCCTATCCGGTTAACCCGAACGGGGGAGTCACCCCCAATAGATCTATTTATAGCATTCGTGCTTCCCAGCAGGAATTGACAGTTCATGAGTTCGGCCAAAAATTTTGAATTTAGGGCTTAGGCTACTCTGCATACATAGTTTAATCAATAAAACATTTTGTGTGGTCCAGAAAATATTTTGCGTGATTCTCATGTATGTAACTTTAAACAGTTAAGTTTGCTAGAAAACAATCAATAGAGCGGTAGATAAACACATCATGCATTTATATAATCATTCATTTCAATCATGCAACAGTGTTTGCATGAAAATACACATTTATATAAACAGTACGTTCGCCCCTAGTTTTCTCATCATTTTGAACCCTCCAACTTTTTCTCATCTCAACAAACTGAACAACTATTCTTCCAACCTTATCACATTTCATGTTTAATCAAAACACAAACACAATCATAAACACGACCTATATCTTTCTTGCACGATTCTCACTCGTCACAACTTCAAATAATACGGCTTCAAGATCATTTAACTGGTCTCAGGTAGGTTTATGTTGGTGAATGAACCAAAGGCCTTCTTGTCTTCTTTAAACACAGTTACAACTGAAGTTAAAACAAAGACTTGTTACACCGGTTCAAGATCTTGAAATATAGGTCGTGGGTAAAATATTGACTTTTGGTTTGAGTGTCTTGTAATCGAAACAAAGAAAGATTGTAACAAATTTGTTATTAGTCTTTCCTTAATTTCATATGTAAAAGAGAAGTACAACTTTTCACAGATCTATGATGATATACCTTTCGTGTGTTTGATCTTACAAAGGCCTTGAAGTTATTGTAAATCAAAAAATCTAAAACTGATATCTTGTGTCTTTTTAATTTCGTTTCGAGTCTTAGTTGATGTAGTGGATGGGATTGTTGTTTTGTTGTAGGTTGTTGTAGTGTCCGAAGATAGGATAATAGATTGAGTTGGATTAGTTGTTGGTTATTTGCTCTTATAGTTATTTTGTGTTGATTGGTTTTTTGGTAATGTTATTTCAGCTCCTTCTCTTCTTTTTCTTTTTTACGTTTCTTGACAGTGGACCAAGGACGACCAAATGGGTCTGACGTTATAAACTGAGGTTATGCTAATCATGTGGTTAGAAAAAAACCGATATCATTTTCATATGATGGTGGTGAAGTAAAAAAAAAATTGATTTGGACTGTGACTAAATTTTCATATTATGCTACCCTGTGACTAAATTTTTCGGCGACAAAATTTTATTTTGTTTTGGACTGCTGGATTTCAGATTTATGATTTATAAGCTTAATTAGATTGTAAATTTTGGTTAAATAGTTGTATATTTTGGTGAAGGAGTGTTTTTAATAGTGTTGTTGGAATCGCTCCTAACTCGTAAATCGAACGACATTGACGGGATTACATTTTCTATCTTTGTTAGCTAAAACACATGGCTTGTTATGTCATTTAGTCATAGTTGTATGTTTTTAGCTATATATACCCTCCTAGACTTTCCCAGGAGGGTGAGACTCTTAGTGTAATTTTTATCTTTCCTAATAATAAAACTCTAGTTTCTCCCTTCTCTCTCTAGTTTCTCTCACTAACATGAAGATGGTGTTCTTCCATCTTCCTAGACCTCCCGATTCACCAAATCATCCATACATACGATCCTACAATTGGTATCAAGAGCAAGGTCGGTTTGTTATTTGTGGTTGATCTTCGTGATATTTTTCTTGTCAAAAATGTTTTTTTAGATCTGTTATAACAAGATTATTTAATGTTTTATATATTTTGGTTATAACAGTTTTAAATATAGTCTTATTGTATCAAAAGTGGTCAATAAGTCTAAAAATCCAAATCTTTCATTAGAATTTACAAATATGTGTATGGATATTACTGTCTTCGATATCAGTGAAATGTAAACATCCTTTTTTAGACTTTTTTACCAAAACCCGTGGAGACTAGTGTGGTCAAGAAATAGTCGGAACTTATGGTCGAATACTGGGTCAGAAAGAGTTTCTTCAAGCTACAAAGTTTACTCAGTATTCCCTCACTTGGATAAGTGTATGGAATACTTCGACTTTGTGAATTTCTTCTAGCTTGGATAAGTTAGAAGAAAACCCTAAGTTTACGCATAAGTCTTACGCATAAGCCTTACGCACAAGCCTTACGCATAAGCTTTACGCGTAAGACTGATTTTACGCATAAGGTCGTTTACGCGTAACCTTGTTTACGCTTAAAGAAAGCAGAAAAGAAAATGGTTAAGAGTAAAAGAAAAATGTTTACGCGTAAACTGGAAATAGTTATGTGTAAACTGTAAAATACCAAACACCACTAAACCATTCTAATTGGACCTCAGTTCAACCCCATCATCAGTCCATGACTCTAATCAAATTACAATTGAAATGAAGCTGTAACATCTAAACTCGCTCCAAAATCAATTACAACAATCACGAATCAAATCTCACAATCTTCATTCAAGACTCGGAATTACAAAGTCACAATATTACAAGATCTCAGTCACCTTCTTTCGCAATATTCAAAGTTATATAAGACCTTTTGGAGGTCGATTATTCGAAAGAAAAACAACATCATCAATCCGGCCATAACAAGAAATGAAAAGGAAAATAGTTAGATCTCTATTTCCTCTTTGTGTAATCAAAGGCACGTCTAAAGACATGAGCCACAAGAGACGAATCATCACTGATCTATTTCAAAGCATAGCTTCATTAAGTATTCGAATGAAAAGAAAGAATTATAACAAGTGTATTATACTCTTTCTTTAATTCGTTTTAATTAGAAATGAAAACACATCAAGTACAACCTACCTTTGATCTTTGAAAGATCATGAAGCCGCTTAATTGCGTGCTTAATTAGTATTGAGCATCAACGAAGAAAAGGTTAAGGTTTGGTTGTATTGTCTTTGTGGCTTGGTGGTTCGATTTGCTATACGTTTAAATTACCACATATGAATCTCAGGTTGTCTGAATTTACTTGATCGGTTTGATGATAAGTGGTGATGAGAGGATAAGTTGAGAGGGGGGCGTGAGTTTATCCAAGGTTTTTTTTAGGGTTAAGATGTATAAGTGGTATTTTATATACGGGATTTAATTAGGGTTATGGATTGGATTTTTTTTGAGGAAATGGGTTGGTGGTTGGATCTTTGCTTGGGCCAACGAGTTTATTAGCAGACTTGGGCCTATGATTTGCCCGTGTATTCTTGAATTCGGAATGGGCTCATCATGTTTATTGGACCTAAAACTAATTAACACATGATCTAACAATCTTTTATCAAATGTATTGTTGATTATATTAATTTTTGGTCTAATCTTTGGCAAAGAGTGGTATTTTTGGTATGACAATTTTTCACAGGGATACATTTTATTGACAAGAATCGGGAAACCATTATCAAAGTTTCATTTAAACCATTAACGAAGGCTAGTTTTGGTGATGTAACCGCAAGATGAGACTACGTCATGAATTCACTATTATTTATTTGAGGTTGAAATGGGATATCACGGGTGTGTGTACTTAGTATCTGAAGATATCGGGGTTGGTTAGATGCATGATTCTTTGAGATCCTTGTTCGAGCTTTAACCGTTATGAATGACAAAGACTTAGTTGTCTAGTTATACCTGATGTAAGGAGTTACATTATTGTGCTCACAGCGTACAACTATCACTTTAAGGAGTTATGTTGTTGTGCTCAAGTGTCACAAAAAGGTGTGGATAATTCAAGAAACTTTAAGTTTACCCCTTTTCGATCCGGTTAATCAACCCGGTAAGGAAAAGGGTTCTTCGTCTGACAATAGTGCAAGTTTAAGTCACAAGTTTGGGTTATTTTACTTCAGTCTCAAGTTCGTCATATTGGGTTTTCTCCATCAGTAGTCACTACAAAGAGCCGTCAGAATGATAATGGGGTCGGTAAAGAGTTAGCTGAGAAGAGTATAAACGAGCAGAGAAGTCTTATCGCAGATTGATTCTCACGAGATATTTATGGTACTTCACACTTGTTCGATTAATTGAACATACATGGTTTCGCTGTCTCCAATTCATCATCAACATACGTGGTATATGATTCTGATTCATTGAAAACATCGGGGGGAAGAGAGTATAGGTGGTGTTTGCTTCCTTGATGTTTTTTGTATTTTTTGCGAAAACCCTCTCCTTTCATGAATTTCTTCAATCAGGGGGAAGAAATAAGACGATCTATGGTTCAAATTTCTCAAGTTTGTGTTATCGTCTCACTTTCACAGAGTTATCGTGTGTGAAGTTACCTAAATAGGATGTTGTGATGCCTCACACACGGTCATTTTATCAAAGAATTGCATACTCACAGGTAATTATTATTCCGATAGACTGCAACATTCAGGGGGAAGTCTTTTCATTTCGTCTTTCGTGGTTTGTTTGGTGTGAAGCATCTACATACGTGAGAAGATCTTGTTGATTTCTTGCATGTTACCCCAAACGGATTTTCCGCAATAAGTCAGATTTACCTTGTGTAGTTTACTGCTCATCTACAAATTCCTCTGCGTACTGAAAATTTCAAAAGTTATAAAAAATGTTTAATACATCAAAGTTTGAATCTGCTGAAGGCGGTTGTCGGTTTGGGGAAGGCGATTGAAACTTCGCCAAAAGGAGTGTCGTAGAATCGCTAAAGACATGCATCATGAATTGGGGGGTGAAGTTAATCCAATTTATGCATATTACAGCATTTGCCTACAAGTGAAGAAAACGGTTCTCAAGTCGAGGTACAAGAAGAAGACAAAGAGCATAAACTTTCATCATCCTCAGCATTTGAAGAGCTTATGAAGACATTTCTTTATTTGTTTTTATTACTTGTAAGAAATGTTGTAAGTAATCCCTTATGTCGTCCCATTGGGGGAAGATTTTTGGAATCGCTCCTAACTCGTAAATGGAACGACATTGACGGGATTACATTTTCTATCTTTGTTAGCTAAAACACATGGGCTTGTTATGTCATTTAGTCATAGTTGTATGTGTTTAGCTATATATACCCTCCTAGACTTTCCTAGGTGGGTGAGACTCTTAGTGTAATTTTCATCTTTCCTAATAATAAAACTCTAGTTTCTCCCTTCTCTCTCTAGTTTCTCTCACTAACATGAAGATGGTGTTCTTCCATCTTCTTTGACCTCCCGATTCACCAAATCATCCATACATACGATCCTACAAGTGTATTAATTGTATGTGTTTAATAGTATTTTTTTAGTTTTATTTGTGCTTTAAATACTTGTGAATTATGTTTATTTACTTGTATTTGCTTAAAATATATTTTTAGTTTATTCATGTGTGGAAGCTTAATTATATTGTACTTTGTGGTTAAAAAGTTGTATTTTTGGATGAAGTGGTGTTTTTAATAGTGTATTAATTGTATTATATGAGTAGTGTGTTTTTAATTTTATGTGTGCTTTAGATACTTGTAAATAATGCTTATAAGATAGTATTTGCTTAAAATTATATTTATGGTTGTTTTAAAATAATAAATAAGAGAGAAGTGTCTTCCTCTATTATAAGTAGTATATATATAGATATATACTAAATTGTGTTTTTCGTTATCTATACTACTTATAATTGAGGGATAACCCTCTCTCCTATTTATAAGTTTAAGATTTTCTAAATTATATTTTAAGCACATACAAGTAACTAAACATATTATACAAGTATGTAAAGCACAAATCAAACTCAACAATGAATATTTCTTACATAAATTAATACATAATTTAAAACACCCCATCACCAATTGTTACAACTACCTAAGCACAAGGTACAAATACAATCTAAAACTTCCCTCTACTCCATGTTAATGTACCAAAATTTTAATGCAATACATATAATTAACACAAGATATGAAGCTACATGTACAATCATCAAAAACACAATTTTTTACACTAAATAAATCATAAACACAATTATGTACACATTCTTGAGCCTCATTTTATTCTCTAGCCTCCTTTTATCCAACTCCAACTACAGTCAACAATATATCTTCATTGTTTCCAACAGATTCGAACAAACACTTCCAACATATTAAAAATGGTGCGTTCTCTTCTCTATCAAAACATTCGACGGACGCATAAAGAAGAGGCGTGCAACTGATTGGAAGTGTTCGAATCTGTTTGGTTTATTAGTTAAAGAGTTGAAAGATGTCACATAAATTTTTAGCATCCGTAAATTTATTGTCACGAAAAACATAATAAATTAGAAAACATGGTTCGTTGAAAATTTATATTTCAGGGTACCCGCCGCCGTAACGCGCGGGTACCCTGCTAGTTATTATTTAAGACTTTAGCCATTTATTTAAAAAGATGTCCAAGTGTGCCTTAGTGACTCCTCTTGAATCCTACAAAGGCTGAACATATCAGAATTACTTTTAACTTGTAGGAGCAATTTTCACATTTAATTTCATTTATGGTCGTATGTTCTGCCCTCCTATCTTGCCAAAATTCTCTCTACTTATTGCATTAGATATGATGCAATGAATTCATTTCATTTAATGTAAGAAATAAGTAAGATGGAGCCGCACGTTGTTCCGAGTTCCTTTTTTCCACCCGATGCAATACAATATATTTATCGATCACCATAATAATCAACATCTAATTCATATGACATATTAGTTTGTACTTGCATTTGTTACATAGCTATATCAAAATTTATTATTTTAGAGATTTGTATGTTAATTTATATTAATTTTTAAAGGTATATTGTATATTTTAAACTAACAAAAAAGAAAAGAAAAAAAAATAGACAAATTGAATTCATAAAAATGAACATACAAATTTTTAGTCTCATCACCATTTTTTTTTTAATTTATACATATCTCGTTATCTTTTTTTTTTTCTAACCATATACAAACTTAAAAGAATATCGTGTTCAAAAAAGTAGTGTATTATGGAAAAATAGTTAGATTTTTTAAAATCTATTTAAGTATTTATCACCTATAAAATTAGGAGGTCAAAAAGAAAGAGTGTGTTGGGCTAATGAATTTGGGCTTTTAGCAAGCAAAGGACTCATATCAAAGTTTCTTAAAAACATCCGGATCATGGTTGTGAACACAGCTCGCGTAACTAAAGAAATATGCATGCACCATTACCATCACCAACAAAGCTAACCAATATTTGAATGTTACAACTCCCTCCAAAATTTATTTATCAGCAAGTATTTTGTAAAAGTTTATGCTAATTAAACGACGTCATAAACTTCACTCAATGTATATATAGATAATTACTAGAAGCGAAATATAAATACAAGTATTATATAGCTTGGGATGGGATACATATGGGTTGGGGGCAACAACAACTAATGAAGGTATGCAAGTATGCAACCGATCATATAATATAGCTACCCTGATGAAGTTTGATTTTTTCTTGATCAAGAAATTAAGAGACATCAGTTTACTTAAATAATGAATTGAAGTATTGACAGTTATAGCATAAGGCAAGCTCACATCTATAATTCGAGAAAAACATAGGTAGAATCAACTCTCAACACTAACATCTGCATGAACTGGAACTTGATGAAACACTTTAACATAAAGCTAAAGGTTGTTCGCAAATTAGCTAAAAAGGAATGCAGCACTTACATACAAAATGTTTTCAACGGAGCAGCTTTGTTATATTGCAAACACACGATCACCTATACAAGTTCATGGATCATATTTTTCGAAAGAGCAAATGATGCTTAAATCAAAATGATAGATAACTTACTAGCTAGTAAAAGAGACACAAGCAAATAATGTATTTTCACTTGTAATAGCCTTGGTCTTTCAGTATAGTGTTCAACTTGTTATGTCTGCATATATCATCAAGCTCTTATTCCTTGTTCTTCACCTCATTAATATCAGCATTAGGGTTATCCTCAAGCCACTCACTAGCCTCCTCAATCTGACGATCTACGTCTTTCAAGCCTTTTACAATAACCCCCATCTTTCTAAGCCTCAACTGAACTTTGTAATCCTTGACTATGGCTCTTCGTTTACAAGCATAGACTTGTAAAGCATTACGTGCCTCAGCCTTCTTGATGAGCAATTCATCCTCGAGCTTATATCTTTCTGCATCTTGAAACATATTATCAATCACTTTTCTGGAAAGACTTATTGAAGTGGCCAACAAATCCTCTAAGGAGGTAAGTATTTCTAGGCCATTTGGTATCATAATGTTTGTGATTGTATGCCATTTGTGCAGTGAGATTGAGTGAATATTGAGTGCAGTAATATGTGCAGGAATAAGTGCATAACAAAATGAAAAAAAGGAGGGAAAAGTTAACAAGAAATATTAACTGTATTGATGTCTAATAACTGTAATTTACAATTCTATTTATAGTTTATGAAAAGGCATGACAGAAAGGATGTGTTGGTTCATTTGAACCAACGGTTATGTCCTTTAACAATAAACTATCATAAAACAGTCAAAATAACTGTCATTAACTGCCTTCATATAACTGTCCAAATGACCAACTATGTGGCCTATCTAAAAGTTAAGTGGCTTGCAGCCTTAACTAGATGTCTGTGCAGTCAAGTTGATCAACATTGGATCATGACTGCCTAAGGTTAATAAGTACAACAACAAATAAAATTGTCTTAATGTGGCATGAACTATAAAATCTGCATTTGATCTTATGAGATATCCAACAAGACTACCAGTGTTGGTTATCTTGATTGACTTTTTCCAGCCAGTGGTTATTTCTGTGGCCGAAACATCCAGGATCCTATTGACATCTATCTCAAAGCATACATTCATCTCAACTTCCCATTTGAGAGTAGATGGAATGCCATCCAGCTCAAGTTCTCCCAAGTAATAGTTCCTGTTACCATTTGATCTCTCGCCTTGATAGACGGGAAAATTCACACAAGCTTGATAGTCAGAAACTGTATAAAACATTTTTTCCTTCTTGATTGGTATTGGTGAATTTCTTGGTATCAACACGGCCATAACACCATTATCACAAGCTACACCAAGTGACAAAGGAGTAACATCTACTACCACTAGATTCTTCAGACCTTTATCACCCATGCCACTTATGTTTGCAGCTAAAATCCCAACACCACTAGCAACAGCCTCATCAGGATTCATCCCTTGGCAAAGTAATTTTCCGTTGAAGAAATCCTTTAACATTTGTTGTACCATTGATATCCTCGTCGATCGACCAACAGTAACCACTTCATCTATGTAATCCTTACTCATATTTACATCCCTCAAACAAGATCTCACAGTCTCTATGCACTTTTCGAACATGTCCAAGTTCACCTCCTCAAACCTAGCCCGAGTAAACTTTGCAGAAAAATCAATACCGTTAACCAAGTTATCAATGTTTATATTTGTTTCAACAACAACAAACCCAATCTCGCCGTAGCGTGGTATGGGGAGGTAAAATGTGAGATGATTCTACCCTACCTCGGGATAAATCCGGAGTAGAGGCGCTTCAACGAGACCTCCGGCTAGTGCGGTGTGCGGGAGAGAGAAGAAAGGAAAGAGAGCAGAAAGGACAGTAAAAAACAAGCAAAAGCAGGTAAAACAAGCAAACATAGCATAAACAAAAGGGACCTGAAGAAAGGCAAGGGGACCCAGGAAAAATACACGAAAGTTAAGCGCAAACAAAAACAACGAGCCAAGGCACAACGAAAAGCAGGCTAACCTAAGGGAGCAACACAGAGCAAAGCAAGCAACGCACGGGGCCTAAAGCTAAGGCAAGGCAAAAACGAGACACCAAAAAAAACACAACGCAAGGCACAGCAAAAGCAGGACAACCAAAGGGAGCACACAAAGTAAAGCAACGCACTGGGCCTAAAGCTACAACAAAGCAAAAGGGAGGTACCAAAACCGAGAATGCAGGGGCAAGGCAACAAAGAGACGCCTAAAAGTCTACACCCAAAAAACAACCTAAACCAACTAAGAGCCTATCTAGGACTACCCGCAGATCCTAATTCTATCTCTCCACCCTTTCCTATCTGAGATCATGTCCTCTGACAAGAGAAGCTCCTGCATGTCGAGCTTGAGTCTATCCTCCCACCTGAGTTTTGGTCTACCCCTTCTTCCCACTCCATTTACAACTAGCTCTTCAACTCTTCTTACTGGCATTGATTGTGGCCTCCTCCTGACATGCCTGAACCACCTCAACCATCCTTCTCTCATTTTCGAAATAATATTCCTGACCTTAAGTTTTGCTCTGAAAATTCCGTTCAGGATCATGTCAAGCAAGGTTTTACCACACGTCCATCTAAGCATTCTCAGTTCTGCCACCTCTACCTTGTTAGCGTGGGCCTTGGAGATGGGCCAAAACTCAGACCCGTACAGCATAGTTGATCTAATCGCCAACCTATAAAATTTCCTCTTTAACTTTAAAGGGACGTTCCTGTCACAAAGGACTCCCGACGCCGCCCTCCATTTCGCCAACCAGCTCTGATCCGGTGGGTTACGTCCTCATCTATCCTCCCTGATTTGTGAGTCATCTATTAGTGGATAATTAGGCCCAAGCCCTGTTTGTGGTGCGTGGAGGTTCACTTTGACAGGCTTGTCTTCTGCAGCAAAGAACTTCCGAAACTGCTCATATTGCTCCTTTGTCAAGTTGGCAATTTGGTTTGGTTCTGCCTCCGCACATGCTGCCTTTGGTCTCGCCTTTTCTCGCTTATTTTTCACGTTCCACCATTCCGGGTAACCTATTATCTTAAAACAACCATCTCGTGTGTGTCCATCCTTCCCACATTTTTCACAGTGTGCGGCGCTCTTTTCTTCTTTCTGGCTGACCCGATTCTATGATCCACCCCATTTCATGGAGGCTTGAAAAGCCATTGTTTCATTCATTGGTTTCTTTCCTCCGACTATGGCTCTTTGTTTTTCATCCTCGGCAACCAGATGATAAGCGTTTCCTAGAGATGGAATCAGGTTGGTTGCAAGTATCTTAGTTCTAATGATGGAGAAATCCTCATCTAGGCCCATAAGGAACTCATAGAGTTGTTCTTTTTATTTAAGTTCGCTGAGAGATTTTCCAATGTCACAAGTACAACCTTCACACTTGCAAATTGGAATAGGCAGGAAAGACTTCATCTTGTCCCAAAATCCACGTAGTTTTGTGTAATAGGCGGACACGGTCACTCCTTTTTGTTTGGTGTTTGAGATCGCCTGCTTCATTTCATATGCACGCGATGCACTTTCCTTTCCAAACCGTTCCTTAAGATCCTTCCAGATTTCCGATGCCGAAGTGGCGTACTTAACACTTCCTCGGATCTCTTTCTCCATGGCTGTTGTGAGCCATCCCTTGATCATCGCGTCACATCGCATCCATTCCATTCGATTTGCATCGCCGGCTTCTGGCCTTTTGATGGTTCCATCGATGAAGTCCATCTTGTTTTTGGCGAACAAGAAGTTTTCCATCTCTTGGAACCAATCAAGATAATTGTTGTCGGTTAATGAATCATTGACATGCATCTGCCTCGGATAATCAGACGGGTGAAGATAGTATGGTGAGTTATGATCTGGTTGTGTGGCATCAGTTTTGATGTTTTCTTTCTTTCCATCGTCTCCCATATCAGCAAGATGATGAAAAGGATGTTTGGGGTTTTAATTTTGAATACAGTGTGATGATCACTGCTCTGGTACCATAAAGAAACTGATCAAAGCTTTTGTGTATATTATCACGCACTTGATCTTGAGCAGGTATGATCTTGAGACCTAGTCGGTCATCAAGCCGCCACCTCTGTATCACCCCGTCACACATCTCCAAAACCATATTTTCTTTTTTTCTTTTCTTCTGCCGCTCCAGAGTTAAAAAAAAAAAAAAAAAAAGAAGAACCTTTGCCGTCATTGCTGACTATAGATCTCAACCTTGACTTTGAAGACATCGAAGATTTGAAGATTTTTCTACAAGAACATTTGATTTACTGTTGCAAAAAAATAAAAATAAAAAAATAGTTATTTAATTGTTTGTTTTTGTTTTATGTCGAATCTAGGATATTAATTCCCGAGACGATTTTTATCGGTGTCGAATTAAGGGTTCTTATTCCCGAGATGACTTTTTTTGGAGTCGAATCTAGGGTTCTTATTCCCGAAACGACTTTTGTTGGTGTCGAATCTAGGGTTTTTATTCCCGAGACGACTGTTTGGGATACTTTGGTTTATCCTTCGGATACTTTGGTTATCCGTAAACAAAAAATTAGAATAGAGGATACTTTAGGTTATCCCATTTTATTTTGGTTATTGTTTTGTTTTGCTTTCTTTGTTTACTACTCCAGTTCGAGCTTTCGCGATTACGCCCGCTCGAACTGCGGGAGAGTATTAGTGGATACTTAGGCCCAAGCCCGGTTTGTGGGTTTTGGGAATTAGGGTTTTACCATTATAAATAATGGTCATCAATAAAGTTATACCTACGGGGTTTTATGTAGTCTAACATCATCGATCCCAGATATTTAAAGGACTCCTTAGGTGGCAGGATCTGGTCACCTATACGAATATCCAATTCTTTGTGGTGACCTGACTCGATCCTCCCAAAATCATATCTTAGGTATTCAGTCTTCTCTCTGCTCACCTGAAGGCCGTTGTCTTCAAGATATGATGAAATAATCCTCTTGGATCTCTCACTATGAACCCTCAACTTACCCTTGGTTCATACTAATCTCCTCTTTTTGCTTTCTCTTAAATTCTTGAACAAAATAATTTACCATTCTAGTGTCAAAGTCCTCGCCACCTAAATGTGTGTCGCCACCGGTAGCTTTAACCTTGATAACTCCACTTTCATCGATTGTGAGAATGAAGACATCAAAAGTACCACTACCCAAGTCAAAAACTAATACATTTATCTTGCCATGTATACTTGATCTCTTGTCAAAAGCATAAGCAATTGCAGCTGCTGTAGGTTCATTAATAATTTGCATAACTTCAAGTCCAACAATAGTTGCAGCATCCTTTGTTGACTGCCGTTGTGAATCATTAAAATAAGCTGAAATCGTGATCACAACCTTTTCAATAGTCGAACCAAGAAACATCTCGGCTGCATCTTTCATTTTAGCTAAACCCATGGAAGAAATTTCTTCAGCAGTGAACTCTATCTTTTCGCCCTTGTATGAGATAATAAATTTTGGCTTGTCATCATTCCCAACCACGACTTTGAAAGGCCACAATTTCATGTCTTCCTGTAACATATTGGATTTCACAAACACATCAAACCATGTTTGTATTAGGCGTATATTTAAAGTTTTAGAGAGAGAAGTTAAGAGGTTTGGGAACTTTAGTGAGAGAAATTAAAAGTATTATTATGAGCTCCAACCCTCTACCTTGGGAGGTAGAGGGTATTTATAGTATCTTACATAAACGCCACCTACAGGCTGTGGATCAGGCATACAGTGGGTAAAGACCCGTCCGTCCTCCACGGTGTTACTTAACTAAATACTACCTAAGATTAAATAACTACAACTACGAGCTTTCTAACGATTACATACAATTGAGGTGACCGACACTTTAATAACTGGATTTACTAAATCCTAACAATCTCCCCCTAAGGTAGGTCACCTCAAATTTCAATGAATACAAACAGATATTACATTAAGATTGTTCTTGGATTCTTGTTAAAGTTCTTTGCTCTGTAGCCTGTAGTCTTTGATTCTTCATGTTTTGCATGTTTGGTTAATCCGAGTGGAGGTCTTTAACTGATCCACGTGATAATGAGTTTTGAGCCAGCTTTGAGATCATCAGCTACCATATATCTCTGACTCTTCCTTTGTAGTGTTGACATTATGTGAAGTTGTGACATTGGACCGACATGCTCACATTCGGATCATGATATCTTCTCATCGAGTAGCGGAATCTTTAGATGATTCATGATATTTGCGGCGATAGCGAAGCATGGAGTAAAAATATCGAGTCGTTGATGCACTTATCATGATATCTTTAGAAATGAATGTGTTGTGTGAGCATGCGGCTATGGATTGACCTCTCCATTGTGATCGACTACAAACATCGGTGTACCGCATACAACATTTAGCAATAAAGCGCACGAAAGTGTCTTTGATCACTTCGTTAAATTGAGGTACACGCCCACGGTTCCCGTTGATCGATTACAAGCTTGCTGTGATCGGTATAATTCGAAGAATCTCCTTGACGAGGTTTCGCATTTGCTCTAACGTTCTCAAACCGGAACGTCTCAAAGAAGACAACACGGAGTGAGTGAACCAAATAATTGAGATTCATCGATTGATGAAAATGATTTGAAAAACAATCGTGTATTGCTTAATATATGAAGGGTTTTGCAATAAAGCGAAGGTTTTATGGTAAATCAATTATCAATCATAAACACCTTTTAATTTTGAAAAATTAATACACGGTCGATGTGCTAGAAAAGAATTTTAGGCACAATGACCGGTTTTTCAAAGGCATCTGTCAATCCATAACTCGAACCAGATTGATTCATAATTTTGAATCGCCCATTGTTTACATTCGGTTGTCACATGGTTGATCTATTGGATAGATATCACATGCCACCTACCAAGAGCTTGTTTTATGTTGGCTCTAGAAGGCTTTCCATCTTCATTGTGAATATGTTTGCATATCACTCGGATGTTCAGCAATACCACAAGGATAATCGTGGGACTCTTAAAATATATTCTCTCTTTCCACATTGTGTGAAGCAGAGAGTCTTCATTGATGATGTCCTAATGAGATTTATTTGATGATCTCGTGGCTCTAGACTCAATAGTGCACATTTGGTTCCTATGTCGGAGACTAGGGAGAGGTCTCCTTCTTCAATATCAACTATCTCTAAGAGAAAGTCGATAGATAATGTAGGTTCCCGTGAGAATGAAACAAGTCCTTTTAAGAGAAACTTGAGTAGCTTGGGAAGTTGTAGTGCGGTCGTCCTTTGGGTCCATGACGTCTTGTCTTCAATACCAGTGTTACCTTGGTAACCACCAAGAGCATATGTATTGAACCCGGTTTACGCCTAAGGTTGAAATAATGGAGGGCTATTTCTTTTCACCCTTTTCTCATTCAATTCTTTTCATTCTTCAACCCCTTGATTGCTTACGAGACTTAATAACTAGAACCTTGTTGGGTTTATTCCAAGATTAGCTCACCTCGATCCGCACACTTCCTTTTCTCACTTTTCTCCTTTTTCATCATACCTAAGGACTTCTACACTATCTAGTGGATTGTCCTGGGTAGATCCCTCCGCTCTGGCGGGATCGTGGGAACGAATACCTAACCTAACCATCCTTATATCACCATACATAAAGTAAATTTGGTCGGTCTTTTTGGTATTGTTCATCTGCCATTGGAACCATTTGAAAAAATCAATCCAGATACTTGTGATATATTATCAAAGCATTTTGTACCTGAATTGTTTTTGATATTTCAGAAAATGAGCTCCCCCTCAACATGTGCATTGTATATTTGAAATCATTTTGGCACATGGAGGCAAGAGGAAGAATTTAATTCATTGACTATCATTTTCAAAAAATATCTACATCACCTTCCCAATCAAGATTCGTATTTTTCACACTTAGTTAAAGGTATTTTTGGGAAGGAATGTGGTTTTCAAAAAGCTGCTCCCCCTCAGTATGTGCATCGAGATTCGAAAGTGTTTTGCGCATATAAGGGAAAACCTGCACATTGAAACAAATCAATCACGTTTCAATCCTTTTTGGTTTGATATAGATGCTCCCCCTTAACATGTGCATGGAAAATTTGAAATCGTTTGGCACATGTAGGGAGGAGAGCTTGTAAATCACTATAAAACCATTTATCGAATTATTAGTTTAAATCCAATTTAAATCACAAATTCTCCCCCGATCACAGTTTTCACATCATTTGAGATTTGTGATCTCTATAGATTTAAATTGTTTTTGAAAGCTTTTGAGGAGAATTGTGACTTGCTTGTGAAAACATTTAACCGATAAGGATCAAATTTGAGACTTTAAACTCCAACGATTAAACATGCTTGAATATCTTATGAAAACATGACATAAGCCTTGGTCTGAACGAATTGTATGACAAATAACCTTTTGATTTAATTGAAATCATTCTCTCCCTCAATCAATGACATAAGTTTTTGATTGAGAGTTAGATTTTCAAAAATTGAGTCCAAGTTATTTTTCAAAGCTATTAATTTTCATTAGTTAACAAATATTTTTTAGAAGAATTTATAGAAGGAAAAATATTTGTGAAGGAAACATTTGTCTTTTTAGTGACAAACATTTGATTTTAGAATCAGAGCATGAGATTTGAATAATAAGATAAATCATGGCTCTGTTCTTTCTTTAAAAACGGGTTATAGACAGAAATGACTATAAGCCTTGGTTTTTCTTTCTCTCAAATATTTTTTTTAATAATTTTTTTTAATGAATTATGTACATTCGAACAACATCTAAAGACCCGTGTCACTCTTTGAATGACAACACAAAGACCGTAGATGTTATCGAATCAAGAAAAATATGACAAAACGACAATATTTTTGAAATTTTTCCGAGTTTTTCAAATTTTTATGGATTTTTGAAAGTTTTATATATATATATATATATTTTGAATAAATATTTACAAGAGATGGATGAAGAAAAAACTTTTACTCCTCGTCTTCCTCTTGAAGACGTTTGAGTGTTCGGTTGTAGACTCTTTAGACCAAGTCGTGGAGGATAACCTCAAAACGTTCTCTAGGAAGAGCTTTGGTGAAGATGTACGCTAACGGTATTCGGTCCTCACAAAATAAAGTTCCACTACCCGTTCTCCACTTGCTCCCGATGAAATGATGTCGAATGTCGATATGCTTTGCTCTTGAATGTTGAGCGTTGTTGCATGAGAGCAATGGCACTTTGTTATCACAATCTGAGAGGGATTTTGTTGAATTCAAAGCCATAGTCGATAATTGGGATCTCATCCATAAGATTTGAGCACAACAAGATGACATGACTATCTATTCGACCTCTTTAGAGGATATAGATGTACTCATTTGTTTCTTTGAAGACCAGCTCACAAGCTTATCACCAAAAACCGAGCACCTCCGACGTGCTTGAAGTGTATCTTGACATCCCGCATGGTCGGCATCTGCATAGGTTGTTAGTGACATACCGGTGTCCTTGGTACCAAAGTCCCATATTGATGGTTCCTGGAGATACCGAAGACCCGTTTAACCGCTTCAAGGTGCTTTTGGTAGGCTTAGCACGGTATCTAGCAAACATGCATACAATGAACATAATATCAGTCTCATGGTTTGTGAGGTACATCGGGGATCCAATCATACTACGATATTTCGTTTGGTCTACCATGATCCCAGTGGTCCTCATCCGGTTTAATACGCTCTATCATGGGAGTGTCAGCGGTCACAAGAATCAAATCCAAATTTCTTTAAAATCTCATTTGCATATTTAGATTGATTGATAAAAATGCCTCCGGGACTTTGTGAAATTTGTAATCCCAAGAAAATGACATTTGTCCCATCATTGACATTTGAAATTTGGAGCCCATCTTCTTAGAAAACGGTCACATTCATTGGGGTCGGTCGAGGCAAAAATAATATCATCAACATAGATTTGAGCGTGAATTAAATGTTTGCACGACTTTACGGTGAACAATGTTGGATCAATGCTCCTTTCTTTGAATCCAATAGATAGAAGAAACTTTGATAGCGTATCATACCATGCCCTGGAGCTTTCTTTAAACCGTAAAGAGCCTTCTTCAAGTGATAGACATGAGTAGGATGCTCGGATTCACAAAACCTTCAGTTGGCCGACGATATCGACTTCTTTAAGATCTCCGTTAAGAAAAGCCGTCTTTACATCCATCGATAGACTACCATATTCTTACTTGCAGATTAGCGGAAGATTTTGATTGCCTCGATACGTGCAACTTGAGCAAATGATTCTTCAAAGTCAATACCCTCCTCTTGACGGTATCCTTTTGCAACCAATCGAGCCTTGTTCTTTAATACATCACCATGCTCATCAAGTTTTACTTTGAAGATCCACTTTAGAGCAATGATCATAGCACAGTCAGGAGCAGGTACTAATTCCCATACATCTAGTCGATCAAACTCATGAATTTCTTCTTGTAAGGCATTGAACCAAATGTCTTCATTCATGGCAGTTTTAACGTCTTTTGGTTCGATCTTAGAGAATACAGAGTTGAAGAAGCACCATAAGGCATCAGTTGCAAGTTGTTTACGAGTGGATACTGGACGAGAGAGGTTTCCAATGATGTTGTCCAATGGATGGTCATGTGTCCATTTTCTAAGGTGTTCATGTGGTTGTTGTTGAGGAACTGAAGTAGCAGAGTCGTTTTCTCCTGATGAAGATGGTTCTTGTTGGATCGATATACTCTAACCAAACTAACTTATGTAGCTTGTAAGGGCTTAGCAACCTCGGATAAATCCTAAGTTACTAACAATGAAACACTGAATTAACTCTATTAAGTGTCACAATTCTCAATTTCCGGTCATTTCTCAAACTCAATATTCATCATTTCATATCGGTTCGTGCATGGTTTTGCATTTTACATTAAACGTTTATTGTCTTATTAAATAAACGCTATCGCGTAAACATTATTTTGAAACATTGGTCCGACACTTCCAAAATTTCTCTAATATATTTTCATACTCATTTTAAGACTATAAAAATTATATTATTATTATACCCGATGTTTTCAATTTATTTTGTATATAAATTGTTATGTATAAATATTTACGACGGTTTTTGTAAATTCAACACGATAATTATTATTTCACTCAAATTTTGCAAGAAATATATTTTTATAATTTTTATGACATCTATATATATTATTTTGTTTCATTAAAATTTATTTTTAGTTAACGCTACCCTACAAGCTCAAATATTTACACAAGTTATTAATTACCCTTACTTAATTACACATTTACTCTACATTAATACACTTAATGGTTATCAAATGCATCTAGTCTTTTTTTCTTATGCATGTGTCGACATACACATATGACTCACACTTCTACTTTGCTAAATATCTACTTCTAATAACTTATAATCATATTATACTCAACTATTACATATACAACTAGAAATACAAAGGTGTGATAAGATCAAAGTGTCTCTCTTTCTCTCTTCTTCAAGTGACCGGCCACCATAAGGACCAAGGAAGTGATCACCAAATATTTTTTTTATCAAGTTATACATACACTAGTATCACTCTTGTTAAGGTTTTGTAATATAAACCTTGGGTGATTAGGAAAAACCCTTTGTTCTAATAACCTCATCAAGTTACTTGTCGCGGATAGTTTCCGAGCCTCATTTTCGTGCACTTCATTTTGCTAGCATATCAATCATACCAGGTGAGTTTTCATAGTCCCACTTTCTATTAATTGTTTACAAACTTTTGGGGGAGATACATGCTCAACTACTTGCTTTTACAAATACAAATACTTAAAACATTTACACTTTTATGCTACGCTATACTTTTTATACTTGATTGCATAATACTTGATAGCATTTATACTTGATAGCATTTATACTTGATTGCATTACACTTGATTGCGTTATACTTGATTATACTAAACTTGAAAGTCTCCCAACATACACTTAGCAGTCCCCTCGTTCGCATGATAAGTCTCTTTGGATAACACACGCATTGAGTTTCGGAGATGAAGTAAAACTAATGCTATTACTTTCCTTATGAGCAACACAAAGTCTCCTTGGATAACACACGCATTGAGTTTGGAGATGAAGTAAAACTAATGCTATTACTTTCCTTGTGAGCATCATACCCACCGAGGTTTACGGAGATGAAGTGGAGACTCATGGCTAATTGCATAAGTTGATGCACGTGTCGCCGATCAATACATTAGTTACATACTTAAAACATTGATACTTTTAACTACTATGATACATGCATACATGATTGACGTACTATTTTTAGCGATGGGTTGTAAACACACAGTTGCAAGTTTTGTATGGGCGGAACTTGGGCCGAGTGGATTCTGATGCCTTTGCTTTGTGGACTATTCTAAATGACCAAAAACTTTGCCTTTGTTGCATGAACGCTCTTTAAAAGCTTTACTTGTTAACCAAACTCTATGAACTCACTCAACCTTTGTGTTGACACTTTCTAGCATGTTTTATCTCAGGTATCTAAGGCATTCACTTCATGGCATGCATTTGGACATATCATAGAGTCGTGGTGACGACGCGTCACACATGGGATTTATGAACTTTAAAAACATCGTTTGGCTTGTATCAAATTTATTTCCGTACATATTGATTTTCATTTGGGACCTACACTTTGTAAACTCTGATTGTTTTAATAAATTAAACGATGTGTTTTCCAAACGACACTTTAGGTCGTTCAATATAACTATAACTTTGATGCTATGACATCATCCCCAGAAATCCATTCATTGCAAAAGGTAATTTGGGGTGTGACATTGGTATCGAGCATCGGTTATAGAGAACTAGGTTGCATCATTGACCTTAGACTATAACCACATCATCATAACATCTCATCATATCATTATAAGTGCATACTCATTATACATGCGGACTTATGACTTAACACCAAACATCATATGAGTCGATTAGTCCAAACATTGCATAGTTACTCCTAAATTATACATAGCCTGATCACCTATGTCTAATTCAGGAAGAATCATGCAATGAAGGGAGGAGTAGTCTCATATGAGTAAGCAATTCCGTAATCGAGCCAAATTTTCAAAGATTTTCTTGAAACCACTTGTTTCGGTTTGATCCGAGCGGCAGTTCTTGTTTGATGAGTTGCAAAGATCAAGCTAGAAACAAGTTGTTACTTAAACTGATTTAGCCTAATCGTATGACAGTTCTTGTTTGATGAGTTGTGGGATTAAGTAAAAATCGGTTACCTAAAAGTCTTTTGAAAATTTTGCTCGAGAATGGGAAAGCCTGCCTCATCGAGCCTAATCATAAGGGAGCATGTCTTTAGAATGGGATATAGTCACGATATATGCATGAGCATTGACATAATCATTTAGACCATACATGAGCATAAAATTTTAGAACACTTATCGCGGTTTGGGCCATAGTATCATTAATCGAATCACGAGGACGTGATTCCTCTGACATGGGAAGAATGTCACAATTCTCAATTTCTGGTCATTTCTCAAACTCAATATTCATCATTTCATATCAGTTCGTGCATGGTTTTGCATTTTACATTAAACGTTTATTGTCTTATTAAATAAACGCTATCGCGTAAACATTATTTTGAAACATTGGTCCGACACTTCCAAAATTTCTCTAATATATTTTCATACTCATTTTAAGACTATAAAAATTATATTATTATTATACCCGATGTTTTCAATTTATTTTGTATATAAATTGTTATGTATAAATATTTACGACGGTTTTTGTAAATTCAACACGATAATTATTATTTCACTCAAATTTTGCAAGAAATGTATTTTTATAATTTTTATGACATCTATATATATTATTTTGTTCCGTTAAAATTTAATTTTAGTTAACGCTACCCTACAAGCTCAAATATTTACACAAGTTATTAATTACCCTTACTTAATTACACATTTACTCTACATTAATACACTTAATGGTTATCAAATGCATCTAGTCTTTTTTTCTTATGCATGTGTCGACATACACATATGACTCACACTTCTACTTTGCTAAATATCTACTTCTAATAACTTATAATCATATTATACTCAACTATTACACATACAACTAGAAGTACAAAGGTGTGATAAGATCAAAGTGTCTCTCTTTCTCTCTTCTTCAAGTGACCGGCCACCATAAGGACCAAGGAAGTGATCACCAAATATTTTTTTTTTCAAGTTATACATACACTAGTATCACTCTTGTTAAGGTTTTGTAATATAAACCTTGGGTGATTAGGAAAAACCCTTTGTTCTAATAACCTCATCAAGTTACTTGTCGCGGATAGTTTCCGAGCCTCATTTTCGTGCACTTCATTTTGCTAGCATATCAATCATACCAGGTGAGTTTTCATAGCCCCACTTTCTATTAATTGTTTACAAACTTTTGGGGGAGATACATGCTCAACTACTTGCTTTTACAAATACAAATACTTAAAACATTTACACTTTTATGCTACGCTGTACTTTTTATACTTGATTGCATAATACTTGATAGCATTTATACTTGATTGCATTACACTTGATTGCGTTATACTTGATTATACTAAACTTGAAAGTCTCCCAACATACACTTAGCAGTCCCCTCGTTCGCATGATAAGTCTCTTTGGATAACACACGCATTGAGTTTCGGAGATGAAGTAAAACTAATGCTATTACTTTCCTTATGAGCAACACAAAATCTCCTTGGATAACACACGCATTGAGTTTCGGAGATGAAGTAAAACTAATGCTATTACTTTCCTTGTGAGCATCATACCCACCTGAGGTTTCTGGAGATGAAGTGGAGACTCATGGCTAATTGCATAAGTTGATGCACGTGTACGCGATCAATACATTAGTTACATACTTAAAACATTGATACTTTTAACTACTATGATACATGCATACATGATTGACGTACTATTTTTAGCAGTGGGTTGTAAACACACAGGTTGCAAGTTTTGTATGGGCGAACTTGGGCCGAGGTGGATTCTGATGCCTTTGCTTTGTGGACTATTCTAAATGACCAAAAACTTTGCCTTTGTTGCATGAACGCTCTTTAAAAGCTTTACTTGTTAACCAAACTCTATGAACTCACTCAACCTTTGTGTTGACACTTTCTAGCATGTTTTATCTCAGGTATCTAAGGCATTCACTTCATGGCATGCATTTGGACATATCATAGAGTCGTGGTGACGACACGTCACACATGGGATTTATGAACTTTAAAAACATCGTTTGGCTTGTATCAAATTTATTTCCGTACATATTGATTTTCATTTGGGACCTACACTTTGTAAACTCTGATTGTTTTAATAAATTAAACGATGTGTTTTCCAAACGACACTTTAGGTCGTTCAATATAACTATAACTTTGATGCTATGACAGTCATCCCCCAGGAATTCCATTCCGCCGCAAAACAGGTAATTTGGGGGTGTGACATTAAGTATGCGGAATTTACTTCAATAAAGCTAAGAAAAATTAACTTTAACTTCAACGATTTTATTAATACTTAGAACCTGCTTGTTATACAGATTCTCTAACAACTCTAATAACTCTAATACTGTGTATGAATTCGTACTCTAAAACATATATCTTTAATGCCAATCTAGGGATCCTTTTATAGGCATAAGGATAACCCTAGTCGGTTTACAACTCTAATCCTTGTACGACAAGTAATCTAAACTAAGAATATTCTAGAATAATAAAGCTTTCCATAAACGATGTAACAGTTCTTTTAGCTTTGCAGTACTTTGATATTGAGCAGTACTTGACTTTCTTCTTTAGCAGTACTTTGACTCTTCAACACTTTGACTTCTTCAGTACTTTGTATTTCTCCAGTACTTTATATCCCAACAATCCTCCTCTAACTTGAATTCCACTTGCTTGATTTCAAGTTCCTTTGTATCTGTATCTTTAACATCTTTGTCTTCAAGGAAAGATTGTGTCTTTATCTTCAAATTTTGTCTTTGTACTCACTGTGCTTGTATTATCATCATCAAAGTAGTCTTTCTCAGCAAACCTTTATAGCAACAATCAGCAATCTCCATCTTTTCAGCAACATATGACAATTTGTACATCAGTTCATTTAGTTTCAGTCTATTCTCATCACTTCCAGGTGTATAAAATCCTGTGAGGGGTGAATCATTGAAATTTTAATGGATTTTGATGTCTCTTTACCAAAGCCATTAACTCTGGAGTAGCCAATGTTTAGGTGTGTAAGACCATGGTACATTGATAACCATATGATTTTTAGCAAATCATCAGTTATCAACGGATTTGTTTTGACTTTACCAAAAGCCGTACCCTTTTGGACTAGTTAGTTCTTACAACCACGGTGAACTAATTACCATATAAATGGTTTTTCCACAGCCTTTACCACAAACCATTTTTCTTGTGGGCTAGCCAACTCTTCATTATTACAGATATGGTGAGTTGATTACCATACAACTTATTAGCAAGTTGTCAACTATTAACGGATTTGAGATATCTTTACCAGATCCGTTTGCTCATGGATTAGCCAGTCCTTTTGATGAACATGGTGGACTGATAACCTTTTGTTGTAACCATCTCAAAAACCATTTGTTGCTTTTAACCTTTGTTTCAAAATATTTTTCACTTAACAAAAGTTTTCTTTTAAAATCATTTACTGGTTTTATGTTGCAAGCAGTACTTTGATTAAAGTACTGTTTTTCCAGCAGTACTTTGAATAAAGTATTTATTTTTCAATTTTTTTTAATTAAACATCATACCAATACTTATGCTTCATCATCAACAGTTGTCCATCTGATATACAATTCAATAATCATTAGGGCAGTTTCATTCTCTTCTTCGACTTCCATTCCATGATCCAGCATCCTTCTCATAAGATCACTAGTCAAAGGATATCTTCTTTCAGCTAACATATGGATCATAGTTCCATCTTCCAATTCCAAAGCATGCACTCCTGATTCTTCAAAGAATCTCCAGCTTGTAATCTCCCAATCTTCTTGATTTAACCAGATTTCTTCAGTGCTTGTCTCCTCAGTTTCCCAGATAGTTGTCAGATCTCCTAGCAATACTAAGCCAACTCCAGTTGATGGAATATGTTCAGAGTATTCTTGCACTAATTGATATAGTTGAAACAGATCTGCTCTATCTATTATGTGCAGTATATCCCATAGCAAATTGAACACTCTAAAACTTTCATCCTCCCTATGGAACATTAGATAGTCTCCATCCTTTGATTCTACCACTTCAAATGTAGTTATTTTAGACTTCTTTACTGCAGCATCTTTGGATTTAGGATGATCAAAGTCGACAACTCTTATGTAATTTCTCAGCTCATCAACTGTATCAGATCTTAACTCAATCTTCTTTGATGACTGTTCAGCTTCAGTTGTTCTTTTTCTTTTTAAGCTTCTTTTTCTAGCATCCTCATTCCTCTTTTCATCATCAAAAGGAATAATATCAGCAACTTCCTTCTTATATGCTTCTCTAACAGCATTATATAAATCTTTCATCTCTAAATAATTCAGCTTCTGTAACCCAGTATATCCTCGACCTTTTAGATAAGCCATCATGGCATTTCTTTCCTTAGCTTTACTAGGTCGTCTTTGTGGTATAACATGTTTCTTTACTGGTACATCAACTTCAGCATCATACTCTGATTGAATCTTCTTAGCAGCCTCTTCATTCTTGGCTACTTCAATTGCTCTTATTTCTGCCAAAGTAAGCTTTTTCTTCTTCTTTGTTTCCACCAGTTTGCCTTTGCCTTTGTCCTTTGGATCTAAAACAGGTTGAGAAGCAGCTTGAGGATGTTCTTCAACAGCTTCTGGAATAGTAACACCTCTTGGTCTTGATAGATTTTGTAATATTTGAGCAACTGTCTCATCATCACTTGCAGTATGCTCTACCATGGGTGTATCAGCTTCCTCTTCTTGTAGGACTGTTGAAGGACCAACCTCTTCTTCAAAATCTAGAGCCCTTGGTGTGATTAACTCTTTTCAGATGTTCCTTGAAGAGCAAGCGGTACCTTGATCACCAAAGACCTTGATCATCGATCATGTACACGAAGATTTTGAACTCCAGTTCCTTCAGGCTCAGTACTTTCAATATTTACTTGCGCTTCAGTACTTTGAGGTTCATCATATTTATGAAACTCAACATCTTCTTTCAAATTATCTTGCTCCAGATTCCTCCCCAATTGGAATGAAGAATGTTGTTGAACCTTTTTTCCCTTTGAAGGCTTCTTAAACTTCTTCCCTTGCCTCTTCTGAGATTTGACCCACAACCTATGATGTTGAACTAAAGGCCATACAAAAGACTTTAATCTTCTAAACTTGGTCTTCAACTTTGCTAGTTGTGCAGCTTGAGCCTCAGTAGCTTTCTTCAATCTGACCAATTCCCTTGTCAAAACATAATTATCCAGAACCAATCCCTCAGGAGGTATATCACATGCATCTCCTCCAGATTATGGTGGGTTGATTTCTGGTTCTGACTCAGCATGTTCAGTATCTTGTTGAGATGATGTAGGTGAAGCTAAAGTACCTTCTTGTGCCTCAGTACTTCGTGAAGAAGCAGTATGTTGAGAAGCAGTACCTTGGGGTGATGCAGTACCTTCTCTTTCTTCACTTGCAGCAGCCTCATCTCTAACTGCTTGAGCAATCTCCATCATAGAAGTAGTTAAGGGAGTGTTCCTTCCAGAGAACTTATCACTCTTCCTAGCATGAAGGTGAATATCTTTGCAGGTTGTTCCATAACAGGTAATAAGCTCTCAGGCTTTGGTACATCATGAAGTTGTTTATTCAAGAAAACTTGAACAAATCTTGGATACATTAACCAGGGAGATCCATTAGAAATGTGAGATAGCATACCATCTAGAATGAGTCTTGAAAAGTTGAAGAGACGATTTGTAGCCAATCCCACCAAAGCAGATGCTATATTGGATCCAAATTGCTCCCATGAAGTACTTTTATAACTGATACAATGAAGTAATACATGTACCAAGTACTTCCAATGTGAACTAAACAAGGGTTTCTTGAATGTTGTTTCAGTTAAGGACCCTTCATACCCAATATCTCTTAAAGTATCCCAAAGAAGCTGTTTGTCAAAACGTATAGCTCCTTCTTCATCATCCAATAATAAATCTTCACAAATTGAAGCTTCACTATCTTTCCAGCAACCTTAGCCTGTATATATGACTCATCATCTTCCATGTGAGTTCTAGCAGTTGCCCAAAACTGTTGAATCCATGGCTCAATAACATCCGGTTCTACCAAAAGTGCATAATTGATTGTGGATCCAGCAAGGAAATCAATTATGTCATGGAATGCGACATTATCTTCAGTCTTATCTAAATTTGCCACTATGTTGTGTTTAGTAACTGTGTTTCGATTCGCCATTGATTAATGTTTACAAAATAAAGTGGTTCGATGAATAGTAAATTTGAGAGAGAGAGAAATATGGAAAAGATTGATAAGGATAAAGATGAGAGGGCAAATCGGAGGGTAAGATTTGAAAAATCACATCCCATAATAACAAAGTTACCGTTATTTGAATTTTAACCCATCTTTTATCCGTTGGAACAGTACGTTGATAAGACAAGCGATTGCTTTCCACGTGTGCGATATTTTCAAAGCAGTACTTTCAGAGCAGTACTTTCATATAACCAAAAAGCATTACTTTTCCATTCTCTTTTTCATAATGGCAAAAACTTCAAATAGGCATTGGATTGCCTCCCCTCAAGCAATGCATAGAACTGTCTAACTAACTAATCAATCCTCCCCTTAAATGTAGCTTAGTAATTAATCATACCAATACTCACCACCAAGTGATTGAATCTTGAAACATCAAATCCTTTTGTGAGTAGATCAGCTACATTATCATATGTGTGAACCTTGACAACATTAATGAGTCTATGCTCATAACAATCTCTGATAAAGTGATGCGAATCAATGTGCTTGGTTTTGGAGTGATAAACTGGATTCTTCAAATGCAAATTGTACTCTCATTATCAATGTTGATAGGAGTATTCTTGAAGTTGAACCCATAATCTAAAAGTTGATTCTCGCATCCATAACACTTGTCCACAACAATGGCAAGCAAGAAACATATTCTCGCTTCAATGGATGATGTTCTTTGCAATAGTTTGCTTCTTACATTGCCATGAGACTAATATTCTTCCAAGATACTGGCATCCTCCAGTGGTTGATCTTCTATCATAATTATCACCTGCATAATCACTATCTGAAAAAGCTTCCAAGTGAAAAGGTGAATCCTTTGGATACCACAACCCTAACTTAGATTGTTGTTTCAAATAACTAAAAATCCTCTTGACTGCATTCATATGAGAGACCTTGGGTGAGACTTGATATCTTGCACATAAACAAACAACAAACATGATATCAGGTCTAGATGTAGTTAAGTACATAAGACAGCCAATCATAGATCTGTAAAGCTTGACTTCTACAGGTTGACCATCTTCATCCTTGCCCAATGAGTTGATAGATTTGATAGGTTTTGTGACCGGATTCATAGCATCGAAGTTGAACTTTTTAAGAATGTCAGAGACATACTTATCTTGACTTATGAAAATTCCCTCCTTTGATTGTTTAACTTGAAGCCCCAAAAAGAAAGTTAATTCACCCATAGAACTCATTTGAAATTCATGTTGCATCAGCTGCTCAAATTCCTTCACCATTGACTGTTTTGTAGCTCCAAAGATGATATCATCTACATAAACTTGAACCGACATGATATCCTTCTTATCTCTTGATAAACAAAGTTTTATCAATAGCTCCTCTCCTGTAACCATGTTGTAATAAGAAAGTGGAAAGTCTTTCATACCAAGCTCTAGGTGCTTGATGAAGACCATAAAGAGCCTTAACAACTTTGTAGACTTTGTTTGGATGTGCAGGATCCTCAAAACCAGGAGGTTGTTTGACATAGACCTCCTCTGTAATAGTACCATAAAGAAAGGCACTTTTGACATCCATTTGATAAACAAGAAAGCCCATATATGATGCAAAAGCAAGAAATATTCGAATGGCTTCAATCCTTGATACAGGAGCAAACACTTCATTATAATCTACTCCTTCTTCTTGTCTGTAACCTTGTGCTACTAGCCGTGCTTTGTTCTTGATAACATTCCCTCTTTCATCTCTCTTAACTCTGAAAACCCATCTTGTACCAATGACTTTCTTTCCATCTGGTAGATCAAATAGTACCCAAACCTCTTGAAGTTTGAATTGAAGAAGTTCTTCTTGCATGGCTTCAACCCAACTCTCTTTAGTTAATGCTTGAGCTACATTCTTGGGTTCTTCTTGAGAGATAAAGCAAGTGAATAAGCACGTTTGGTGATCCTTATGATTCAAATTGCTACGCTTATATACAAAGCTAAGTAAAGCATTATGTGGTTTAGAAAACCTTTAGCCTTGGTTACGGTGAGCACTCCAGTAGAAGGTCCAATGATTTGACGGAGGATGATCTTTATGCACTCTTAATGTAGGAGTTTGTGGAACTTCAAAATCATCATCCAAATTTGTGAAATCGGCTCCTTCATTGGAATTTGAGAAAATACCTTGACTTCAAACTCATCATCGGTGTCTTCTAATCCGGGCATGGTAGGATCATACAAATCATCCAAATCATCACAATAGGTGCGGCGAAGCTTTGATCCAAAGTAATGTGATCCAGCACGTGAGTGTATTCAGTAGACTTACCCTTTGTCTTTGTGTCTTCAAAAGCTCTTCTTTGTTCATCCTAATAGGATTGTGCTATTGTTTCTTGAAGAAGCATTCTATTAAGTTCATCTTTAATAGCTTGATCCTCAGCAGACAAAGTAGATTTTGGTTCAGCATTACGTTTCTCCTTTTCGACAGTTATAGGTTCTTCATCAGGAACAGCATCAGGTCTAATGTTGATTTCATGAACAATGTACTGTAAATCTTCTTCTTTGTGATCATCCTGATTTTCTTCTCTAACAGGAACATAATTCATAGAAGGAGTCAAAACCTCAAGATCAAACATCCAATCAGGACCTTTACCCTTTTGATTTTCTTGATCTTCTAAAAATTCAACATGAAGACAATCTTGAACCTTCTTGGTGACCTTGTTGTACACTCTAAATCCTTTGTTGTTGGTACAATATCCCAATAAGTATCCTTCTTCTGACTTGCCATCAAATTTTCCCAAAGCATGAATAGTATTGAGAATAGTCAGAGGACATCCAAAAGGTTTCATAAAACGTATATTAGGTTTGTTTCCCATAAGCAACTCATAAGGTGTCTTCATCTGAGGTTTAGTGGTGATACTCTATTCAACACATAGCAAGCGGTGCCTTTACAACTTCATTTCAAAATTGAATAGGTAATAGTGAATCTGCAAGCATTGTCCTGGCTGCTTCAATCAAGGTTATGTTCTTCCTCTCTGCAACACCATTATGTTGTGGAGTTCTAGCAATACTAAACTCCCTCTTGATTCCTTTCTTGGCACAAAATTCATCCATAAGCTTGTTCTTGAATTCAGTCCCAGTGTCACATCTAATACCTCTTACTTTGAGTCTCAATTGATTTTCAAAGGCTATTATAAGATCATGAATAGCATCAAAGGTTTCATCTTTAAATCACAAGAAAAAGACCCAACTAAATCTACTGCAGTCATCTGTTACAACTAAGCAGTACTTCTTCTTGTTTAGACTTGCAACAGAAACAGGTCCAAACAGATCCATGTGTAGCAACTCCAAAGGATCTCTAATAGTTCTTTCCTCAATCTCCTTGCATGATGCTTTGTGTTGTTTACCCTTCTTGCACGCCAAACATGAGTGATCATTCTTGTATGTTTTGGTAGGTAAACCTCTAACTAAATTTCCTTTAACCAACTTGTTGATATTCTTGAAATTGACATGGCCTAATCTTCTATGCCATAGATGTGCTTCTTCAAGGGTTGCCTTTGCTAATAAACATGTTGCTCTTTCGGAAGAGTGAAGACTCTTCATATCCGCATCAGTACACATCATTAGTTCTTGGTACTCTCAAGATTACCAAGTTATCATCAACAAGCTTGAAATCGGGGAAAGAATAAGACATTATGTGTCGTGAATAACACAGGGTGCTTCTTGTCACAGATCCGTGAAACTGACAAAAGATTGAACTTGAGCTCTTTCACATAGCGAACATTCTCAAAATCTATGATTCCTGCCTTGATGGTTCCTTTGCCAGTTATTCTTCCTCCACTAGGATCATTCCCAAATGCAACTCTTCCTCCAAAGTAAGATCTAAAATCTGACAGAATCTCTTTGTCTCCTGTCATGCTACCAGAGCAACCACTATCCACAATTAGATGATCTTTAAGCTCCTCTTCTAGGTTACCCTGTACAAAGATAAAAGAGTTAGTTAACATTAGGAACCCAAGACATTACTGACTTGTGTTCCCGTTGTGGAGTTACATACTTAAATTCTTTAAGTATGTAATTCCCACTATCTTCAAGCACATGATCAATTATCTTTGGTTGTTCCAAAACTTGTGTTGGTTTCTCAGAAATCTCTTTTTCATCAACATTCTCTTTTTCAACAAAAATCTCTGTTTCACTAGTACTTACTGAAAGTACTGTTTGTTCCCCATCAGTACTTTCTTTCTTAACTCAGCTGGTTTTAACTTTTTGTGTAGGTTTCTTTGATATAGATACTCTTTTTGAGGTTTAACGCCTTCTACATTGATAGTAATTAGATCTCCTAGAGTTTCCATTCCAAAAAGTGCTATCAGTACCTTGATTGGGTGAAAATCTAGCAGTACTTTGAGAAGGTACTGGTGATTTTGAAAAAGGTCTTCTTTGGTGAGGGTACCTATAGTCTTTTGAGAAGTTGATGTGGTTAACCCTATGTGTATGATTCCAGACTGGTTTAGTCTCCCTTGGTTTTTGGTTGGCAGATATGGTCTTTGAGAATTTGCTTAAATAGTCTGAGTGAAAGTCACAGTCCTTAATCAGATGATCAGGACTATAACAAACAAAACACAATTTTTGACCCATACTCCCAAAATTTCTTCCTCTATGTCTATGACCAAAACTACCCTGATTTTTTTTAGGAATTATGAAAATTGTTTTGACCAAAATTATCCCAAAATGGTTTAGCGAGATTTTGAAAAGATTTTTTGAAGGTCTTCTTGAAGGTGTATGATACTTTAAGTTGAAGGTCTTGCTGACTCTTAACATTATCAACCTTAGGTTTTCAACTTTCTTTTGGGATTTGAACTAGATTTACCAAGAAGCTTCTTCCTAAACTCTAAATTGTCTACTCCAAAACAAGAAACATCTATCCTAGTTGGTTGAAAACTACCGGTTGGTGGAGGGACTGCATGATAACCCTTGTCTTTCTTAAATTCGGAGGTGTTTGACTAATAGATTCCTCATTACTAGATGTGTTATCTACATAATTAATGAGTTCATCATCACTAGTTGTTATATCCTCGAAATCAAGTTGTTCACGATCACTAGGTGGGTTCTCTTCTATGCTACTAAAGTCCATACCAAAACCTAGGCCGCTTTTAATGTGTGCTCTTTTACTGTTTTTCAACAAAACTAACATGTGAAAGGCAGATTTTCCCAAACAAATTTTTCTAACAATTCATCCACTTTCCTTAGTAAGCTTCTCAATTTTAGAAATCTTACATCCTAACTTCCATTCACTTAATTTTAACGATAATCCATTGTTCATACTTTTACGCCAAGCCATTTCATTATTTTCACGTGTTATTATTTTGGCTTCCATAGACTCTAAAGTAATTTGATAACCGCCTACCTCGGACCTAGCCCTTTTATAATTATCTCTTTAAGTTACATAATCATTAAGGACTTTTGATAAAAATCATAACACTTAGAGCATACCTCGGAGATAGGGGTGAACTTGGTGAAGTAGCTACCATAGCAAGCGAGCATGTTTCCTCTTCACATTCCATGCTCCAATCAAAGCTTCCTAGGTCATCTCTTGATTCCAAAGCATCAAATCTCGGTTCCTCATCAAAGGTCAGGCTCCAATCAAACTCTTCCACTGCGACCATACAAGTGAGTTCTTGGTTCATCATCAAATTGACACTCGGTCAACCTCGATAGATTTGATTGAGCAACCAAAGCTTTTGTTTCAATAATAGGATTTTGATATGTGTCTAAAATCACATATATTTTACTTTGTTTAAACCCACAAAAGGATCAAAAGCACACAAATGACTATATAAATGTTACAAATATCATGAAAATGTGTTTTATATGAATCGGTACAAAATGATTGAAATTGAAAAACAAGCAAAGTTCACATAATTGTCATTTTCAGTCCCTGAAGTTTCACAAATTGGCAAAACTAGTCCCTGAAGGTTTAAAATGAAAGAAAATTCAAATTTAGTCCTTGGATAATCAAACATGTTCAAAATAGTCCCTGGATGAAAGTTTTCTACAAATGGCAACTTTTACCCCTCAAAATCCAAAAATTGTCAAAGTCGGTCCCTGGGTCATTTTAAAGTGAAAATTACAACATTGGTCCTTTGGTTTATCAATTTGGCAAGGATGATCCTTGTACAATAAGTTTGGAACGATATCAAAACCAGTCCTCAAGTTTCCAATATTGCATAAATGGTCCTTGGGTCTTACACACTAAACCGGATCCAATGTTATAAAACTTAAACCCATTTACAACCTTTCGTGAGAAACCATTCTAAGAACCCAACCCTTCAATGAAACCTTTCAAGAGCCCAATCTACCCTTAATAATATCTCGGTCAAACGATGAAGTCAAACACACCTTCTCCTTTTCCACCCTTCCACTTGTCTCACCTCACCCTCACCTTACCTTGTCCCTCCACTCCACTAACACCCAAAAGCTTTAATTGATTGAAACACGCTAAGAGACTTTTGGTGCCAAAATTTACAAATGGACGTATGGGATTAATTGAAGACATTTCAAGAGTGGGATTTATCGAGGTCCCGAGGAAGATATTTTGACTATAAAGATCTCTACAACAAGTAGAAGCAAGTGTTAGATTTTAGAGTAGAATGTAGAGTAGTGTAGTTTTTAATTAATGTCGACTAGATAAGTTCTTGTAATTTTCTTACGGGTTTAGTTAATTTTAAGTTGTATGAGTATTTTGCAATGTAATTCAAGTATTCAATTAGATTAATTCCATGTTTCTAGTTAAAACTGCTTTTTTCCGCCAAATATGCTTTGCATTGGTTTTGATGTTATAATCAGATTAAGTGTTTAAATAAGCTTTTATAAGTTTATTAAAGTAATTAAAGAAGTATTAAGAGGTTCTGAGGTTCTAATTTCATTTTGAAGAAAAGTCAACAAAAGTCAACTCGTGGTCAAAATAAGCTGTGGAGGTTGATAAGCTGGGGTGATTAAGCTGGAGTGGTATTTAAGCTTGGTTAGTGACAATCCAAGTTTAGTTCTGGTCCTTGTTTCTTTGTTCCATAAGCCCTTTCAATTGTAAGCCAAATTCCAAGTTTTATTTAATTTTCCAAGTTTCTATACAACTGCTTATTTTTGTGCTTCTTGGTGTTTTCAGAACTTATTTATGTTATTTGAGTTAATTTCAGTCAGTTTGATAGTTAGTGTTAGCATAAATCTCATTTTCACTTTTAAAAGTTAAAAACAGTCCATATTAGCCATATCTAGTTTAGCTTAATTTCGTGCTTATTTACATTTTGAAAGTTGCTTATTACGCTTAAAATAAGTTAGTGAATCGATAATAAGCAAGAATCGCAGATTATAATTGGTCGTTGCCTTTGAAAATCTCATAACAACCCTTTATAAGAATTGTTTGGTTGTAATAGTTAAGCGGTCAAACTAGCTTGTCACCGCTCATTTGCACTTTCTTCAAGTTTGATCATGATTAATTAAGTATGTTTCAGTTGTTAGTAGAAGCTTTTAAAATTGTTTTGAGTCGTTCGATGATTTTAGTTGTTTAGTGCAATTTTAGAAAGTTGGATCGCTCAGTATAAACTTCTCACAAGACTTGCGCTATTTAAACCTTATTTACGGTAATTTTAGGTCCTATATAGTGATTAAAGTGCATGTTCCAAAGTTGGTCTTTGTTTCGTTGAGTTTTAACGGGTTTTGGGTCAAAAATCCTATCTTCTTGAAAGTCAAAATTTCATAAGAAACCCATTTTGAATAAAGTTGCAATTTCATGTAGGACTTAATATTAGGATTGAAGACTTGTGCTTTTGGGATATTAAAGTTCAGCTGCTCAACTTAATTAGAAAAATATTAGTTTACTTTTAATTAGCTTATAAACTGCTTATTTGCTAGCTTCTTTTAAGCCCTTTTTCACAAAACCTTCCTTTTTGCTTATTCCTTATTTATGCTTATTCAGTGTGTTTTTCTTGTTGTTGTTGTTGCTTATTCTAAGTTCCCATAACTGATTTATAGCTTATTCAACCTTTGGTTCAGTTGTGGTAGCTTTTTATTAGCTTATGAAAGCTTAATAGCTCATTTTGACCCATTTTAAGGTCTGTTAAGCAAATAAGCTCACAACAAGCTTATCTTTGAGTTCCACAAAATGTGTCTTCACAAAAGTTGCTTATTTTCGATAGTAAAATAGTTTTGTAAAAGAAAATTCAAGAAAACCAAAAATAAAAATAGTAGTTAGGTAGTTTGGCGTGTTGAGACTGGCTGGTCTCAAGCTTTTTCTCGTACTTGTGCTTTTAGGTTCTAATCAGTTGCATTAGCTCATTTTAGGTTAGATTTAGGTGTAGTAGCTTATGGTAGATTTTGGATAGCTTATAGCTTATTTATTAGCTTATTCAAACCGCTTATTTGCCCAATTCAACATTAGTAGGCTTATCTAACTTTTATATTTTTCCCAGTGCTTAGAATAATATTTTAGATTTTCTTGTAAAGTCTCATAATTTTTACTGTTCATTTGTTATTTTCTTAATTTTAATTAGTTTAAATTAGTTTTAATTAATAATATATACATAAAAGTGTAATAAATATATTTTAGTTTTAAAATAAGTTTTATAATATTTTAGATTTTTCTCAATCATAATTTTATTTTTCTAGCCTTATTTCATATTTTCTTCTATTTTAGGTTATTAATAAATAGTTAGAAATAGTTTTAATTAATAATAATTAAATAAATAGTTGTAAAATTAATTTTCTTTTTCTAATAATTTTCTTTTATTTTAGGATTCCAAAATGTCATTTTCATATTTTTAGGTCTTTTATTTCTTAGAATTCACTTTTTATTTGAGTGCGTTTACGTAGTTTTTAAACGTCACGTATTTACGTTCTTTTATCGATTGTTGTGCTTTCCAATTACGTATCCAATTCCATTCCAATCAATCAATAGTGTAATTTCCAATCCAAACCTTTACCGATCACTATCCTTAGTGATCATTCTATCATCTGAATTAGTTTTGACACACCATTGAGTCTCCGGGACTTAACGACCGAGAATTCATTGTATTCTCGATCTTCATTGCATTTGTGTTTTAAGCGGTTTAAGCTTCTTACGGTTAGCCATTCACAAGTGGCTAGCTTGTGTGAGGTAGCTTGACTGCTTTCAAAGATGATCAAATTTTAGGCGCCATTGCGGGAGGCTTTAGCGTGTGTTAAACCATTTTCGCACCCATTCTTGCATATATACCATTTTTGTAAAAGTTTTTGTAAAGTTATCGAGAGAATATCAAAAGTTCATTAACACTTTTCCTGAAGTGTTATCAACACCAAAAATATTTTCATTCTTTGTTTTTACAGCATGTTTTTCAAAAATACAAAAATATCCATCCTTTATCCTCTAATCTGTTTAATTCTCCATTCCTTATCCTCTATAGCCGTTTAATTCTTCATCTCTTATCCCTCTTATCCGTTTAATTCTCTATGTCATGGTATTCGACATGTTCGAGGTGTGGAGGTCCATTTAACGGTGGAAATTGTCGGCGATGTACCAATGTGAGTTTCGGAGACAAGTTTGTCGGAAATCCCGATCCCATTTCAAATAATGAAACACCCGATTTTTCCTACCTACCTCCACATTGTCTGAATCCTACTCATGCGAGTTTTGTGGGAATGATTCTCATTACGGTTTTGATTGTCCACCACGGGTCCCGCTTGTTTATGAGCGTAACCATGTTACAATCGAACTTTGGTGAAAGTTATTTTCCCAATTATCTCTGTTGTGATAATTGGGGGTCCTCATGCGACTTTTGAATGTCAACCGATGAATCAAAATTTTCACAATTCCAATTCTCCGGTTTGACAATTTCCAACCCCGGTATTCACTCATTCATCAAAATCATCATGATAAAACTATTGGAGAATTACTAGTCAAGAACGAGCGGCTAATCCTAGTACTCGGACTTAGAGCCTTCACAAGATTTCAATGATTACGAGGGTGTAATCTTCCACAAACTTACAAGAAATACGCATTGAAAGAAACTACAAATGAAAAGAATGGTATGTAAGCTTGAGAGATGAATATAAGAATCCGATATGATGACGATGATGATGAGGATACCATTGAATGAGGGAATATTATGAGGACGACGAGGAGAGTGTTATTCCTTTGAAAGATATCATTTCTCAACTCCCCGCCTATTGCTATCACACCTATCTTACCTATTATTGCTTCCAAAGACTCTCTCATAATGGGGACGAGCCTCTTAGCACTATTCCGAAATGGAATCGTCTAGTGTTGAGAGCCTTGTCCCGATCCCAGTGAGTCCGAGGTTGTCTCCGTAATATGTGCGATGAGCCTCTTAATGATGATTCTTCTCCTCCTCGTGACATTCCAAACGATCATGTCGAGATGTTCTCCGATTCGACAACGATTGTACTTCGTTTGACGATTCTTTATCCTATGGAGACATCGATTATGTCGAGGAGCTACCTTCGAGCTAGTTAGCTTAGAGGAAGTGAGAGATTCGATGATCCGAAATTGAGGACGAGATACTTCGTGAAAAATTGTTCAATGTACATCTCCTCATTTCTAAGATCAAATCATTTTGTGCTAAGCCGACTTGCTCCTATCCCGTAGAGGATAGTGACTCTACATTGGACAAGCACAAACATCTCTTGAGCTTGAGGCTTTTTCCAATGATTCTCTTCATGAAGAGTTCTCCGGTGAACTCTCTCATGACATATCTCCTCCGAATATGATCATTTCTATTTTGATCTTGAGGATGATATTGACTTGGAGGAAGGTGTACTCTATCATAAGAGTTTGCTTATTGATGATACTACCTCACCCTTCCTCCCGATATCTACATTTGAGGATGACGAATGGATCCTAATTGTTATAAACATCTTTCTTCCATTCCTCACATATGATGTGACTTCTCTCTTCTTCACTCCTTCTGGAGTGAGGGCACTATCTTTGACCCGGCATTTTCATTTATCATCTATGAGCCGGTGCATCTCTCTTTATCTCATCGGTGTGGAACTTTCACGTGCTTCAAATGTTTGTCCAAACATCTTGAATGAAAGTCCGATGGAGATTGTCTTTCCACTTACTTCCCATGAACAAATTAATGCGGGTCGAGTCAAGCTAGCGACTCGGTAATCAAAAACAAGAGCACACACTATATGGGTTTTCACCCATATTTCGCCTTCTTACCCCTTTCTACCACCTAGTGTGGGGAGTTGCCCGCTATATATATATAAAAAAAAAAAAAAAAAAAAAAAACTTTTAAAATAATGGTAGTAGTATTTCTCTTTTATATTCTATGTTTCGGCATAACATGGTACTTTGAATATTGAGGGCAATATTCATTTCTAATTGTGGGGAATTCTCACGAATTTTATCATGTAATTATACCACCCATTCCCCAATTTTGGCCAAAATTTTTTTTTGGAGTAAGTGTTCTACACTTACTCATCTTATGGTTATAAGTCCGCCATGTCTAATAAACAAAAGGATTGGCTAATCCAGAGCAAACGGCTCTTGGTAAAGATATCTCAAATCCGTTGACGACTTGCAATTTGCCCAAAATTGTATGGTATTATTTCACCATATCTTTAATTAGTGAAGAGTTGGCTAGCCCGCAAGTTTATGGCTTGTGGTAAAGGCGGTTGGAAAACCATAATTGGTAATCACTCACCAAAGATAATATTGATAATTTATCTAAGAGTTGGCTAGTCCGTATAAACGGCTTCGTAAAGACAAATCAAAACCGTTGAAAGTCGGTGATTTGCTCAAAATCATTTGGTTATCATTGTACCAAGGTTCTTACTTGAACTGAAACAATTAGCTACTCCGTAGTAATGGCTTTTGGTAAAGAGATGAAATCCATTAATTTTTCATAAAAGATTCTTGGGACTAGCAATAGTTTAGTGTGGGGATTTGATATGTGTCTAAAACACATATATTTTACTTTGTTTAAACCCACAAAAGGATCAAAAGCACACAAATGACTATATAAATGTTACAAATATCATGAAAATGTGTTTTATATGAATCAGGTACAAAATGATTGAAAACAGGTGAAAAACAAGCAAAGTTCACATAATTGTCATTTTCAGTCCCTGAAGTTTCACAAATTGGCAAAACTAGTCCCTGAAGGTTTAAAATTAAAGAAAAGTCAACTTTAGTCCTTGGATAATCAAACATGTTCAAAATAGTCCCTGGATGAAAGTTTTCTACAAATGGCAACTTTACCCCTCAAAATCCAAAAATTGTCAAAGTCGGTCCCTGGGTCATTTTAAAGTGAAAATTACAACATTGGTCCTTTGGTTTATCAATTTGGCAAGGATGATCCTTGTACAATAAGTTTGGAACAAGATCAAAACCAGTCCTCAAGTTTCCAATATTGCATAAATGGTCCTTGGGTCTTACACACTAAACCTGATCCAATGTTATAAAACTTAAACCCATTTTACAACCTTTCGGTGAAACCATTCGGCAACCCAACCCTTCAAGTGAAACCTTTCAAGACCCAATCTACCCTTAATAATATCTCGTCAAACAAGAAGTCAAACACACCTTCTCCTTTTCCACCCTTCCACTTGTCTCACCTCACCCTCACCTTACCTTGTCCCTCCACCCCACTAACACCCAAAAGCTTTAATTGATTGAAACACGCTAAGAGACTTTTGGTGCCAAAATATACAAATGGACGTATGGGATTAATTGAAGACATTTCAAGAGTGGGATTTATCGAGGTCCCGAGGAAGATATTTTGACTATAAAGATCTCTACAACAAGCGTAAACAAGTGTTAGATTTTTAGAGTAGAATGTAGAGTAGTGTAGTTTTTAATTAATGTCGACTAGATAAGTTCTTGTAATTTTTCTTCCGGGTTTAGTTAATTTTAAGTTGTATGAGTATTTTGCAATGTAATTCAAGTATTCAATTAGATTAATTCCATGTTTCTAGTTAAAACTGTTTTCCCGCCAAATATGCTTTGCATTGGTTTGATGTTATAATCAGATTAAGTGTTTAAATAAGCTTTTATAAGTTTATTAAAGTAATTAAAGAAGTATTAAGAGGTTCCCGAGGTTCTAATTTCATTTTGAAGAGAAGTCAACAAAAGTCAACTCTGTGGTCAAAATAAGTCATGGAGGTTGATAATTCGGGGTGATTAAGTCGAGTGGTATTTAAGCTTGGTTAGTGACAATCCAAGTTTAGTTCGGTCCTTGTTTCTTTGTTCCATAAGCCCTTTCAGTTGTAAGCCAAATTCCAAGTTTTATTTAATTTTCCAAGTTTCTATACAACTGCTTATTTATGTGCTTATTGGTGTTTTCAGAACTTATTTATGTTATTTGAGTTAATTTCAGTCAGTTTGATAGTTAGTGTTAGCATAAATCTCATTTTCACTTTTAAAAGTTAAAAACAGTCCATATTAGCCATATCTAGTTTAGCTTAATTTCGTGCTTATTTACATTTTGAAAGTTGCTTATTACAGTTAAAATAAGTTAGTGAATCAGTAATAAGCAAGAATCGCAGTTATAATTGGCTGTTGCCTTTGAAAATCTCATAACAGCCCTTTATAAGGACTGTTTGGTTGTAATAGTTAAGCGGGTCAAACTAGCTTGTCACTTTGTTCATTTGCACTTTCTTCAAGTTTGATCATGATTAATTAAGTATGTTTCAGGTTGTTAGTAGAAGCTTTTAAGTTGTTTTGAGTCGTTCGATGATTTTAGTTGTTTAGTGCAATTTTAGAAAGTGATCGTCAGATAAGTTTCTCACAACTTTGCGCTTATTTAAACCTTATTTACGTAATTTTAGGTCCTATATAGTGATTAAAGTGCATGTTCCAAAGTTGGTCTTTGTTTCGTTGAGTTTTAACGGTTTTGGGTCAAAATCCTATCTTCTTGAAAGTCAAAATTTCATAAGAAACCCATTTTGAATAAAGTTAATTTCATGTAGGACTTAATATTAGGATTGAAGACTTGTGCTTTTGGGATATTAAAGTTCAATTGCTCAACAATTAGAAAATATTAGTTTACTTTTAATTAGCTTATAAACCGCTTATTTGCTAGCTTCTTTAAGCCCTTTTCACAAAACCTTCCTTTTGCTTATTCCTTATTTCGCTTATTCGGTGTGTTTTTCTTGTTGTTGTTGCTTATTCTAAGTTCCCATAACGATTTATAGCTTATTCAACCTTTGGTTCAAGATTGGTAGCTTTTATTAGCTTATGAAAGCTTAATAGCTCATTTTGACCCATTTTAAGGTCATTAAGCAAATAAGCTCACAACAAGCTTATCTTTGAGTTCCACAAAATGTGTCTTCACAAAAGTTGCTTATTTTCAGTAGTAAAATAGTTTTGTAAAGAAAATTCAAGAAAACCAAAAATAAAAATAGCTAGTTAGGTAGTTTAGGCGTGTTGAGACTTGAAACCTGGTCTCAAGCTTTTTTCTCAGTAGCTTGTGCTTTTTAGGTTCTAATCAGTTGCATTAGCTCATTTTAGGTTAGATTTAGGTTGTAGTAGCTTATGGTAGATTTTGGATAACTTATAGCTTATTTATTAGCTTATTCAAACCGCTTATTTGCCCAATTCAAATTTTATTAGTAGGCTTATCTAACTTTTATATTTTTCCTGTGCTTAGAATAATATTTTAGATTTTCTGTAAAGTCTCATAATTTTCTTGTTCATTTGTTATTTTTCTTAATTTTAATTAGTTTAAATTAGTTTTAATTAATAATATATACATAAAAGTGTAATAAATATATTTTTAGTTTTAAAATAAGTTTTATAATATTTTAGATTTTTCTCAATCATAATTTTATTTTTCTAGCCTTATTTCATATTTTCTTCTATTTTAGGTTATTAATAAATAGTTAGAAATAGTTTTTAATTAATAATAATTAAATAAATAGTTGTAAAATTAATTTTCTTTTTCTAATAATTTTCTTTTATTTTTAGGATTCCAAAAATGTCATTTCATATTTTTAGGTCTTTTATTTCTTAGAATTCACTTTTTATTTGAGTACGTTTCGTAGTTTTTAAACGTCACGTATTCGTTCTTTTATCCGATTGTTGTGCTTTCCAATTCATATCCAATTCCATTCCAATCAATCGAGAGTGTAATTTCCAATCCAAACCTTTATGATCACTATCCTTAGTGATCATTCTATCATCTGAATTAGTTTTGACACACCATCGAGTCTCCGGGGACTTAACGACCGAATTCATTGTATTCTCGATCTTCATTGCATTTGTGTTTTAAGCGGTTTAAGCTTCTTACGGTTAGCCATTCACAAGTGGCTAGCTTGTGTGAGGTAGCTTGACTGCTTTCAAGACAGATCATTTCCTTTAGTTCACTTGGGTTTCTCAGTCATTCTGTTTGCCTGATATTTAGCAAACTTGCACTCTCTTGCAAAGTGTCCACTTCTTTGACAATTAAAGCATTCAATCTTGGTTTTGTCAAATGTTATACCTACTTAGGCTTGAAGTCAATGCCTCTTCCTGCTTTCTTCATGAACTTGATCCTAGCGTTGATCATAGCAACTTGCCACCTTATATCAATTTCTTCAAGAGCATCCTCTTCACTTTGTGACAATTCTTCTTCATAAGTGATGGGTAAAGTGGCTTCTCGAGCAAATAATGAGCATACAACTTCATCGAATGAATGGTGTTTGTTGGTGATGAGGTGGGGTAGGATAAGCAACAAGATTTGAACAACAATTATTTGAGTAGAGAAGCGAGACTTTTAGCTGAAGCACCGCCTCTTTCGTAAGACAAAAAGCAATCTTGTGAGATTTTGAACTAGTTTGGCCATTCATCTCATGCTCATACACCTTCAAATGGTTGTAGAGATCATCAAAGTCCATAACATCCAAACCAGGTTGTCCTCTTATCATAGTAGCAATCACATGCCATGTGGATGGCAAACTTCTTAAGAACTTCAGATTTGCATCTTCAACAGATACCTCGCTTTGTATAACTCCACAGATATCGAGAATATTTTGAATCATCATAGGCGACATCAAGAGCTTCTCTTTCACCAACAATGAATGTTTCAAACTGTTGTTTCAACAGTTATGTGCATCTTATTGGAAGCATCATTACCTCCAAATCTTGTCTTGAGAGCGACCCATAGTTGCTTTGCATCCTTAGCATCATGAACTTGAGTAGATGACCATCGTGAATAGCGAGACAACGATATGTTGAGAGCCTTTTCTTGATTTCTTATTGTAGTTCTTTGGTAAGACGGCCTTAGGAAGTTTAGGTTGTCCAGAATTTCTCTGTGTTCTGCAACAACTTCATTACCATTGACAATTACATTCCATAGTGCATGGTCCGTAATAGCAATGTATTGCCTCATCTTCATGCTCCAAAGATCATACTCTCCTTCTTGATAATAGGAATTCGAGGTGAGGTGATGGATAGGGGTGGTGCAGCTTCAGTCAACATCTTTAGGGTTTGTTAAATCGGTTTTTAAGGGTTTCTTCTTAATCAGAGTTTCCACACAAGCTCTAATACCACTTGTTGGATCGATATACTCTAACCAAACTAACTTATGTAGCTTGTAAGGGCTTAGCAACCTCGGATAAATCCTAAGTTACTAACAATGAAACACTGAATTAACTCTATTAAGTATGCGGAATTTACTTCAATAAAGCTAAGAAGAATTAACTTTAACTTCAACGATTTTATTAATACTTAGAACACCTTGTTATCTGATTCTCTAACAACTCTAATAACTCTAATCTGCGTATGAATTCGTACTCTTGAACTCTAAAACATATATCTTTAATGCCAATCTATGGATCCTTTTATAGGCATAAGGATAACCCTAGTCGGTTTACAACTCTAATCCTTGTACAACAAGTAATCTAAACTAAGAGTATTCTAGAATAACAAAGCTTTCCATAAACGATGTACAGCTTCTTTTAGCTTTGCAAGACTTTGATGTTGAGCAAGATTTGACTTTCTTCTTTAGCGAAGATTTGACTCTTGAAAGACTTTGACTTCTTCAAGATTTTGTATTTCTCAAGTACTTTATATCCCAACATTTCGATGATGGTTCGGAGCAAATATGTTCTCAAATGGAGCATCTTCGGGAGTAGCAAAGGATTATCTCCATCATAGGTGCGAAACAATTCCATGATGTACACTCGATGATTGAGGATTTGATGATGAGACGAGTGATCGCCAGCCAGGAGCTTCTTGACTCAATGACATAGAAACGAAGGGTTATCTACGCGATGTGGATATGAGCGACCTCTGTTGATGGATTTGATGATCATTAGCAATTGGCTCATAGTGTTCATCAAACATTGGATCAAACAATTTCTTCAAATCATCTTCCGAAGGAGGTACATAAGGAGTTGCTGGTGAGAGATTTTGTACAAGAGAAGAACTAATGGGACTACTTGATGAAGGTTGTGATACGGGTCCATAACTTGATTGTCCTGGAGCCATTTGCCCAGACAGCTCATCGAACGTGACGTGAATAGTTTCCATGATATCTCGGGTTCTTTTGTTGTAGATTCGGTAACCCTTTTTGTTTGATGCATAACCCACAAAAACTCCAATATCCGCCTTAGCTCTTAATTTTCCTAAATCTTGACCGTCATTCGTTGGATAGCATAAAACACCAAATACACGAAGGTAGGAGAGATCAGGTTTTCGTTTATGAACAAGTTCGCATGGAGTTTTTGCATGAGAGGTGTGTATGAGGGAACGATTTTGGGTGTAGCAAGCAGTGGCAATGGCCTCAGCCCAAAGAAACAATGGAACCTTTGAATAAATTAGCATAGTTCTTGCAGCTTCAACAAGGGTCCGATTTCGTCTTTCAACTACACCATTCTGTTGAGGCGTGCATGGAACACTTCTTTGATGAATGATTCCAATGCTTTCATAAAATTGACTTAGGTCTTTGTTAACAAACTCAGTGCCATTGTCTGCTTGAATAATTCTAACAGCTTTGTTAAGTCGAACACGAAGTCGCTTGATAAGTTTGATGATGACATCGGAGTTTCATCCTTTGTCCTCAAAAACTTTACCCAAGTAAATCGAGAGTAGTCATCAACAACGACTAAAATATATTTCTTCCCATTTATCGCTTTCACCTCATTGGTCCGCACAATCCATATGAAGGGTATGAAGAACTTCCATAACCGAGTTTGCGGGTTTGGGTTTGTGGGCATATTTCGCTTTTTCCCAATTGGCATGTTGAACAAAGATGATCTTTTCATACTTTAACTGGGTAAGCCTCTTACAAGGTCCTTTCGGAAAGATCATTAATGGTGCCAAGTTCAAGTGATTGAGACGACGATGCCATAACCATGACTTTGTTTTCGAAGCCTTTGACAACAAGTAGATTGGAGAAGACTTCATCATGTCTTCGATAGAGATGGTATATAGATTTGAACCCCGTGTTCCTCTTAAAAGTTCCACACTATCAAGTTCTCTAACGAAACAAGTATGTTTTCTAAAAGCCACCTCTAGATCGGAATCACAGAATTGCCAATAGAAAACAAGTTATGACCAAGACCTTCAACATAATATACCCCGGAGATTACACTATCACCAACAACATAGTCACCATAACCCATAATTGCACCAAAATGGTCGCTCCCAAATCTAATAATCCGATGAATTTACTCACGGTTCATGAGCATGAGCGATCTCCAATCATATGCTTGGAGCGGCTGAGTCCGGTACCACGTAATCGATTTGAACGATCCGCAGTTGAACATGCAGACAAGAATGGATAATCGATAATTGGGAACCCCATGCAATAATGGGTTCCACTTGGTTAGACAAAGAGATTGGAACAACCACATCGTAAACCGAGTCGGTAAAATCATTAGTGGTAGATGTCGGGCTAGTAGGAACGGTGAGATCTATTCAAAGCATGTTCACTTCTTAAAGGTATAGTTATGCCGGTGGGCATCCATTTCTAATGGGCATTGACTTAGAAAATTTAGGCACAACTCATTAAGATTAAATTTGCGGCGAGGGTATCCATTGATAACCTATATTAATAAATTTTCTTCCCATGTTTCTAGTGTTTTATAACCTTCTTCCGCCTTTGCTTTCTAGCCTTCTTAGCTTGATTTTTGGCATTAACGATTTTAACTGGGTGTTTAATGAATTAATCAAATCATTCACGCCACAAACATGATTAGTAATGAAACCAAACAATCATCATTACATGTTTTGCGATAGTAGCGAATTCGAATTAATTACGACGCTTATAGCTAATACTAGAATCAACACGATTCGCTTTATTCAACTCAAACTTAATGTTCCAAGGGTGGTCTTCTACTCTCTTCCATTGCACATTCTTAGCTTGCGAGGTCTTATCTTGCTTTGTATTGCCTAGAAGCTTTGACCCGCTTGCTTTTGTGTCACCGATTACTCTGTAGAGGGAATTATGGGAACATTAGTTGGTTGGGCTACCTTTGCATTCTGAACTAGAAGTGCGAGGATCCGAACTACTTGAAGGCACTCTAGAGTTCACTTTCTTAATCTTGGGCATAGAATGGGTTGCATACTTAGCACTAGGCATAAAACAAGGCATCACAGCTTTATCTTTCTCACATAAGGATTTAGGACATGTTGCTCTTAAACATTCCAATGACTCCTAAGATCGTTTGGCCTGAATGCAAGAAAACCTAATTTCACTATCAAGTGGCTTATTTATGAAATCCTCTTCTACAATCTCACGGAGACATTCTAGACTATCCTTAAGGTGAGTGAAATAGTTATGAAACACAAGTTCGTTATTTCTAAGATGAGGAGGAATGTATTTAATTGATCACAAGATATTTAGAGTCTGCAGATGACTTTGATGCAACATTCTCATTAAAGACAAGTGGCATTTTACCTTTTACGACTCTCGATTCTCAATTTCCTTTTGTAAACATTCGTTGAATCATATAACTCTTTAAAGTGTAGTTTACCCGCAACATTCGTTGTTCTTGTCACGAGTGACTTTCGTTGAATCATATAACTCTTTAAAGTGTAGTTTAACTTTTTATTTTCTTCTAGAAAACTCTCATCTTCCTTTTGTAAAACATTAACCAAGTTTTGAAGATGAAAAGTTTGAGAACACCGAGAATCTAAAGAGGAGGCATTTGGGAGCCAATACATTGTTCTTTTCACCCTTTAATTGTGAAATTGGGCTTTCAACTTTCGATCGTGTTACGGTGAGCTTGAATCAGACGTCACGTTTGTTTATTTCAAAAAGTGCATCAAACTCGAACATTTGAGGATGTCTTGATGTTTGAGGTTTTGACATTTTCTTTGAGATGTTGATATTTTAGTTGCAAATCAAAATGTTCAACTTCTAGCTTAGAAAAGTGTTTTACCAAATTATCGTGATCATCCTGATCAATTTTCTCATTTAGTTCTAAGTTTTTGTTATCAAGCTCAATGACACGATCATGGGAAATTTTCAAAGCAACAGTTAATTCATGAAATTGAGAAGCAGTAATAGAATGCTTAGTAATAGTATAAAACATATCTTGAGCCACACAACTTAATACTAAGTTCTCATTTAAGATATGCGATTCTTTCTTTCAATTTCATTATATTTGAGTTCCGCTCATAATCATTGACCTCAACTATCATTGCATCAAATTCCTTTTCCATTTCTTTAATGTCCGAGTCTATCCCTTTTGAAGACTCTCAAATTGACCTTTAATTGTTTAAAGAAAGGCATGACCTCGCTTAAATAACATTCTTTAGTTTGCTCAAAACCCTTTCCCTTCGATTATCCCCAGGTGTGATTCTCTTCTTACATGTCTTCTCAAAATCAACGAATAGTTGATACACAACATACTGAGTTGATTAAGGTCTTACTATTAGTGGAAATAGTTCTAGGAACTAAATGCATTGGTGTATTCGGAGGATACACAAGAGTCTGAGCACTTTTCTAAGGGAGTGTTTGTTTCAACAAGTACTTTAGCTTTTGCTTATCCATATCTTTCTTCCAAAAATTTGTTCGGGGTTAATTTAATTTGAGGCTTAAACATGTTCAAAGAGATCCAATTCTCTTTAGTGTAATCATGGGGTTTGATCGTTATGTTTTTCTTTTACACTCGTGGATCTTTTAGCTTCTTATCCATTTTCTCCTAGAGGCATCTTCTAATTTTCTATCCTCTTCCATGCTTCCGAACATGATGGTTTTGCCTAGGCTCGAGGATCTCATTACCATCATATACAATCGTATGGAAAGCTTTAGCCTTTTACAATACTCGGATTTGGCTCCTCTACTAGGGGAATACTATGCTTATCGCTTAAGACTCGTGCTTAGTGATCATGTGAGCAATCGAATGGTATTCCTTGTACGCATAACTAGTTTCAAGCTTGTTTTCAAAGTTTTTAGATTGGAAAAATCATTCAAAAGTTTTGATTCATTAGCATTAAATTTTGTTTAAGCACTTTAACATTATCTTGAAGTTCTTGCTTTTGCTTAACAGCTTTAGAAAGCTTTTATTGTAAGGAGTTTAACTCTTGTTTTAACACTTTTTCTCTAAAATTACTTTTTCTAATAATTGTGCGCATTTGGCCATCCATTTCCTCGCTCACGGGTAGTTAACTCAAACTTAGCACGTTGTTCATAAATAGCAACTTGTACTTTATAGGCATTCGCCTGTGGATAACGAAATCATCGAGAGCACATGCAGATATTCATCAAAACATAGTCATCATTGATCGCAGAAGATGCATCACTTGGTACGATCTCACTTTCACTTTGTATCACATATTGATCATATGGGACAATATTACTATTACCCACATTATCTATATCCGATTCATTAGTTTTATGAGATTGTACTTCGTTATGAATCTTTTGCCCATCAACGCCATCGTAAAGTTTTAATACATCCGAAATGATTGAATCTTTGGATGGACCACTGTTGTGGTGACGAGACCTTTGGAGAGACCATTGGTGAAATGCTAGCCATGAAGATTGTCCAGGCGATGGGTTCATCATCGACATCGATTCAAATGCATCACGGTCGGCGACTTGAAAGGCATTTTGATGATTGTGACCTATTTCCTGAATTGGTCGCTCATCCACATCGCATCATAGGTTTTGGCATTTCCTCGAGAAGAAACAACAACTCTTCTTCATCCAAAACAGCTCCACTGCCTTGAGCTTGTACTAGCAAGATCTTGTCCTGAAATACTCGCATTTTGAGGCGTTTTGAGATGTGCGCCTTACAATGTGTCCATCACCACCACAGCTTGTAGCACTTGATTGGATTTGCTTGTCCTTGATTTGCATTCCTTCCACGATTCGATTAGCCACATACCCTCCACCTACACCAAGATTACCATAACCAGCTCCAATCATCCCTTGTTCATACCGTCTTCCTTGCACATTCTGCACCACCACCTTTCCATCTCTGACAGTAGCTTGATTGTGTGGATTGGAAGTTGTTCTGAGGTTATTGTTGGTGTGTGGAGTGGAATTCAGATTTTGACTAACCATGAGAGATAATTGATTGATGAAGTTTTCCATGAGTGTGTTTGAATCAGGAGGCTTATATACTGGATCTGGAATGAGCTTGTAGTTACCATTACCCGTTGGTATGACTTGAGAAGCTTTGGTGGTGATACCTACATTTGTGTAGAATGTTGTTGAGTCATTTGATGAGCTTGCTTCTCCATGTTTAGATTTGAACTGTTCAAGAATCATTCGTTCAAACATAGCATGTCTCTCATTCTCAGCGGTGAATGTATACAATTGTTCATAGTTAGTGTTCCTCAAACCCTTAGTTAACTTGATCAAGTGACAAATTTGTGCCATTCGGGATTCATGTTGTTCACAAACTTTGAGTTTAGTGAATAATTGGCATACTCATTTTGATATTCCTCATGCCATTCACAAGCTTGTGGAACCTCACGTAATATTCGAGACACTTTCCCGGTTTCATCTTAAAGTGCTCAAAGTCATCATACAGCTTGGGATTCTCGGTCTTCTTTAGTTAATTCGTAACCGAGAGAAGCATCTTGACATTGTCCCAAACCGCCTTAGCTTCGATGTTGTGATTGATTAACTTGTAGATGTCTTTGGAAGACCCCGAATTATAATGTTTGAAGCCACGATATCAAGATCGTATCTCTTCTTATCCTTATCACCGAGCTCATCATACGCCTTTGTCCGTCCAAACCTAAGATCACCGTATCATCCGCAGCGGCTTCAAGTGTGTCTCTCGTAGTTTCAATCGATAAGGTCCTTCATCAATTGATTTGAGAATGTTAAACCCATTTTCCTTTCCCAAACAAGACAACCTAATTCGTTGAGCCCATGAGTCATAGTCGGCCTGGCCAAGCATAGGTGGACGAGTATCGATCCACCGCTGAACGCCCTCAAGAATGTAAGAGATGATTGTAGGCACATTGGTAGACATGATTACGATTTCACGGATTTTATAACTCTATGATTAAACCGAGAAATAGATTCTTTCACGGATTTTACTAAATCAAGAGAAAACCGATCGTAAACAATAAGTAATCAAGTCGCTATAAACCTTGAAGACAAGTCGCTAAGTCACCAAGTCGCTAAGTATACAAGTCGCTTTAGTGGACAAGTCGCTAGGCTCACAAGTTGCTAGAAAGACAACTCGCTAGAAGCACAAGTCGCTAGTGATACAAGTTTCTAGACACAGGTCGCTAAAGTGACAAGTCGCTAAGTGGACAAGTCGCTAAAGAACAACTCGCTAGACTGAACAGTACGACCACTACTTTGTACTATATGTCGCTTTGTCTTGAAAGACAAGTCGCTAGGGCACAAGTCGCTTCCCACAATAAAGTCAAGTCGTTGAAGATTGTAAAGACAAGTCGCTAAGTTGACAAGTCGCTAGCCGAAATGGTACAGCCACTACTTTGTACTATTTGTCGCTTTATCTCAAAAGACAAGTCGCTACCACAACAACTACAAGTCATTTGAATAATACGTAGCAAGTCGCTACAAGGAACACTATTCGAGACTCAAGTCGCTAGCTAGAAAAGTTCAAACACAACACTTTTTAATCCAAAACTAACCCATCCACAGTGATTCAAGCTTTCCAAATCAAAACTCAAGCACTTACAATGATTATAAACACAAAAGTACACTCAAAATCAAAACTTTAACACAAGAAATGATCCAAATGATGCAAATACCACTAAACTTTTTCAAACCCAAAAACCATATAAAACCACTAGAAATCCAAGAACATGTAAGAGAGATGATCAAACCATGGCTCTTGATACCATTTGTAACATATTGGATTTCACAAACACATCAAACCATGTTTGTATTAGGCGATATTTAAGGTTTTAGAGAGAAAGTTAAGAGGTTTGGGAACTTTAGTGAGAGAAAGTAAAAGTATTATTATGAGCCCAACCCTCTACCTTGGGAGGTGAGGGTATTTATAGTATCTTACATAAACGCCACCTACAGTGTGGATCAAGATACTGATGGGTAAAGACCGTCCGTCCTCCACGGTGTTATTTAACTAAATACTACCTAACATTAAATAACTACTACTACGAAATTTCTAACGATTACATAACTTGATGTGACCGACACTTTAATAACTGGATTTACTAAATCCTAACACTTCCTGAACAGTTTCATCACTTTCTCTTCTTCCAATCAACCTCTTAACATCTGTTTTTTACGTTATAGTTCATATTAATGTGTGAACATATAAATGACAAAATCCACTCAAAATGCATGCATGTATTCAAAAGCTGTTTATCTAAGCTATGAACTCTTATTATTTTATCATTCATGGATTAATCACCGGGGTAGAAGATCTCGTCCCTCGTGGACCTGAATGCTTGTAATGTTTCTTTGCAACTCTTTATATCTCTAGCATCTCGTCAAAGTATTCAATAGAATTCATCATCCCAAAAAAAAAAAAACTAAGCTATGAACAAGTAATGTGACTATTCTGAAAAGAAAGTAGAGAGAAAAAAATGTTGATTCTGAAATGAATGTTGATTGTAAATTTGGCTTTTTTAAGATCAATAAAAGTTGCTTTAAAAAAAAATAACAACCTATGTATTCTTATTTTATATGGCGATTTTATTAGTACTCCATACTAACTTAAGCAAGCAGCACCTCAAAGATAGTAAAGTTGCAACACGGAATTATAAGCACAAATAGGCACAAAGATCCACTTATCCCAAATCGGATGTAGATAATTCCTAGTCCTGTGAGTAATCTATTAATTAGGATCATAGAAAGCTGAGAGTCGTGTAAACACTTTCAGATTGAAGTATTTCGATGGTTATATCAAAATCTTAAATCGAATAAAACTCAAGAAACAAGAATATGTTTTGTTAGTTTTGAAAACCGAACCAGAGATGAAATTTATGACCAATAAACTGAACAACGGTTGTAACTGCCATAACAGTTATTTAACAACCGAAACAGTTAAACCAAAGGGAAAAAATAAGTCCATAATTTGAAATTTTATTTTCAGTGCGCTTTTAACATAAAGACTTTATACCAACTTAAAAGAAATTTTGTCTTTTATTAGCCAATAAAAATACTCGATTTTACCATGTGTCAATTTATGCATTTTCATTAGTTCAATTTCAGTTGTTCAATATAACTTTTCCACTGTTTGGGAATCTTATTATGTAAGAGATTTTCAAAAGAGTTGAGGTAAAAAGGTTAATGTTTCAAAACCAAATGATACGCTTGGTTAATGGTTAAGTGAAACAACTCACATTCTTTTAAGGTTTTGCTAATAATGTCTTAAGAGTTATAATTACAAATAATTTTCATTACAATACACCTTCTTCGAATGACTCATTTTATTAAAGTTTCATAACTTAACAAGCCCATTACTAATGGTTGATAAATACTAGTACTATCATAGGGGTGTACATGATTTTGGGATCTTCGGTACATTGGGTTTAAGTTTCTTAGAGAATCTCAAATGTGAGTACTATAATTTTGCCCTATCTTAGCGCAAAATGAGAATATTTTTTAAATGTCTTTGCACTATAAATATATTACTCCAATGTGTACACTAAACTTTGCTCTAAATCTAGCATTAAATATTATTTTATATAATATATGACAATAATATTATGACTAAAATACACCGTTGGTCCCTAAACTTGTATCGGAGGATCGCGATGGGACGAAACCGGGCATAATCATCGCCACGGGTCCAAACAGTAGCCATTAAATGCCAGATTGGTCCCTTGACCAAGTCAAAGTCTGATTTTTGTTTTGTAGTCGAGGGTATTTTAGTCCATACACATTTATACTTTTATAACACATTTATGTTTTACCCCTTCATCTTTCATCCTCTTCATCATCTACCCAAATCATTCATCTCCCCAACATTTGAACAATCATTAGCTATGACGGTAATTTGATAACCAGTGGGTGTGAATGTGATGTTTAATCGAAAAAATATTCGAATTGAATCATGTATACGTATAACGACTTTCTTGTTGCGATGTAAAGTTATTTAGAATTGAATCATGTATACGTATAACGACTAATAAATTTTGATGCATATTTGTGGACAATATTTTCTTCTTTGGCTTCTTTCATAAGATACCTTTCAAAATTACCGCTTATGATCTCAGACACGATTAAGAGCGTTGAGAACACAATAAATGTTCGTGTTTATATGTATTTGTTTCATTAGGTCTAATGAGCTATATTTATGTTCACATTTTCTTGCTTATGTTTTCACTACATTATCTAATTTTAATATTTTGTCTAGATTGAAGAGTTCAATCGAGCACCGAGGATTATGAAAAGGAAATGTGCTCCAAACAACCTTCTACCAACGACTTAAAGATGCCGGAGAGACAGAGTGGTATGCCAAGACAAAAGCAAAGTAGCTTCAACTGGGTTTGGGCTTTGCAAAATTGTTATATGGAGTTTTGTGGGGACTTGATGGTTTAGAACCTCCAACATTTCAATGGGCGAAATTCAAAGATTAGCTAATGAATCAGCAAGTAGTCCCTAATTAATCTGTGAGTAGTCCCTAATGAATCAGCAGTATAGTCCAATGTGCTTGTAAGTTGCATTTCTTTTCTTCCTTTGAAACTTCGTTGCGCTTGTTGATCTCATGCTTTTATCTTTTATTGATCTGCTTCTTTTACTTAAAACTAATCGCCCCATCTCGAAAGCTTAGTGATACCTGTGTGCTTTTGAAAGCCCAAAGGACGCCCCGTTATTGATATCGTTGTCAATGAAACACACACCTTTCGAAATTGATGATTATGAGGTACTACGTTAAACTGCTGGCATTCACATGCAATATTTTTATGGTGCAAGTAGCGAATTTATGAGATTTCTATTGTTTTCTTCACCGGATAGAAATTACAAAGATATCGAATCATAAACTAAATTACAATATTTTTATCTCGCTCTAGCTTATTTATTTACTAGTCTTGCAATTAAAAGTCATGTTCATGTGTCCGACAGAAATATATAGCTTTCGCCTTCACCATGTTCGTGTTCCAACTGGTGTCACGAAAAAATTTCTTCTATTAAGGAGAGGCGAATCGAAATTTTAAAATTGATAATGGGTGAAAGTAAGAAAATAATGTAGAATAAAATTAAGTTTATAGCAAATAAAGAATTTCAATAAGTTGATAAATCATCCAACATTATCGAGGAAGCTGTCATAACTTGATGCATCAAAATTTATTAGTACGTTATAATATACATGATTCAATTCTAAATAACTTTACACCGCAACAAGAAAGTGCACCTAAGTCGCTAGGCATGAGTATAAATCACCGTGATGATGTTGGGAGATGATGATTTGGGAGATGAATGATTTGGGTAGATGATGAAGAGGATGAAAGATGAAGGGTAAAACATAAATGTGTTATAAAAGTATAAATGTGTATGGACTAAAATACCCCGACTACAAAACAAAATCGACTTTGACTTGGTCGAGGACCAATCTGGCATTTAATGGCTACTATTTGACCCGTGGCGATGATTATGCCCGATTCGTCCCATCGCGATCCTCCGATACAGTTTAGGGACCAACGGTGTATTTTAATCTAATATTAATATATTAATGGATGATAAGGATATAAATAAAAACTAAATTAAAATATAAGGTTGAAAGTGAATCTTTTGCACATTTAGTGCAATTGAATAGTATAAGCGTTATATTTAATGATTTTAGTGGTTCCTATTCATTGCACTAAAATAGTGCTAATATTGGAGTGAATGTTATGTACTTTTTGCACCATCTTAGTGCAAAAAGTACATATAGTGCATACAGAGATGCCCTTAGTTGGTAATATCTTTTTTACTTAATCAAAACGGTCCGAAAATTGAGTTTGAATTCGGTTTCATTCTCAGGATCAAAGTAAATGACATAATGTCTAATTAAATAAGTTATTAAGATACTTGAGGAACAAATTTCTTAACTTTAGACAAAACAAAATACTACATGCAATTTACCAAAAAAATAAAGTTGAGTTGCACTTAAAGGCAAGAACACCGTTTATACCCGAATCCAAAAAATCAAACCTAATCCGAAGTCCAACCCCAGAAAAAGCTTGAACTCCTTAGTCTTTCTGAGTTTTTAAACTTTATTCGGCTTAACTTACTTTTCTTTTTTAACGACAAACTTTTACAATCTACACCAATTATCTTATAATACCCCCTCCGTACCTGAATAAATGTTCACTTGGACTTTTTGCGGTCTTTATTATTCAACTTTGACCTTAAACATTTTCGTTTGTGTGTATATAATACTTGATGTATAATATATGAATATATTGAGTTTTAAATGTATTTTGACTGATATAATTTTTATCAAGTGTTATATAACACAAACAAAATTATTTAATGTCAAAGTTGAACAAGAAAGACTGTAAAAAGTCAAAGAGACAAAGAGAGTACTATTTTACATGAGTCATAAACCCATAACCTTTTAGTTGATAAAACAATTCACACAGCGTTGTACCAAATTCCTTTTATATTGAGTTAATTAAGTATTGTTGTTGTTCTTGTTGTATAATAGCTTGAACTTTTATTAGAGCCTAGTCCTAATGATTCTTTTTCTCCAAAACCCGAAACCTAATTAATCCAGCTCACATGACACTCCATGGGCTCTTTGGCCTGCCCTGATTACTCATGTTTTGGGGCTAATTTAAGAGATATGGTAGTTATAGTAAAAGATAAATGATTGAGACTATTAAAATCATGTTTAACTTTATGCATAAAGTGACTTGTTAACATTTTGTAGGTTGCAACAAAAATGTCACCTTTCTAAACAACAATAAATCATTGTTACACAGTTTTAACATATTATTCTCTTCATTTCAGAATAAATGTTTATTTTTATTTTATGACGTCTCAAAATAAATATTTATTTTGTGTTTCAATAACTCATAAGTGATTTGAATGGGTATGAATGATGTTCTATTAGTGAAGATTGAATATAGTTTGTATAATATGAATATAAACATTTATATATTTTGAGACTAATGAAGTATTAATTATTTCTATTAAAAGATGAGCTAAACCAAACACTCCTAGATATAAATAACAACAATAACAATACTCAATCCTGTCAGAACGAAGTATGATGGAGAGTAGATGTAAACAGTCACATCTTTGCGCTAGGGTAAATAGACTACTTTCAAAAAGACCTCCGGCAAATGCGCGTGTACAAACGAACACACAAAATGCTAATCCTAGATAAAAATAAGAAATATATATTTGATTAGTAGAGAGAATAGTTGATGGAAAATTATAATAAGAAAGCCCGCATTTATTTATTTTGGAACTCACAAAGTATTACTTTTTTCGTCTTAAAATTATTGTCATGAGACAAAAAACATAAAGTTTAATAAAAGTGAGACTATTATAAATCTTAACAACTCAAATAAAATATTCTTTCACTAAATTATATTTTTTATCTATACTACTTTATAATGCATTTAGGCCTTCTAAAATTAGAAGGCTTAAAAATCAGACTTTTCGACTGCTTATTATGGAAAGAATTAAAAAATAAGATAAGGAGTCTAATCATCGAAATGACATGTCACTTCTCTAACTAAAAATAACAAAAAGGAGGAACTAACAAACTAAAATAAAGAGGCTAATAATGGGTGTGTACGCCACTCCTAACTAATTAATCACCTTTATTTTTAAATTTAAATATCTTTTAATCCGTTTAATTTTTTACGATCTAATTTCACCATATTTTTAAAATTTTGTGTTCGAATTCAACATCCATTTTGATATATTTTATGAGTTTTCTTTAGAATGGGAAGAGCGGAGTTGAAAAGAGAACTTACTCAATTAGGCGTAAAAATGAAAAACATTTGTTATTCTAAAATAAGAATCTAAGATCACCACATGCATTACGCAGATCTCTTCTAGCTTAAAATAAAGAGAGAGACAATTATTTTAAGACATCTAAAAAGAAAATGTGAACAATATACAGGATGAATTAATTATTAATGAGATAAACACTCCTATATAAAAATGAGAAATATATAAATGGAAAAACAGAGAAAGAAGTAGATAAGCAAAGTAAGCTTGGAACACAAAAACAATGGCAACAACAACATTAATCCCTCAACAAAAATCTTAAAAATAAAAAAACACAGACACCAACTAACAAACTAATGGAGCTTCCTTTACAAACCATATCTACCCGTGTTCTCCACCGTTTTTCTGTCTCTGTCTTTCCCTCAAGTCTCCGTCGTCAATTTCATTTCAACTCTCCGTCCAACCAGTTGGTTTGTGCTAACGGTGGAAGACAGCAAGTGTTGGAAGAAGATGAGGAAGGTGAAGCGTCGTTTTTGTCGTTGAGTTCGAAACCTGATAGGAATATGGCGTTGTTGGATGATTATGAAATGGAGGAGCTTGGTTTTATTCATGACCCTAATCATCGTAGTGGTTAGTTTCTTACATATGTTTTCGGCTTATATTTTTTAAGCTCAATCATCCTACTGGTTAGTTTTATTCATTTGATTATTTTAATAATTGGGTTACATTTATGCAATTTATGCAAGACATCGAGTCTCAACAGATATACCAATTTATGCAAGACAGTTTTATGCTTAAGTCACTGTACATGTAAAAGGTGTTCCATCCGGTGAAAATGCAATGACTTTTGGGGTGTTTGGGTTTGCTTAATCGAATGAGTTTATAGTTATTAGCTTATCGACCTATGAGGTTAATAAGCTCTTTTAGATAGGAACCTCAAACGTAGTATTTTTTAAGAATGGAATTAGCCACTGCTTAACAAAGCTTACCCGGGTACACAAAAAACTGAATTGAGATTACTATGGCAGAACACGTTTACAACATGTTCGATTAGTTGTCTCCCTTGTGAAAGTACATTCCGTTATATGCCATATCCCTATATTTATATATGGTGAAGCAATAGTAGTACCAAGAAAGGTTTGTGTTAAATCTGATACAGAATCCATATAAAATTATAGTATAATCTCTTTTTTTCTTTACATAAAGGGAAGTTCTTAGTACAAAATTTTGGCTTATAGAAAAGCCAACCCGGACTTGCCTTGGAACGATGTTCATGAAAGTCTTCTTGAATCTTGAACTAAGTGAATTGCTTGAAAGCTAACTGCTAAGAAAAAAGACACCGTTAGTCTCACCGCGGGAGGGGGTTCCCGCTGTCAACCTCCTGTGTGAGAGTAAGTTTGTAGTGAGAGAGAGTATATGTGTGTTTAGTGAGAAGAGAAGATACCGTTGAGAGTGGTAAATGCACTCTATTTATAGGTGGGCTTCCTTGTCATTATCTAGTTGTCACGGGTCGCGATAGCGACACATTTGGGCGGGAAACTTCTTATTGCCTTGATAGTGACACAATTGGGCGGCAACTGCAGTGTTATACTCATATTTGGCATGTCTATCCCGGAGATACTTATGTCCAGCCCGGACTTATACTTATGTCCAGCCCGGACTTGTTTATGTCTTGCCCGGAGAGGTTCAGCTCCATCCCAGAGAGGTCCAGCTCGATGTGATCCAGCTCTAGCCCGGACTCATCCGGACTCATTCTTTATGTCCTTTCCCACCATACGTCATCATGTCCCCGCCTAGTATGACATGGTTTGACCATGCTATGCTAGACTCATACTTTATTAGTGGCCGCTTTTCCTTCCTGGACTATATGTCGTTATATCCAATTTCGGACCACACTAGTCATGCCCATTTTAGGCTGCACGAGTTACGCGTCTTCCGGGCTATATGTATGTTGGGATGCTTGGTTTCCTGTGTCTAATGGTAAAGACCCCGTAAGAACGACATTTCTATAATTGGGGTAACACTAGCATCGACCGGATACCTTCGTGTTCATTTCTAAGAGGATGATGTCAAAGGTTTATGAGGATGGAGATGGTCTCCATACATTATGTGATGAAAGGGGTAAAGGTGTGGACACCTTGTACCACCAGTATGTGCTTAGTATATCCATCTTTCGGGATATGAACAATAGTGCCACTATTGCATCCGCCTTCGACTCACCGAGAATGTACTTCCGTATTGGGTTAAATTTTAGGTTAACCGCTCTAATGCGAAATTGCATTTGTCTTAAGACCATCGGAAATGTACTCCGTGGTCAAGTTAATTATTAGGTTACCCATCCCGATGCGAATATTACATTCGCCTTAAGACCATAGGAAATGTACTCCGTGGTCAAGTTAATTTTAAGGTTACCCGTCCTAGTACCGGCTTGCAATGCCTCTTACGCATTGAAAGCAATTTGAAGGTTACTCATCCTCGCATAAGGCTTGCACCGCTTCACGTACTTGAGTTAATTTTAAGGTTACTCATCCTCGCACTTTTTAGCAAATATTACTTTCAAGTACAGAGCTAATTATGGGTCGCTTCATCCTCAGTACTATAATGTGCTTTTAATCACGATAAAATAGTATTTCGTGTGCGTCACCATAAATACCGGGTCAATATAAAATAATATATAGTCAATGGTGTTATCATACCATTATAGTCCCCTAAGTTTAGTGGTACTATATTTTATTAGTAGCGGTAAACTTAAATACCCGGTTAAAAAATATGTGTTGTTCGAAGTGTTTCAGTAGCCAAATGAACAGGATGGGTAAGGCTTATTAAGACGTTGTGTTGAACTAGAAGGGTACCCGCGCGTTGCAGCGGCGGGTACCCCGAAATAAAATTTCCCCGTGAATCACGTATTTTAGTTTATTATGTTATTTTGACAATAAATTTACTGGATATCAAGAATTTCGCTTATCTCGTGCTCGTTCGGCTCGAGCCCGCTTAACCGCTGCTCGCTCGGACTTGAATATTTGTATAATGTGCTTTATTATTTGTATTAGTGACATTTAATAATTGTGTTTGAGTAGGTTGTACAATATGCTTGATAATTTGTATTTTTATGTAAGGGTGTTTTAATAACCGCATTAATTGTATTTATTGACCGCTAATTAATTGACTACATTAAATGTGTTGACCACATTATTGTCTTGTTAATTTCTTATTATAGATATGTTTTTGTCTTATTTTTAAGACTTCTAAATATAGATGTCCTAAATACATTATAAAGCAAAGATAGATGAGTTAGGGTGTGTTTGTTTTTTTGAAAAATCTTACTAGCCCTCTTACTCTTACCGAGAAGGAGGAGGCGACGCTTTGCTTGTTTGTTTTTTTTTTGAGTAAGACCCGCTAGACATATAACATCTTACTCAAGAAGAGGCGGGGACTTGTCTTATCGCCTCTTACTCGCTTTTGTAAACTTTATATAATATATTTGATTGATTATTAACTATGTTATATTTATAATAAAAGTCTTGTTTCATATTTACATAAGTTACTTATTATCGCATTGCGTTGGTTTAATAAACAAATTGCAAAAACGAGTACTTAAAATCATTCGGACAATTATACAAAAACAAACAACATTATTTCGTTCAGATTTAGACTTTCTAGCCACCTCTTACCAGTAAGATGTGGTAGTCAGATTCAGACCCAAAACATCTTAATGAAACAAACACACCCTTAATTATTGGGGTACTCACCCTTGTTGAGTTAATTAGTAGAATACTCACCCTTATCGAGTTAATTACTAGATAACGAACCACCTAAATAAAAGTAAATGTATTTTCTTTGGTTTAGCATGAAGCAAAAAGAAAGGGGCGGTGTTCATTCATTAACTCAGTCTGTGATATAGACGAGGGAATGAACGAAGCCGCAACAAGTTTTACATACCCACGCAATTGGAGCGTGAAAACAACTACAAACTCATTTCCCGCCTTTCTTCATCACCTTTCCATTAGAAGAGACCCAAGGCATTTTTCTCTTTGTGCTCCACGTATTTCTTGGGATAGGACCCAAACGAGATCTGGGACCCAATATATAACTAAAACAAATCGGATTTTTGTAAAAAGATTTATGAACTCGTTTACGAAGAAAGCACGAAGCATGTTTTATTCGGGTCTCACGGATGGCGCCAACTTGTTAGTATAAAATTCGGGCTTATAGAGAATGCCAATCCGGACTTGTCTTGGAACTATGTTCCGCAGAAGTCTTCTTGAATCTTGAACTAAGTGAATTGCTTAAAAGCTAACTGCTAAGAAAAAAGACATCGTTAGTTTTTTTTTGGGGGGGGGGTGGTCAACAACCGGACTCATTGTTTATGTCCTTTCCGGACCATACGTCATCAAAAGTATTCTGTAATGAATGAACAATAATAATGTAGATTTTTGGAAGTTGGAAAGGTCCATATGTATGTTGAAGTAGTATAACAGCTATTGACTCTCACACATCAATAACGTCATGTTATTATTACAGGATATGTAGCTGTTGTAGGCAAGCCAAATGTTGGAAAAAGTACACTTTCAAACCAAATGATTGGACAAAAGCTCTCGATTGTAACAGATAAGCCTCAAACAACAAGACATCGTATTCTTGGTATATCATCTGCTCCCGAGTATCAGGTTTGGTTTTTGCCATGCCCATTGAGTTCATTAATATTCTGAATAATTTGCATCCTAAAGTTTATGGATGTCATTTCAGATGATACTATATGATACACCTGGTGTAATCGCCAAGAAAATGCACAAATTGGACTCAATGATGATGAATAATGTCCGTAGTGCTACAATTAATGCTGACTGTGTGTTGGTAGTTGTCGATGCATGCAAGACACCTCAAAATGTAATGCCAGTTTTTATAGAGAAATTTGATATGTAACTTATTTTCTATCATTTGTTTTAACATATATGCTGCTTTAGATTGATGAAATGTTGCAAGAAGGTGTAGGAGAGCTTAAAGATAGCGTACCTGTGTTGCTAGTTCTAAATAAGAGAGATCTCATCAAACCTGGTGAAATGGCAAAGAAACTCGAGGTACAAATATATGCATACAATAATATTAGATCAAATGGTCAATAGACATAAATTGTTAATTGTGCTATTTTATGTATTCTTATTAGTATCATAACTTTTGCAGTGGTATGAAAAATCTACTGATGTAGATGATGTTATACCTGTGAGTGCGAAGTATGGTCATGGAGTTGATGATGTAAAGGACTGGATACTATCGAAACTTCCTCTTGGACCAGCATATTATCCCAAGGCATGTTATTTTAAATTGTAGATTGTTAATTCTATTCATTTGGGGTATTTGGATGCGCGTTTTAAAAGTGGTTGTATGATAATCGGTTTTTCAGCTTTAGATAAACAGATTCTACCTTGATTATCTTAGTATTTGACGGTTAAATAAACAGTTTTGGATAAAATAACTTTACAACCACAACAAAACATCTAAGGGTAAAACTAAAATGACGTTTTGAGACTTTCAGTCCCATTTGACCATTTCTCGAAAATTTAGTTACATCATTTTGTCACAAAAATGTCATTTTGATCAATTACATTGAAACATCTGATCTGATTATCACAGCCTCAATTAGCAGAAACACATCCAAACGGCAAACACTATTTCATACAACTCATCACATTACAGCTGATTATCTAATTCAGATGATTCAATATAAGATAGTCACCTGTAAAACGCATATCCGAAGACTCCCTAATCTATGATAAATAAGTGCTTATCTGCTAATGGTACTTGTTTATTTCATAAGTGAATTGGTACATGACTGATTGATTAAAATTGACTAATTGAGGATTCATCATTATTTTTGAGCAGGACATAACTAGTGAGCATCCGGAAAGATTCTTTATTGCTGAAATCGTTAGAGAGAAGATTTTCATGCAATTCCGTAATGAAGTTCCTTATGCATGTCAGGTAGATTTGCAGTTGTTAAATGAAACAATTCTCCATTCTGTAAGTCTGCTCTTTGTTTAAACTTATATTACATGTTATTTTGTCGACAGGTGAATGTAATAAATTACCAAACGAGACCTAATGCAAAAGACTTCATACAAGTCGAGATAGTTGTTGAGAAGAATACACAGAAAATCATCCTCATTGGGAAGGCATGTGAACTATATCTTTATTATTGCTTCTGTTATGTTAGCATTAGTTTATCTTGCGACTTACAGTACTAAATTTTATTCTGCAAAGCCAGCTTTGTAGTAATTGGATCTCGGTCTCTTCATGACCTCTTATTTGATTTAACCAGGATGGAAAGGCTTTAAAACTATTAGCAACGGCTTCAAGGCTCGACATTGAAGATTTCTTGCAGAAAAAAGTTTTCTTAGAGGTATCACCTTGACGAATACTTGGTTTACAACATTATTGTATCATGTCCGCTGTGATAACCGCACACATGACTCTCAACTGTATATGGTGATGAAAACAGGTTGAAGTGAAGGTGAAAGAGAACTGGAGACAAGATGAAGGGCTTTTGAGGCACTACGGCTATGGGGGGAAAATTCAAGCTTTGTGATACCAAATCCCAAATGTTGCCTGAATTCATGGTAAAATGAAAATGATTTCTTGATCTGAGTAGAACCAGTATCGCAACGGGTACTTATTGCATTTAGAATTTTATGCTAGTCTGGGTTATGCAAGAATTTGCACACTATACGCATTGTTGTAAACTTGTAGTAATGAACATAGAAAATTTTGATTAAGAAGATATAGGAAGATGTTAGAATGAGCAAAACTGTTTCCATTTTGTTTTTCCGTTGTAATTAACATGTTATGTAGAAATTTGTTAGGATGCATATCACACGCACTAATGATTTGGTTATGGGTGATCACTGACCACACAACGATACATAATTCACCGGATATATGCCAATTCTTGTATTGAAAAATATCTATCATTTTGTAATAATGTCTAATCATCTCGCTATAAAGAGCATCTAAGCATGTCCTTAACTTTTATATTGATGTCATGTATGAGATGTCTATTATACTGTTAGGTTCATTATAAATAGAAAAGTTTAAATCAAAAGGTACTACAAGCTTTAAAAGTATTTTTGTAAAATTAAAAATCTAGGTAGAAGATCATTTTCCAGCTTTTAGATCCGAAGCAACATTCATGTGCGAGTGTACGGATAGGCGCATGTGATTAAAGTTTTACCATCATAGTCTGAATTTATAATCATGACAAAAGTGTCAACTTCCTTAGGCTACCGCCAGCGGAATAGCAAGGCACCGACAAGGGTGGTGTTCACGCGGCAAGGCTGCTGGCATTGTTGTTGTTCCGCCGTGACCCACAAACCAAGAAGACGAACGCGGGCTTCACCGCATAAGAAAATGTGAAGTGGTGGGCTCCGCCAGTGTATATTATTTATTATTTAAGATGTGAATCGTGAAGATTTAGTGAAGATATTCAGATAAAATAAATATTTTAATAAATTAAAGAAAAAGTTTAAAATGTGAAGTGTGAGTCATCGGGAGTGAAAAATGAGACTACGTGAAAAGAGAGAAAACCGATGCGACATTAAGATTTAAAATAAAGAATGTTATTGTTGAGAGTAGCGTTATAAACGGCTTACTAAACCGAAGGTTACCAGTACACAAACAAGCCTACCACGACATCACTTGCAACCTTTACAACCAATCCTTTTAAAATCTTAAGAATCATCCATACTTCTTCGAACTTTATGAGACTCTCAATCATGATAATTCAAGTTTCTTACTTATTTTTCCGTCTACTACTTGACGTCTATTGTGGTAATGAAGCGAACATCCAATTACTAAAGCATCAAGGACAACGGTGTCAATAAGCGGGAATGAATATTAGTGTGGCCCTTCATAGTGAGCCTAAAGGCGCCTACTATATGTGGTTTCACTTTTCATATTCAGAGCATACGGGTGTCACAAGTTATAAAGCGTGTTATAGCTCTATAACGCGGACCAATAACTCAACCCCACACCCTCCCTTGAGTTATAAGCTTTCATGGCTTGACGCCATCCCAAGTCCTAACCAGCCAAGGCATAAGGTTTTTTTCTTTTTTTTTAAATCAGATTTATGCTTTATCGGTTACGTGTGAGACAGAGGGGTGTCGTATAACTTGAGTAATGAAGGAAGAATTTTGAGTTAAGTTATAAAGAAAAAATTCGACAAAGAAAACATTATAACACGAGCCTTAAAGCTCTAAAACACCTTGTGCTCTTAAAATTGTTAAACCATCACCAAAGTAACTTAGTGATAAGACATCTAATGTCCTCATAAAAAGCTCTTTCCAATCTTACTAGTTACATATTTGAGGTGGCTATGAGAAGGTTTGAAAATAGTCACCTGATACTCAGTATGACGCGTACATCAAGTAGAAGACCTGCCTTCAATAGATTGCTTGACCAAGGAAAATATCATTCATTTATCCATTTAATGTTCATAAAACTATTGGATGAAACTAAATCAAACAAATACAGTAAGTAAAAAAGAAAGAAAGAAAGATGTTCAAAAAGCAACAACAAAAGAAAGGTGATAAATTTAAAAATAGTCAAAGTTATTGCAATTAACAAAACTTTAAAACACTTAAACACTTGCTTTAATGGGCTTTAATCATGGTGGGCCAGCCCACAACCGTCGCGTGTAAGATTTTGCCGGTACGGAGATTGCGCCAATAACTATGGACTAATGCCGGTGGGATTAGATTATGATTATCTCATACATGCAAGAGTACCGTAACCAGATGCTCCTCGTTAATCTGAGCCGTTGATTTTGATATAGAATGAATCGCAGTTGAACCTTTTTTGACCTCGTACGATGATCTAACTATCTAAGCTTAAACTCACGGTCGACATTTTGTGCCCATAAATACATCAAAGATTTTGGGTATCTCAAGGGGACCCAATAATTTTTTTTCCTTTACCCAATAAAATGTAGAAACTAATAATCTGTTTCACATTTTGGTATGCATTGTATTGAGGTCACCGAACTTTGTTTTACATAATTCATACATCAATGTCCAACATTAAACATTATTTAAACTCAATATAATGAGAAGTAATTTGTTTAACAAAAGTAGCTTGGAGTTATTTATATTACTGTAGAAGAGTAATGATATAGCCTCTTAGAAAAATCTTCCTAAAAGCGTATCTACCGTCACATGTTCTGAAATTACAAGCTGGAGATTGACTCACTTTTATCTCCAGCACTTATACTTAAATTAATATAGTTTGTCGAAACTACTTTAAGTATTTTTTAAACTTGACAACCTTTTAAAAACTAACTTAATTTATGTACTTTTTTTGATCAATTCTATACTTGTTAACATTTCAAAAAACACACTATATCAATTTAAAAAACACACGCTTTGTATTTCAAAAAAACACACGTTTTGCGTCAAGGGTCTAACCAAAATCACGATTTCGCAAATAAATGACACCTCCTAAAAGGACTTTTAGGCATAAAAATTTTGAAGGTGTATCATTTCTCTTACTAGAATGGTATAAGCCTCGTAAATAATAGCGGCTAATGGACATAAACATATGTCATCTAATACACCCCTTCAATTAAAGTGGGAGGTCTTCGTACGTCAAACCAGCTCGAAATTCAAGAAATAATGCACTGGGAAAATTCAAGAAATAACACACCGGAAAAACTTTTGAAAAAAATATTTGCATATTGAAACCGAGACGGAACATGTAAGAGTCGAACCTGTATCGAAGCCTGCGTAGATTGTCCTCACGGAACACACAGTATCCTGCATAGAACGACGAGTGTCAAGACAGTTAACCAAGTCATCATCAATGTAACATCGCAAAGCAAGTGAAATGAGTAGTGAAGAGATATATGCGATCGCAGGATCAACTGTACCATGAATATAGCGCATAGTACGCTCCGAAGCACTAAAATGAGATTCACGAGGATCATGCATGTAAAGTCAAACGCTTGCACAAAATAAGATAAGTTGGGACGTTTGAATGTCAAATAGTGAAGTGTTCGACTAAAATGGGATATAAAATATGCTTTATTGATGGGTTATTTGGTTTGTTCAAGATCACCGACCATGGTGAATAATGCGAGTGAATTATGGCGCCAGAGTATAAGGTGATGAGCTATCAATAACACGTTATTTGTGATGCCACCCGCCACATCATACATCTCTCAATAACATATCCATAACTCAAACACCCTCCTCATAACATACCACTAACACACGTTATCGGGGTCCACTTTTTCATATATCAAATTGGCAGAAAAAATTAAACAAAATATAAAAATATCATAAACTTTATAAAATAACTAAAAATTAAATACCCATTTTGTAAAAATTGTTTCTTTGTGTTTTATTATGTGCAAATTAACACATGTTATTGGGTCCCACTTTTTTCATATATCAAATTGGCAGAAAAAATTAAACAAAATATAAAAATATCATAAACTTTATAAAATAACTAAAAATTAAATACCCATTTTGTAAAAATTGTTTCTTTGTGTTTTATTATGTGCAAATTTCTCCAACTGCTATAGAAAAAGTAAAACTTTGACTTTTTTATCATGACATTAAATGCTAGTAATACTATTTATTAAGTTTGGTGATTTTCAAAAATTAAATATAAAAACACAAACCAATAAAGTAAAAAAACAACTATTCATCTTCATCTTCATTCTTTCTCCTGCTCTCCATCGCCACTTGAAAAAAAAAAACAAAGAAAAAGAAAAGAAAAGATACACGATTTAAACATGAATGGCGTGAGCCACTCTACTAGCGAATTTTTTTGGCTCACGAATGGCGTGTAGTCTGAGATGCATGTTACGCGCCAACGGTTCAAGTAGGTGCGGTTGGCGTGTTATTAAACACGATACCGTGTGCTCTTACAAAACTCGACTAAAAGAAAAAAGATAAAAGGTGATACATATATTTTGTGTGTAAGACTTTTAATCATATGATTTTTGGAAGGTTTTTAGGCGATGAGGTTTAGTGATCAACGATTAACATTAAACGCGCATATATAATAAACCTCTACGTAAGTTAATACTCGATAAATTAATAATCTTGATAAAATTAATAATTTGTTCAGTCCCAACTTGGGACCAGTACAAATTTGAACCCCAATCGATAAAATAATAAGATAATAATTTTTTTGAAACCACAATATTATATTGGTCCCAACGAAACTATAAATTAATAATTACTAAAAAATTTCATACATATACATTAAGGCTATACATAATTCAAAATTGTACAAGTTCAATTAATTCAATTAAGAATATACGTAACTGAAACTTTTCTCAACGAAACTAACTTTTTACTTATTCAAAAACAATGAACTTAACAAATTCAATTAATTTGTGAGTGTGAATTCATAAAATGTTAATTGAAACTTGTTTTTTCAATTTATTTTTCATCTCTAACTAGTATACATTGTAACGAGTATACTGAATTTGAAAATTTAAAAGCCATACGTAAATCACTTTAAATTAATAAATTATTAATTTATCAATATAATAATATCTCGTTAAATTAATAAAATATCCTGGTTCTAACATCAATAATTTATAGGTGTTTAACTGTATAATGTACATTACAAAGCATACTAAGATGAGTGTGTAAATAACAATTACAGGCTAATGGACAAAAACATATACCGTGTAATAATTTTTGCGTTTGTCATACTGGATTAGGACTATAGGAGTGAATCGAAAATTCGAAATGAATGTTGAAGATTAGTTTTTAACAAGGGACAATCGATATCCTCACTCTCACACTTAAATAAAAAGGTGAATCATGTTATACATGATTTAAACCCATAAAAAGGTGAATCATGTAGACATACATTTGGTATACCAAGGCGAAATGTTTGAAGTTTTTGTATTACATCCTTAATGTTTGTATCTTGCATATGCGTAATTACTTGAATTGGTTACAAAGGTCAAAGGATTGGGGGTCTTATAAAGACATGTTTTACCTTGATTTTTCTAGCAGCATTTACTAAAGGAGATGATTTGCACACATTACGATTCGATTTGCATATTCGTGCTCAATCTAAGTTAAGAGATCAGATATAACAATACAACAATTTAACGATATCTTGAGTGTCCCAATATAAAATAACTATGCAAATCATTTTCAGTTCTAAATATGACAACCCATTAAAGTTAAAAACTTTTTACTCCACATTAAATTCATTATGTACTCGGAAATGGAAAACAAATGACCAACAATCAAGTTCATTAGTTTCTTTCTTTTGGTGACTATCTTTTGAAATCTCTCTGGCAAATCTGCTGAAATCATCAAATATTCTTCTTCTTAATATGATTCCCTACCACTCATTCATGATTATGTATTTTCGGATGATCAACCCCATGTCCATGTGTTATGTTTATGGGTTGTTTGCGTATTGAGAGTCTTATCATAAATATGGTGGGGAAGATGATGGAGAAACATTCACATGACGATGCCAATTCATGTATTTCTCCTTCAATTTTTATAAAGTTATCTCAATGTTGACATGGACGGTTTTTGCAATTTACTCATTTAGTTCAGTATATTCATTTAAAAAATCCCTTTAGTTTGAACGAAAACATTAACTACTATGGGTATGTTTGGTATGAATTTGAAATTTGCAAATACGTAATTTACGCAGTAGAACTTACTTTTAGGGTTTTGTTATAAATCAAGTTGAAATTAGATTAGAACTTGTTTTAAAAATACTGTACGTACTTATTGTTGCAAAATTATAAAAAGGATATAATTAAACGAGTTTTATAGTATATATTAGATATTTTTGTGCAGAATACGTAATTTATTATTCATAAGTTCTACTAAAGTTTTTAATTTTTTTTGGGTTAAAGTTTTAAGTTCTTCTGCGCTTTATGATTTCATGTTCTGCACGACAAACCAGACTTATTTTATGTTCGACTTATTTTAAGTTCTGCTCCATAAGTTCTCATGTTCTCACCGCCAAACACAGCCTATGTGCTCAAGAGTCAAGACTCCGCATTGATATCATGTAATTTCTTTGTTCTATGAACTTGTGTGATAACTACTATGTGATCAAGACTCCAAAATAGTACTAAGTTATTTTATTACATACGATAATTTGAATGTTTTTATTGTCAAGAACAACTTTACTATAACACTGATCTATTCATTGTTTTTCCTTTTGAACGGCAATATATTAAAACAAAACTAGCAAGGAGCTAGACCATTACAAAGACACAAGATGTGGGTTTTTTAACCAATAAATGACACTTTACATGTATACCTACTCCAATAAAAAGAAAACAAAACAATGTCATCATATAATGCCGTCTTTGAAAGAAAGTCTACGCAAAAAACCATCTTGTTACGAAAAGACCAAATAAGCCACCATAAGCCAAAACAAACGTCTTCAAATAACCTCTTATGCTTAATAGGCATCCTAAGATTTCCGACCCAAGAAGCCCATTCATCAAACGAGCGAATCTCCATGAACTCCACATTCCACCAACTACAAATTTTACGAAAATTATCCTTGGCAAAATCACATACAAAAATAGGTGTGTCAAGATTCTACTCCTCTACCACAAGTGGGACAAATAATAGAAGGAATGTCTAAACCTCTACGAGACAATTATTTTTACAACAATGACATTGTACGTTCTAATTTATGCAATTGTTTGTTCGATTCGATTCGATTAATTCTTTAAAATGGTTAATCAGCGACCAACCATGAAAGAATCCGCCATTTCAATATCAGATATCCGGTTCGATTTCGGATAGTAAGATGAACTATATATAGTTAAAATTTCCAACCGAATCGTCCCGTGTAGTTAGCACTCTTATCATCTCGAAAAATACATTATCATCTTAAATTTGCATCTGTATTCGTAACGTAGAAAGTAAAAAACGTATATTCCGTATATTTCATACATATGTTTTCTTCACATGGACTTGCTTTAATTGCCTTATATCCACAAGCTTCTTGATATTAAGGACCTTAGGGTACTGGCAACCATGCCGAAGTATTTTTTTCATGCCTAATCACCCACGAATAATATCCTTTCATCTCATCTCATACCTAACAATAGATTTTTAGTGGCAACCATGCCTAACTCATACATCAACTATTATTTTTTTTAAACCATGCAACAGCTACCTCATTTAATGTCCAACGCTCATATTTGTTTCTTTTCTTGCCCATGTAGATTCGGCAATCTTGCCGATTTCACAACCCAAGCTTCCATGCCGTGTGTTGCCGAAAGGAGGCAAGACTCATGCCGCTTCGGCATGCTCCAAACCGAAGGACAAACCGGGGTGTTGCAAGACTTTATGAGATCATGAATTCTTTAACAAAATACACCGTATCCTTCATTCAATGATATTTAAGTATCATTGTTAACTTCCTGACATATTTTCAAATGTTTTAGTATATTTTACTGTAAATTGTAATAATGCATTTATAATTGATAAACATTTTTTTTAATCTTAAAGACTATTATGTTACACCATTAATTACAAATAATGCAAGTTTTCATGACTTCATGAGATAGGTAATAGGTTAGTGAAACATTTTTGAGACATAAATTTTTTTTGAGCAGCCAAGTTATGAATCCATGAATAAGGTTTATACATCATCATCGAAAAAGAATACATTGAAGAAAGTACTAATGAGAAGTAATCGATATATTTCTCGAAACAAGCCAAAATGAAACAAACTATGGAGCATAAATTAGAGGAAAATTATGACACTTGAAAGTTTTTGTTTTTTTTGTGTGATTTATAGCTTCTTTGCTTATCTCAAGACTGAATAAGCACAACTATATAATAAGCACTCATGGTCCATTTATTTCGCGGAATGTTTTTGAAGAAATTGTGATATATCAAATAAATTGTAATTTGATTGAATTTAAATGTGGATTAATTGTTATATGTTGTAATCGTAATCGGAAAAATTTGAAAATAATGTTAATAATAAATTAATGTTGTAACTAGACAAGTAGTTGCGCTTAGCGACAGCGGTGTCTAGTTTTGATAAAATTTTAGCGACGATTAAGTTTCTTTAATGAATCAAGATTTTAAGTTTTAAGGAATTCATTTTGAATGATTATATTGTTTTCCGATAGCGTTGTTTTGTATTTGAGATTGTATTTTTAATAGCATTTTGTAAGTTGCATTAATCAATTAATATTAAAATAATAATAACGCTATTTTTGTTGGAAGGAGCAATTGACACCAATTTTTGTGTCCCTGAGAGTCAGTAGTTAGGGTCAGAACGAATCCGGACGAACACGAATCTGAGCCTTGTTCATGTTCGCTCATTTAATTTTAACCGACAAATAAACGAACACGAACGCTTAAACGGACGAAATTTCTTGTTCATGTTCGTTTATTAAGAAAATGAGTTGTTCATGTTCGTTTATGTTTGTTCATTAAGACACTAAACGAACGCTAAACGATCGAACATAAATGAACATAAACAAACAATCATAAAATTTATTAAATTATGCATCATATATTGTTTTATAAGTGTCGTTTTGTTTAAACAAACTAATTTAAATATTATACAATTCAAAGATTCGATATACGAAGATAAATAAATAAATGAACATAAACGAACGTTAACGAACACATAATCGGACGTTTCACGAACATAAATAAACGGACATGACTTTTGTTCATGTTCGCTCATTTAACTAAACGATCGTAAAACATTGTTCATGTTCGCTCATTTAATAAATAAACGAACACAACGAACTTTTACCGAACCGCTCATGAAATGTTTATCGAACGTCAGCTTGCTTACTGTTTCTACCGTAGTACATAAATAGTTCGTGCACATAAACAAACGAATGCAATACAAACATTTATCTTTCGTCTTTATGTTTCAACCTTTCACTTTTATATCGTATAATATCAAATATTAGCATTCATGTGAATATGGTATGTAGGAGTTAATTTTGCATTTTAGGAAGAGAATGCATTAATCTCTCCAAGATTAGCAATAGTTTTCTTTAAACGTCATGGTTGAATACAACTTTTAAAGTTTCCATTTAAACGCCTAGGCATAGTTGAATATGTGTTTTAAAGTTTCCATTTAAGCGCATAGCCATTTAAGCGCCATAGTTTCCTTTCTCACCACAATAGTTGATTGAATTCGCTTTAAAGTGTTAACCGAAATTCGCTTTTCCACTTTCAAGGAAGACCATTTTTCCTTATAGTTAGTAGAGAAGAGATATAATAGAGCCTAAATGGTCTACTAAAAGTTGACTAAAATTCAATGAAATTGAATTTTGAATTTTATTCTAACATGATAGTTTTGGGTTATCACATTTTTTAATGTACGGTGTTTTCATATCATCACAATCAAGAAAACCATTTTGAAACATCAACCAAAAATCAATAAACAAAACATCCTAAAACAAAACCATGAAGTGAACTGATTCTACAATATATACTGTTAAAATTCTGGCATATCTACCACAACGAAACCATCAAAGACTTAAAAAGCAACAGTATAACAAACTCAAAATGCCTAAATTTACGTACACTTACAAACTACCAACAAACATACAAATTACTAACAAACTTATAACTACACACAAGAATTTACTAACTACTTAAAAAGAAACTACACATTTACTTGCAACAAAAGCAAGTTCGATTGCGGCGGCGACACACATTCAAGCAGCAGCAGCGGCAACGGTGGACTCCGACGGCAATAACAAATCTATAAAAAAAATGTCAAAAAAGTTATATAAACTCAAAGCTGAAAAATAATACATATATAGATAGATATGAAAGTAACCACAAAACTTGATATGAATCTATCAAATACTAAAAACAATTGAATAACACTATTAACATAATCAACTGTATACAAATATTAACAAAAACTAAAATAAGGCATACTATAAAGTGCGACAACAGTTTTTTCCGGCAACACAAGTCATGCAGCCGCGACAGTAGATTTTTCTTGCGAGACAGCGGTGAATGCCCGTTCTATTTGCATCAAAGCAATGGTGGCGGAACCAATTTACGGCAAGTCCGCGACGACGGCTGTAAAAAAATTATAAAAACTTAGATCTACAAATAAAATTTATAGATCTGGAAAAAAAATTATAAAAAACTTGATCTATTAATAAAACTCAAAAAAATTACCTCAAAACATGATGGTCATGAGTCGTGGCGGTTATGGGTTTCGGTGGTGGTTTGGTTTAGTTGGTGGAGTCTTCCAGTGGCGGTGACGACCGCTGGAGGTGACGTCCGGTGGTAGGGGTTCGGTGGTGGGAGTTGTGGTGGTGGGTATAGTAGTATTATTTTGTGTATGTGTTTTTAGTATGAGATGAAATGGTGTGTGTCTGTGTGAGAGATATAAGTTTTCAAAGTTACCACAGATAATTTAACCTTGACTTTCAACTTTCAACTTTCAATTTCCACTTTCACCTTTGACCATTTTTCTATTTTATGTAGTTAAGATAGAAAAATCGTATAAAAATACTCTACTTTATCTCGATTTAAATTTAAGGTACTCAACTGTTTTTTCCTTAAATACTTAGTGTAAGCGAGCTCTAAGATCACATCTTTGGAATAAAATCCAGTTGGAAAAGGATCGTGTTAGGAATTAGAAAATTCCATAGTGAAGAGTCGGTACATCGGGGATGCTCACTGCTTTACTTGAGGGCTTAATCATGATTCGAGAGATATAATCACTTATTCCGTGTTGACATCCGAGATTGTCACCCGCAGAGATAATTAGTGATTCGGCCCGCTTCTTCAATGTTATCGGTTGTTCTCTCTTTGGGGAATGTGTGTACTTGGTCCTTGAGCTTCATACACGATCACCGTGGAAGAAAGCCATTGTTTACCACAAACATTGGGAGGTGTTTTCCTTCCGGCATGATGTGTATTCGGAGAGTTCTTGGATATTGGTGTACTTCGAGTTCTTGAGCTTCATACACATTCATCGTGACGAAAGATGTGAACATTGGGGAGTTGTTCTTCATTACCCTCATGATGTGTATTCGGAGAGTTCTTGAGCATTATACAAAGAGACCGATCGCATCAATTCAACTACTGGGGAATTGTTCTCTTGACACCTTTTGGAATGGATCGCCTGACGCCGCTTGAAAGGAAATTTGAGAAGTGTTATTTATGTGGGATGATATGTTGTTGTTCTTTCGGATGATATAACCTCGAACGAAGAATCACGGTGATTATTCTTAAAAGGAGCAAGAAGTTCGATGATAATGGTGTGCTTCTTTGTGCACCGCTAAGAGAAGCTTGAAAGAAAGCTTTGAATCTGCTTAGCTAAAGGATTTTCGGTTTGGGGGAAGTCACAAAGTCTCACTTTCGGATGGTTCAATTTCTTTCTTCGATTCAAGAGCCCCGAAGCTTTGGTGGTGAATGTTTAAGAGTTGATGACTTATCTTCTACGACGCTTTTCTCGATATCCTTATCTCTGTACTCGTATCATCATCTTCTTTAACTATATCATCTTCTATCTTTGTATATATCTATTAAAACCAAATACAAATATATATAGCCAACAAAACAAAATAGAAAAATATAAAATCAATAAAACCCATAAAAATCGAAAAATTCAAAAATACCAAAATATGTTTTCTCATGACATGTCTTCGGTATCGATAACATCTACGGTCTTAGAAATGTCATTCAATAATGGCACGGGACCATAGATGAAGTTCGAGCAGAGGTGTAAATATTTTTTCTAAACATGTCTCTAAATATGGCTTGCAGCTACTTGATCAGAACCCGTGCTTAAAACTATGGCTTGCAGCTACTTCAGATCAGAACCCGTGCTTAAACTATGGTTTGCTATTATTTCGATAGCAACCTGCTTTTCAAAGAAGGAAAGTGCTTCACTTAAATAATTTTTCAAATATTTCGTGCACTTATCCTAAAACAAGTTGAGAAAGTATGTCAAGGATCTGCTGCTCCTACACAAATGTTTTTCCGTCTAAAATTCTTCGTAAAAATATTTGTTGTTTTCAAAAATGGTGGTAAATGAGTTGCTTGATAATAAATCGTAATCAAGTTTTCATAAATTGCAAAAACTCAATCAATGATTTCGCTTTTAAAACTTTTTAGAAAATGAGTCATTGATCGAGGGATAATGTTATTCAAATTTACATCATCTAACGGACTTTCCTAATTATCCTACGTGCTTAATTATAATATATAATTGCCTATGTTGAAGGACTAGGTTTCTAGGATGTGATTGTTAGGTTTAGATGATTATAGTTTGATGAACACATTATTTCCATATCTTATATGAACCGATTGATATGTTGAATTGACTTGAATTAGTCGATTGTCGTTTGGGTGATGTCGACCACCATATATCTCAGATGTGTGTTCACTAACGATGCGGTATATTGGTATATAAGAATGTTCCCAATCCGGATCCCACAATTGAAGATGATTGGATGCCGCAAGGAAAGGGTAACTATATCTTGGGTTGACAAATGAAGAAACGGAACTTAATTGACTTCTATGGAGAGTTGGCATAAATGCAACGTAAGAGGTCTCATCGCATCCGCAGATGGTTTTCTTCAAGTGATTGAAGAAACGGAGCTTAATTTGACCTCGGTTGGCATTCAAAATGCAACGTAGAAGAAGTCTCACCGCATCGCCAGATGGTTTTTCTTCCAAACCCTACAAGCAGCAACATCAATGTATGCGACTCAACCACCCAACGATCTTTGTGCAGATAATTGTGATTATACCATTTTCTTTAAACAATTTTTAACTAATATTGTTTTGAAAATGGAAAATATCTGCTTTGAAAATAAATTGGTCTTAATTTTGAAAATCACCGGACTTCTTTTTATCAAAACCTATGTCACTCAATTATTGACTTCGGTCATCGATTGAGGGGGAGAGTGATTTAAAATATAATATTTTCAAACGATATTTCTTCACAAAAGTTCCGGTTTGTACAACAATAAGTGGTGATCTAAATATTTAATGTTATGTCATGGTATGATTTTCTTTAAAACTCAAAGATCTGTCAAAATGAATTTTTTTCTGTTCTTGTTTGATTGTGAAATTGTTTTATTTTAGTTAAAGATCTCTTAAAAACTATCATACCTGACACTAACAATCTTTAATGTCTTAAAATGGTCCTTATCTCGTCATCTTTAAAATTGAATCTTGCCACGCCTTTCCCCAAACTTTTCTAAATGATTTTAATCAATGGGGATCACAAATCTCAATTGGTTTGAAAGTTTTGATCGTGGAGAGATCGTGATTTAAATCTCAAACTGCTTTTAAATGGAATTGGTTTTAGTCCTTTAAAGCACTCCGCCTCCATGTGCCAAACGATTTCAATATACATAATGCACATGTTGAGGAGGAGGATTTATCCAAAAAAAAAACATATGAGTATTTAAACAAGGCCACATTTTCTCCCATGTTTTCTAAACCTAATTAATTACTTGGGATCCAAAATCTCAAAGGGTTTGATATTTTGATCGGGGAGAATTTGTGATTTAATAATGAAATTTGATAAAAGGTGATCGCTTTGATTTAATTGTGCACGCCGCTCTCATATGTGTTAAAAGCTTTCAATCTTGAAGCACATATTGAGGGGAGCATAACTATCGAGGTACAAAAGTTTTAAAGAGATTTTAAAGTACCTTGATTGATTTTTCAAATGGTTTTATTAATGGATTTTGTGATCGTGGATGTGCTTCAAAGAACTCTTTCCTCTATGTGATAAAATGATTTCACTTATCCTATGCACATATCGAGGGGAGAATTCTACCATGAAAATCAAATGGCTTTTTCGTATGAAAATTGTGATCAAAGAAAATATTTCAAAGTCCTCTTGCCTCATTGTGCTAAACAATTTCTAAATCATACGCACATGTCGAGGGGAGGTTTTCTAAATGATCAAACTATTAAGGTACAAAATGCTTTGATCTCGTATCACAAGTACCTTGATTGGTTTTCCAAATGATTTTTCAATTGGTTTCGAGAAGGAATGGACAATACCTAAAGACCGACCAAATTTACTTTATGCATGGTGTTATAAGGATGGTTAGGTTAGGTATTTGTTCCCACGATCCGCCGTAATCCGAGGGATCTACCAGGACAATCCACTAGATAGTGTAGAGTCCTTAGGTATATTGAAAAAGGAGAAAATGAGAATATGGGAAGAATGCGGATTGAGACAGAGCTAGTAATCGAATAAACCCAACAAGGTTCTAGTAATGAAGTCTCGGTAAGCAATCAAGGGTTGAAGAATGAAAAGAAATGAATGTGAAAAAGGGTGAAAAGAAATAGCCTCCTATAATTCAACCTTAGGGCATAATCGGGTTCAATACATATGCTACCGGGTTGTTACTAAGGTAACACCGGTATTTAAGACAAGACGTCATGGACCCAAAGGACGACCGCACTAAACTTCCCAAACTACTCAAGTTCCTCCTAAAAGGGATTGTTTCATTCTCACGGGAACCGACATTATCTATCGACTTTCTCTTAGAGATTGTTGATATTGAAGAAGGAGACCCTCCCTAGTCTCCCAAGATAGGAACCAAATGTGTACTATTGAGTCTAGAGCCAAGAGATCATCCACAATATCTCATTAGGACACAAAATTAATGAAGACTCATTGTTTCACACAATGTGGAAAGTGAGAATATAATTAAGAGTCCTACGATTATCCTTGTGGTATTGCCGTAACATACGAGTGATATGAAAATATTCACGATGAAGATGGAAATCCTTCTAGAGCCAACATCAAACAAGCTCTTGGTGGGTGACATGTGAGATCTTGCAAAGATCAAGCTTGTGACAACCGGATAGAAACGATGGGAGATTCAATCTTGAATCAACCTTGGTCCAGAATGGAATTGACGAATACTTTTGGAAAACCGCTCGATGTGCAAACCTTCTTTCTCTAGCACGTCGAATGTGTATTCATTTCATATTCAAAAGTATCTCCGATTGAAAAATACTTTTAGAAAACCGCTCGATGCGCGAATCTCTTCTTTTCGCTAAGACGTCGAATGTGTACTCATTCTCTAATACAAAAGTATTTTGATTGAAAATTGATCTTTCTCATAAAACCTTCGTCGATTGCAAAACTCTTTCTTAAAGCAATACGCGATTGTTTTTCAAATCATTTTCATCAATCGCTGAATCTCAATTACCGGTTTACTCACCCGTGTTGTCTTCTTTGAGACGCTCCGGTTTGAGAACGGCTAGAACAAATTGCGAAACCCCGCCAAGGAGATTCTTAGGAATCCCACCGATCACAGCAAGATTTGTATCGATCAACGGGAACCGTGGGCGTGTACTCAATTCAACGAAGTGATCAAAGACACTTTCGTGTTTTTATTGCTAACTGCTTTTGCGGTACATTTGGACGGTTGTAACCGATCGTAATCGAGGAGTCAATCCAAAGCCGCATGCTCACAAAGATCCACACTTAATTTGAAGAAATCATGATCGGTGCATATCTACATAACCGGCTCGATATTTCATACTATGCTTCGCTTCACTGCCGCAAATATCATGAACCAAAGAAGGCTTCCGCTACTCGATGGAAAGATGTCATGATTCAAAAGTGTCGCATGTCGGTCCAAAAGTCACAACATCACATGAAGGCAACACAACTACGGATGATCCGTAGAGATTTGATGTGGCCGATGATCTCAAAGAAAGCTCAAGATCATCGTGATGTGGATCGCTTAAAGGCCTCCACTAAAAGTACAAATCAATGCGGACTTTGAAGAATCGCTACAAAAGCACAAAGATTATGGAAATTGAAGAATTGAAGTCTACGAGCTCAAGAACAAAGTCAAGAATAGAATGCTAGGATTCAAATGTAAACATGGGGTGACCTCCTTGGGGAGATTGTTAGAATTAGAAAATTCCATAGTGAAGAGTCGGTCACCCCAAATATTATCTAGCATAAGTTAGCTTGTAGACTTGTCTTTATTTACGTTATGTAGTAGTTAATTAGTTAATTTATAGCGTAGATTAGTTTAGTGCAACACCGTGAAGGAATGACGGTCTTTACCCACCGTATGCCCGATCCACATGCCGATAGAGGTCGCTTACTTTGTAACTATAAATACCCCTTCCATCCATGGAAGGGGTGGTGCTTCATTCAATCTAACCTTTTACATTTGAGAACCAAGTCTCTAGCAAGAACACCCTCTCTATCTTTCTCTCTCTAAATATGGAAAACATGTATTTTGATCATCCAAGACCACCCGAATCATCAACACAATAAATATATCGATCCTACAGACCGCGTATTTAGTGGAAGCAGATAGTTAGGGACTGACCTGGTACCACTTTGAGTTACTGCCCCGAAGTAACAAATTGCAAGCACGTTTGTTTTTTACCTATATTTATTATGTTTTAGGATAGATAATAAAAGATAGGAAAAAGCTATCGGTATTGGAAACGTCCTTAGTTCCTCGATTCATTCCGTGGCTCGTAATCCATCAATAGCTAAACAATCATTTGGTTATGCCATTTTGGGCTTTTCGATTTAAGGTATCGAACTAAAATCTTATTTATAAAAGAATATTTAAATTTAATAATAATTAATTTGATTATAAAAACAAAAACAATAGAATGTTATTAATTAATAATAGCTACATACATTTTTGAAAAAATGTAAAAATGGGGTTGTTTTGGGTTACGATTTTACTGCTTAATGCGCGTGTTGAGTGGGTTTGTTATAGTGGTTATGTTATCGCTTCCACATGGTGTTTGTGATTTTTATTTTTATTATTTTTTTTAGTATTTATGATGCTTGTTATGTGTTTGATTAAATGTTTAACCCATATTCAGAACCATGAAAGACTATAGTATTTGATTGTTAGAAACACCATAGTATTTAAATGTTTGAAAAACCATAGTATTTGACTGTTAGAAAGATCATAGTATTTGATTGTTAGATTCGCAAAAACTCCTATAAACTTTATGCAAGCAGCCAATTCAAACACTGCTCAAATGCTTGTTTCATTATAATAGAATGTAGTTAAAAGATTTTACTTTTCTAGACATTTTAGATAGGCAGTTAGTTTGATACCATAGTTAAGACAGTTAGTTTGTAAGTCTATAAATACTCATGTACTATTAATAATTCATTTAGTGAAATCTTTCCACATTTCAATCTTTGGTGTTCACTATTTGTTTATGAATATCATCTTTTGAGACATGGCTTGCCACATAGTCTTATATGGGATTACACTGAGAGAACCAAATAAGAGACTTTCATGGAACAATTTGCACTTGCCCACTCAAAAGAGTATTGGATTCAATGGTCTACACTGGTGTTACATTGATACAAGTTATGATGATATGGCTTGCCCCATAATCATTTTGAGACATGGCTTGCCACATAATCATTAACTCTGATTCAAGCACTGAAGCAGTTGATACAAGTTATGATGATACAAGCAGAGAGTAAAAATGCTTTCATGGTATTTGCTACCCAGTGATTCTACAAGCTCTGATTTTCTCTTTACTGATTCAAGTTCTGATGATTGCCAATTTCCTATTCAAGCTAAAAAAAGGTTCCAACTCCAATCCTATTCATCCTAAAAAAAGGTTCTCGCGCCACACATGTTCATGATCCAACTCATAAGAGAAATCATACTAGGCCTTGCAGGAAATTTGACAGGGATATAGTACTAGGCCTTGCAACAAATTTGACTTGAGGTTCTATTGGTAACAAGAATTTTGAAATGAGAAAACCCATGTGTTTAGGAGCAGCATTCAGCAGCAAGAAAGGAAAAGGAAAAAAGGAAGATGGTCTAGGAGCAGTTTATGATGGTATTTTAACTGTCGTGCCTTTATCTTTTGTGGTAGTTTGAAAAAATCTTAGATCTTTAGCTTTTGTGGTATTTGGTAGTACAATTTATGATGGTAGTATAACCGTCGTGTCTTTAGCTTTTGTAATGATGATACATTGATGTAAATGTACATTATCTTTTGAATGGTAGTCAATGTTCTAAAAGGCGCGTGCAAGGTGGCGCCAAGCGCCACGAAATGGACCTAGGCGCCTTTTGGTAAGGTTCGCACTATTTTTAGAAGCATTTTACTGATTGGGGCTTGAATTTCTAGTATTTTGGCTATTTCCTTCCGGCCTTATAATTTCAAAACTTAATTCCTACTTGGGCCTGGCTATTTGGGATTTGGGCTTTAGTATTTAATATTGCTCTTAAAAATGATATAAAATTATAAATACATAAATTTATAAGTATTTTTGTCGCTTTAAGCACGCCTTTAAGAAATGTCTAGGCTTCACAAAGGCTCAGAGGCTTGAGGCGTGAGTGTCCGACACGCCACGCCTAACGCCATTTATAACATTGATGGTAGTTGATCAGTAATGCAACAATTTATCTTTTGAATTGTAGTTGATTAGTTGATGTCCATGCTTCAGATTTTGTTATTTTATTTGTTTTATTGAAAATGTGAATTTATTTTGAGATCAGTTGGTTTTATACTCATGTTTCAGATAACTTGATTAGGTTGTTGAGGTTTTTGATTGTTTGATTACGGGTTTGTGTTATGAGTTTGTTTTTATTTACATTTTTGTTGTTAAGGTTTTGATTTACATGTTTTGGTTTTGTGGCCTCTTCTTTGCTTTGCCGTAGCTTTAGGCCCAAAGGCGTGGTTGTGTTGCTTTGTTGTTCCCCTTAGGTCCGCCTGCTTTTCTTGCTCTAGGTGTTCTGGTTTAGGTGCTTCATGTTTTTGCTTTAGCCTCTGGCCCTTGTGTGGTTTTGCTTTGCTCTGTGCTGCCCCCTTTAGTTGGTCTGCTTCTATGTGTGCCTCGGCTCTTTGTTTTTTTGTTGCGCTTGGATGTTGGCTACTTTGCGTGTGCTTGAGGGCGATTCTTTCTTCCCTTTATGCTATGTTTGCTTGTTCGGTATGTTTTCTTTGTCTGCATTTTGCATATTGTTTTTACGTCTTTTGCTCATATTTCCTTACTATCTCACCCGCACACATGCACTTGGGAGGTCTCGTTGGAAGCAGCCTCTATCCACGGGTTTACCCCGTGTGTGGGTAGGATCTGCTCACATTTTACCTCCCCATACCCCTTGGCGGGATTAGGTTTGTTGTTGTTGTTGTTGTGCTGTTCAAAATACCTGTTAAAGCATATGGGATAACCTGACCCAATAGGTTTAAACTGTATATAATAAACCTAGGTGGAAAAAATGAAATTTTACGTGGATTGCAATAATGACGTGAAAAATTATATGTGTATAATGATATTTTATATATTATATTACCCATATTTAAATTTTTTGTTAAGTACTTTAACCCTAATAATTTACACGCATATCGAATAGATTTGCAAATCCATATCAAATCCAACAAGTAGATAAAGTACCTTATCCCCATTTCTATTTCTCTTGGTAGCTGAAGGTTTGAATATCATGATGCAAGAAGTATTGAATAGCGGTCTGTTTGAAGGCATTAAAGTAGGTAGCGATGAGGTATGCTTAACACATCTTCAATATGCGGATGACACAATTTTTATAGGCAAATGGAATAGAAATAACATTGTCAATTTGATGAAACTTCTCAAATGTTTTCAACTAGTCTCGGGATTGAAAGTTGACTTGAACAAATGTAAATTGTACGGTATTGGCATTGCGATGGAGGAAATAGAAGATTACGCTATGAGTTTGGAATGTCGTGTTGGGAAGCTTCCTTTCTTTTATTTAGGGTCACGGTTGGTAACTTTATGGGAAGAATTGAAAACCGGAACATAATGGTTGATAAATTCAAAAGTAAGTTGGCGATTGAAAGCAAAATGATTTCTTTTGGTGGAGATCACTCTTGTTAAATCGCTTCTCTAGTTTATCGTTGTACTTTTTCTCTTTGTTTCGAGCCCCAATGAGTGTTCTTCATTCACTGAGAGCGTAAGGAGATTTTTTTGGGGAGGGGGGTTGGGGACTCAAAACATATGGTTTGGGTTAAATGGGAAAAGGCGTTGTCTAGTTATGGGGTGGGGGGTTTAAATATTGGAAGTCTTAAAGCCATGAATTGGGCGCTTCTTAGCAAGTGGTGGTGGAGATTTCGGGTTGAAAATGAGGCATTGTGGGTCAAGGTGATTAAGAGTCTGTATGGGCCAGGGGGAGGGTTGTTAGAAGAAAATGTAAGTTTTACTAGGAATAGTGTGTGGGGAAATATAGTGAAAGTAGGCAAGGATTTGGATAAGATCGAGATTAATCTAGCTTCAACAATCAAATGGGAGGTCGGGGATGGAAATGCGATACTATTTTGGGATGACGTGTGGGTAGGGGGTAGAAGGTTGAGGGAGCAGTTTCCTAGGTTATACCATTTAGAGGTGTGCAAAGAGGTTAGGGTAGGTAAAAAAGGGGCTTGGAGGGGGGATGAGTGGACGTGGGAGTGGTGTTGGAGGAATTCTCCGAGAGGAAGAGTTATGAGAGATATTACAGAGCTATGCAACTTGGTACAATCTGTTCAACTGAAAAAACATGTGATGGACAGATGCAGGTGGGAGTTAAGTGAAGATGGCAAGTTTTCAGTCAAAGACCTTAGAGATTTGATAGATGAAAAGACCCTCGGGCCGACCGGGAGACAATTCGTTACTCCATGGTGCAAGAGCATTCCCAAAAAGGTATGTGTTTTTATATGGCGGTTGTATCATGGGAGGTTTCCAATTCACACTATTCTCGATGCCATTGGTATAGATCTTCATACTGTCTTGTGTCCCTGTTGTAATGACGTCATTGAATCTTTGGACCATTGTTTTGTTCTATGCCCAAAGATTCAAATTTAATCTGAAGCGGGTATTCGGATGGTGGGGCTTAGAAAATATTGATGTCTTCTCGGTCCGTGATGTTCTTAATTTACCCGATATTAATTCTTTTAACGATATTAATAGAGAGATGGAAAGTCATCATTTGGTCCACGTTATACATTATATGGAGCAATAGGAACCGATGATATTTCAAGGAATGGTTCCATGATTCCGATTTGTTTAAAGAAGTTCGATTATGATCCTTCGAATGGATTTCACCGGGTCGAAGAAGGATGAGGTGAAGCTGTAAGAATGGTTCGATGGTCCAACCGATCGTGTTTAATTGGTCATTGAACCGATATGTTTATGTACTTTTGTTTGTTGTTTCTTTCTTGGGTTCATTCATACTTTAGTTAGCCCTCGTGATTCTCTTTGGGTTGTGTTTGCACGCTCGTGAGACCGCTTCATCGACTTTCAATGGTTTGTCTCGCCTTGTATCTATATCTTATAGAAAGGGTTTGCATTTTCTATGTATCAGGTTGTATATGTGGATTGAGTTTTAATATATATGCTTTTGCCTTTCAAAAAAAAAAAAAAAAAAACAAGTAGATAATGGAGTTAGATAATAATAATGAAATTATATTACGCTAATTATAGGGGAAACGGGCCTAAACACATTAACACCATCTCCTTTTGTAAATATGACAGTTACCGATATCTACCCTATAGCCATTAGCAGTTACAAAAGAAAGCACATGATCATCATCTTCTTTCCAAGCCCCAAGGACACACACTACATTTATTGGCTCACCACCCCTTATAATACTCACACCTTTTCCTTATAAACTCACCTAAATCTTAACAACTCTCCAATTACAAACAAATATGTCAAAAAGCTTAGCATTATCAATCTTTCTTATTGCACTATTAACACAAAGCCACAACATTTTTCTTGTAACTGAAGCAGCAGGATCAAGAAATAATGGTGGATTCATCACAACCAGGGGAGTGCATTTTATGTTGAATGGTAGTCCATATTATGCTAATGGTTTTAATGCTTATTGGTTGATGCTTTTAGCTTCTGACCCTTCTCAAAGACACAAAGTTTCATCTGCTTTTCAAGAGGCTTCTTCACATGGTCTTTCTGTTGCAAGGACTTGGGCTTTTAGTGATGGTGGCGTTACTCCTTTGCAATATTCACCTGGTTCTTATAATGAGCAAATGTTTAAGGTATAACATATTGTTTATGATTTTTGCTTATTATGTACATTATATCTTGATTTTCTTAATTTGCTCGTCTCTTTCAAAGATTTTTAAGAAAATATTACACCACATTCTTACAATAAGATTTTAAATTTATCCTTAATTATGTATGTTCATCATATGTTAAATCTTCTTATATTTACTAGATTACTACTTATAATAATTTTATAAATAAATGTTTTTTTTTTTACTTATTCTTTCTTTTTCTTTTGGTATTTGGGTGATGAAAATTTCTTGATTTATCTTCCAATATTTTCTTAAAAATTTTTTTTTTAGTCTTTTATAGTGGGTACAGGGTGATGGCATTTTTTTATTGGTGGGTTTGAGCCTTAATTTGAGGGATATGACATTCTTTTCTTCTATACTTTTTAAGGTCAAAGTTTTAAAATAAAGTTGTTTTTTATTGGTGGTGTAAGGTTGATGACATTTTCTTGTTGTGGGTGAAAAGGGGTTAGATTTTGTGGTGGCTGAAGCAAGAAGATATGGGATAAAGCTAATACTGAGTATGGTTAACAATTATGAAAGTCTTGGTGGTAGAAAGCAGTATGTGAATTGGGCTAGAAATCAAGGCCAGTACTTATCATCTGATGATGATTTCTATACTAATCCTGTTGCTAAAGGATTTTACAAGAATCATGTCAAGGTACACATACACACACATTTTTTCCTATATGTTTTCTAAAAATACCATTACTTTTTTTCTGTTAAATATTTTTCTAATTTTTGTGGTTGTGTAGACTGTGCTCACTAGATATAATACACTCACTGGAGTTATGTACAAGAATGATCCAACAATCATGGCTTGGGAGCTCATTAATGAGCCTAGATGCACTTCTGATACATCAGGAAGAACAATTCAGGTTCTTGTTCCTCTTTTGAGTTATTTTGTAGTCATATTGTTTTGTATCTGAGTCTCGGTTTTCTCGAGTCGGTTTTTGGGTAAAATCTAGTCAACTTAGGATGCAACATTGTTGTATAGTCAATCTCTTAACATAGTTATATAGTTTGTGATGTTGAAAATAGGAAAGTTTCTATCTGAGAATTGAATTTATGTGTGTTTATTTTTGTTTCTTAAAAGTCAACTAAAATAAGCTTGACCAGTTCTTTTCAAGATCTGTAGCCACAAGTAACAACCAAGTTCCTAGTGTTGGTTGTGGAGTAATTTCCCTGACCCATAATTACTGACCCACCTTATTGGGCGGCAAAAATACACCCACAAACAACACCGACAATTTATTTCAGAAGCTCACATGTCTTGAACTTGGCAAAACACAACATGGGCTCTTTCATTGTCACAAGATTGAAGATTACATTTTCTCATAAAAACTAAGTAGACAAAAGTGCAGCATTTAAAAGGTAAAATTACAGTGCTACCCATTTATTAATGGGTGTCTGCTGCACTCATCTTTAACTTCAATCTCAAACTACCATCCACGTCGGGTATATATTTCACTATATACACGACATGGACGTGTATGGCTAGGAATGATCTTTGCAATTAAATTTTTAGCAATGTCGGGTATAAAATCCCATGTATACACGACATGAGTTTTTTTTATTGTTGTTCACAACTATTTATGCCCATATAGTGAACCCAATTACACGACATGGACATTTGTATACACGACATGGACTTTTCTTAAACTAATGTCTTCAAAATTTAATAAGTTACAAAAAACACCCTTTAACTTTTTAATAATTACAACTTTTTTATATAACAAACTTTATTTGTCAAATATTTAGCAAATATCTAGCAAATTCGTTAATGAAAAAAATATCGCTACGAAGAGCTTTGAATTACGAACAAAACAAGCCCAATATTGATATGCTTTTGACGTACGTACGATTTTATGAAATAAGAAATATCGTTTGGAAATATAAACCGTTTTATATACACATAATTTATGAAACCATTTTATGAAATAAGAAATATCGTTTTATAAAATAAGAAGTATCGTTTTATGAAATAAGAAATATCGTTTTATGAAACCGTTTGTGAAAAATAATAAAAAATCTATGTCGTGTATACCATGTGCTTTTCTACACGACATGCCTAAGGATTTAATTTCAAGATGATTCTTAGCCATACACGTCCATGTCGTGTATATAGTGAAGATATATACCCGACATGGATGGGTATTTTTGATATTGAACCAAAACGTGGGTCTGTGCAAACACACCAAAAATTATATGGGTAGCATAGTAAAGGCTCATTTTGTTCGTAATTCAAAGCTCTTCGTACCGATATTTATGAAATAAGAAATAAGAAATATCGTTTTATATACACATAATTTATGAAACCGTTTTATGAAACCATAAAACGGTTTCATAATTTATAGTGAAGATATATACGCCTTTATGAGCCTTTTTTATAAAATCGTACGTACGTCAAAAGCATATCAATATTGGGCTTGTTTTGTTCGTAATTCAAAGCTCTTCGTAGCGATATTTTTTTCATTAACGAATTTGCTAGATATTTGCTAAATATTTGACAAATAAAGTTTGTTATATAAAAAAGTTGTAATTATTAAAAAGTTAAAGGGTGTTTTTTGTAACTTATTAAATTTTGAAGACATTAGTTTAAGAAAAGTCCATGTTGTGTATACAAATGTCCATGTCAGATAATCGGGTTCACTATATGGGCATAGGTAGAATATGAACAACAATAAAAACCCATATCGCAGATACATGAGATTTTGTATCCGACATTGCTAAAAATTTAATTGCAAAGATCATTCCTAATATATACGCCCATGTCGATATATAGTGAAAATATATACCCGACATGGATGGGTAGTTTTGAGATTGAAGTTAAAGATGGTCTCACAGACACACCCATTAATAAATGGTTAGACAAGAATTTTCACTTTAAAAGAAATACAACAATTTTTCCGTGCTCAATGCAAAGAAATACGGGTGCTTCTTGTAGTCAAAATGGGCCCTTGTGTTAGCGCGCATAAACTACTTAATTAGGGGTGTTGAAACCAAAACAAAAGCCGAAACATAACCAAACCGAATAGAATCGAACTGAATTTATAACCATATCGAATTAAATATTTATTTTTTGGTTTGCATATGATTTTGACAAAATGAAACCGAATCAAACCGAAAACCGAATTCACATATATTTACATAAAAAAAATTAAAACTCTTACCTAATATAAAGATACATATATATATATCCGGTTGGAAGAAAAACTAAAATAAGAAAGAATAAGAAGAATTTCTAGCAACACATTTCAAATAGGAGGAGAAATTTAAGGGAGATGATTTATTTTTGTGAAAGCATCCGAAATGAGTGGTTGTGGTTTCTTCTTATCATTCTTATTTTAATTTTACTTTATTCGATCCTAACTCTCTCTCTCTATATATATATATATATATATATATATATATATATATATATATATATATATATATATATATATATATATATATTCCGATATAAATATAGCACTTTTAAGCTTGATTTTTTTCGGCTTAATTTATGTGTAATTAAATGAAAAAATATAAATTATTAATTCTTGTTATTAACCCGTGGTTCGATTTAATCTAATTTGAATTCGGTTCGGTTTAGGTTTCAGCTTAACCAAAAAAAAAAATAACCTAATCGAATAAACCGAACAACCCGATAACCGAACTGATGCACACCCTTAATTTTTATTTTTTCACTGAATCTAAATGAGCCTCTAGTTGTGTACTTGTGTATATATGAAAAAACATAGTCCTCCCAAATCAGATGCAACATTGTGTCTAGCTTCTTACCAAAATACCCCCTTCTTCCTTTTCAATACATACAATTAATACACAATTTAATTCATCCCTTCACCAAAATATGCAACTCTTTAACCATAATGTACAATCTAATTAAGCTTACAAAACATAAATCTAAAATCAAGCAGCTCAAAATAAAATAACATTTGTTCGCTGGAAAATTTAGTCACAGGGTACCCGCCTAATCGCGCGGGTACCCTGCTAGTCGTTAAAAAAAAAAAAAAAAAAGGTAAAGTAGTCGTTTACTTCATTGAGATAGTTAATTCAGATATAAAAAAAGAAACACCCCATTTGTATAAAACTCTTACTTTGGACACCCTTTCTTTGTCAAACGAGATGCTATATCATCTCAGCGCTTAATCTTAAAAAAAAGACACCACCCTGAGTCATATCAACTAGTCATTTAATTTAACTAACCAACATAAGTTGTCAAAAGCTGTTCAGAAGATCAACATTATCTTGTTTGAGATGTGATTTTAGTCCTCTCGTCATCCTTTGTCTTGGTGAAATTTATAAAAAGATCAGACGGAAATGATATGAGTATGATAAGATTAAATTTGGGTAAAGTGAGTGTGTGACTTATATTTATGAATTACGGTACAATATATGGATTTGACCCGATCTTATCTATCAAATGGGACTATTAGATACTTAGATCTGACCTAATTGTAGCTAGGACAGCAACTAGCATAAATCCGTGGATTCGTAATGTTCTTGATTGTTTTTTTGGCTATTTTTATGTCTTCTGCCTAACAATATACATTTTCCCAATCATGTGATTAGGCATGGATTACAGAAATGGCTGCACATGTGAAGTCTATAGATCGCAATCACTTGCTGGAAGCAGGTCTAGAGGGCTTTTACGGAAAATCTAGTTCCCAGAATCCTGGATTTAACATTGGAACAGACTTCATTTCAAACAACCAGATACCAGGAATTGATTTTGCTACCCTACACTCATATCCCGACCAATGGTAATTTCCCATTTTAATTTCTACGTACATTTGCACAAAAAAGTAACCAACTTTGGTCTATGTTTGTCTTGGGGTACCAAACATTTGAATGCACAAAACGACTCATCCTTTAAAAAAGTTTACATTTAGAGTAATCTTGTCTCTTTTACTAATAATAATCAATGTATTTATTGTTATAACAGGCTGACGAACTATGATGATCAGAGTCAACTCAACTTCCTCAACAACTGGCTAAGAACCCACATTCGGGACGCCCAATTTGTACTCAAGAAACCATTACTCTTAACGGAATTTGGAAAATCAGTAAAAGATCCAAACTTTAGCACATACAAGAGAGACCAACTTTTTAACATGGTCTACAACAACATATATCTTTCAGCAAAACATGGTGGTGCTGCCGCTGGCGGGCTATTCTGGCAACTTCTAGCTGAAGGCATGGATTCTTTTGGTGATGGTTACAGCATAGTTCTAAGCCAAGGATCCTCGACTGTTAACATTATCGGCCAACAAGGTAAAAGACTTTACCAAATTAGGAAAATATTCGCTAGGATGAGAAATGTGGAGAGGTGGAAGAGGGCTCGTGCTGCTAGGCGGGAACAGTGGTTGAGCTGGAAACGGGGTGTGAAGCCTATTGGAAACTAGCGGAAACACGTTCGATATAAGTTACTAGTATAAGATTTATTATAAAATGAGTGTGGGTTGTTTTTAGCAGTTATGTTTGATTGTATTGATCTCTCTTAGAGATGCATAGCGTACGTCCAGGAGGGTGGCTTACATGATTAGGAAAAATATATATATGGGTTATCTGATCTGAAAATTAGAACAGGGTCATGGTAACTTTACGATGTTGTAACTTAAACTTAAGTATTGTTATGGCATTAATATTTTAACTATATTGAGCAATCTTTCTTTCATCTGCTACATAATCACATCCCCGGTTACCCAGCTTGTGTTTGTGCTGATGCAAATTCTCATCATCTTTACCCAACATACCAAATTTTAACATGTAAAATGTTAGAAATTGGCCAAGGGATGTAATGATAATTTTGGATAATCTACGTATTGTGTATGTTCATTTTCCGAACCAAGTATTTTGACCCTTTAATGCCTGGTTATCACGAATCCTTATTGGATAATTTAAGAAAAACACTTAGTTTATAGGCAGAAGAGACCAAAGAAACAAATAATTATGCCCGTTTTTGTATGTTGCAAATGAGACCAATGTTTATGTTATCAGAATAACATTTTTGACAGTTACAAAGCGGTTAACTAGTTAATACCAAAAGACGTATCTTTTCTAACAGTTAAGATATCAATGATGATTTTCAGGAGGTAAGTTTGTTCGGTAATTTGGTTATTTGTTTAACGTGCCCTACATGTTTTGGTATTTTTGTGCTTGAGTTGAATTAGGATTAGTCATAGGTCGGTTTGTTTGGTTTATAAATAGACATGAGCAGCTTTTGTTTCTTTGATTTGTCCATTATTACTATATATACTCTATATATACTATAGAGCAACACACAAGTTTTGTAACATTAATTGCTAACTTTCGCAAGTTCAAAAAATAAATTTTAAGGTTTAGGTGTGTTGCAGTAGTTCCAGAAGATTAATAACTTTCGCAGTTGGCAAAATAGCCCTAAGGTTTAGGTGTCATTACAAAGTAAGTCTCAGAAGATTAATTGCTATCTATAGCAATTTGACAAAAATAGTCCCTAAGGTTTAAGTTGTCCTCGCAGCAAGTCTTTCAGTAATTAACGAAAAATAGTCACTAAGTTTGAATTGTCTTTGAATGCAGTCCTTCAAGGACTAGCCAAATAAATAGACAAACAAATTTTCCGGTCATTCATATGTTCCAAATTCACTCCTATTAAAGAATCCCACAGATCGCGGGCTTCCACACTCGTTTGAATGCATGAAGGAAAAGAAAGAAAAAAAAAGTTAGTCTAAGGTTCGTTTGGGTTGAAATTCGATTGTTTTGGGTTGAAAAATTGTTTAAAGATTTTCGTTTCTGGATTGAAGGTTCGTTTGAAGAATTTTGCGGTTCTTCCTGGCTCGTTTAGGGTCTGTTTGAACTTGGTATTATGGATTTGATGTAGCATCTTCTTACGTTGTGGGTTGTTTGTTGGCCATAAGGATATTATTAATTGGGCTTTATAAATATCCAAATTAGTATCATTATGTTTTTAGGCTATAATTTACAACATTCAACTTTCTTTGTTTTTCATAAGTTGGCTTTTGGTTTGATTTGACACACGATATTCGAAGATCGACTTGATGTTTGAAGACTTGATTATACTATATTAGATTCTTTGTTGATTGATAGTATGGGGATATTGTTAAGGTTCGTTTGGTTTGTTGACGGGTTTAAGATTTAAATTACATTTAGATTTAGATTTGATTTTGAATTTGATGTAAAAGAGAGAAAATATATAACTAAAATAATTTACTTATAATAAAATATTATTTTAATATTAAAATAATATTAACCCTCACACACATCTTTTAAAAATAAGATAAGGGAAAAAAAGAAAGCAAAAAAAGACAAAAGAAGTCAATTGAAAGATGAAACTAAAAATGAAACCAACATTTAATCAGAGAATTTCCTGACCTCACTAAAAAGTGTATCATCCACTATTTCCAATCACAAAGACTCAACCAAAAGTATGATTAATGTCTTGTCAAAGGAAAACCCATTACACACCCTCAAAACAAACGGGTCTTTTATTTGAGTTTGGGCAATGTAATCATTCTCACATAAGTGGACCATTAAAATTATCAATATGATATTTAGGGTGTTTAAATTGTAGCGTTTGTTTGTCAAGCTTTTTTTTATCGACTTGAAAATTTCAAGTTAGAATGCATTGTCGCTATTTATGGTTAGTTCATCACTTGACATTGAAAATGTTTTTCTTAAAGGACATATTTAAGCAACTGTTTATATGCATAAGTATCCTGATTTATAGATTCATGGTTCCTTAATCATGTATCCCTTTTGCATCGATATTTACAAGGCCTTAAGCAAGTACCCGTGTCTGGTTGCAACATTGTTCAAATTGTGCGATTCAGGTTGATTTCTTTCACATTAGGTGTGGTTCTTTTTTGTTAATTTATTGAGATGGTACAGACACCGCTTATTTGTCGCTTCATCGGAAGACATTCTCTTCATTATCATCTTCAACTTTACTACAACGTATTATCTCTTCTTTACACCAATAGATTTCTATAACGAATCTGGGTGCACTCATTTTTGTGTGCGGGTATTTGGTTATTCGTGATCATATACGGATGTTTCTTTTCTATGTGGAAGTAAGCATTAAAGCTTCTTGAACGTGCACATATGACTAGTTGTAACCCTTTTAAGATCCGACTGACATGCGATCTAAACTTAGTCCTGAGAGTGTTCATGTATCGGATCCTACTTTATACCATAATCTAGTTGGCTGTCTTCAATATCTTAATTTTAAACATTCTGATTTATCTTATGTAGTTAAGCAGATTTGTCTTTATATGCATGGTCCACGAGAGCCTCACTTGGCAGAGCTCAAACGTATTTTGCATTATGTTCAAGGAACTTTGAATTTTGGTATATAGTTGTTTGCTTTTACAACAACTTCTCTTGCTAACTCTGATGCTGATTAGGCTCATTGCCATGTGTGATGAGTCTCGTATTATACATGTTTATACCCCCGATATTATGTAAATTATATATCTATTTACTCTTAGTTATAGAACTTTCAAGACTTAATATATGAATAAACATGCGGGCTAATGATCTAAGGAAAGACACGAGGAACTAATGACTCAAAAGTCTTAGAAGAAATAACACATGGTTTGGCAAAAGTACACCGATCTTATGGAGAAAGAGCGCCGGTTACGGGCGCCATTGGTCAACTATGTACCTACGAGTCAACACTGAAGTACGCCGTGTTAATACAAATAAACCGTAAAACGCTTATTAATATTTTCGATATCTTTGTGTTTTGTTGATAACAAATATAATGTTATCTTAAGTATAATTATAAGGATACATGTTATTTTTGTAAAGCATTTACATATAGCCATTTAAATACAAAATGTAGTAATTAAGCATTTGTTGTAATAGTTTATTAGGATGGGTAAAACCATAACCCATGGACCATAACCCATGGATCATAACCCATACCTAAGTTGGCTAGATACAATGTATATTTAGATACATTGAATCTAAAGAAAACCCATGGACCAACCCATAACCCATGACCCATAACCAAAAACCTATGGGCAAAGAGGAGCGCCCCACGGATCCCTAGGATTACACTAGACGGATCCCAGTGGGAGGATCCGTGGGATTCGGGATCATGGAAGATTTTGCCTATAAATAGAGAGCCATTTCTTCATTCTAACTCACCCTCTTCTTACTAAATCTCTCAAACACTCTCATTCTCTTCTAACATATAGATCACTTGATCTAGAGAGTTGTTCTTCTTTTTTTTCTATTGTGATCCTCATATAGGTCTTTCTTTAAGGCGAGATCACGAGCATTCTACAAGTCATCCAAGCAAGGGGTCCTTGATTGATTTTTCACTCCGCAAGATTTCTGTAGCGAAGATCTTGTATTTGATATTTCACATATTTGTTGTGTAATAGTCTTGTTGGTTTGGTCCACCGTGTTACGGACTCGGTATCTAGCTTTGTACCGGAAAAAGGTGTAAGAAACGCGTGAAGGCTTCTCCGCCAAGTGAAGGAGTTTGTTGACATAGTGCTTGAACTCTCGAGTAGGTGACTCGGGAGTGGAGTAGGCAAGGAAGGTGTCCTTGTAGCCGAACCACTATACATCGGTTGTGTCTTTTCTTTCCCTTTGCTTTACTTTATTTACTTGCTTTATCATTAGATCTATACTTTCTCTACATCCATAAGATCTCACATATTAACGAATCTAAAGTTTTTGAAACTAACTTAAAATCGGCAAAACTATTCAACCACCCCTTCTAGTTTTCCACAATTGGCATCAAGAGCTAAGTTTATTAAAGTTTTAAAGTAAAATTGTATTTTAAAAACTTTTCGATCACTATGGGTTCTGAAAATTATAAGGAAGGGCAATCTATGCAACCACCACCACTACTTGAAACTAATGGTTTTATATATTGGAAAAATAGATTCAAACATATGTGAAATCTAAAGATATTGATCTTTGGTACATTATTGTTGAAGGCGATATTGAGGCTACCTCAAAAGATGATAAAGGAATGTAGTTAACATATCTCATGATAAACTAAATGATGAATCAAGAAAAACTTTCTAAAAATAGTGAAGCAAAAATGGTTTTATATAATGCTTTACCGAAAAGGAATTGAAAGAATTTCTATGCTTAAAACCTCTAAAGAAATTTGGAATTCTTTAGTTGTAACTCATCAAGGCAACCAACAAGTTAAAAATAATAAAATTGATTTATTTGTTCAACAATATGAACAATTTTCAATATCGGATGAGGAAACTATAGATCATTCATTTGCTAACTTTAATTATATTATTACATCTTTACAAGCACTTGATGAATCTTTTTCTAGCCGTAATCATGTTAGGAGATATCTAAGGGCACTTCCATCGAAATGGAGATCCAAGGTGACGGCGATCGAAGAGTCAAAAGATTTGACACTCCTCACCCTCGATGAACTTATAGGCAACCTAAAAGTCTACGAGCTTGTCCTTGCTAAAGACTCCGAAGCCTCAAAGGTGAAAGAGAAACACAAATCTCTTGCCCTTAAAGCCAAAAAGGCTTCAAGCGATGAAGAGAACTCCTCTTCGAGTAGTGACGACGAGGAGTACGCTATGGCGATAAGATACTTTAAAAAGTTCTTTAGAAGAAAGGGAAGATACGTCAAACAACCGTATGACGATAAGAAAGGCTTTAAAAGCAAAGAGGACGAAAGCCAAAGGATGATCGTATTTGCTTTAAATGTGGGACACAAACCACTTTATTAGTAAGTGTCCCAAACGAGATGATCAAAAGGCGTTCGTGAGCTGCACGTGGGGAATGAGCGACGAGGAGGACGAAGAAATTTGTCTCATGGCAAATGACGAGGTATGTCACGAATACTATAGTAGTTCATCACTTGATGACGACTCATTGCATTGCATAATGAATATGATAAACTATGCAATATTAGCTTAAAACTAATTAACAAAAACAAGCTTTTAAAGAGTCAAAACCAACGCTTAGATAAAGAAGTCATAGAATTAAAAGCAAAACTAAAACGCTTAGAAAAGGGTAAAATAGCAAGTGGTGAATGTGAACTTTATGCTCAACTTCAAACACTAGTTGATCATCTAGATTCTAAAATTGCTAGAATGAGTACAAACACTTTAGATACGATATTAGATGGTGTTAAACCGGTAACAACCAAAAGGTTTAGGTGTTCAACAACTTGATCCATCAACTAGTGAAAGTAAACAAACAAAATTTGTTAAGGAACTAGAAAACCTCGCCATCTGCTGTGGCGGATCCAACGGATCCCCAAAAAGGAACCGCTAGTGTTCAAACAGGATCCGTGGATCTGGCAGTAGCAAACAAAGGGTAATAACATAGATTCCTCATCTAGAACTAAATTTGTTATCGTTAATAGGAAGAAACCAACTCATGTCACCACTAGACAACCACCTCCAAAATATAATCCTACTTTTGCAAGAAACAAAGCTCCATCTTTTTCAAAACATAATCCATCTAGGAGACCTAATAACATTTATCCAAGAAGTAACCATCAAATGGGATGGAATCCAAATATGCAAAATGTTTCTCCTTTTCAAAACTTTGCTCCATGGAATGCATACTCATCCTATCCATACATGTCTAATATGAATGGGATGTTTAACACTAATGGACCCATGAACAAATGGGGACCAAACTTTTGAGTTTATTATTGTCTTAGGTATGCTTAAAGGTCGACCTAGACCCGGATGAATGGGTCAAGGATAGCGGGTGCACGAGGCACATGATCGGCAATAGAGATCTATTCTCCACATATGAACCCTTCAATGGAGGTAATGTGGTGTTTGGAAATAGCAAAAGTAGAATCATCGGTAAAGGTACGATTTCTAACAAATCTCTAGCCATTAACGATGTGTGTCACGTAGAAAACCTAAACTTTAACCTCTTAAGTATAGGACAAATATGTGATAAAAGTGCAATGTACTTTTACCAAAACCGTAGTAAGATATTAAAAATGGCATAACCATAGGAAAAGGAATTAGGAAACATGGAGTCTATGTTATTAAAATCGGTAATGAACCTAAAGACAAACTATGTCTTACCTCTATGGATGATACTTGACCTTATGGCATCAAGATTGGGTCACGCCAACATGCAACTTCTTCAATCGCTATCATCCAAATATCTAGTAAGAGATCTACCTAAGTTAAAATATGAACATCACTTTGTGATGCTTGTAATGTAGGAAAACAAGCTCATTCTAGTCATAAAGCTAAAAACATGGTGTCTACAACTAGGTGTCTAGAATTACTACATATGGATTTATTTAGTCCATCCGCTATCCAAAGTTATGGAGGCAACTACTACACTTTGGTCATAGTGGATGATTACTCTAGGTATACATGGACAAAATTTTAAAGAACAAAACGAAACCTTTAATTATTTTGAAATATTGAGCAAAAGATCCAAAGACAACTAGAAGCCCTATAGTGTCCATTAGGACGGATCATGGTAGGAATTCGATAATGAAGTGCAATTTGAGCCTTTTGTGACGCTAATGGTATTACTCACAACTTCTCGGCCCACGCACTCCACAATCGAATGGGGTAGTAGAAAGAAAGAATAGAACCCTACAAGAAATGAGTCGAACCATGCTTAATGAACAATCCATACCTCAAAAGTTTTGGTGTAATGCCGTTGATACTTCAACGTACATACTCAATCGAGTCTTAATTAGACCAATCTTAGGAAAAACTCCATATAAGTTACTCCGAGGCAAAAAGCCTACGTTAAATCACTTTAGAGTCTTTGGAAGCAAATGTTTTATTCTTAACACTAAAGATTACCTTACAAAATTTGATCCTAAATCAAGCGAAGGTATCTTTCTAGGTTACTCGCCAAATAGCAAAGCTTACGTCATATTAAACAAAGAAACAATGAAGGTAGAAGAGTCATTAAATATAAAATTTGATGAAAGTCCACCCAAACCCTCTCCACCTCTTTTCGATGACGAGATTATAGAAAGTGAAGCTATAGTAATAAAGAAAAAGATAAATGAAGAAGAAGAACCTTTAAATAATGAAGTCATAAACATTAAAGAGTCTAAAGATCACCCCGTAGATAAAGTCATATGAAATCTAAACGAACGAACATTAAGGTCCCAAGTTCAAAACCAAAGTAGCTTGTTTTGTTTCGTTTCAACCATAGAACCTAAGAAAACATAAGAAGCCATAAAAGATGAGAGTTGGGTAATGGCTATGCAAGAAGAACTAAATCAATTCGTTTTTAATGATGTTTGGACACTTGTCCCTCCACCTAGTAATCAAACCATAATAGGAACCAAATGGGTTTATAAAAATAAATTAGATGCAAACGGAGTAGTGTCTAGGAACAAGGCTAGACTCGTTGCCCAAGGGTATAACCAACAAGAAGGAATAGACTTTGATGAGACCTATGCCCCATGGCTAGATTAGAGTCTATAAGAATACTTCTTGCGATGCTTGTGCTAATGATCTAAAGCTTTATCAAATGGATGTCAAAAGCACTTTTCTAAATGGTTTCATTAATGAAGAAGTATATGTAGCTCAACCTCAAGCTTCATCGATTTTGAAAACCCAAACATGTGTATAAATTAAAGAAAGCCCTTTACGGTATTAAACAAGCTCCAAAAGCTTGGTATGATAGACTCAAGTCATTTTTAATTAAACACAACTATACCATGGGGTTAGTTGACAACACACTTTTTACTAAGAAAAGAGAGTCACATATAATCATAGTGCAAATATATGTAAATGATATTATATTCGGATCCACTTGTCAAGACATGTGTGATGATTTCTCTAAAATCATGCATGACGAGTTCGAGATGAGTATGATGGGAGAACTTAGTTTCTTTCTTGGTCTACAAATCAAACAAGTAGAAGATGGTATCTTCTTTAATCAATCTAAATACATAAAGGAGATGTTAAAGAAATTCGGTCTAGAAGAGTCGAAACCAATTAGGACACCAATGTCATCCGACACCAAACTCACAAAAGATGAAGACGGCGAATCCGTAGATAATACTAAATATCGTGGCATGATAGGTAGTCTTCTACCTCACGGCAAGTAGGCCGATATCATGTTTAGTGTTTGCTTATGTGCTAGGTTTAAAGAAGACCCTAAAACATCACACCTAGAAGCCGTAAAAGGATATTTAGATACATTAAGGTACAACACAATTAGGATTATGGTATCCGATTCGCCCGAACGGTATATCTTTTATTAGTCAACCACTTGTGAATGGTCAACCATAAAAGTCAAACAATTTCGTAACAAAATGCAATTAAGTCCAGAGGAGTTTAGTGTTTCCCGTCGTTAAGTCCCAACGAGGTGTGTAAACTGAATACAACGAATCTGTGATCGGGTGATACTGAATGGGAAAAGGTTATGATTGATTTTACACTAAGGAATCTGAATCTATTTAAGGACTTTGAAGTCCTTCTAATTCTATTCTTAAAACGATTAACGTTTAAAACCTAAAACGACGTTTAAATAAAATTACGAACGCATTTAAATAAAACGTGAAAATAAAGAAGTAAAATACCTACGGATATGGAAAATACATTTTTACAATCCTAATGATGCAAAAAAATTATTGGAAAAATAAAATTATTTTTATGACTATTTATTTAATTATTATTAATTAAAAACTATTTTTAACTATTTAATAATACCCTAAAATATAAGAAAATATGAAATAAAGCTAGAAAAGTGAAATTATGACTTAGAAAAATCTAAACTATTATAAAACTTATTTTAAAACTGAAAATATATTTATTACACTTTTATCTATTTATTATTAATTAATTACTATTTATTAATTATTTAAAATTAATAAAAATTCTAATAAATACTAAATGACTTAAGAAAATCTAAAACTTTTATATAAATACTAAACAAGTTCAGAAAACTAGGAAAAATATAAAATGAAAAGTGCTTTTGAAAAGGTAAAAATAAGCCAAATGGCTTAAATAGAAGCTATCACTATTTTTATTTTGGTTTTTCTTGAATTTTCTGTTACAAAACTATTTTACTACTGAAAATAAGCAACTTTGTGAAGACACATTTTGGGAAACTCAAAGATAAGCTTGTTGTGAGCTTATTTGCTTAATGACCTTAAAATGGGTCAAAATGAGCTATTAAGCTTGCATAAGCTAATAAAAAGCTACCACCATCGAACCAAAGGTTGAATAAGCTATAAACAAGTTATGGGAACTTAGAATAAGCAACAACAACAAGAAAACACACCGAATAAGCGTAAATAAGGAATAAGCAAAAGGAGGTTTGTGAAAAGAGCTTAAAAGAAGCTAGCAAATAAGCAGTTTACAACACTAACTAAAAATTAAAAAAAATACTATGATGAAGACAAGCAACAGAATGACAAATGTCCAAAAGCACAAGTCTTCACTCCTAATATTAAGTCCTACATGAAATTCACAAGTTTATTAAAAAATGACTTAAGCCGAAATTTGACTTTTTGAGTTTTTATCAAAAGTTGACCAAAATGAATTTCTAGTAATTCCTAATGACTTAAAATGATGTTTTAAGCTATTTTAACATCTAATTAAGCTACTTTAACTAAAAATCTACCTAAATGCACAATCCAAGCTCCTAAACTGCACTATGTATTCAGTTTTGAAGCAAGAAAGAAATTTTTTGACTTTTGACTAATAACCTACCTATTTTATGACTTAAATGATTTAATTAAACCTAAAGTGAGTTAACCAAACTAAATTTGACCTAAAATAACAGCTTGAACACAGGAATCTGTCCTGTTCCAAACACTCCTTTAAAAACTGGTTTAGCAAATTTAAACTAAGAAAGACCTATTTAAGCTATGTTCTTGATTCAATAATGATAAACTAACTTAATTTTAACCTAATGAACTAATTTTAAGAACAAATAAACACTAAATAAGCAATTACTCTATTAAGCTATTTTGGCTTTTCTTTTTGATTTTTCTTATTGAAACCGATTACACAATGAGATAAGCAAATTATAAAACTAGAACTTTTATGAAAACCTCTAATAAGCTCGTAATGAGCTTATGATTCTTGATCAAGAGGCAAAATGGAATAAGCCCAAGGATTAGCCAAGTGGTTGATAAGCTAATGAATAAGCAAAGGCAAACCGAAATAAGCTAAAAATGATAATAAGCTAAGATGACAACCGAAAAGCACAATGACTTAGAAATAAGCACTAAACAACCTCCAAATAAGCACAAGCTCGACCGATGCATGTGGCACTTTTGGATTTATAGCACTTTCAAGCTTATATTTAAGCACTTAAATAAGCTCTAAACAACACAAAGATTGATAATACCTAAAGGTCACCTCTTCGAGGGTCTCGTAAACCAAAAATCGAACCTGTGAACTTATTTATCGCTTAAAAATGTGTTTGAGAAAGTTGGCTCAATCAACAAATCCAACACTGATGACTTTCGTTGACTTTCTCCATTTCTTGAATTTAGAACAGGTTATAACTGAAATAAACTTATCAAAAGCTATAGAAAGCTTATGTAAGCTTATAGAAACAACTAAGAAGCTATTTCAATAACTACTTAACTTGGTTTGAATTCTCGGTACAACATGGAAATTTAAAAACTTGGAATTATCATTAGCTACTGGAAATTGTACAAAGATTAACATTAAACAGACTTAAAATAACTTGAAATGATAACTGGAAACTAAAATTGATAATACTTAACCCATTAAATTACAATACGATTTTAGCTAAACTACTCTACCTACACTAATACATCAACTACTCTGCTTCTTCTTTCTTTTATATTCAAGAAAAGGTCTCCTCTCCATTCTCGAGCATATCCCACCACTGATAGCTCCAATTCATCCCACCGTGCACTTGTAATTTTGGCGCCAAAAGTCTTGGTGGATGATTTAGCAGGTTTAAAGCAATTAATGAGTTTTGGGTGTTTGTGGAGGTGGAGGGGACAAACTGTGAAGTAGGCATGGAGCTAGAGGTGATTTTGAAAGCAAAACCAGGTTTATGAGTGTAACAGTTGGGTTGATGGTGGGGAAAGCATTAAATGCTTAGTGGGTGTACAAGAGGAGGGGGAATGAGCTGGAGAGTAGTGTAGCCAACTGTGGTGATGAGGTGGAAAGGTGGTGGTGGTTTTGGAGGTGGTGAGGGAGCAGTAATGGTGGGAGGGAAATATGGAAGATGGTTGGCTGTGGGTTTATTAATGTGGGAAGGGTTCAAATGGGCAAAGGGTTCACATTTGAATTGGTCAGGTTCATCAACAAGGGATTGGGCTTTTAGCTTTGGGCTTGGGGTTTTATAAAGGATCCGGTTTGGTTTGTAGCTTTTTAAGCCCAAGGACCAAGATTGTATTTTCTGAATTCTTGAAGGGTTGAAACTGTAAATTCCCAAAAGTTATCAAAAGGGTTAATATTGCCAATGATGAACAGTACAAGGGTAATATTTGATAAATTTCCATTTTTATATACCCGAGGACTAATTTTGCCATTTTGAAACTTGAGGGTAAAAGTTGCCAATTTTAGAAAACTTTCATCCGTGGACTAAAATGAACAAGTTTGATATCTCAAGGACTTATGTTGACTTTTCTTCCAATTAAAACCTTCAGGGACTAATTCTGCCAATTTGTGAAACTTCAGGGACTGAAAATGACAATTTTGTGAACTTTGATTGTTTTTCACCTGTTTTCAATCCTTTTGTATCTGAATCACACAAAACACATTTTCATGATATTTGTAACATTTATATAGTCATTTGTGTGTTTTTGGCTGTTTTTGTGGGTTTAAATAATATAAGATATATGTGTATTTAGACACATATCAAATCCCCCACACTAAACTAGTAGCAATCTTTTATGAAAAATCAATGGATTTCATCTCTTTACCAAAAGCCATTACTTCTGGAGTAGCCAATTGTTTCAGTTCAAGTAAGAACCTTGGTACAATGATAACCAAATGATTTTGAGCAAATCACCACCAGAACGGTTTTGATTTGTCTTTACCGTGTCCGCTTGCTTCGGACTAGCCAACTCTTAGATAAAATATCTTTGGTGAGTCGATTACCAATTATGGTTTTCCAACCGCCTTTACCACAAGCCATAAACTTATGGCTAGCCAACTCTTCACTAATTAAAGATATGGTGAAATAACACCATACAATTTTGGGCAAATTGCAAGTCGTCAACGGATTTGAGATATCTTTACCAAGAGCCGTTTGCTCTCGGATTAGCCAATCCTTTTGTTTATTAGACATGGCGGATCGATAATCGTAAGTCGAGTAAGTGCAAAACACTTACTCCAAAAAAAATTTGGCCAAAATGGGGAATTGGGTGGTATAATTACATGATAAAATTCGTGAGAATTCCCCCACACTAGAAATGAATATTGTCCTCAATATTCAAAGTACCGCGGTTATGCCGAAACATAGAACGAAAAGGGAAATATTACGGCCATTATTTTATTTTTGTTATATACACAATTTTTTTTTTTTTTTTTTTTTTTGATGTTAGAAAACTTATATACAACAATGGGCAACTCCCCACACTAGGGTGGTACACACGGTGAAAACCCATGTTTAACTATCGTTTTTGATTACCGAGTCGCTAGCTTGACTCGACCCCCAATTAATTTGTTCATGGGAAGTAAGTGGAAGAGACAATTTCCATCGGACTTTCATTCAAGATGTTTGTATAAACATTGAAGTACGTGAAAGTTCCACACCGATGAGGTATACATAGATCCGCTCACAAATAATAAATGAAAATGCCGGGTCAAAGATAGTGTCCTCATTCCGAAGGAGTGAAGAACAGGAGAAGCCACGGATAGGTGAAGAGAGAAAAAGTCATGATAAACATCATGAGTAACTCATCATCACCAGGAGAATTCATAATAGCATGAATCTCATCATTTAAGCTCAATTGGTCTAGACATATCCCGGTGTGTCTAGATCAAAGTAGAAGTTATCATACTCCGGTGGATATATGATATGAGTGAGTTCACAGGAGAACTTTTCATGAAGAGAATCATTCACATGAAGTGAATTTGTGAACTCTTGTTCCATTGTGGGCTCATCACTATCCTCGCCAAAGATTGGATTGTTAGAAATCCAAGTGAATTCAGATTCGAATTCAAATAGAGGATTGGTGAAAGTAGCTTTGAATGTTTCAGAACAAAGTGATCAACATTCTCTATTGGACCGTTAGGGTGAGAAGTGAGTGAACGATCATTATAAAGGAGACTTTCAATTTCTCCTAGGTCGGCTTCAAATCAAAGATATCATCATCACTTTTCGATGAAAGTGGATTGATGTGAGCGAGTTCATCGGTGAACTCCTCAAGAAGAGGATCGACCGTGGGAGTGATGCCTCAACATACTCGATGTTTCCATAGGAAGCACAATCGTCGCTAAGATCGAGAAAGTTTCAAAATGATCTTTTGAACACTCAAGAGGGAAAGAGAATCACACATATGATCGAAGTTCCTGTGACTCTCTCGGATTGGGACAAGGTTCTCAACACTAGACTTTATGAATTCGTCCGATTCCTTTTCGTGAACAAGGTCAAGATGCTCATCCCCATGTTTAGAGAGTGAGTGGGAATATCGGTGTGATAACAATGATCGAGGAGTTGAGAAGGACTAGCATACATATGTTTTACACTTTCCATTTGTTCTTCTGCTAGTAATTCCATCATAGTCTTTTCTCCCTGATTTTTCATGGAAGGAATTTCAACTGATGAACTTGATGAATAGAACCCTACAAGAAATGAGTCGAACCATGCTTAATGAACAATCCATACCTCAAAAGTTTTGGTGTAATGCCGTTGATACTTCAACGTACATACTTAATCGAGTCTTAATTAGACCAATCTTAGGAAAAACTCCATATAAGTTACTCCGAGGCAAAAAGCCTACGTTAAATCACTTTAGAGTCTTTGGAAGCAAATGTTTTATTCTTAACACTAAAGATTACCTTACAAAATTTGATCCTAAATCAACCAAGGTATCTTTCTAGGTTACTCGCCAAATAGCAAAGCTTACGTCATATTAAACAAAGAAACAATGAAGGTAGAAGAGTCATTAAATATAAAATTTGATGAAAGTCCACCCAAACCCTCTCCACCTCTTTTCGATGACGAGATTATAGAAAGTGAAGCTATAGTAAAAAAGAAAAAGATAAATGAAGAAGAAGAACCTTTAAATAATGAAGTCATAAACATTAAAGAGTCTAAAGATCACCCCGTAGATAAAGTCATATGAAATCTAAACGAACGAACATTAAGGTCCCAAGTTCAAAACCAAAGTAGCTTGTTTTGTTTCGTTTCAACCATAGAACCTAAGAATACATAAGAAGCCATAAAAGATGAGAGTTGGGTAATGGCTATGCAAGAAGAACTAAATCAATTGTTTTAATGATGTTTGGACACTTGTCCTCCACCTAGTAATCAAACCATAATAGGAACAAAATGGGTTTATAAAAATAAATTAGATGCAAACGGAGTAGTGTCTAGGAATAAGGCTAGACTCGTTGCCCAAGGGTATAACCAACAAGAAGGAATAGACTTTGATGAGACCTATGCCCCGTGGCTAGATTAGGTCTATAAGAATACTTCTTGCGATGCTTGTGCTAATGATCTAAAGCTTTATCAAATGGATGTCAAAAGCACTTTTCTAAATGGTTTCATTAATGAAGAAGTATATGTAGCTCAACCTCCGGCTTCATCGATTTTGAAAACCCAAACATGTGTATAAATTAAAGAAAGCCCTTTACGGTATTAAACAAGCTCCAAAAGCTTGGTATGATGACTCAAGTCATTTTAATTAAACACAACTATACCATGGGGTTAGTTGACAACACACTTTTACTAAGAAAAGAGAGTCACATATAATCATAGTGCAAATATACGTAAATGATATTATATTCGGATCCACTTGTCAAGACATGTGTGATGATTTCTCTAAAATCATGCATGACGAGTTCGAGATGAGTATGATGGGAGAACTTAGTTTCTTTCTTGGTCTACAAATCAAACAAGTAGAAGATGGTATCTTCTTTAATCAATCTAAATACATAAAGGAGATGTTAAAGAAATTCGGTCTAGAAGAGTCGAAACCAATTAGGACACCAATGTCATCCGACACCAAACTCACAAAAGATGAAGACGGCGAATCCATAGATAATACTAAATATCGTGGCATGATAGGTAGTCTTCTCTACCTCACGGCAAGTAGGCCGGATATCATGTTTAGTGTTTGCTTATGTGCTAGGTTTCAAGAAGACCCTAAAACATCACACCTAGAAGCCGTAAAAAGGATATTTAGATACATTAAGGGTACAACACAATTAGGATTATTGTATCGATTTGTTCGAACGGTCTATCTTTTATTAGTCAACCACTTGTGAATGGTCAACCATAAAGTCAAACATTTCGTAACAAAATGCAATTAAGTCCAGAGGAGTTTAGTGTTTCCCCGGGTCGTTAAGTCCCAACGAGGTGTGTAAACTGTAATACAACGAATCTGTGATCGGGTGATACTGAATGGGAAAAGGTTATGATTGATTTTACACTAAGGAATCTGAATCTATTTAAGGACTTTGAAGTCCTTCTAATTCTATTCTTAAAAACGATTAACGTTTAAAACCTAAAACGTCGTTTAAATAAAATTACGAACGCATTTAAATAAAACGTGAAAATAAAGAAGTAAAATACCTACGGATATGGAAAATACATTTTACAATCCTAATGATGCAAGAAAATTATTGGAAAAATAAAATTATTTTATGACTATTTATTTAATTATTATTAATTAAAAACTATTTTTAACTATTTAATAATACCCTAAAATATAAGAAAATATGAAATAAAGCTAGAAAAGTGAAATTATGACTTAGAAATATCTAAAATATTATAAAACTTATTTTAAAACTGAAAATATATTTATTACACTTTTATCTATTTATTATTAATTAATTACTATTTATTAATTATTTAAAATTAATAAAATTCTAATAAATACTTAATGACTTAAGAAAATCTAAAATTTTTATATAAATACTAAACAAGTTCAGAAAACTAGGAAAAATATAAAAATGAAAAGTGCTTTTTGAAAAAGCAGAAAAATAAGCCAAATGGCTTAAATAGAAGCTATCACTATTTTTATTTTTGGTTTTTCTTGAATTTTCTGTTACAAAACTATTTTACTACTGAAAATAAGCAACTTTTGTGAAGACACATTTTGGGAAACTCAAAGATAAGCTTGTTGTGAGCTTATTTGCTTAATGCACCTTAAAATGGGTCAAAATGAGCTATTAAGCTTGCATAAGCTAATAAAAAGCTACCACTATCGAACCAAAGGTTGAATAAGCTATAAACAAGTTATGGGAACTTAGAATAAGCAACAAAACAAGAAAACACACTGAATAAGCGAAATAAGGAATAAGCAAAAGGAGGTTTGTGAAAAGAGCTTAAAAGAAGCTAGCAAATAAGCGGTTTACAACACTAACTAAAAATTATAAAAATACTATGATGAAGACAAGCAACAGAATGACAAATATCCAAAAGCACAAGTCTTCACTCCTAATATTAAGTCCTACATGAAATTCACAAGTTTATTCAAAATGACTTAAGTCGAAATTTGACTTTTGAGTTTTATCAAAAGTTGACCAAAATGAATTTCTAGTAATTCCTAATGACTTAAAATGATGTTTTAAGCTATTTCAACGTCTAATTAAGCTACTTTAACTAAAAATCTACCTAAATGCACAATCCAAGCTCCTAAACCGCACTATGTATTCGGTTTGAAGCAAGAAAGAAATTTTTGACTTTTGACTAATAACCTACCTATTTTATGACTTAAATGATTTAATTAAACCTAAAGTGAGTTAACCAAACTAAATTTGACCTAAAATAACAGCTTGAACACGTGAATCATCTGCTCCAAACACTCCTTTAAAAACTGGTTTAGCAAATTTAAACTAAGAAAGACCTATTTAAGCTATGTTCTTGATTCAATAATGATAAACTAACTTAATTTTAACCTAATGAACTAATTTTAAGAACAAATAAACACTAAATAAGCAATTACTCTATTAAGCTATTTTTGGCTTTTCTTTTTTTGATTTTTCTTATTGAAACTGATTAAGCACAATGAGATAAACAAATTATAAAACTAGAACTTTTATGAAAACCTCTAATAAGCTCGAATGAGCTTATGATTCTTGATCAAGAGGCAAAATGGAATAAGCCCAAGGATTAGCCAAGTGGTTGATAAGCTAATGAATAAGCAAAGGCAAACCGGAAATAAGCTAAACAAATGATAATAAGCTAAGATGACAACCGAAAAGCACAATGACTTAGAAATAAGCACTAAACAACCTTCAAATAAGCACAAGCTTGACCGATGCAGTGGCACTTTTTGGATTTCTAGGCACTTTCAAGCTTATATTTAAGCACTTAAATAAGCTCTAAACAACACAAAGATTGATAATACCTAAAGGTCACCTACTGAGGGTCTCAGAAACCAAAAATTAGAACCAGGTGAACTTATTTACTGCTTAAAAAATGAGCTGAGAAAGTTGGCTCAATCAACAAATCCAACACTGATGACTTTCGTTGACTTTCTCCATTTCTTGAATTTAGAACAGGTTATAACTGAAATAAACTTATCAAAAGCTATAGAAAGCTTATGTAAGCTTATAGAAACAACTAAGAAGCTATTTCAATAACTACTTAACTTGGTTTGAATTCTCAGACAACATGGAAATTTAAAACTTGGAATTATCATTAGCTATTGGAAATTGTACAAAGATTAACATTAAATAGACTTAAAATAACTTGAAACGATAATCGAAACTAAAATTGATAATACTTAACCCATTAAATTACAATACGATTTTAGCTAAACTACTCTACCTACACTAATACATCAACTACTCGCTTCTTCTTTCTTTTATATTCAAGAAAAGGTCTCTCTCTCCATTCTCGAGCATATCCCACCACTGGATAGCTCCAATTCATCCCACCGTGCACTTGTAATTTTGGCGCAAAAAGTCTTGATGGATGATTTAGCGGTTTAAAGCAATTAATGAGTTTTGGGTGTTTGTGGAGGTGGAGGGACAAACCGTGAAGTAGGCATGGAGCTAGAGGTGATTTGGAAAGCAAAACCAGGTTTATGAGTGTAACAGTTGGGTTGATGGTGGGGAAAGCATTAAATGCTTAGTGGGTGTACAAGAGGAGGGGGAATGAGCTGGAGAGTAGTGTAGCCAGCTGTGGTGATGAGGTAGAAAGGTGGTGGTGGTTTTGGAGGTGGTGAGGGAGCAGTAATGGTGGGAGGGAAATAGGGAAGATGGTTTGGCTGTGGGTTTATTAATATGGGAAGGGTTCAAATGGGCAAAGGGTTCACGTTTGAATTGGTCAGGTTCATCAACAAGGGATTGGGCTTTTGGCTTTGGGCTTGGGGTTTTATAAAGGATCCGGTTTGGTTTGTAGCTTTTTAAGCCCAAGGACCAAGATTGTATTTTCTCGAATTCTTGAAGGGTTGAAACCAAAATTCCCAAAAGTTATCAAAAGGGTTAATATTGCCAATGATGAATAGTACAAGGGTAATATTTGATAAATTTCCATTTTATATACCCGAGGACTAATTTTGCCATTTTGAAACTTGAGGGTAAAGTTGCCAATTTTAGAAAACTTTCATCCGTGGATTAAAATGAACAAGTTTGATATCCCAAGGACTTATGTTGACTTTTCTTCCAATTAAAACCTTCGTGGACTAATTTCGCCAATTTGTGAAACTTGTGGACCGAAAATGACAATTTGTGAACTTTGATTGTTTTTCACTGCTTTCAATCCTTTTGTATCTCGAATCACACAAAACACATTTTCATGATATTTGTAACATTTATATAGTCATTTGTGTGTTTTTGGCTGTTTTTGTGGGTTTAAATAATATAAGATATATGTGTATTTAGACACATATCAAATCCCCCACACTAAACTATTGCTAGTACCTAGCAATCTTTTATGAAAAATTAATGGATTTTATCTCTTTACCAAAAGCCATTACTTCTGGAGTAGCCAATTGTTTCAGTTCAAGTAAGAACCTTGGTACAATGATAACCAAATGATTTTGAGCAAATCACCAACAGAACGGTTTTGATTTGTCTTTACCGAAGCCGCTTGCTTCGGACTAGCCAACTCTTAGATAAAATATCTTTGGTGAGTCGATTACCAATTATGGTTTTCCAACCGCCTTTACCACAAGCCATAAACTTGCGGGCTAGCCAACTCTTCACTAATTAAAGATATGGTGAATGAACACCATACAATTTTGGGCAAATTGCAAGCCGTCAACGGATTTGAGATATCTTTACCAAGAGCCGTTTGCTCTGGATTAGCCAATCCTTTTGTTTATTAGACATGGCGGATCGATAATCAGAAGTCGAGTAAGTGCAAAACACTTACTCCAAAAAAAATTTGGCCAAAATGGGGAATTGGGTGGTATAATTACATGATAAAATTCGTGAGAATTCCCCACACTAGAAATGAATATTGTCCTCAATATTCAAAGTACCGCGTTATGCCGAAACATAGAACGAAAAGGAAATATTACGGCCATTATTTTATTTTTGTTATATACACAATTTTTTTTTTTTTTTTTTTTTTTTTTTTTTTTTTTGATGTTAGAAAACTTATATACAACAATGGGGCAACTCCCCACACTAGGGTGGTACACGGTGAAAACCCATGTTTAACTCATCGTTTTGATTACCGAGTCGCTAGCTTGACTCGACCCGAATTAATTTGTTCATGGGAAGTAAGTGGAAGAGACAATTTCCATCGGACTTTCATTCAAGATGTTTGTATAAACATTGAAGTACGTGAAAGTTCCACACCGATGAGGTATACATAGATCCGGCTCACAAATAATAAATGAAAATGCCGGGTCAAAGATAGTGTCCTCATTCCGAAGGAGTGAAGAACAGGAGAAGCCACGGGATAGGTGAAGAAGAGAAAAAGTCATGATAAACATCATGAGTAACTCATCATCACCCACGGGAGAATTCATAACACATGAATCTCATCATTTAAGCTCAATTGGTCTAGACATATCCCGGGTGTGTCTAGATCAAAGTAGAAGTTATCATACTCCGGTGGATATATGATATGAGTGAGTTCACGGAGAACTTTTCATGAAGAGAATCATTCACATGAAGTGAATTTGTGAACTCTTGTTCCATTGTGGGCTCATCACTATCCTCGTCAAAGATTGGATTGTTAGAAATCCAAGTGAATTGATTCAATTCAAATAGAGGATTGGTGAAAGTAGCTTTGAATGTTTCGGAACAAAGTGATCAACATTCTCTATTGAATTTGATAGGGTGAGAAGTGAGTGAACGATCATTATAAAGGAGACTTTCAATTTCTCCTAGGTCGGCTTCAAATCAAAGATATCATCATCACTTTTCGATGAAAGTGGATTGATGTGAGCGAGTTCATCGGTTAACTCCTCAAGAAGAGGATCGGGGCGTGGAGTGATGCCTCAACATACTCGATGTTTCCATAGGAAGCACAATCGTCGCTAAGATCGTAGAAAGTTTCAAATGATCTTTTGAACACTCAAGAGGGAAAGAGAATCACACATATGATCGAAGTTCCACGTGACTCTCTCGGGATTGGGACAAGGTTCTCAACACTAGACTTTATGAATTCGTCCGATTCCTTTTCGTGAACAGTGTCAAGATGCTCATCCCCATGTTTAGAGAGTGAGTGGGAATATCGGTGTGATAACAACAGATGAGGGAGTTGAGAAGGACTAGCATACATATGTTTTACACTTTCCATTTGTTCTTCGCTAGTAATTCCATCATAGTCTTTTCTCCCGACTTTTCATGGAAGGAATTTCAACCGATGAACTTGATGAACCCGCACAAAATTGACGAATATCAAGGGTAACTTCATCATCATCATCCTCATCGAGAAGCAGCGACCTGCGGAATATAGCACGTGTTTTAGCCGCTTGTTCTTCGACAAGTAATTCCTCCATACTCTTTTCGCTTTCTAGCATCTCGTTCTTTTGCAAGTAATTCGCCATAGATTCCTCACGAGAGTTTTCAAACGACATAGCCGATTCCTCCTTAAGTTCTTTTAATAACTCCGGACTCTTGAAGAGAAGGTCCGTCGTAGTTTCATGAGGAGTTGCTTGAATCATTTGGTACTGTGGAGGTTGGTCTTGAAATGATGTTTCAAAATTGTCACAAGGAAATGTATTCCCGTTTGACAATGAAGTGACGTGTGGACCTCCATAGTACTCACAACAAAATGATTGTTGTGGTGGACATGTGAATAATATGGAATTTGGTAATTTCAAAGTCCCGAGTGTTACCGAAAACTGTTCATAGACAAACGCGTTTCCGGATTGACACTCAAATACTTGGTGAGGACCTCCACAAAACTCACACGAGATATGTCAATATCTCATGATGTGGTGGTGGTAGAATGAATCGGATGTGTCATGGTAAGGATAGGGAGCTTGGTTATAGACGGACCCATCTCCCGATTCTACCATGCTACGGCCGGGACAATTCCCACCATTATGAGGACCACCACACCATTGGCAACCAAAATTGTGTGGATACGACATAGGAAAGAATCAAAGGTTTACAGAGGGTAAGAAATGAAGAATCAAAAGGGTAAGAGGGTAAAGAGGAATATTTTGGTATTTTTGAAAACATGTTGTAAAACAAAGAATAAAAATATTTTTGGTAATCGATTAGTCAAACGAATTAACTTCACGATAATTTTGGTTTTATATGAAAATAAGGAAATATGGACAAAGATGGTAAATATACAATGGGTGTATATTCAACAATCATCGATGCTTCAAATTGTAGTACGCAAAGACACCTCCTCCCGGCGGCGCTAAAATTTGATTCGCTCGAACGGTCTATCTTTTATTAGTCAACCACTTGTGAATGGTCAACCATAAAAGTCAAACAATTTCGAAACAAAATGCAATTAAGTCCGGAGGAGTTTAGTGTTTCCCAGAGTCGTTAAGTCCCAACGAGGTGTAAAACTGTAATACAACGAATCGTGATCGGGTGATACCGAATGGGAAAAGGTTATGATTGATTTTACACTAAGGAATCTGAATCTATTTAAGGACTTTGAAGTCCTTCTAATTCTATTCTTAAAAGCGATTAACGTTTAAAACCTAAAACGACGTTTAAATAAAATTACGTGACGTCTTTAAATAAAACGTGAAAATAAAGAAGTAAAATACCTACGGATATGGAAAATACATTTTACAATCCTAATGATGTAAGAAAATTATTGGAAAAATAAAATTATTTTATGACTATTTATTTAATTATTATTAATTAAAAACTATTTTCAACTATTTAATAATACCCTAAAATATAAGAAAATATGAAATAAAGCTAGAAAAGTGAAATTATGACTTAGAAAAATCTAAAATATTATAAAACTGAAAATACATTTATTACACTTTTTATCTATTTATTATTAATTAATTACTATTTATTAATTATTTAAAATTAATAAAAATTCTAATAAATACTAAATGACTTAAGAAAAATCTAAAACATTTTATATAAATACTAAACAAGTGCAGAAAACTAGGAAAAATATAAAAATGAAAAGTGCTTTTTGAAAAAGCAGAAAAATAAGCCAAATGGCTTAAATAGAAGTTATCACTATTTTTATTTTTGGTTTTTCTTGAATTTTCTGTTACAAAACTATTTTACTACTGAAAATAAGCAAACTTTTGTGAAGACACATTTTGGGGAACTCAAAGATAAGCTTGTTGTGAGCTTATTTGCTTAATGAGACCTTAAAATGGGTCAAAATGAGCTATTAAGCTTGCATAAGCTAATAAAAGCTACCACTCTCGAACCAAAGGTTGAATAAGCTATAAACAAGTTATGGGAACTTAGAATAAGCAACAACAACAAGAAAAACACACTCGAATAAGCGAAATAAGGAATAAGCAAAAGGAGGTTTGTGAAAAGAGCTTACAAAAGCTAGCAAATAAGCGCTTTACAACACTAACTAAAAATTATAAAAATACTATGATGAAGAAAAGCAACAGAATGACAAATATCCAAAAGCACAAGTCTTCACTCCTAATATTAAGTCCTACATGAAATTCACAAGTTTATTCAAAAATGACTTAAGCCAAAATTTGACTTTTTGAGTTTTTATCAAAAGTTGACCAAAATGAATTTCTAGTAATTCCTAATGACTTAAAATGATGTTTTAAGCTATTTTAACATCTAATTAAGCTACTTTAACTAAAAATCTACCTAAATGCACAATCCAAGCTCCTAAACTGCACTATGTATGCAGTTTTGAAGCAAGAAAGAAAATTTTTGACTTTTGACTAATAACCTACCTATTTTATGACTTAAATGATTTAATTAAACCTAAAGTGAGTTAACCAAACTAAATTTGACCTAAAATAACAGCTTGAACACTGGAATCTGTCCTGTTCCAAACACTCATTTAAAAACTGGTTTAGCAAATTTAAACTAAGAAAGACCTATTTAAGCTATGTTCTTGATTCAATAATGATAAGCTAACTTAATTTTAATCTAATGAAACAAATAAACACTAAATAAGCAATGACTCTATTAAGCTATTTTTGGCTTTTCTTTTTGATTTTTCTTATTGAAAGTGATTAAGCACAATGAGATAAGCAAATTATAAATCTAGAACTTTTATGAAAACCTCTAATAAGCTCGAAATGAGCTTATGATTCTTGATCGATGGGCAAAATGGAATAAGCCCAAGGATTAGCCAAGTGGTTGATAAGCTAATGAATAAGCAAAGGCAATCTGGAAATAAGCTAAACAAATGATAATAAGCTAAGATGACAACTGAAAAAGCACAATGACTTAGAAATAAGCACTAAACAACCTCCAAATAAGCACAAGCTTGACTGATGCACAGGGCACTTTTTGGATTTCTAGGCACTTTCAAGCTTATATTTAAGCACTTAAATAAGCTCTAAACAACACAAAGATTGATAATACCTAAAGGTCACCCATCGAGGGTCTCGAAACCAAAAATCGTAACCGGTGAACTTATTTATCGCTTAAAAATGAGTGAGAAAGTTGGCTCAATCAACAAATCCAACATCGATGACTTTCGTTGACTTTCTCCATTTCTTGAATTTAGAACAAAGTTATAACCGAAATAAACTTATCAAAAGCTATAGAAAGCTTATGTAAGCTTATAGAAACAACTAAGAAGCTATTTCAATAACTACTTAACTTGGTTTGAATTCTCGGTACAACATGGAAATTTAAAAACTTGGAATTATCATTAGCTACTGGAAATTGTACAAAGATTAACATTAAACAGACTTAAAATAACTTGAAATGATAACTGGAAACTAAAATTGATAATACTTAACCCATTAAATTACAATACGATTTTAGCTAAACTACTCTACCTACACTAATACATCAACTACTCTGCTTCTTCTTTCTTTTATATTCAAGAAAAGGTCTCCTCTCTCCATTCTGAGCATATCCCACCACTTGGATAGCTCCAATTCATCCCAGCCGTGCACTTGTAATTTTGGCGCCAAAAAGTCTTAGTGGATGATTTAGCAGGTTTAAAGCAATTAATGAGTTTTGGGTGTTTGTGGAGGTGGAGGGGACAAACTGTGAAGTAGGCATGGAGCTAGAGGTGATTTGGAAAACAAAACCAGGTTTATGAGTGTAACAGTTGGGTTGATGGTGGGGAAAGCATTAAATGCTTAGTGGGTACAAGAGGAGGGGGAATGAGCTGGAGAGTAGTGTAGCCAGCTGTGGTGATGAGGTGGAAAGGTGGTGGTGGTTTTGGAGGTGGTGAGGGAGCAGTAATGGTGGGAGGGAAATAGGGAAGATGGTTTAGCTGTGGGTTTATTAATATGGGAAGGGTTCAAATGGGCAAAGGGTTCACGTTTGAATTGGGCAGGTTCATCAACAAGGGATTGGGCTTTTGGCTTTGGGCTTGGGGTTTTATAAAGGATCCGGTTTGGTTTGTAGCTTTTTAAGCCCAAGGACCAAGATTGTATTTTCTGAATTCTTGAAGGGTTGAAACTGTAAATTCCCAAAAGTTATCAAAAGGGTTAATATTGCCAATGATGAATAGTACAAGGGTAATATTTGATAAATTTCCATTTTTAAATACCTGAGGACTAATTTTGCCATTTTTGAAACTTGAGGGGTAAAAGTTGCCAATTTTAGAAAACTTTCATCCAGGGACTAAAATAGAACAAGTTTGATATCCCAAGGACTTATGTTGACTTTTCTTCCAATTTAAACCTTCAGGGACTAATTCTGCCAATTTGTGAAACTTCATGGACTGAAAATGACAATTTTATGACCTTTGATTGTTTTTCACCTGTTTTCAATCCTTTTGTATCTGAATCACATAAAACACATTTTCATGATATTTGTAACATTTATATAGTCATTTGTGTGTTTTTAATCATTTTTTGTGGGTTTAAATAATATAAGATATATGTGTATTTAGACACATATCAAGATCCTAAGGGCACGGAGTAAAGCAGTTGTATATGCAAATTCGACCATGCGGTGATTACGTTGATAGAAAAGTACAAGTGGGTATTTACTTTCATGGGATGTTGTTTAACATCTTGGTTTTCTAAGAAACAAACGGCACTAGCAATATCAACAACCGAAGCCGCGTACGTCTCCGTCGGTAAAGCATGTTAACAAGCACTGTGGAAGAAACAAGCGTTAGTCGACTCGACATTCATCTAAGCGACATAGCCATCCTATGTGACAACAAAGGTGCCATCGACTTAAGCAAGAATCGGTATTGCATTCTCGCACAAAGCATATAGAGATTCGTCATCATTTCTTAAGAGACAATGTTCAAAAGGGAACATCTCTATTGAGAAGGTAGCATCCGAAGACAACATAGCCGACGTTCTCACCAAACCGTTGAAGCGGAACAATTCAACCTACTTGCCTTGGTCTTGGTCTAATGGAACAAACGTCAGAACTTATTTGACTCTACAAGGTATGTAAACACTAGCCTTCTTCTTTCCGAGTCTAGGATCTCTATTTCATGCACAACTCACAAACAATACGGGAATTTTCAAAACCCAAGATAAGTTTTCCACTTATAGCTTTCTTTTTTTTTGGTTGCAAACACATAACTACATACACATTTTCAAAGAATACCTCTTTTCAAAATGTTTTCTAAAAGGATGATACCTTCCCGTATCAATTTCACAAAAAGAATTTCTCACGTCTAGGACAAATCGCTTTTCATTATTAATACAAAGTAAAACCCGCTTTCATTGCATCTCATGTCTTTTGAATGCTAAAGGGACACATAACTAATATGTGTTTTCGGTACATTCATTTAAGCAACAATGAATTAGAGCATTGACAACACTAAATTACGTACTTATGTACTAAATATGTGTTTTCGGGTTATCTCAATAGGATGCTTTTCTACTTCTAGTTTATTTTTCTTTTAGGGTCGAGATAACCGTAACTCCAAATAGTTTGCATATAGGCACACACTAGGCGAAAATGTTTACAAAAGGAAAATTTTGTCTTGCTCGAATCACCGCACCCACGGATCCCGCTTTTCATGTTGGACGGATCCCTCGAGGAAGGATTCGTGGGATCCATGAGACATAAGTCGTTTTACCTTCTATTTTTCTCACTTTGGATGAAAAATCCACATTTGTTTTATTTTTGGGAGTATGCTCTTTAATGCTTGTGTTCTCATGATCACATGCCTTAAATTCATATCTAATTATTAGATTTTAATCCACATTTTGGGTCAAGCATTCATTACAATGCTTTGTTTTTCTATATTTAGAACTCCCAAAATGCTTGCATAATCCATCTCATCCTCACAAACACAATACACCATGTCATCCACAAACCCTTTAGATGAATCACCTAGTACAAACAATCATCTCCATGAAACTCAAACCTTTGTACTTCCACCTTCCAAAATACCAAAATCAAACTCTAGGAAATCCACGGATTAACATCCGATTTTGTTGCTTAGGAAAACCATCATATGGCTCATCACCATCAACTAACTCACCACAAGATGCTTCCATTATAGCACCTCTCTCATCACCAACGAGTACACCAACTTCATTACCAAATCATTCACCACCTAAAATCACTCTTTTGGAACTCCTTACGACTCCAACAAGATCTCCATAACCAAAGCAAAAAGAATTAGCCTTTTTGACACCTCCAACTTCTCCAAACACAATATTCAATGATCTTGAAACATCACCACCTTTAGCTCCCATTAAACTACAAGAAAATCTAGGTTCTTTTCCACCACAACTTCCAATCATTCCAGACTTTGATCCATATTTTCCTATTTTTCCACCACAACTTCCGCAACTCACAAATCAAAACAAACCGGAAAATTTCCGTACTCATTACCCACATCACCTACATTGTGAACATTGCCAATCCACTAGGGAAATTGCAATAGAAGTTAGGGAAGAAATGCGATTCATACTCAATCTCATCCTTGATCGCATCAAACCATTACTCATCCAAACCTCCATCCATAACCTTATGCAAGCATGGAAGGAATCACTACTACTATTTTCTATTTTTAGTACTTTTTCTTTTGAAGTCAATTTCAAGAACAAGTCTTGTTCTTATTTTTACATGCTTGTAGGTGGCATAAATACCACTACAATTTGTTGTTTTATTACAAGGCCTTGTTTACATACCTTGGCTCCCAATCTTGATTCTCGGCAATCACAAGACTATTTAAGCATGTTACTAACCTTTCTTTTTGTAGAATGTTTTATTTTTCTTCACTTGACGCCCCAAACTAGGGGGAGCTACCGTCAAGGGGGAGTTAGTGATACGTGGACTAATTTTTCCACACTTTTATGTTTATTTCTTCCAAGGGTTAACTTTTTGTTTCGACAAAAAGGGGGGAGAAGAAGTAAAACTTAGGGGCTTTCAAAACTTACATATATTCTTAAGTTTTACTCATCATAACATTATATTTTGTCATCAACAAAAAGGGGGAGATTGTTAATACAAATAAACCGTAAAAACGTTTATTAATATTTTGCGATCTCTTTGTGTTTTGTTGATAACAAATATAATGTTATCTTAAGTATAATTATAAGGATACATGTTATTTTGTAAAGCATTTACATATAGCCATTTAAATACAAAATGTAGTAATTAAGCATTTGTTGTAATAGTTTATTAGGATGGGTAAAACCATAACCCATGGATCATAACCCATACCCAAGTTGGCAAGATACAATGTATACTTAGATACATTGAATATAAAGAAACCCATGGACCAACCCATAACCCATGACCCATAACCAAAAACCCATGGGCGAAGAGGAGAGTCCCACGGATCCCTAGGATTACACTAGACGGATCCCAGTGAGAGGATCCGTGGGATCCGGGGAGCAGTGGAAGATTTTGCCTATAAATAGAGAGTCATTTCTTCATTCTAACTCACCCTCTTCTTACTAAATCTCTCAAACACTCTCATTCTCTTCTAACATATAGATCACTTGTTCTAGAGAGTTGTTCTTCTTTCTTTCTATTGTGATCCTCATATAGGTCCTTCTACGGCGAGATCACGAGCATTCTACAAGTCATCCAAGCAAGGGGTCCTTGATTGATTTGTCACTCTGCAAGATTTACATGGCGAAGATCTTGTATTTGATATTTCACATATTTGTTGTGTAATAGTCGTGTTGGTTTGGTCTACCGTGTTACGGACTCGGTATCTAGCTTTGTACCAGAAAAAGGTTTAAGCAACGTTGTGAAGGCTTCTCCGCCAAGTGAAGGATTTTGTTGACATAGTGCTTGAACTCTCGAGTAGGTGACTCGGGGAGTGGAGTAGGGCAAGGAAGGTGTCCTTGTAACCGAACCACTATACATCGGTTGTGTCTTTTCTTTCTTTGCTTTAATTTATTTACTTGCTTTATCATTAGATCTATACTTTCTCTACATCCATAAGATCTCACATATTAACGAATCTAAAGTTTTTGAAACAAACTTAAAATCGGCAAAACTATTCAACCCCCCCTTCTAGTTTTCCACAAGCCGGTTTAGCACCAAAAGTACACCGGTTACGTGAAGAGAAGCTCGCTGGACTTATGTAAATGTGTGGCGTACTTCCTATGTCAGTAATTCTTCTCCATTAATGAAACACTTCAATGAAACAGCCAATCATTTGCCCATCATAACTCACCTGGGTCATCCTTAGGTCACTTCTTCACCTATAAATAGTGGCCAAATCAGAGTGGATATGGCATCAATCACAAATCATTTCATAACAATCATAAGGAGGTTTAGTAGTGGTTAAACCCCATAACCACTTGCTAGAAGCCTAGAGCAGCAGTGATTGTGAAGTTGTAATTCATTTGAACTTGGTTCGAAAACTGTAACATTGGTATACTCTCATTCTTGCTATGGAAATGATAATCATTCACTTGTTTATTACTTGTTTCTTTAGTTTAATCATGGAGTAGTCTACTTATGTTTGTTTGGGCATTATAGACATGTGGTATGGACATGAGAATTGAATAAATGTTATTGATTATATAAATTGTGTATTTGATATATCATGATTCGGTTTACTATCTATTGTTTGGTTAGTCATTGCAACTGTCATAGGTCGAAAGATACAATTGTGTTGGTTGATTATGAGTCGTCTGTCTATAATGAGTCATTGCTATGCTTATGAGAATTGGATAGTAAAACACTTGATAGCCGGATTATGATATGTTTAAGGACTAATCTCACGCCTAACGAATTGATTAAGGAAATATACTAATTACATTTCATCACCAGACTACACTTTATGCACTTGATATATTAAGGATTATAGGCTGAAAGGATTCCTTCTTATGTCCAGTAGATATAATGGTTATCATGATTACATGTCCTGTATTGCTCTTGTACTTTGTCTGTGTGCAATTACATTCTATTCTATAGTTTATCTCATGTTGCTTGGCCTAAAACAAACACATACTTAATCAATTTGGTGTAACTTTCAAAACTCTTAATTCCAACAAAAACCGGTTTTAGTGATAAGTGACGATCATTGAAATCTAACTTGTTAACCAACACTGAATAGAGAAACACTTCCCTCCCTTGGGACGACCTGGTCTTGCCTAAACCTTTACTATAAACGGGGGTTATACTTTACCCGTATGTTTTGTTTATTAAGGAATCGGTAGAACTAGTATTATAAATTTAAAGCTTTGAAACACATCAAAGTTTTTGGTGCCGTGTTGAGGAAGTTATTTTAGATGTTTCTATCGGTTTGGTAAAACGGTAATTGTTACTAAGTTTTCTTGCAATAATTTGGAAAATTTTCGTTTATGTGTTCAAAAGCACTGGTTTTACGCCAAAACCGCCGTACTTGTCGATTCGGTTTTAAAAGAATCAATTGAGTTAATTTCAAAAACCCAAACAAACTTGTAAAATGCTTATTCCGATTTTGAGAACATGAGATTTATGTTTTTCTTGTTTTCGATACATGAACTATTGCATATGTATAAATTACACATTAAAATAAAAATCACAAAAATATTTTGCTTTTGTTTGCTTAGAATTAATAGATTGGATTACTCGATGAATGACATGTTGATTGCAATATGTTTTCATCATCATTTAAGCATATAAACCGCTACATAACTTATGGTTATCTGTCAAAACCTAGATGCACGCCACTTTTATTTCTAAGACCGCCGCACTAGTGGAAAATTTCAAACAAAACGGCTAGAAAACCACGATACCACCATACTTTTCTCAAAGTACGCCGAACTTTGGTGCAAAAAATTTCAAAAAGGACTCGAATCTTCTTTGTTATGATAAAACAAATCTGTATCTTAACTTATATGAGTTATATGAGATTGTTGGAGTTCAGTTATGTGCTTATAACTTATTTAACTAACTTATTAATGTTTCACTTGATGTTTTTTCATATTTTAGCCATGGACCAAAACAATAGGCTAGGAAAGAGGTTAGCTAAGAAGAACAACTGTGGTTGGATTGATGAGTCACTGTAGAGTGATGGTAATACTAATGGAAATGACACTTGGGATACAACTGTTAGTAGAACTAAAGAGGAGATTAAGGTTTTCACCATCTCTAGGATGGGTGATGAAGAAAAGGCTGGGGAGGAATATATCTTTCCATGCTATGTCGAAGGATTATATGCTTATGATGGAATCCTGGATCTTGACCTTAATAAAAGCCTGATTTCTCAAGAGTTTGTGATTAAATTGAACTTAACATATAAGGTTATGAGAAATGGTGACAAGAAAATTGATAGGAAATTGCGTATAAGCATGGTAGGGGAAACTGAGGATGACTCTATTGAGCATACTCAAGGCTATAACTTGGACTTCTATGTTAATCATAAAGAGGATGATGTGGAACCATGTGTAATCCTTGGGAGACCTTTCTTGAAACAAACCAGAAGCATTGTTAACCACCAACTTGGGGTAATCACTCTTTGGACAGGAGTAAGTCTGGAAGACGAGAAACAAGATGCCATAGTGATTAATGCCTCAGATGATAAAATACAACCAATGATTCTTAAATCACCAGAATTTCCAAACTACATAAACACAAAAAGGAAACCTTCTAGATCTACAAACTGAGTGACATAATGTCACCATCCCATTCAATGCCTGAAAAACCAATGCTATAAAAAATGGAGTTGAAACAATGGTCCTTTCTTAAAACTTTGTTTCTATGTTTCTTTTGTCCTTTTGAATAAAACTATATCACAAGCTACTTTGAGAATGGTAAGGAGAAACCCATATCTAATATCCACGCACTTAGTTTCATACTTGACGCGTTCGTTGGCGGCTTCAATCACCGCACGACCAATATATAAATTATTATTATTATTATTATTATTATTATTATTATTATTATTATTATTATTATTATTATTATTATTATTATTATTATTATTATTATTATTATTATTATTATTATTATTATTATTTAATTGAAAATTAGTGAATATGATTGCCACATTTGATCTTTCATTTTTTGTGATCTTTGTTTAACTCACCCCTTGGGTATGTTTGGCGAAAAATGGAGTTGAAGCCCGAGCTAAAGCTGGAGCTTGTATAAGATGTAAGTTGTGCTTTTTATTTTCATAGTGGTGTTTGGCAATTTGGCAGGAGTTTGGAGCTTATTGTTGTAAAATGACATAAATACACATTAAACGAGTAATTTAACTAACTGTAAGCTAAAGTTTATATTTTTAATGGTATGGTATTTGAGTAATTTAACTAGTCATAAGCACTACTCGGTTTTAAAAGCTAATTTTGCTTATAGAATAGGCTATAAAAGCTCTCGTAATCTTGCATGACAAACAAAAAATATTTATAAGCTAAATTATTTTAAAAGCTCAATCTTTTACGATATGTATAAACTTCTTGCCAAACACACCAATCGACCTACAAAAATGATTTAGGGTACCACCAAATGCTGAAGAGAAATCTCTCAAGTTGTATACAACTTAATTGATTAAGTTAGACAATTAATAGCCATTTGATTTTGATCAATGGCCTAAATCAAAAGTTGTGTATAAGTTGATTGATCAAGTTAGACAATTATTAGCTATTGAATTTTGATCTATGGCTAGTGATTGTCTAACTTAATCAATTAAGTTGTATATAATTTAAGAGGATCTCCCAAATTAAATATAGTTGATTGATTGATTATTACTGTGGAATGTAGTAGTTTTTAATTGACTAACCTTATAATAGTACTTTTTAATGATCAACCTTATACATTCAAATATTTTCAAATATTTGGAAAGTCACAATCATCAAGAAAAAGAAGGAAAACGTGCTTTCAGATTTTAGCAATTCAAAATTTATCGCCGCTCAAAAGTTCTTTTGTTTATTGTTACTGCCGGCATACATGATATATACGAAATCAAAAATTCAAAATAAAGAGATAAAAGGAGACCCAAGTTAGATTTGGTATGTTGCTAGGAATCACAATGGGTATCGAATTTGGTATGAGGTAGAATGACAATGGATATGAAAAAGCGTATCATTACGATTGTTTATGTTTGGTTGATAAAATATGGAATGAGAAAGTGTGTAGATATTTGAATTTTGTAGTGGAAAATAGAGGCCATGAGAATGGATTTCATACACCAAATTAGTGTAATTAATCTACGACTATCATATACCCATTTCATTTCCTATAAACTAAACAACACTGTTAATCGGAATGAAATCCATAAATCCATTCCGATAGGCACATACCAAACGCACCCTTAAATATAAAGAATTGTTATCGAGTTGTGTTCATTAGTCACCATGTCACTGTAATAGCCAATAATATAATTTTAAATCGAATAGATCCTTAAGCATCTCTACCAAACAAGAAGATGCAACAATAGCATAGAGTATATATACCACGTTCACAAAAGAACCAGATCAAGATTGTAAAATAAATGAAAGGAAGTTGATACTTACACGGATATTTTTTATTCATGCATAGAGATGATATGAACCGGATCAATAGTAAAATGAAAAGAACAAAATAATAAAGATAAATGGTCTATTTTGATAGGATAAGCAAAACAACTACTTTATATTCAACTTAATAAGAATTACAATCCTAATGCCCTAATTACTGTATAATAGAATGGGTAAACTGCAAATTTCGTCTGTAATATTTTCGAAAATGCAAGGAATACACCAAGAGGAAATTTTTGCAAAACAACCACTAATGTTCACATCGAACTTTAAATTTGCCAAAGTTTACATTTTTGCAAAATAAACACCCGAGAGATAATGAGTGTTAGTGCTCCCGTTAGAAAAGGTAAAAGTGCATGTGAAATGACTAATATACCCTCGCTTCTTCCTCACTTTGATTTTTTTGGATTGGAAGCTTTGATGTTTTCCCACCACATCACAAACACAACCACCACCACCACCACCTTCCGCCACCGCACAACTAACACCAACACCCTCTACCACAACCACCACCACCACAAACCTAGAAATCATCTCTTTTATCCACCGCATCCGTGCATCCATCTCAACCGAGATCTTAATATTCTATCCATTTAAAAATCTAAGTACCACCTCCATAACCAAGCGATTATAATATACATAAAGATAATAGTGGCTAAAAAAAGATATAAATAAAGTTAAATTAAAGAACACGGTCCAGGCACCCAACATTTTGAGTAAGAAATGAAATAGAAGTTGTTTATGAGAAATGTGTACCTTGTATCCGTGGAGACCTTTGAAGTCATTGGTGCCCAAATTAGCCAAAGAAAGCCTCACGATAAGATGGCTCCAAAAAGGACCGAGCAGCTGACCATGTCTGGGAAAATAAGATCACATCCAACATAAGTAGCACTGAAGTCAAAGTAAAACCTGCATAACAGAATGATGTCAGCATCTATTTTCTGTTATATGTCCATACATTGTCCGAGAGTACTTCATTTAAAAGCTTATATCAAGTTAAGACAATATAAGGGAATGGATCAGATGCTACTTATTGCTTTATGCTAATCAATCAATATGGTTGCATTTTGTATAAATTAGGAAATAACTTAATTACTCTGCTTATCGTTCTTATAGCAATGCAAAAAATATAGAAGTTCAAACTTACATATTCTTGAAGAGGAATAACCCAAGACTTGGAAAATGTTCAAAACCACATGAACCCCCGATAGCTCCAAAAAGCCATTTAAAGACGCTCCACGCAAAGCTTATGCTCAGATACTTGCCAAGATAGCTTACCTGTTTCCTGTATAGATATAATCACTTCTAAGCTTATATCACGTTAAGACAATCTAATGGAATGAATCAGATGCTTATTGCTTATGCTCATCAATCAATATGGTTGCATTTTGTATAAATTAGGCAATAACTCAATTACTCTATCGTTCTTATAGCAATGCATGAAATATAGAAGTTCAAACTTACGTATTCTTGAAGAGGGATAATCCAAGACTTGGAAAATGTTCAAAACCACATGAACCTCCGATACCTCCAAAGAAGCATCTAAAGACACTCCACGCAAAGCTTATGCTCAGATACTTGCCAAGATGACTTACATGTTTCGTGTACAAAAAGATATAATCACATTGTCAAATAGTTCACTAAATCAGATTAACACGATCAACATTCGATAAATCTAATAGTTCATAAGAAGATGATTTCACATCTATCGAACTTACCTTGCAAGTTCAACAAAGTAGTAGTGTGAAACTATTGATTAACATCGCAGTTGGTTTTCCCATTTGGGTATGTAAGCTTATAATCCATCACCATAGCCTTGAAATCACACACAAACGAGCCAATTATAAAAATTAGAAACTTTTATGCATCTATTCAAGATAGCCGAGATGGTAAAATAGTACGCTAAACACGATTACTAATTACTACCTTACAGAGCGGAATACAAATGAAAATGCCAAGAAAAGTGACGGCAAATATAAAGCCACCATCTACAACATCCTAATTTCTTAACATCTTCACCCGATTACTGGATAATCCGCATATTAAATTGATGTTCTCTCATCAATTGACAACAAATATGACCCAAATCCAAATGGTGTGGTGGTGGTAAAGGGTGGTGGTAGAGGTGTGTAATGGTAGAGGTAGTGGTGGCTGTGTTTGTGATGTGGTGGGAAAACATCAAAGCTTCGAATCCAAAAAAATCAAAGTGAGGAAGAAGACGAGGTATATTAGTCATTTCACATGCATTTTGACCTTTACTAACCGGAGCACTAACACTAGTTATCTCTGAGTCTATTTTACATAAAACATAAACTTGTGGCAAATTTGAAGTTCGGTGGATGTTTTGCAAAAACGTAAACATTAGTGATTGTTTGCAACAAATTTCCTCTCGTGGTATTTCTTGCGTTTTCGGAAAACATTAGGGACGAAATTTGAAATTTACCCTAATCGAAATATCCTAAAGTTAACCTAACACCCTATCCTTTTCATCAAAAAAATAAAATAAAAAGAAACTAACTTAATTAATAATAAATAAATACTAATAAATAATAATGGGTCGTATCAATACTCTCGCCTCCAAAAACCACTTGTCCTCAAGGTGTTGCTTTAAAATTTCGCCTCTAGTAATTCCAAGATCCCAAACTATTCATTATATTCCCTTTTTAAGCCTCACGTAGTAGTCAATGTGGGATGTTGCCACTCAGTGGGAATTTCTCTAATGGGCTCTTCGAAGGATAGGTGAATTCCACTATGGAATTCTTGGTATTATTGACCAACTTTTGTTAACCCTTCCAGATTCTCTTTACATGCTTGGCCTCCGAGAAATGAGTTTGATTACCTTGTATTTCAAAGCCCGATTTGTGATGACCTTTGATGTTTGCGGGTAATCATTCAAGTAAGGTTTTTCACCCACGAAGATTGAGGTCAAGTGATCTTTGGTTGCTAATCTTTCTTATCTCCTCACCCATGATCAAAATAGATGGATCAACTCCTTGTTGATTGTCGTCTTTATCTATGCCCTTGTTCATAATCAAAATTTTCTTTTATGTTTCTTTGGCATCTTCCATCATCAAATCCCGTCTCTTAGCAAGTTGTTCTTTGATCTCCCACATATCCATCTCAATACTCAGCTGAACAATGGCCATCCTTAGTTCAAATCTCACGGTTTCTTTATGGAACTTATAGTAAGTCTGCATACTTGATCGATGCTCTTCCATTATAGCCGCCATATGTGTTTCACTGATACTCTAAATCAAAAGAAGATATGATTTTTCCTGAACAGTAAATACGGTTGATGAAAAGTGTTTTCTGGTGGTGAATAATGATTTGGATGAACAATAACTTCTGGATGTGAATAGTGATTCGGATGAATAGTGTTTTGATGAATAATAAACATTTTTTTTGAAACCCTAGAATTAAACGACTCTGTTACCAATTGATAAGAACCAAATCGATAATAAGATGGAAAGAAATAACAAGATAGATTGTTTATTTTAATGAGATAAATCGACCCCTCAATAGTCTATATTAATGAGATAAACCAACCCCTTAATGTTGTGAACCAAATTAATAATTTATATCATTTAACATCATAAGAATTACAATCCTAATGCCCTATTTATAATAGAGAATATCCTCATTACCCTAATACCCTAGCTTTCTCACCAATTAATACAAGAAAAGAAAACCAACTTAATTAATAATAAAGAAATACTAATTAACAATAAGGGGTCGTATCAATACTCCCGCCCCCAAAAATACCTTGTCCTCAAGGTGTTGCTTCAAAATGTCACATCGCGTAATTTTGGGATCCCAACTTTTGACTTGTAATTTCATAGCTTGCTAGTCATAGTGAAATTGCAAAATAAGCTTAAACATAGAATTATGTTCTAACCATGTCTTAAGCCCATGTTTAGCATGCCGCCACAAGGGTCTCCAAGACTGTCCATGAAAGATATTGTGTGTGCACTTCAAATCCATAACAAGTTTGAATATGTTATGGCTTTGTCTAACAACTTGATAATTGTCCCATGAACCCCCTCAAAACATATTCTCTTTCTGAGCATGAATTTGTCCAGCATTAGGTTCATTAGGGAATCTGTGTGCATGTGAGTTCCCTTCTGTTTCCACCTCTATAGTGACCTCACTTAAGCTATTTAGAAGATTCTACCCTAAATCTTCCACCATCATGATTGGTGTACTTAGAGCCTCCTCTTCCACACATGATGCAACCTTGAACTCTTCCAGGTTACTGCCATCTACACCACTTTTTTCTGCAACCATACATTTTGTTGTATCCTCGATGAATGTAATCTCTGCAATTGGATCCTTAGTCAACAGAATATCTATCATATAATTTTGATAATTACTCTTCTTTACCACCCTTTCAAAGAAGTAGTTTCTTGATAGCTCTAATACCAATTGATACAAACCGGATCAATAGTAAGATGAAAAGAAAAAATAATAATGTTAATGGTCTATGTTGATGGGATAAACGGACCCCAATGGTTTATATTAGTGAGATAAACCGACTCCCCAATTGCTAACCAAATCAATTACTTCACATTCAATATAATAACAATTATAAACCTAATGCCCTATTTATGATTGAGAATATCCTAGAGTTAACCTAATGCCCTAGCTTTCTCATCAATAAATACAATAAAAGGAAACTAACTTAATTAAAAATAAATAAATACTAATTAATAATAACGGGTCGTATCAGGAGACTCTAAACAAATTGAGAAATACGCTCTTAACACAAGTTATCCAATATTTATCATTGACCTCAAAAGTGAAATACGAAAGTCCGCATCTTCAAAATTAATATAGCTTCTTTGTTCCCACTTCCACTGATCGCTTTCACTCCCGACTGCCCATGAGGACAAAAATTCATTTGGATCTCCATCGTTGATGGCATCTTGTAAACCCCAATTTCTTTATAATGGTAAAAAGAGAGAAAAAGGTACAAGAATTTACACCCTTACTTATCTGCACCAGATAAGTCTTTCCACTTGCTTATCCTAACACAGACATGACTTTATAATTGAATGAGAGTTTATAAGCGTTCGATACTACAGAACTGAGTGACTCAACCGAAAGAAGAGAGTAGAAGAAGACTCACGACACAACAAACAAGAGTGAATTAGGTTCTTGGTGTTCTTCTCTTGCAAAGAAGTTTGTCTTTCAGTGAGATGATAGATTATGTTTAGACACTAGAAGTTTGAAAGATTTAAATGGATTAGAGAGAAGAAAATAGAGGAGAGAAATGTTTGGAAATAGGTGAGTTGCAATCAAGACAAGAGTTGTCTAATTATAGACAAGCCAAGGAGACAGGTCCTGGCGCATTAGCTCTGGCACGCTAGCGTGCCAGGAATTGGTTTCCCTGTTATCTATAGCTAGTTGTTGGCTCTTGTTAAACCCACATGTGCACTTCACTTTTGACCTTCTCATGTTCATTTCAAAGCCCCAAGTTAGGTCAAGCCAACTCATTATCCAAGGTTTAGTGAACGTTATAAATGTTTAGTGAAGTGTTTAAGAGTGAATTAGGGGTTTTGTCCATTTTGTGAAAAGAAGAAAAGAACAATGGAAAATGGGTTGATCTTTGAGTGTTCCCAAGGGTTGGATAATAGATTGTCTCCTAAAATTTAAATTCAAAACTAGTTGCATGAATGTGTGTGAGAGGGAAGAGTGATGAAGTTGTAACAACTCGAAAATTTTCACGTTAACATTTATTCAAAACATAAAGACTTAATCCTAAATCGCGTAAAATTTTGAATTTTAAATATAACCGTAAGGTTATCTCGCACGTAACGAAAATTGAATCTGAATATTTTCATCATATTAGCTTAATTTATAGTCCACTTATAATCATTATATGAAAACTTTCGTTTAAAATTTAATGTTACCAAATCGACCATGTGATTTACGAGTTTAAACTTATGCTTTAAGCATTTTTACATATACGGAAACTTAACCTATACCTGCACCACATTTCTAAGATGTTTAAAAAAATTTATGTTTTTGAAAAGTGAACACATTTCCCTCCCCCTTTGACCATAAAATCATCCCTTGATTTATAAAAAAACCAATATCAAACTACACAATATTTACACTAAATTAACTAAGTTGTAAATATCTAAAACTACTTAGTCATTTTTATTTTTATCTAACCATGAAAATTCCTAACTAAGCTAAGTTATTTAGAATTTTTTTTAATACTTCCTATCTAAGTTTTAACTAGATTTTTTAACTAAAACATCTTAGCTAAGTAAATAAATATTTACTTCTCATCCTTTTCTTCCTTATATACTAAGATAGAGTATATGGATAAGTTTTGAAAACGATATAAATCATACATTTTTACCTTACCTGATAATAAGTTTCGTGACTTTAAGATTTAATGTTAGTAATTACCGAGATCAAACGACACTCCGTAACTCACTTATATCACAGAAGTTATACAATAATCACCTCCCATATACTTTGGTCGACACATTTGGTGAATAACCAAGACAATTATGTATTGGCGATGAGTCATTACAACACCTAGCAAAAATTATGCAATTAGCTTCATTTACTTAATAAGTATCTAGATATTTACTTATACTATCATAACTAGCAAAGCTAAGATAATAAATTTCTCATCTTACCTTTATCTCCTCCCTATAAACGCCACCATCAATCACCATACACCATCCATACTTGATTTTCATAAAACAAATTATATACCAAAGTTAAAGGCACTAGCAAGCTCTACATGAATCTTCGCTTATTTGGTGATTTCATGGTTGAATTGGAAGATATATAAGGAGGTTAGGGCTGAATTCATAAGGTTATTACAAGGGTTTCAAAAGGTTGATTTAAGCTTGTATTAAAGATTTGGAAGAAAGGGTGGAAGCTAGGAATGATTATGTGTTATTTAGTGATCTTGATTCTTGTAAAATTCATCCTAAGTCTTGTAAGGTTTATGTTTAATTTCTTATTATCATTCAATAAAGGTTTTAACAATCTAGATATATATTTCATGTATTTTATATATTTTATATACTTATTATACTTGATTATGCTTGGTAAATTGGATTAAACCACTAGAAACATCGTAAAGGACTAGTTTTGCAAAACGAAACCGGACAAGGGTTTTAAACATAATTATTTCATGAAATCCATGGATTGTAAAATTTTGATAAAAATATAGCGAGTTAGGTCTATGTCTCGTGGTCTTTTCGATGGTAGAAGTCTTGAAAACTATAAGCGATGAATTAAATAGAAATGTTTTCATGAGAAGTACCAAAATCTGAGTAATAGTTTTGAATCGAGTAAAACTCATAAATTTTGCATATAACCAACTGTTGGTCAAACAAAAAATAGTAGCTAACATCCTAAATTGAACGTGGCGAAATCCGGGCATCAAACGGAGTTGCAAAACTCAATAAATGGCCAAAACCGTGAGATGAAAGTTGTTGTAACAAACAACATGTATATCTAAGGTAAATTAGTAATTTCACTTTAGTTAAGTAACTTTAGGGGAAGTGGGACCCACAAATCTGTAAATTTTATTTAAAAATCTTTCCTATGACATAAGAATCGAATCAAAACCCTTTACGTTTTAGAAATAGCGTATAGATTTTTTGGAATAACCATATATCTAAACACCGAAACACAACAATTATGTAATAATTGGAACCATTTGATCACTTTTTCTTACAAACCGATGTGGTGGGACACAATATTGGAAAAACGTACTGCTTGCCTTTTCATAGACTAATTAACCCCTAAAAGACGAATTCGACACTTGGACACATAAAAATGACATAAAACTTAATTACCGAATAACTTTAAATTAAAACCCGTAACTAGTTTTAATGTGTCGAAACTAAATCTAAACAATTGTTTTAATTTTAAAATGATATACACCCAAGCATAATTAATGTAATAACTATATAAAGCATGCTAGTATCAATACAAGTGTTATTTTAGAACCTAAGACTCGACGTAATATTTTAGGTTGCTCGTTGAGGTTTCTCACGACATATCCATCGATTTCGTTATATACCTGATATCATCCACTCATGGTGAGTTCATGGCGCCTATTTTACTTGTTTTCAATTATTTTGGGGTGAGAATACATGCACGTTTATTCAATTACACTACTTGTTTTACTGAAACATTTCACTCTTTTATTGAAATACTATATTTATTTATTTGAAATATTTGAACTGTTTATCTGAAACACTTGAACTATTTACTGAAATACTTGAGCTATTTACTAAAACACGCCGAATGTACCGAGCAACAACACCGAATGTACTGGTCAAGCAATATATAAACATGATCGAATAAACTGATCACATGATCGAATGAATTGATCACACGACCGAATGTACTAGTCAACACGCCGAATGTAACGAGCAATAAGACCGAATGTACAGGTCAACACGCCGATGTACCGAGCAACAAGACCAAATGAATTGGTCACATAACCAAATGAAATGGTCACATAACTGAATGTACCGAACAAACAAATATTGAATTTTGAACCATATCACAATCTAATGGAATTGGTATAATCTAGAATTATCAGGCTTGTTATAATCTCAAACAAGCAATAAAACCTTGTGGTCTATAATTGACTTTTAATTTACTTAAAAGATTTTTTGTTTATTTACAATAAACCTATGAACTCACCAACCATTGTGTTTATACTTTTAGCATGTTTTTCTTAGGATCCTAAGGAATTAGCTGACATGTGAAGGCGCACGGATATTTTGAAGACAATGCATCATTATCATTCGATAAAGCTTTTAAATACTTATGTTGTACTATTTGTGTAATCGAAACTTGTTGAGACCTCTTTGTAAACTCTGATATTTTATATTAATCGAATGATAATTTATTTCAAAACATCTCATTTAGAGTCATTTTCTATAACTTGTACTGTGTGCTAATAGGTAATAACCCAGTGCCACAATCTTCCGCTATGATAATTTTGGGGGTGTTACAAAAGTGTTCATAGAATGGAGACCAACCCATGTGAAGGAGCCTTTGATCTTAGATAGGGAGACTAGGAGTGGTTTGAATTATGATGAGATGAGTGTATGAGAGCTTAATGGTTTACTTAAGGACAAAGGGGAGTGAAATAAGGAAGTGTGTTAGCAAGGTGAGGCATAAGGAGCCTTTGTTCTAGAATGGGAGACAAGGTGAGAAAGAGGGATCCTTTGCTCATTGTGTGGGATACAAAGAGTGGTAGAAGGAGCCTTTGCTCAAAGTGTGGGGAACAATAAATGGCTAAAGTATTTGAGCCTTGGAAATGGTATGCATGTTGATGAAATGGGAGACCAACAACGGATAATAAGCCTATGTTATTGAATGGGGAACATGATGAGCAAGACATGGTGATTACAAAATGATAAAGATGAGGAAGGAAGAAGTGTCCAAGGCTTTGAGTGTTGAACAAGGCAAAGGAGATTCTTATTTTGAAATTCGAATTTCTAGTTTCAAATCTCATAAGAGGGAAAGTGTTTTGCTTGGGGACCAAGGTGAGGGTTTTAAGGAGAATGTGTCCATAGAGTGGAGACCAAGTCTTGGTAAAGTTTATGAGATGGTTTTGAGTGTGAAACAAGCATAGACAAAGAAGTTAAAGGAGATTCGTAAATTCAAAATTCAAATTTCAAATATCCAAATGTTATAATAAATGTTAAACCACAATTAACATGTTTGCTAATCACATGGATGCAACAAGGTTAAGTGCCTTTCATGTTTAGTAAACCATCAACAATAAGCGGAAAATTCATTTACGCAAAGTGACCTTAACCTGTTTGACCAATAAGGGAGTAGGTCGTTAAGTAATTAGTCAATACAATATTTATTTATTATAGCCATTTATATGTTTTCATTTGACGGTTTTGCAAAAATATGAATCTCCTTGTTTTGATAAAACATTTGGCTAATGGCTTTGAGTTGGGTTTTATAAAAAAAGTTTTGAGTTAGCGTTTTATAAAATGGGTCATGGTATTTTGGTAATCTCTGTAAGTCCGAATCATGTTTATATATTATAAAACATCTTAAATACCATATATGAACCTATACTAAAAGATCAGAGTGTGATGACAATAACACTCTGACTTCCTAAAAGATCTTCTCAAGCACTAATGCTATCTAAAGACTTAAGTGCCTCAGATGAGCAACTAAGGCTCTAAAAGTCTAGGCGGGAAACTTATTGGGAGGATTAGTTCAAAGCACTTATCAAAAGTTAAGAAGTACTATAGTTGGTATAAAGTACAAACAGTTGTCAACACCATTAAGCTGAAAATATCGTACAAAGTGTATTTTAGCTTATCAAACATTGACACGTATCTTTTACCTCACGGGTATCCACATTGCTCCCCGCCTATAAATAGATCATAGTAAAGAAGGAAAAGGTATCTCTTGTATTAAAAGTTAGAACACTTTCAACTTTTCAAGAGTTTTTTTCCTTATCCAAGTAGAACTAAGTCCTAGAGTATTACTCTATTGGTTAGATAGTTCTTACTTAAACACTTAACTTCGCTTCGTGTTTAAGTTTAGTGAGAATATCACATACGCATTTGTCATTCAATCCCAAGTGTTGTTCCGAAACACTGGGTATAATCTTTGTGAAATATCTAATAAGAATTAAACGTTGAAAACTTTGTGTTTTTACTTAAAAGTATTTACTTCTTATACAAGTTTTCATTACATCATTATTAAGCATGGAACTAGGTTAGGTTAACTTTCTAGTTAAACTAATCTAGTAAAAGGGAACAATACGTAGTATGAGAGCGGTTTGGTTTATAAAACAAGTTTTATAAACCGTTCAAAACCGTTTTTAAAATCGAGATCCTACCATGGCTGAAAATGATGTACCCCAACTGGTTGATAAAAATGAAGGAATTTATTCAACTATTGCTCCCTGACTAGAAGTTAGAAAATTTGCTAAGTGGAAAAAATGCATGCTTGCTACTCAATAGGAATGGAAGAAGTACCCATCATCATAACCAAGTTCAATCAAATGGTTCGTGCCACCAAAACTTTAAAGGGCTTTACAAAGCGACTCTCGAGACAACATTGAAGTCCTCAATCCTTCAAAGAACAAAAACTCAATGGTTGATGTAAAGAAAGATGTAAATGTTCGATTGGTCTTACTAATCATTTGGCTTAGGACTACGATATTTGGCTTGGTCAGATGGTACTAGACTTTCAGCAGTTGAAAGAGCTAAGAAGTAAATGACTGCTGATATTTCTTCCTTGAATATTGATGTCTCTTCACTTAAATCTGATACTTATGAGATAAAGAATATGTTTTCTGAAATATTCTATGACTTCAAGGGTTCTTCTTATGTCCCTTTAGCAGGTGCTTCTTAACCAACAACTGCTATTTTTGAAGTTACAAGTTTAACATGTAAATATGTTGTTGCTGGCAACTGTGTTAATACAAATGAACCGTAAAAACGTTTGTTTATATTTAGCGATCTCGTTATGTTTTGATGATAACAAATATAAAGTTATCATAAGTAAAATTATAAGAATACATGTTGTTTTGCAAAGTATATACATTTGGTCATTTACATAAATGTTGTAATAATAAATTGTTGTAATATAATGTGTAATAGGTTGGGTAATATCCAAGACCCATGACCCATAGCCATGGAGCTAATCCATAACCCATGACCGATTGCATGAAATCAAGTTGGGTATTATCCTAGACCCATGACCCAATATCCATGACCCATGACCTAAGACCCATGACCCATTGTCTAGATACATTGTATCTTGTTGGGTACCCATGACCCAAAGTCCATGGCCCATGGCTCATAACCCATAACCCAGTTTGCAACCCAAAGTCCGGACTCTGACCCAAACTGCTGGATCCCTGAAATGCACTGTCCGGATCCCTTGGGTGAGGGATCTGTCGAAACGGTGGGACAGAAGGTTTTTTGTGCCTATAAATAGTAAGTCATTTCTTCACTGTTTCTCACCCTTGTTCTTACAACTCTCTCATATATTATCTCACTCTCCTAACCTCTGATCATTTGATCATTCTAGTAGTTCTTCTATCTTTATTATGATTCTCATATAGATCCTTCACCAAGGCGAGATCATGCTATTTTACAAGTCATCCAAGCAAATGGTCCTTGATTGATTTTTCCATCCACAAGATTTCTGTAGCATATCTTGTAATTCATATTTCATATAGTTGTTGTGTAATAGTTGTGTAAAGGTTTAGTTCTACCTTTTGGAAGAACTCGATATTTAGTTTTGTACCGGAAAAAGTGTAAGCGACGTTGTGAGGCTTCTCCGCCAAGTTGAAGGAGCTTGTTGACATAGTGCTTGAACTCTCGAATGGGGTACTCGGAGAGTGGAGTAGGGAAAAGAATGTGTCCTTGTAGCCGAACCACTATAAATCACTTGTGTCGCTACTTTCTATCCTTTTACTTTACTTGATTTCTTTACTTACTTTACTTATTGTCTTGTACTATTTATCCATCCATACGAATTCACATAATATCGAATCTAAATCTTTAAAAATTAAATTAAAATCGCTAAAACTATTCAACCCCCCCTTTTAGTTTTCCACAATTGGCATCAAAAGCAAGGTTTTCAAAAAGTTTTAAAGTAAATTGTATTTTAAAAACTTTTCGATCAAAATGAGTTTTGAAAAACTATAGAGAAGGGCAATCTATGCAACGACCACCACTACTTGATACTAATAGTTTTATTTATTGGAAAAATAGATTTGAAACTTATGTGAAATCTAAAGATATTGATCTTTGGTATATTATTGTTGAAGGTGATTTTTTAGCAACTGTATAAGATGATAAAATCGGTAATGAAGAAAACGTTTCTCATGATCGTCTCACCGATGACCAAAAGAATAAGCTTTCCAAAAATAGTGAGGCAAAAATGGTTTTATATAAAACCTTACCCAAAAAGGAATTTGAAAGAATATCTACGCATAAAACCGCTAAAGAAATTTGAAACTCTTTGGTTGTAACACACCAAGAAAACAACAAAATTGATTTATTTGTTCAACAATATGAATAATTTTCAATATTGGATGGGGATAGTATTGATAATTATTTTGCTAGCTTTAATAATATTATTACTTCATTACAAGCACTTGATGAGTCTTTTTCTAGTCGTAATCATATTAGGAGATTTCTAAGGGCGCTTCCATCAAAGTGGAGACCAAAGGTGACGGCCATTGAAGAATCCAAAGACTTGTCAATCCTCACTCTCGATGAACTCATAGGCAACCTAAAATTTTATGAGCTCGTACTCGCCAAAGACTCCGAGGTCTCGAAGGAAAAGAAAGAGAAACATAAATCTCTCGCTTTAAAGGCCAAGAAAGTCTCAAGTGAGGAAGAAATCTCATCTTTGGAAAGTGAAGACGAAGAGTATGCAATGGCGGTATGAGACTTCAAGAAGTTCTTTCGGAGAAAAGGAATATATGTCAAGCAACTTTATGACGATAAGAAAGGGTTGTGGAAAACTAAAGACGACAAGAAAGTGAAGGACGAACGCAAATGTTTTAAATGCGGGGATCCAAATCTTAGCGAGTGTCCCAAACGCGACGAACAAAAGGCGTTAGTGAGCGTTTGATGGGGAATGAGTGAGGAAGAGAAGGAATAAATTTGTCTCATGGCAAAATACTCCAACGATGTATGTTCCGACTCTCTATATTATAGTAGTTCATCTTTAGATGATGAATCCTTACATCTTGAAAATAACAAGCTTTGCAAAATTAGTCTCGAGGTAATTAACAAAAACAAGCTTTTGAAAAATAAAAATGAACTTTTAGAAAAGGAAGTTCTTGAACAAAAAGATAAATTAAAGAGACTAAAAAAGGAAAAAGAAGTAAGTAGTAAATGCAAGCTTTGTGTAGAACTTCAAACTTTAGTTGATCAACTTGATCCTAAGATTGCTAGACTAAGTACTAATTACCTTGATAAAATACTTGATAGTGTTAAAACGAGTAATAATCAAAAGGGTCTAGGTATTAAGGAATATATTGCGTTAACTAGCGAGGTTAAAGAAACATAATTCGTTAAAGTAATTGAAAAAATAGCCACTGTAGTGCCGGATCCGACGGATCCCTTGAAAAGGGATCCGGCTAGTATAAATTTGGGGATCCGGGCACATGCAGCAGTAAATAGTAAAAATAACGCAACCACCTCCTCTAGAACCGAATTTGTTATCGTTAACAAAAAGAAATCAACGCATATTACTGCTAGAAATGTCAAACAACCACCTTCCCTAAAAAAGGTCAAGGTTTTATGAAAAACAAAACCTCGTCGTTTTCTAAACCGAACAAAACTATAAGAAGGCCAAACAATGTTTATCCTAGAAGTAACCACCATCAAATAGGCTGGAATCCTAACACACAAAATGGTTTTCCATTTCAAAACTATACACCTTGGAATGCTTTTTCACCGTTTTTGTATATGCCTCATATGAATGAAATGTATAACACCAATAGACCCATGAACAAATGGGGACCAAACTTTTAAGTTAATTATTTTCTTACGTGTACCTAAAGGTTGACTTGGATCCGGACAAATGGATCAAGGATAGCTGGTGCACAAGGCATATGACCGGTAATAAAATTTTGTTCTCCACATACGAATCTTTCAATAGAGGAAATGTGGTGTTCGGCAATAGCAAAAGCAAAATCATCGGAAAAGGTACAATCTCTCACAAATCCTTGACCATTAATGATGTATGTCACGTAGAAAACCTAAAATTTAATCTACTAAGTATAGGTCAAATATGTGATAAAAAGTGCAACGTACTCTTTAGCAAAACCGGTAATAAAATCTTGAAAAATGGTATTACTATAGGAAGAGGCATTAGAAAACATGGAGTCTAAGTTATTAAAATTAGAAACGAACCAAAAGATAAAGTTTGTCTTACCTCTATGGATGATACTTCGACCTTATGGCATCGAAGATTGGGTCACGCCAACATGCGACTTCTTCAGTCACTATCATCCAAAGAACTTGTAAGAAACCTACCTAAACTAAAATACGAACATCATTTTTGTAATTCTTGTAACATCAGAAAACAAGTCCATGCTAGTCATAAAGCTAAAAATATGGTTTCTAAAACAAAGTGTCTAGAATGACTACATATAGATTTATTTGGTCCATCCGCTATCCAAAGTTACGGAGGTAACTTCTATACCTTGGTTATAGTGGATGATTACTCTAGGTACACATGGACTAAATTTTTAAAGAATAAAATTGAAACGTATGATTACTTTGAAATCTTAATTAAGAAAATTCAAAGACAACTAGGAAGTCCTATTGTGTCAATCTGAACGGATCATGGTCGGAATTTGATAATAAAGTGCAATTCGGAGCTTTTTGTGATGCTAATGGTATTACCCACAATTTCTCAGCTCCTCGCACTCCATAATCAAATGGGGCAGTTGAAAGGAAAAATAGAATCCTACAATAAATGAGTCGCACCATGATTAATGAGCAATCTATTCCTCAAATATTTTGGTGCAATGCCGTCGACACATCAACCTATATACTAAATCGAGTCTTGATTAGACCATTCTTAGGAAAAACTCCATACTAGTTGTTACGAGGCAAAAAGCCATTGTTAGAACACATTCGAGTCTTTGGTAGTAAATGTTTCATACTTAACACTGAAGACTATCTTCTTAGGATATTCTCCTAATAGTAATGTGTACGTAATACTAAATAAAGAAACCATGAAAGTTGAAGAATCTTTAAATGTCAAATTTGACGAGAGTCCACCTAAAACTACCTTACCTCTTGTCGATGACGAGTTAATCGAAAGTGAAGTCTTAGAAATAAGAGAAAATGTAAACAAGGAAGATGAACCATTAAAAAATGAATCATCAATGTTAAAGAGTCTATGGATCAACTTGTCAAGACACGTGTGATGATTTCTCAAGAATCATGCATGATGAGTTTGAAATGAGTATTATGGGAGAATTAAGTTTCTTTCTTGGTCTACAAATCAAACAACAAGAAGATGGTATCTTCTTTAATCAATCCAAATACATAAAAGAAATGTTAAAGAAATTTGGATTAGAAGAATCAAAACCTATAAGAACACCAATCTTCCGATATCAAACTCACAAAAGATGAAGACGGTGAAGCCGTTGATAACACCAAATACCGTGGCATGATTGGTAGTCTTCTCTACCTCATGGTTAGTCGGTCGGATATCATGTTTAGTGTATGTCTTTGTGCTAGGTTTCAAGAAGATCCTAAAATTTTACGTCTAGAATCCGTCAAAGAATATTTAGATATATTAAGGGTACAACTCAATTGGGATTATGGTATCATAAGGGGACGGGGGTAGAAACTATTGTATATGCAGATTCTGACCATTCAGGTGATTATGTTGTCCGAAAAAGTACAAGTGGTGTTTGTACTTTCATGGGGTGTCGTTTAACATCTTGGTTCTCAAAGAAGCAAACAGTATTAGCCATCTCAACAACCGAAGCCGATTATGTCTCCGCCGGCAAAGCATGCCAACAAGCACTATGGATGAGACACGCGTTAGTTGACTATGACATCCATCTAAGTGACATTTCCATTCTATGCGACAACAAAGGTGCTATAGATGTTAGCAAAAATCTAGTGTTGCATTCTCGTACCAAACATATAGAGATCCGTCATCACTTCTTAAAAGACAATCTTCAAAAAGAGAACATTTTGATTGAGAAAGTGTCATCCGAAGACAACATAGCCGACGTCCTCAACAAACCGTTGAAGCGAGAGCAATTCAACTTACTTTGTCTAGGTCTTGGGCTTATGGAACAATCGTCTTGAAATACTTTTTCTCTACAAGGTACGTAAACTTTTGCTTTACCTCCTCTTCCGAGTCTAGGATCTCGATTTCACACGACTCACTAACACTATGGGGATTTATTTTCAAAACTAAAGATATTTTCTATACAAGAAACTCTTTGAAATATTTTATAAAAGATATTTCTCCCCATATTATTTTTTTCTTAAAATCATTCTCACATCTAGGACAAACACTCTTTTACTCATCGTTAATACAAAGTAAATACCTTTTTCATTGCATCTCATATGTCTTTTGAATTCTAAAGGAATACATAACTAATATGTGTTTTCGGTACATTCAATCAAGCAAAAATTAATTAAGGAGTCTTCGGTTAACTCACGTATATATACACACACATACGTATTTTTCACTTCTATGTTTATTTTCTTTCTTTAAAGAGTCGCGATAATCGCAACTCCATTTGGTTTCCATATAGGCACACACTAGGCACTATTGTTTCCAAAAACAATATTTTTCTACTGCCTGAGAACATCAGTTCCCCGGATCCCAGCATTTATGCTGGACGGATCCCTGAAGGATCGGATCCATGGGAACCGTGTCACAGTAGCCTCTTTCATCAAATCTTTTTCTTATTTTGGCTTGAAAGTTTCAAATTTCAACATTTTATCTTTATCACTAATGAATATTTTCCTTAATGCTTGTGCTCTCATGATCACTTGCTTTAAATTCATAACTAATCATTAGATTATAGTCCATATTTGGTTTTAGCATTCATTGCAATGCATTATTTGTTCTATAAATAAGGCTCCAAAATGCTTGCATATCCATCACTTTCAACCTCACAAACAACCATCATCATGTCTCCCAAAAGATCCTCAAACAATGATGAACTATCTAGTGAAAACAACCCTTTTCAAGAAATCTGAAACTTTATCCTACCACCCACCGTAATACCACCACCACCCAAAACTAGGAAAACCACCCGGATAAGCATCCTGCCTTGTTGCTTAGCTAAATTTTTGTCAAATAGCTCACCACTGATAAGGATTTAAAAGGTACACTTTTGAGGGGTCATTTAAGCCCTTAATCGATCGCTTTTGTATCCGTTACTACTTAATTTCGTTCCTTTTCATTTTTTAGGTCTCTTGAAGGCAAATTGCTGGAATGACACTTATTCAAACGAAAAGGCGCGAATATATGAAGAAAATGGCCAAAGTCAAGAATCAAGACACTCAAGCTACTGGAACAGAAGGTGACGGCGTCACAGCCAAAGGGCGACGCCATCGCAACATGCTTTGTGACGACTCAGTAGCAAAATTGCTATTTTGCACTTGAAGGCATCAGGTTTTAAAGAATAGGGCGTCACAACTCAGACGGCCTAGATTCGGATCCCGACGACGTCAGAAGATGAAGCCGACGGCGTCACAACCATAAGGTGACGCCGTCACAAGTCGCAACATGCGCTCAAGTAGGCGACTTGTTTTGGCCATAACTTTTGCATACGAGCTCGGATTTAGGTGAATCAAAAGCCCACGCGACCGAATGAGAAAATCTACAGTTTGGTAAAAAGTATTCGTGATGCTGTGATGCGTTCGCACGAGGTTTAAATTTGTATGCAAGAATTACCGGTTAACTAGGAACACATTCGGGCAAGTATACCCTAGTCAAGTTGTAGTATAGTATATGGTAAATCAAGGTCGTCCCAAGAGACTTGGTTGCACTACAAGTGTCGTTTGTTTGTTTAAGCAAGTAACAAGTAACAAGTTGATGGTTATGATTGTCACGGATCAAACCAACAAGAAAAGCATTATAAGAACAAGTAACAAGTTGATGGTTATGATTGTCACGGATCAAACCAACAAGAAAAGCAATATAAGAACAAGCAAGTATCAAGACATTCATCATTATTCCAATCAAACACAAAATCTCAATAATCATATCAATAACAAACATCTTTAAATAGAAAAGTAACAAGGTTTACCCAAAGTATGAATTACAATAGGCAAAGATGAAGGATTATAGCAACCTTCAAGCCTCCAATCAACTACAATAGTTCTACCAAGCCGGAAAATGATGTCCAAACGCCTTCAACAACCCTTGAGCACACGACACGAATTTGGTAGAGGTTTGTGGTCTTTTGGGGAAGATAAGTTGGTGTAATTGGTGGAAACTCGTCCTTAAGGGTGGAGGCTTGAGTTTCACACCTTGGTGAAGGTATTGAGAGGTTGTGTTCTCTCTAGGTGGAAATTCGTCCTTAAGGGTGGAGGCTTGAATTTCACACCTTTGGGAAGGTAAGTTGAGAGAGGATGTTGTTTTAGGTGGAAATTAGTCCTTAAGGGTGGAGGCTTGAATTTCACACCTAGAGATGGAGTGGTGGATGAAAGGGATGAGAAAGATGGAGAAGGGATGATGAAATGAGGTGCCAAATGGGTTCTATTTATACTACTACCAAGGCCTAGGGTATTCAATGCATTTCTTGGAGGCCAAGGAGCTTGGAAGGACTAGAAACCATGTAGGAAGGGACTAGAATCATATGGAACACGTTTGGAGTCTTAGTGATGGAAAATGGTGAACAGACCTCCAACCGGATCCGGTTGGGCTCCAACCGAATCGGTTGGTCTTCTTGATACTCTCCAACCGAATCGGTTACGGGCTCGACCGATCGGTTGGAGCAAAATCACAAAAGTCATAAACACGAAAGTTGTAGATCTTTCTCTTAGCTTTCCGTGGCATGAACGGGGGTCAAACGAGTCCGTATACAAAAGTTATGGCCAAAATGGTGAAGGTGTGTCGGAACAACGAGTCTTCCAATATGTCTTCGTTTTAGCTTCTTTTCTTCATTTCTTTCTCGTTTTCCTTCTTGAACTTTATTCTTGAGTCTTTGGACCACTAACTTGATGACTTTATCTTCTCGAATATACTCCGCAAGTCTTTCTTTGGTCGGAATTCTTCAGATATGGAGAAATCTTCGTATTTTACTTCTTTTTCGTCTTTTCTCCACTTTCCTGCACTTGGCTACAAATGAACTAGCAAACGACTTTGATACGATTAAGCATAAAAAGCATATGATTATAACCAAATAACACACATAAAAGCACGGATAACGCTACTAAAAACATGCACAATTTGAGCGTTATCAAATTCCCCCACACTTAAACTTTGCTTGCCCTCAAGCAAATCTAAGAAAAGAAAAATCAAACTACATACCAAAATGACAAAACGAAAAGAAAAATAAAAATATTTTTTTTTTGGTTTTTTTTATAAAAATAAGCAAAATTAAGCGAAAAATGAGCGCAAACTCCCCCACACTTAAGGTTTTGCTTGCCCTCAAGCAAATCTAGAAATTAAGAAAAATAAAACCCACATGGTGCATGAAATATGATTAATAAAAGTATGATGCAAATCTACCAAGTACAAGTACAAGATATGATTCATCGTTTTAAGCTTTTAGAGGTGAAAAATCGAGATGTTTGACAATACCTCATGGATTTTCTCGCTTGATAACATGGCTAAGCACCTCATGAAAAAGAACGGATGTATAATTCACTCAACACTCATTTTATTTAATGATGGATAGTATTAAGGAATAGTACACTCATATTGCTCACCATGATCTAAATATTACCATAAGCTTGTACAAGAAACAAAACTCCACCGACGTGGCGTAAGCACCAAGTGTAAACATCTAAAGAGGGCTTTTATTCGGGTTATAACGATAGGCTTAGGGCGAATAAAGGGTATGGATAAGGCATGGGAATATTTATGAAATTGGTGTTAAAAGAAAAATAAAGATAAAGTCAAGTCTAATACCCATGTTGCTAGTCACCAAACAATCCGCAAACCCGAAAATGATTACAGTTACTAACTTCTTTTCACATATCGATCACCAAATACGTATATATCACGTCTTAGCACATTGGCTAATCGATATCTCAAACATACTTCCTCTTCCTTCATCATCATAATAATATAGCACATTGGCTATAATTGTCATCACACTTTTTTTTTTCATTTTTTTTTTTCGATGACTTATTCTTTTTTTTTTCATACTTTTTTTTTTATTTTTCCAACCATATATATCACATCTCCCCCACACTTCGTATACGCACACACCACAAAAATACAAAATATAAAGGTGATCAATCTTCGTCTTTGTCGGAATGGCACACACGAATGGCAAAGTGTGGCTAACTCATAATCATCAAAAACAATCCAATCATACCAAGCAACTAGCAACCAACCATTTAGACATTGACAAGGGGAAGGCTAAGGCTTAAAGTGTAAAATATTTTTGTATTTTTCTGGATGTAACAAAAAGAATGGGATGGCTCAGAGGGTGTACTAAGGGTATCTAGCGCTAAAGATGAGCGCTAACAAATGGGTCCATATGGGTGGTTAACTAACCGATGTGGTTAGCTAATATATCATTAGATGTAAGTGGAAGGCCATTTGGTTTTATTCCTAAGGTGCCTCTTTATCACACGAATACACTTATATCACACGAATGTGATCTTACTGCGGTCTGGTAATGATTTACAAGTACAAGTTCTAGAATAAATAAAATCACCGGCACACTCATAGCAAAAAGATCCAAGCATAAAAGATGTATGCTTCTTATAGAACAGGTTCAAATCCTCACAATTTAGTGGAAAGGGATATAAACTGTGCTAGCAAATGTCATCGATCCCATAATGGATTGCAATATTAATCGGGACACATCTCAAGTTTTTCAAAAATTACCGATTTCACCAGTGGGTTGATCCAGTTATTCTAATATATTAACCTATACGCGTGAAAACAACTAGATCACAAGGGCAAACAAGTTCACAAAATTTAAAAACAGGCCCAAAATTTGGAAATTGAAAACGAGTTTGGTTTTCACAATAATATTTTCCCCACACTTAAGTTAAGCACACAAAGAAAAATAATTTAAAAATCTAGTTACGACTTTTTTTTTTTTTTTTTTTTTTTTTTTTAATTTTTTTTTTTTTTTTTTTTTTTTTTTTTTTTTTTTGACACACACAACCGGATCCGGTTACGGGTAGTGACCGAACGGTTGTAGTGGTTTTATTAAATCGAGGCTTCCAACCGATCCGGTTGGTGTGCCAACCGATTCGGTTAGAATGATCCGGGTGGTTTTGGTGGGTTTTTTCGCAAACATTTTTCGAGCAACTTAGAAAACAATCATTGAAATGAGCATTTTAGAACACATGAAGCGAAATCCCAACATCAAAAACATGATTTTGATGCAAAGATCATTTGAGCAATTATGAGAAATTAGAGATTTAAAGAAAAGACAAGCATTCAAGCAAACATCATGAGCAAACATCAAGAGCAATCAATTTCAACAAGCAAACAAACACAAGAATACAAACGAAGTCCCGGCGCGGCGCTAAAAACTTGATGCGTTCGCACGAGGTTTAAATTTGTATGCAAGAATTACCGGTTAACTAGGAACACATTCGGGCAAGTATACCTAGTCAAGTTGTAGTATAGTATATGGTAAATCAAGGTCGTCCCAAGAGACTTGGTTGCACTACAAGTGTCGTTTGTTTGTTTAAGAAAGTAACAAGTAACAAGTTGATGGTTATGATTGTCACGGATCAAACCAACAAGAAAAGCATTATAAGAACAAGTAACAAGTTGATGGTTATGATTGTCACGGATCAAACCAACAAGAAAAGCAATATAAGAACAAGCAAGTATCAAGACATTCATCATTATTCCAATCAAACACAAAATCTCAATAATCATATCAATAACAAACATCTTTAAATAGAAAAGTAACAAGGTTTACCCAAAGTATGAATTACAATAGGCAAAGATGAAGGATTATAGCAACCTTCAAGCCTCCAATCAACTACAATAGTTCTACCAAGCCGGAAAATGATGTCCAAACGCCTTCAACAACCCTTGAGCACACGACACGAATTTGGTAGAGGTTTGTGGTCTTTTGGGGAAGATAAGTTGGTGTAATTGGTGGAAACTCGTCCTTAAGGGTGGAGGCTTGAGTTTCACACCTTTGGTGAAGGTATTGAGAGTGGTTGTGTTCTCTCTAGGTGGAAATTCGTCCTTAAGGGTGGAGGCTTGAATTTCACACCTTTGGGGAAGGTAAGTTGAGAGAGGGATGTTGTTTTAGGTGGAAATTCGTCCTTAAGGGTGGAGGCTTGAATTTCACACCTAGAGATGGAGTGGTGGATGAAAGGGATGAGAAAGATGGAGAAGGGATGATGAAATGAGGTGCCAAATGGGTTCTATTTATACTACTACCAAGGCCTAGGGTATTCAATGCATTTCTTGGAGGCCAAGGAGCTTGGAAGGACTAGAAACCATGTAGGAAGGGACTAGAATCATATGGAACACGTTTGGAGTCTTAGTGATGGAAAATGGTGAACAGACCTCCAACCGGATCCGGTTGAGCTCCAACCGAATCGGTTGGTCTTCTTGACTCTCCAACCGAATCGGTTACGGGCTCGACCGATCGGTTGGAGCAAAATCACAAAAGTCATAAACACGAAAGTTGTAGATCTTTCTCTTAGCTTTCCGTGGCATGAACGGGGGTCAAACGGAGTCCGTATGCAAAAGTTATGGCCAAAATGGTGAAGGTGTGTCAGAACAACGAGTCTTCCAATATGTCTTCGTTTTAGCTTCTTTTCTTCATTTCTTTCTCGTTTTCCTTCTTGAACTTTATTCTTGAGTCTTTGGACCACTAACTTGATGACTTTATCTTCTCGAATATACTCCATAAGTCTTTCTTTGGTCGGAATTCTTCGTATATGGAGAAATCTTCGTATTTTACTTCTTTTTCCGTCTTTTTCTCCACTTTCTTGTACTTGGCTACAAATGAACTAGCAAACGCACTTTGATACGATTAAGCATAAAAAGCATATGATTATAACCAAATAACACACATAAAAGCACGGATAACGCTACTAAAAACATGCACAATTTGAGCGTTATCATGCTGTCACTCTATAGATGTGATGCCGTCACCCTTTGCCGACAGAAAATCTGCCTATAAATAAAACATTATAACTTCACCTTTTGTAGGCCCAAAACCCCAAGTCCGATTCTAGGGTTTAGGTAAGTGTTTTTCCAGCAAATTTGAAGGTTTTAATCACTCCAAAAACATCTTGTAATGGTTTGTTGATTATATCTTAATCCATATATTCAGTTTATCATTATGCCTATCCTATGTTTGATTAATTGTGTGTATGCTTGCATGTTTACCATGTGCGGCTAAATTACTTGTGTGTTTGCTTAGATCTGTGAAACCTAGTTGTTAATTATTGTTAGGTTGTCTCTTATCTTAATTGTAATTGGATTAGGAGTGCGACTAGGCTATCATTGTGTTTAATACTTGATAAATCTTTGATTGTTTATGAATGACTTAGTGGATTTCGTTTACAAAACCCGAAGATAACCTCAAAGTTAGTTTATGAATGACTTAGTGGATTTCGTTTACTACACTTGAGGGTGACCTCAAAGAGATAGGGAATGCACACCCTACGACCTTAGAAAACACAACGCGTTAAGAATAAGGACTTGACAATTCAACCACCAATAAAAGATAACTAGGGAGTAATAGTATCTAGGTATACACATTTTTAATCATCATAAGAGCACACAACAATAGACATAGACATAGACTACCCCTTAGCTTAGTTAATTAAATTAGATAATAGTAGAGTATTTGGTAGAAATACCACCCCCCAAATCCAATACCCCAAGATTCGTACTTTCAATTTTCTAAAAAAATAAAAGATAAAAATAATCATCCTCACATTTAGATTTAAATCAACGCACACTTCACCTAACGACACTATTCCGCTAGAGAACGATATCAATACCGTGGCTTACCCTAATACTACACTACAATGATTAGGTTCATCGCCTAGGTGTTGAAAAACTTGCTCGACGAAAAGAAAGTTCCTTTACCACGAACGCGTTGTAATGCTGTATCAAGTTTTGGCGCGCCGGAATAGTTGTTGCTTACGCTGATTTATATCTCGTTTAGGTCTACTCACAAGATTCCTATCAAGTGAGATTTTTCCTTTTTATTAGCTTTCTTGTAGTCTATCCCCCTTCTTTGTGCCTTTGTTCGTAAAAATTGTCCATTGACTCTTCCGTTCACCATTATGGAGAACGCAAATCCACTATATCCACAATTAGGTTTTTTCATAAAAAATTATGATACTACTAAAGCGGATTATTCAAGATGGTGAGAAGAAAGTAACCAAATCCATAAACCTTTTGAGGGTTTCACCATTCCATCAAGCCCACAAAACACCTCATCTAGTGAAACATATGCATCATATGAGCCTTCACCTAGGATAGACTTTCGTGAACAACCTTCATGTTTAGAAACTATTTTTAGTGAGGCCCTTAGGAGAACTGACCAATTCTGTGAAAATATTATGGTAAGCAACCAAGCATTAAACCATAAGTTGGATCAATTAATATGTTTGGTTTCATCACGACCTAAGGAAATAATAGATGACGAGCATATAGATGATGTAGATGTGATTGAGGATAATGTGAAAAGTCTATACCCACAAGGTATCCAACAAGTCCCACCATCATTTAAGTCATACACACCGCACGTGACTTACCCGAAAGTAGTAGCAGAGACATTAGGAATCCCGATGGACGTAGAACATTTGAACCAAACGCAACTAGAGAATATAGGTTTGAATACTTGTAGCCTCAGTCTTACTCTTAATGGATGTGTGAGTCAAATGCTTGTATCGAGTCATAATGGATGTTTTGCATGAATTTTTCCAGATTCTAAAGATATCAATTTTCCAAAATTTTTAGAAAATCGCACCGCTTTCTTTCATGATAACCCGACAAAGATCGGATCGCAACTCGACGGCGTCGAGGAGCGCGAAAAAACTTATCTTACTTTTTCTCGTTTTACGTACTTATAAATTTTGGAATTTTCCAGTCTTAATTTTCTAGAAAATCTGCAAACATCCATTCCACAAGCATTATATCTTATTTAAGTCTGGAATTACATCTTGTTGTGATTTTTATTTGTTCGGTTTTGATGCTTTGGGTTGTCTGTTTTCTTAAAGTGTGTAGGTTTTATTTATCAAGAAGAAGATACATAAGATTTGGATGGAGCTTTTTACGCATACATTCTTCTTGAAGAAAGATTTAACCACTACTTCACACGGATCTTACCGAGCTAATCGGGGAGTACTAGTTTCTTTCGTTTTAATTACCTTCCATTATCATAACTTTGATACTTTCGGGAATATTGGGGACAATGTTCGGTTTAAGTGTAGGGAGGGAAAATAAACGGAACTTTGAAACTATGCTTATCCTTGACTATTTGCCTTGTCCAATTTCATTTGTGTAATAAACCATGAGAAATATCGGTTAGGGTAATTTTGGCACCAAATTTAAATTTTTTCATGACATGTAGGAGTGGGCCATTAGTCTTAATAAAGCGTCTCATGGATAGGAAGTTATATGACTAGCACAAAAACCCTTTACCACTTAAATTCCCCCCAAAATGTGAGGATCGCCCTTAGATTTGTAGGAATTAAAGCATTCCACTTTAATGCTTTGAGTGTGTACCGGTAGTATAATAGATTCTAGAACTTGTTTTGTGAGGCATTCCGAGATCGCTAGTAAGACTACACTTGTGTAGTTAGGAATAACTAAATGATAAGAGGCATTAGGAAAACCCTTGTTTGATACCCGTAATATAATTACTTCTTCCATATCGGTTGAGTAATTCCCCCACACCCTTGCATTGTACTCATCTTTAGTACATGATACCCCTAGTTAACCCCTCAGAGCCTATCCTTTTCGCGGTTCTCTTGATGTTTCGGTTTTCCGGAATATCAATGAAGAGCATTGTTTACAATCCACCCCCAAATGTACACCCAAATCGCCTTAGCCTACCTTGTATGCACTCACTTTTAGTGCATTATTGTTATCACACTAAACCCTTAGTTCAATTTTCTAGTTGCTTGCATAAGTTGCTAAGTCGTGTCATATCCTTTGTACACAGTTTTGGGACGATTGGGACTCATAGGAAAAGTTAAATTTTATGAAATGACGGGAAGGAACGTTAAATTCAAATTCTCTTTATTTGCGTAATAATGTACTACAAGTGTTTTGATCTTTTCAATTCGGGTCAAATTAGTGTTAGAGTAATAAAAACTCAAGTGTAGGGATGTGCTTATAAATCCCTATTAGTTTGATGTTATCGTAGAGGATGGTAGAGTAAAAGTGTATGAAAAAAAAATAAAAAAAAAATAGAAAAAGAGAAAGAAAAAAAATAGAGTGTTAAAATATATATATATATATATATATATATATATATATATATATATATATATATATATATATATATATATATATATATATATATATATATATATATATATATATATATATATATATATATATATATATATATATATATATATATATATATGAAAACATACTGGCTACCATCCTACATCTATCTTTAAATTTATGTTTGTTCGTTTCAATTTATCTAGAGTTTAGAGTGTCGAGTTTTGGCTTAGCAACGCCATTCTTCAAATGCTTGTAACATAAAGTTTTTTTGACTTGCCACCACTAAATCGCCTATCTCACCAAACCCTTTGTTTCCCTACCGTAAGCCTAACGTTACAACCCTTTAAAAGACCTCTTGGATAGTTTTTCCAAGGTTCTTACGCCAAAGCGATAGAGTTTTGATCTAGTCTCAAGCCTATGGTAATCTATGTACTAGGACCGGTTAATGAGTGTTTATTTCCATTTCCAACTTGATATATTTCATATACACCCAAGAGATGAGAGTATCCAAACACCACTTGTGAGGTGCTAGTATGTAATTTCCGTGCTTGTTATGACTTTTGCGGGGCTTATACTTGTTGTGAATTGTTCTAAACTTATGCTTCATGACCTCTAACTTATAAATTAATTGGCTAAAAGCACATTTTCTTGAGGACAAACAAATACCAAGTGTAGGGATATTTGATAAGGATTTAAAAGGTACACTTTTGAGGGGTCATTTAAGCCCTTAATCGATCACTTTTGTATCCGTTAATACTTAATTTCGTTCCTTTTCACTTTTTAGGTCTCTTGAAGGAAAATTGCTGGAATGACACTTATTCGGACGAAAAGGCGCGAATATATGAAGAAAATGGCCAAAGTCAAGAATCAAGACACTCAAGCTGCTAGAACAAAAGGTGACGGCACGACCAAAAGCGACGCCGTCATAACATGCTTTGTGACGACTCAAGAGCAAAATTATTATTTTGCACTTGACAAAGATCGATTTTAAAGAATAGGGCGTCACAACTCGGACGGCCTAGATTCAGATCCCGGCGTCAGAAGATGAAGCCGACGGCGTCACAACCATAAGGTGACGCCGTCACAAGTCGCAACATGCGTGCAAGTAGTTGATCTGTTTTGGCCATTACTTTTGCATACGAGCTCGGATTTAGGTGATTCAAAAGCCCATGCGACCGGAATGAGAAAATCTACAGCTTGGTGAAAAAGTATTCATGACGCCGTCACTCTATAGATGTGATCTTTGTCACCCTTTGACGACGTAAAATCGCCTATAAATAGAACATTATAACTTCACTTTTGTAGGCCCAAACCCTAAGTCCGATTCTAGGGTTTAGGTAGGTGTTTTTCGAAAGAACTTTGAAGGTTTTAATCACTCAAAAACGTATTGTAATGGTTTGTTGATTATATCTTAATCCATATATTCAATTTATCATTATGCCTATCCTATGTTTGATTAATTGTGTGTATGCTTGCATGTTTACCATGTGCGGCTAAATTACTTGTTTGTTTGCTTAGATCTATGAAACCTAGTTGTTAATTATTATTAGGTTGTCTCCTATCTTAATTGTAATTGGCTTAGGAGTGCGACTAGGCTATCGTTGTGTTTAATACTTGATAAATCTTTGATTGTTTATGAATGACTTAGTGGATTTCATTTACAAAACCCAAATATAACCTCAAAGTTAGTTTATGAATGACTTAGTGGATTTCGTTTACTACACTTGACGGTGATCTCAAAGAGATAGGGAATGCACACCCTACGACCTTAGAAAACACAACGCGTTAAGAATAAGGACATGACAATTCAACCACCAATAAAAGATAACTAGGGAGTAATAGTATCTAGGTAAACACATTTTTAATCATCATAAGAGCACACAACAGTAGACATAGACTACCCCTTATCTTAGTTAATTAGATTAGATAATAGTAGAGTAATTGGTAGAAATACCACCCCCCAAATCTAAGAGCACACAACAGTAGACATAGACTACCCCTTATCTTAGTTAATTAGATTAGATAATAGTAGAGTAATTGGTAGAAATACCACCCCCCAAATCTAATACCCCGAGATTCGTACTTTCAATTTTCTAAAAAAATATAAAAAGATAAAAAATAATCATCCCTCACCTTTAGACTTAAATCAACATACACTTCAGCCTAACGACATTATTCCCATAAAGAATGATATCAATACCTGTGGCTTACCCTAATAATACACTACAATGATTAGGTTCACTGCCTAGGGTGTTGAAAAACTTGCTCGACGAAAAGAAAGTTCCTTTGACCCCGAACGCGCGTTATACGCGTATCAACCACCAACTACTCATTCTCCACCAAATGACTACAGTATAGCACTTCCATCATCTCCTAAAAACTCACTACCACATTCAACAACTGAGTCTCAACTTGACACTCAAATCACTCTAGCGGAACTCCTTAAAACTCAAAAAACCATTCCGCTACCCTTATCTAGTCCACCACCCGCTCCATCCCAACCATCAAAATCTACCCAACTAGCCTCAAACATAAAACAAAAATAGCTAGTATTTTTAACACCTCCAACATCTCCAAATACCTTTTTCAAAGAGCTTGAAAACTCACCACCTCTACCACCCATCACCATACAAGAACATCTAGGTTCTTTCCCGCCACCAATCACCAACATCATGGACTTTGATCCATACTTACCAACATTTCCACCATCTAATCCGCACTCCAAAAATCAAACTTGGCCGGAGACCATCCACCCACACCTCCCTTACTATCTCTTTTGTGAACATTGCCAATCTACTAGGGATCTCGCAATGTAAATAAGGGACGAAATGCGGTTCATTCTCAACCATATCCTTGATCACATCAACATTATCACTCACCAAAACTTCCATCATTAGATCCTATGCAAGCATGGAAGGAATGATAATAATATTTTCTCTATTCTTTTTCTTTTGGGTCTTTCTAAAGAACAAACCCTTGTTTTTAGTTTTACAATTGTATTTGGCATATATACCACTACATTTTGATATTTTATTACAAGGATTTGTTTACGTACCTTGGCTTTCTATCTTGTTTCTCGTCTTATACAAGATTATATAACATGTTATCACTAACATTTTTTTGTAGGTATTATCATTTCTCATTTGACGCCTATTCTAGGGGGAGCTGCCGCCAAGAGGGAGTTAGTGCTTTGTGGATCATTTTTTTCTACCATTTATTTCTTTACTCGACTCATTTTTTGTTTCGACAAAAAGGGGGAGAAGAGAGTAAAACTCATATATACACTTTAAAAATGTACATTTAATCTTAAGTTTTACTCACCATAACTTTATGTTTTGCCTTCAACAAAAAGGGAGAGATTGTTGATACAAATAAACCATAAAAATATTTGTTTATATGTAGCGATCTCGTTATGTTTTGTTGATAACAAATATAAAGTTATCATAAGTAAAATTATAAAAATACATGTTGTTTTACAAAGTATATACATTTGGTCATTTATATAAATGTTGTAATATAATATGTAATAGGTTGGGTAATATCCAAGACCCATGACCCATTGCATGACATCATGCATGAAATCATGTTGGGTATTATCCAAGACCCATGACCCAATGTCCATGACCCATGACACATTGTCTAGATACATTGTATCTTGTTGGGCACCTATAACCCAAAGTCCATGACCCATGGCTCATAACCCATAACATATCACCCGGTTTGCAACCCAAAATCTAGACTATTCTGACCTAGACTGCCAGATCCCTGGAAATGCACTGGCCGGATCCCTTGGGTGAGGGATCCGCTGGAACCGTGGGACAGAATTTTGTGCCTATAAATAGCGAACCATTTCTTCATTGTTTCTCACCCTTCTTCTTACAATTCTCTCATATATTATCCCACTTTCCTAACCTATGATCATTTGATCATTTTAGTAGTTCTTCTATCTTTTGTTGTGATTCTCATACAGGTCCTTCACGAAGGCGAGATCACGCTATTCTACAAGTCATCCAAGCAAAGGGTCCTTCATTGATTTTTCCATCCACAAGATTTCTGTAGCATATCTTGTAATTCATATTTCACATAGTTGTTGTGTAATAGTTGTATAAAGGTTTAGTTCTACCTCGTGGAAGAACTCGGTATTTAGCTTTTGATAACATCAAATAGTCATGAATATTAAGTGTCAATTTCCCCTGACAATGCTCATATTTTATATCATTTATATGGATTTACGCTTGTTTTCCTCTATATTTCACTTTCAGGTAAATTACGAGCATTGGAGCTAAAGAGACGCGGATTTGAAGATTTTATTGAAGATATACCATAGTATGCTCATTTTGAAGATGTTACGGTAACTCCCTCTCACATTACACCGTAATGTAGCGTGGCTAAGAAAACCAACTCAACTATAGATTACGGCGTAACTTCTCCAAAGATTACTACGTAACCAACTAGGTCAAATGAGGTTCCGCCGATGCAAGTTCTGTTGTAAATATTGTTTCATCTACGACGTAACCGTGATTTATTGAAGATACGGTGTAACTCCTTCCG